>OZ012660.1:11298259-11987179 GCA_963942545.1 Oxycera nigricornis | reverse complement strand
TCAATCCTGCTTCCATCTCGTGCAGCAATCGTTCAATATCTTCGCGCTCTATATTAAGATGTAATGTTTGTGCTGCTTACAGAATGTTTATGGGTTCATAAATTTCGAAAATATTGAAAAAAAATCTTAGCTCTTTAATGATACGAAGTGCACTTGACACAATTTCTTCCCAAAGGTTTTTAAACTCACTTTTCCGAACTCTGCCTCTGCAATAGTTTTAGAAAAATTAATACATGTAAATAATAGTTATTAAAAGCTCCTGTAACTTCCTAATCCATGAGTTAAATGACAGAAATATTATTTGGTGGGATGAAAACTACTTTCACAGTATTATTAAAAATCTTCAAATGAGTGGAATGACCAGGAAAGTTGTCCTTTTGCCTGCAGAAACTTTGAATTTCTGGAAGAAGGCTTCAATAAATCAATCTTCAAATAGATAATTAGTTATTGCAGTTGTACATTTTGATCGAAATTAAGGGATCTAACTGTATTATAAATGAATGGGTTTTAGTTTATAATAATATAAAATTACTATCAAGAAGTAGCGTCGTACTATTGCCACCTTGAAGCCGCCAGACATTGATTTCATAGCTTTGGACGTGCAGCTTCTGTCTAAAACTTGTTTGAAAACAGTCAGTAGGTGTTAACGTTAAAAAAAATTCTAAGAAGCAATGTTTCTAAAATTTCTGTAAATTTACTTGCATAATCATTGTCTTCTCTCGGTCTACTTCAAAACATTTTGAAGTCATCTTTGGATGCAAAAGAGTCTCAATTTTTTTTAAAGATATTAAAAAGAATTAAGGTCTTTTTTCAGGTGTTGGTACTTGGTCCCCTTTAAAAAAAATCATAATCTTAATGAAAAAATCACAAACAAAAAATAAAAGCCAAAGCAAAAAAAAAATTTACTTTGTATCTTAACAAATTCTCAAAAATTGGATGAGAAAATTAATACCTACACAAAGAAATATTGGGGGATCCAATTTTCAACTCCTCTTCAAAATGGCGGGAAGAAGATTGTGAGTGTTTACGACTCCAGAAATTTGAATTCAGACTCTCTATTTGACCTCCTACGCATCGTAAATTATTCGCCTGCCCATCCAATATGCAAGGCTGAAATACAATTGGATCGGACTAGAATATCAGCGTTAAAAAAGGAAGTGAAATAAAATCTACACCAATGAAGAAAAGAGGAACAAAAATCCTTGGACATGAAAATGCCACCAAATATTGATTTCGCGAAATCCAAACCTATAAAAGTACGCTGGCCTGATAAAGGAAACATCTTCTTCTTTGATGCTCAAGATGTTCTTAAGAAACAAATCACTGCAGCTTTATTTAATAACCATGAAAAGGATTCGTTTAATTATTTACACACTTTTGCAGCTGGCCGGTAGCCACAATTTTCTGAATTATACTCTTTTTTATTTAATTAATAAATTCATATATTAAATTATTATTGTTTTTCGTTAAAAATAAAAATGAATAATAACAATGAACAAAAAAAATCTTACATGAAAACGGAACGTTACATTTGATCGCCTTATGAGCACCACTGCAAGAATTAACATATAAAAAATTAGGTCTAGGACTCGTTTGATTTTTTTTATTTGTTTGCAAAACATATTCTTTCATAATTGAATAAAATTCTTTAAAACACTGACATGCCGCAGTTAATGACACTTTTGAATAGAATTACGCACATAATCATTTATGATGGGCGAACTTGAAAACAATTGAATCATTTATGAATTTGTAAATAAAATATACAAATGAAGTTTTAATACTTGAAAAAAGTGTTTTAAACTGAATCAGATTATTTCATGTTCTTATGAAAATTATTAATTATTAATATGAAAAATATACAAATCTAAGGAGGATCGTTACGACTTTTAATTGTAGATAGTTTACAAAATCAAATATGATTCATTTAAAAGTGTCATACAAAGTGTAAAGTTTTAATTATCACATCGAGGGTAGCGCAGCCTAACAAAACTTACTATCAACATCGTAAATACTGCATCTAGGTTATTCTTCTTAAATAATACACTTGAGCCATGTTGTAATATGTATTAAAGTACCTTCCGAAAATTCGCAAATTAAAATTATCTACGGAGAATAGATAAGTTTGTAATAGAACAACACATTTCTCTACGGAATATCCATCTGAGACTTCCGAAATGAAAAAAAAAATCAAAAGGTGCCAGAAAATAATTATGAACAAACACTTCTATTAGTCCAGAAGCCAACAGGATACAATTCGTTAGTCGTTAAAGTTGAAAATATTTTTTAAAAAAATCCATTGAAAAGACATACTCCCGACCCGAAAGCCTCCTGGCAGCATCTCTTCCACGTGTGTTTATTATAAGTATACGTAAATAGGCAACTAAAAATATCGTTTCGACTCCATCTCAAACATTTACAGAAAGATATTATGATAAGCTAGGTGAAGCCCTCTAGATTTTTCTAGATATTATTTTATACCTTGTAAACAGTAAAGATTAAAGAATAATTAAAATAACAATAATTTCAGCAAAATTCAGAAGAGCTTTGGTTTTCTATTGGTTGAATATTTATTGAAATAATTATGCAATCGCCAAATTCCATAAAGTGTGAAAGATATGTGTGCATGGTTCTCACGGTATTGTCTCTAATTATCATTAGGTACAATTAATGAATTATAAATGTAGCTTAAAATAAGCTTATGCTAATATAATACCTGAAAAACGGTAAAATATATTAGATCTACATTTGGAATAGTAAATTTAGGTTTTTAATTTAATTTAATTTGGACATTTTAGAGTCTAAAAACGTGTAACCAAAATAAATAACTGAAACGAATTTCATAATTTTTGTCTCACATAGACCTGTAATAATAATTTCGCTTCGTAACCATTTCGATTGTTATATTTATATTTGAGTTGAAACGACTAGCTTTGTATGATTAGAAGATAATTTTTTGATAACTTATAAACCATTGCAATCACTGGATTTGAATTATTGTGAACGTGTCTATAAATAAAGTTCCAAAATCTAAATTCATGAATTCTAGCCGAAGACCAAGAGATATGATTGTTTCAGCTTGTAGGTATAAGGAACAAGTTTTCATTGTAAATAGCTCAAAGCTTAATGTCTTAAACAATTTTAGAACCACGAAGAATCCAGAAGTAACTCCATTTAAGTATAGTTCGATAGAAATCTTTCCGATAAAGAAAACTTGTTCTTAATCTCTTTGCTATGAAAAATTAAGTCAAGAAGTTCGAGGCAAATTTATGAAAAATTCAAGGTGAACTAGCTGGTATTATTAGATACTAAATATCTTTGGTAGCTTTAAGAGAGTAGATTTTCGTAAGTCGGCAAATTTTCATTGTAACTAATCAACTTCATTTTTGATCTTTCAACGATCTGTAAAGATACTTCTTGCACAAAAAAAATGTTTGTTGCAATTTAAATTTTAATCAACTTTCAAACAACGATGCTTTTCAAGCATATCATCTATATGCATTCAATCAAGTAAATGTCTGCAATATTTCGGTTTGATTTAATTTAATATAAATAAATTACTTGCATTTTCATGTGTGAACATTTTCTAGTGGAGAGAATGCTTCGAGTTAGCAATCAAAAATTTATTGTTTAAATTCATACTTTTGTTATTGAATGCATGAAAAATTTCTATAAAATTTACAATAAAGTATTCTACGTAACGATAAACCCAATCGTCCGATCGTTTATTCGTTTGCGAGTGATTAAGATGCATATCTGCAAGAAATAGGCACTTGAACAATGTACTGCGATCAAAAGATGCAGCCACAAATTTGATGCTTAAGGATTATTTATCTAAACATCGATTATTTGCTTGAAAAAATTCCTAGAATATTTTTTGAATAATCTTTGTTTCGATATTTGTCTTGAATCAATCAACTCATGGACCAAAAACATGTCATTATGATTTGAAAACATCTCGATGTGTTTACTAGAAAGATTGACATTATTCTCCTTAAAAACAAAGCAACAATATTTTTTTATTTTGTTTATTTTTCCAATAGTGGTCACAATGTTGTTGGGAGCTGTACGTTTTTTTACAACATATAGTTTCAAACAGTGTTGTGAGTATGAATTTTTTTCCAGCAATATCCATTGTTCCTAGAAATATCGATCACGTACATGTTTTTGACGTGATTTCGGCAAAACCACATTTTCGAAGTGATTTGAAAGAAATACACGTGATTTTGAACTCGAGAGTGGTTCGAAAATTCAAACGTTTTCGTGATATGTACATATTTTCGCGTCAATGTAAAAAACGTATTTAGTCATCTGAGTAATTTTAGGTTATTCTTAAGTACTATGCAAAAAAAAATGGTTTATCAATTTAAAAAAAAATCTGCTAACAAATAATTGATACAATTTTCAAACGAAAAACGTCTCGAGTGTACTAAAAGATGATAATATATATTTTCTCAGTACATGGTAAACACCTTTTAATCTCTATATAAACAAAGACTAGAGAAACTTGAGGGGTTAGTACCGGTTAGAATGCTGAAAAACAACCTAAATTTCAATATTTTTTTCAGCACCTTCATTGCATGGGTTAAACTGCGGATAGATAATCTCAAGAATGATGAATTTGAAATATAAAAACCAAACCGCATTTTTAAGAAGAATATTGTTTACGTGGTAATCTACGACAATATTTTGAAAAAATGATCATGTTTGAAATTCTTTTCTTCGAAAAATCGCTTTTTCACTTTGATTCACTTGCCAATTTTTTGGGATTGATTTTTGGCCTATATTCTGGAATATCACCACACACGATACTTGAATAAAGTAGCACACCAAATTTGACTTAAATTGGTTCGGCCAATCCGGAGAATTAGAGTCCGCAGTTGGAAAAACGTCATTTCGAGAGAAACGCGTTTAAAGTTTCGAAATTCGATAATTTCGAAAATATCGCTTACAAAGCGAAAAAAGCGTGCGCGCTCAAACTGCCGCAACTTCTTTATTTTTGGGAATATCTTAATAAAATTGTGAGACGTATTTTTGAAGGTATAATAAATTGAAAAATGAAAAATTGATTTTTCAAAATTATATTCGGTACTACCCTCTTAGGGCTATATATTTTTTTAATCTTCTGAAACATGATTTTAACAAATTAAAGTTTGTACATATATTGTCCTCGCTTAAAAATATAATTGTATCAATTTTCAATTGAATTCTAAAGCCGAGGTCACACAGTCATACAAGTCAAATGATGTGTTCGATCGAATATGATGGGAAAAGACAATTGAGTTTGATGAGTAAGTTTGTACCACTGTAGAATAGATGTAGCCCGGGTACAAACATGTTTTGATTTACCAGCAATTCAATTGACTTGTTTGGCTGTGTGACCTCAGCTTAAGATCTAAGTTGAAAATTAAGGCTTTTTGCTTTATAGACATAAGAAATTTGGCAAATTATCTAATTATTACTACACTTGCCCTCAGAACGATTTTTGTTGAGATGGATGCGCAGATACATCCTTGTGACATGTTTCTGATAGTTCGGCTAACATTTTTAAATGAAAATTCACGTTAAGCTTGGAATGAATGATTTTCCAAGTGGGCTTAAGGAGTAAGACCACTGTTAAACTGCTCGGAATGATTTTTTTTGAAACAGCTACCCAAAAAAATACTCAAGATATCGATTTGAAATTTTATATACATTTTTATTGAGGTTTAAAGTTAACAAATTGCGCCTTGTAAATTCCTGGACAAAATAAGCATCTGTGAACAAATTACTAAAAATATTTCATTAGTTTTGAGTATAAAGGACCATATGGGCCTAAATTTGCAGCCCTAAAGCGATTAAAAAAATTTGGTATATTTTTGAACATTGGTTATCCAGTTTTTCGCGTTTTTTCAATCAAAAAAATGTTTCCCAAATCATCAAAAAAAAATTGTTCTAAATTTATGCCCTTGCAGTAGTTTAGGGTATAATAAATAGCTGCACAAAATTTGAAATAAATCGGCTAAGTAGTTTTTTCGTGAATTTAGGACGATTTTTTTTGGCGATGCTGCGGCGATCCATTGGGGCGGTCGCCATTTTGTTTTCTAGTAATTTTTTCCAATCAAAATGTTAACTTTTAACTTCAATAAAAATGTATATAAAATTTCAATTCGATATCTTGAATATTTTTTTTGGTAGCTGTTTAAAAAAAATCATTTTGAGCAGTTTAACAGTGAACTAATCCCTTAAGGAGCTTGCTTTAAAATCGCTGCGAAAAAGTTACATTGCAAAAATTAGAAAAGAGTCCTCATTCATTCACTATTTATATTCTAACAGACAAATGTTATGAAAATTGTGAAACATTTGGCCATGAAAAAGGTGTTCCCTGAAAATCAAAAATATTTACAAAAAGGAATGCACAATTCAGTTACACTTTTATCCAGCTTATCAGGGAAAATTAAAAATTTGAAATGAACCAAAACTTTTTACTTGAAGTTGGTTAATTGATATATAAGTACTTAAGTAGTGTGATTTCCGCATTGTGTGTAGGAGGTCTGAAATGACGAATTCGTGCTACTTTAGAGTCGGAAATCAGCTTCTGAAACCGCGGAACTCAATGACACACCATCAATTGCATAATTGCTATTGTTAAGTCACTACAAATCGATAGTTGTGCGTTCTTAATGTGAAAACATTACAGTGGCGAATTTCGTGAGTCAAGTTGCTCCTGTATCTATTGTCCTATTTTCGACAATGGGTTCAGTTAATCCCCATAAGAGTTGGTATCAATAAATTCACTTCCACATTATTATACTTCCTGCATCCGTTGGCCAGCTTTGCAATGCTTCATTTCTCCATCGGACACTATGTACGGCAATCTCGCCACTTGATACGTATCTAACTATCTTATTCAATTGCAGATAATTCCATCAATAGCAGCAATTGCAGCCGATCAAGTTGCTATCGAGTTGAACAGTAGCAAGTAGTAACTTTCTGTCGTTGTTGCAGAAGTGCACTATTTCCTGTTGCGTAAGTCTTTGATTAGTCAATGAGTATCTGATCTTGGCTTACTATAAAAGTTTGCTCGACATATCTACGGCTGAGGTGCAACCAAATAAAATCTGCAACTTACCAACACACCTGCGTAGAGGAGGTTTCAACAGTTTCTCGTCAATTTTGCGGCAGATGCATGGTACCACTCCGAAGACGATTTAGTAACATTTGTATCTTTTTCTTTTGGGTTCGTCTCGCGTTGAGTGTGTGGCGATTTCGAATGAGCCAAACCCCCAATTCAGATTCGGCGTGACCTTTTTGACCAATTTCATGGAATTAATTAGTTTTCTATTGCACACACGTTTCGATGAAGACTTCGTAATTAAACGCACCAATTGTCTCGAGACCTGTGAAAGCCACGAATCTATGATTGGACTTCATCATCATGTTAAGATGTTTGTTGGAAGTTTGCGCAGAAGTGGTCGTGGTTGGCGCGAATGCAGCTGAACTTCAAAAGTTTCAAGGAGTCTTCGCAGTTGCTGCGATGAACTTCATTGGTGGAGTAATTGGTTGCGTAGCAAATGAGACATTGACCGTCAGCGAGACCAAATATCAATAACCCAAAGATAATTCATGTTTTCGGTGGTTTGATATGTGCCCACGTCGAATTAATGAATATCGGTTGGCTAATGTTTGAAAACGTTTGAAAATTCATTTGAGCCTTTCGAGTTTGGTAGGCTTCAATATGGGTGGATTGATATTTAAATTTTGCCTGGATTATACATTCTGATAAAGATGGGCCTGAAAAATTGAATTTTAAATAGCCGACGAGTTATTTCAGCATTATAATATTAAGATGGTAAGATTAAATTTTGAATAGATTATGACCAATAAGCAAATCAAGACCTTGAAAAAAGTTAGCGATGAAAATACGAATGATCATTATTACGTTATCTGATACTTCTGCGCGAAACGTAAAACAATACAATTCTTAGTAAGTGCGAAGTTGTAAAATACAATTCATCTTTGCAAGGACAGAAACTATGGGCACTTAAATGGTTAGAAAGAATACATTACTGAAAAGCCGTTTGAAAATGTCAAAATGTTTTTACAGAAGCTACTTTTAAACAAAGAAAAGCTTCAGTGTTTTAGAATTTTGTAATGAAATATGTCGAACTTAACAAGATTATTTGGTACTGTTCGAAGCAATAGAAGTTCGTTTTTCTTTGCTAGATTTAGACTATTATTAGAATAAAAATTAAAATTAATATTTCACTCGATCTCTTTTTTAAACCACATCTATTTAGCTGTCTTAGCTAAAAACTTGTGTTTTTTTCGAAAATACCTACCACTTTAAAGATATTTGCGATAGGCCGCTTTTCGGTGCCTTTTTCCTTATATGCTTTTTTTTGAACATGTCTGACCGACGAAGGCTTCATTTGTAATGATTTTCTAAGATTTTGCGCCAATTTTAAGCTCATTACGAATTCTTTCAAGGTTGAATGTCTATTTAGAGGATTAAAGCACACAAAGGTTTGAATAGTTTGAATTTCATCTTAAAACACAAACTAAGAAACAGAGAACTCATCAAAGGAGGTATTCTGGGTAGGTTTATAAGTAGTTTCTGATTCTCATTTGACTCACTTATCCTTCCGTAAGCCCATTATAATTCCACAACACGAAGTTCAAGAACGATACTAAAAAGCTTGCTTTTGAATGTTACTGAACGATTTAGATTTTCTAAGGAAGCTGGCTATACCACAAATATTAATGTGACATTGTTTCGGAAAGTTTTTCAGAAAGAGAGCCTAAAATTGGTATTCTTCTTCAAGAAGGTGCTGGAAATTCGCACAGTTGAAGCCAACATGGCGAGTTTATGTTTATCGTCATCTCAAAAATATCCAAAAAATAACGAAATGCAAATAAACAAAATCAATTGTTACCTCAAATAAAGCCACCTTCTACTTTACTCGAAAGCTATTTTTCACGAAATAACCGAATTTACCATCGTGAAAAATAAAAATTTGCATTAGTTTATTTAAAATTCGATACACAGTCAAGAACCAAACCAGACAAAAAATACATACGAACAAATTACCGCTCAAGAATGGTCGCATATTCCCCCTAGACCACGTGACTCCAATTGAAGTCGCCAGGTATTGTCAGGTCTGGGCTCACCATTCTATGGCATACTGAGTGCGATACCGCATAACATGTGCCATTACGTCTTCCATTCAATGTCCAAGTATGACCGGCTGTGATCAACTTTTTTTTACATTTTAATGGTCGTGGATTACAATACAGATTACCGTTGCTGCCAACTGCAACTGATGAAAATTGTTTTGATTTTACATTTAGATCAACGATATCATTTAAACGTCTGTTTTTACTTCATTGAAAACCACACGCATTCCAAGTGAAATGAGATAAAATAGATAGGAGCTTGTTAACTTCCCAGTATATGGGAAGTTCTTGTAATCGCCTCGAAAATCGAAATTGAAATTTTCAACTTTTCTTTACGTTTTGAGGTCTATAGAGTATATATAAACTGTTTTTAAAAAGGGCGACGTATGTGTGTGTGTGTACGTACGTACGTACGTACGTCTGTACGTTCGTAGACACTTTTTTCTACGAGCATAACTCACGTAAACAAAGTCATATCGAGTTCGTTGAGGTGTCAATCGAAGCGTCTTTGCAATCTTAAGAGCTGATTAGTTTTTGGGAAAGTTCGGTCGGGGGGGTTTGCTGTTTTGCCCGTTTGAAGGTCATTTCTGTCATGCGCTATATCTCGCGAACCAAACATACGATTTTTTTGAACAAGGTGTCAATCGACGCGTATTAACATTTGTGTAATTCTATCAAATTTTCAAAAAAATTCTTGGAGCGGTTTTCAAATTTTTTAGAAAAAAGTGCAAAAAATTAGGTTTTTTTTTCAAAAACAATAAATTTTTAACCTTATTGTCAAGTCTTAGTAATCAATGTTTATAAAATTTATGTACTCCAAGCAATGTTCGTAAAAACGTCATCAAAACTTTTTCTCATGATTACGTAAAAAAGTAAATTAAAAATAAAAAATCATTAAAAGTCATCATGATTTTCAAGGTCATTTTTATCATTCACTATATCTCACGAACCAGATATAATATTTGCATCATTAAGGTGTAAATTGACGTGTATTAACATCTTTGAGAAGTTTTTAACATTATAAAAATTCGCTTTAGCCGTCTTTTTAATTTAATAGAAGAAAATGCGAAAATTATGTGTTTTTTCATAAAAAATATTTTTTAACTTGATTTGCACAGCACAGTGATCCAGTTTATAAAATTTATACATTCTTATCAGTTTTTGGAGAGAAACCGGCAAAATTTTATTACATGATTATGAAAAAACTAAATTAAAAATAAAAAAATCATTCAAAGTTACCATGTAAAGAGGGTTCATACGAGTGCTATTACTTTATATCTTTTATTCTAAAAAAATTGTTGTAAATTCAATCAAAGTTTTAAGATATTTGCATAATTTGAGCAGATTTTTATTAGTTTTTATAGTCTTTTAATTAAAAAAAATTGCTTAAATTTTGAAAACCAACAACCAAAACGTGAATATTCAATCTGTCCTCATCGACCAAAAACCTTACATAATCAATGGACCCTCCCGTAGACGATATGATTCATATTAACTCATTCCTGTTACTATTACCTCTCATTGTTGTAATGTTGTTGATGTTTATGTAGATATTACTGGGAAGTTGACCGTGTGGACCTCAAGGGTCGCACTTCGCGGCTTGTATTTAGATAAATATTTGTATTCAAATAAATTATTGAAATTTCATGCAAAAGACCGTTGATGGCCAAATGAAACTGCTGTCGATTATTCTGACTATATTGTAAGATGTTTGAAGCCAAATTGATATTCAAGATTTATATCCAGGACAGTGTGACCCAGCTAAACCGAATGTTTAGCAGAATATACGAAGAATCTTTTCTAGAGTCATTTTCCACCAAATGCGTCAAGATAGAAACTTGCACAATGGAAAAAAAATGACTTGATCATGTCATGATTTCTCTAATGGACTAAGCTTTTATTTTACCCCCGGAACAATTCAAACGCATATCGTTTAGTGAAACACAATTACAAGCACTTTACCTAATTAACGGAAGATTTTGCATCCGTCACTGATTATTAACTTTTACTTTTCTGTTGCTCGCAAGAAATTTTTCCCTAAGTCATTCTTAGCTTCTGCTTTCCAACTGTACACTGTACAAGAATATATGCAAATGAGTTTTTCTCAAGCCCAGTAAACACGAAGAAAGTTGGAAATTTAATGGTCTACGATATGCTCACTAACAACTACCTGATTCCGCACAAAACACTAATTAACTTGAAAACGACTGATTCAGCAAACAAAACGTTTGTTCTTAATTCAGACGTTGTTGCATTTTTGTCGTGGCTCTGGGAAAAGCCTTCAAACAATCATTTCACTTTCGGCGGCTGCAAGTGAAACAAAATGAGCTATTTCCCGGATATCTAATATCTGTGATAAATTGCCGCATTACGGGTTGAAGGCCAATCAATTGTGTTTAATTGGTAAACCACTTTACGCACTCACTCGCTGGGCAGGCGATTCGCTGCGATTGATTAGTTGCCGCCTTGTGGGTGCGTTGGTGATTTTTCCCAGCTCGAAAGAAAATTTCGAAATACATACGTGAAGAAAACCATGAACTAATTAAAAGCCACGACGTGTATGAATTAGGAGGGTCTTAATCAGTTGCCGACGAAGAAGTGTAAAGATACTGATTGTGACCGTGGTTCATATATTTGGACGTGTGTTCAGGGACTTCACCGTTGAGTCGACCACAAACCGATCTAACAATCAACCTGCCAATTCGGAGCAGGGCAAACGACATCTCAAACAATTTCCTTCGTGTTGCAAATTAAAACAAAAGATTTTTTTAACATCGAATGCGAAATATTATTAAATCGAAGTGAAGCGTTTTTTAATGCTCCGCAGCACATATTCACGGTTACACTCAAATTAATATGTCGAAAACGTGACACGAACAAATTAATAACCGACATCAAGTTCCCACCTGCAAGCATCGATCTTTGCAAGAAAATTAATTTTGATTGAACCGCACACAACAATTTGTGAACATCAATATTTGCGCCAAACTATGAAATGCCATTTCAGAATAAATCGATGTAATTTTCCAAATATTTTGCCCATCTGTGGTATTCGCGTCAGATTCCCGGCGGATAATTGTTTTCGATTAATTTGCTCGGTGAAAATCTGCACAGATTAGCGCAGTTAATGGTCGACTATCGCACGTTTATCTCGGACAGAAAGTGAGTGATTGGGGCAAGTTAAGAACTGAAATTAGATGAATGTGGTTTTCGCTTTTCATAGTACCATTTCGGTGATCTGCAACTAGAAAAGGATTGCAATAGTTAATGGACTTTCAAATTTGAACGATAGATCGTTAAGCTTAAAGAAAATATAAATCAATCAATATTAGTTTGTATTTTTTGTTTGATTTTGAATTAGCTGTGCCCATAACTAGATTGACGTGAAATTTAGGTTTTGCATAGTTTTATTTCTTAAGCTTTGAAAAAGATTTGATCTCTTTCCAGAAAGAAAAAGTATTGATATCAACACCAATCAACGAACTCAAACAATATTCGGTAAACCATATAAAATGAAAATCCATTGACAAAAATAAATAAATCATGAAATACATCCGTTGTTGTTTTCACTGTTCTGCTTAGAATAAAGGCATTTCAAGCATGCAATCGTTTTTTTTTCGATTAAAACACTTGTTTGCTTCCAAAGCCATATTGAACTCGCACCTTTGTCTATCTGCATAAATATCCCCAGCTACACAAGTCGAGAACACATCATGCTTATATTTATTTATTTATTAGGAATTCATCTTACCGACTAATATCGCCCAATTACAAGCCAATTTAACCAAAAATGAAAAAAAAATATAATAAAGTAAAACTAATTACATAAAATACGTTTTACATTTTGTTTGTAGATGTAGAGTGAGTACGGAAACGGACCAAGTTGCAGACTATTGTGGTTACGAGGAAGCCGCAACATCGGCGAATGGTACAAAGTCTCAGTAACTGTAAATATAATGGCAGATCTGGCTGAACGTTCTGTAAAACGATACTCTAACCAATCAGAGAGGTTAGAGTTTAATTGATGGTGGTGGAGCCGAGACAGAAAACATTCATCTAAAAGGAGTCTGCGGGATTGCAAAGTAGGAAGTTGTAGCAAGGAAAGTCGCTCTTCATATGGCATATATGGGATTTTAAATTTAAAGAAAAGGAAACGAGTGAATTTGTGCTGTACTGATTCAATCAAAGAATCCAAATATTGATAGTGTGGTGACCATACTTGCGAGCAATATTTAAGTATGGGTCTCACTAGGCTAGTGTATAGATTGACGGCGGAGGAAATGTCAGTAAACATCTGAGAGTGCCTTAATACGAACCCGGAGACACGAGAGGCACGTGCGGCTAAAGCCACAATGTGAGGCTCAAATTTAAGTTTCGGATCGAAAATCACTCCCAGATCTTTTATTTGAAAAATAGCCGTAAGAGGAATATCGTGTAACATATAGATATCATCAATTGAACTGGGTTTTAGGGAAAAAAACATTTTGTGACATTTCTGGACATTAAGGGAGAGAAAATTAGTTTACTCCAAGAATCGATCGCGTCCAGATCCCTTTGGAGAGCAATACAATCCTCTTCCGAGCGAATAACTCGATAAATTTTTAAGTCATCAGCATATAGAAGACACTGAGACGCTATGACAGAGGGAAGGTCATTTATGTAGAGTAAGAAAAGAAGATGACCTAGAATAGATCCTTGAGGAACACCGGAGGTAGGGTGGAAGAGAGAGGAATATGCACCACATAGACTAACACGACATGAACGCGAGGTGATATAGGATTCAAGCCAGGTGAAAAATGTAGCTTCATCGCTGCCTCCCACAAATATGAATGTATCCATTGGCATCTTTCACGCATTGGGCTCAATTTTAAGCGCGAAATTCAATTCTCGGGATGCATTTTTAACTTCCCAGTGGGGTAATGGGGTCGATTTCGCGAATTCCAAATTTTGACATATCTCCACGTTTTAAGGTCTCTAGAATCCAAATCCATCGTTTTTAGAGAGATATCTGTGAGTGTGTATGTACGTATGTGTGGATGTGCGTATGTGCGTTCGGAATTATTTTTCGTCTCGATTATCTCAAAAACCAAATATCACATTGACGTGAGACTGGTTTCATTCGACGCGTAATTACGTAACTTAGAACTGAATGAGTTTTCAGCAAAATCGGTTTAGCTGTTTTTATTGAGGATAAAAAACTGAAAAAATTGCTTAATTTTAACTGTTGAAACGCACTATTAATTCGTGCAGATCTCAAATACCCTCAAAAAAGTAATATTATTATTGTGTGTTTTAGCAAAATTCTGATCAAATTCGTAAAAAATGCAATTTGAAAAAAAAATCAAGATAATTTTTTAAATTCAAAACTTATATTATCAGGTTTGGGAGAATGAGAGAAGAGACGCTAATGCAGTTAACATTGGATATTGTTATAAGTGATTTAATATTGGATTTAGGATCTGGGAGATTTTGGATCTGGGGGATTTTGGATCTGGGGGATTTAGGATCTGGGGGATTTTTGATCTGGGGGATTTTTGATCTGGGAGATTTTTGATCTGAGGGATTTAGGATCTGAAGGATTTTGATCAGGGCGGATTTAGGATCGGGGGGATTTTGGATCCGGGGGATTTAGGGTCTGGGAGTTTTTGGATCTGGGGGATTGTGGATCTGGTCGAAACTTTGGTAGATGACAAGGGCGGAGACGTCTTTCACTATCAAATGGCTTTTATGGCTAAAAAAATAAAAAATATATATAATATTTTAGAATAATAATAGAATATACATATCAACATAAATAATAAAAGTAAAACACAGTTTCTATATTCACCCCACTGGAAAGTTAGTTGTGTGGACTATAAGGGTCGCACCTAGACCATATTTATTTTAACTCTGGTAGGAACGCTTTCATTTTGCGAGGTAGAATTATTTGAAACGTCACTACGTCAAATTTCATCAAAATTCCAGACGTTGCAAAAAGCTGCACTAGCGAGCAAGCACGGTTTAAACTTTTGGAGGCAAGCACAGTCTAAGAAACTTTACTATCAATATCGTGAGTACTTTTATCCAGCGCAGCTTAGTCTGCCGGAAAATTATGAACCACGATAGCGAACACATCGATGAAAGTAGTTGATGCTGGGATTTAGGATGGCTCTCAGCTCTTAACGTAAATGAAGATTTTGCAGTTAAATCTGAATCACTGCCAAGCAGTGCAGAATCTCTGTCGTAGCGTCTCAGTGTCTTCTGCATGATGACTTAAAAATTTACAGAGTTAGTCGCTCAGAAGAGGATTGTATGGCTTCTTAAATGGAGCAGGACAGGATCGATTCTTAGAATCAGATTAATTTTCTCTTCGTTTATGTCGAGAAATGTCCAAAAATGTCTTTTTACTTAAAGCACTTGATGCACACGTTATACGATCTTCCACTTGCGGCTGTTTTCAAAGCAACGATTTGGAGGTGATTTTCAATCCGAAATTTCAATTTGAGCCTTAGATTGTGGAAATAATCGCACGTGTCTCTCATGTCTCTGGATTTGCACTATGTGTTTATATGTTTACTGACATTTCTTTCTCTGTCAAGGAGGAGGTGTATAGCACCCATCCTGGAATATTGCTCGCAGGTATGATCATCAAATTATCAATATTTAAACTCTATGATTGAATCTGTGCAACACAAATTTATTCGTTTTCTTATACATATTTAAATTTAATATCGCATACATGTCCTGTGCTGAGTGACTTTCCTTGCTTCAAATTCCTATTTTGAAACCCCGCAGACTTCTTTTAGGTGAGTGTTTTCTGTTTCGGCTTCACCACCGTCGTTAAACTTTTTCTTGCTTTTTTGTCTTGGAATTGGACTATATTAGTCTAAAATCAAAATAAATAAACATTCACAATGAGATATGGCAAGAAGTCGCAAGCGAAAGGGCATCAGTGTGCAGTATATGAACGATACAACAAATCAAGGAGTTTTCTGAAGACGACTTTGTAGGAGTCAAAATTGATTATATTTAAAATTGCAGCTGTTACGTCTAAAATTCTGCACACATATACTAAGCAGCGAATATGTAACTGTTTGTTTGAAAGAAATAACGAAACGACATAAAAAAGAAGAATAAAAGCAGCATGGCTGACATTTCTACGCCTTTATGTGTATTGTACTTCTTACGGAGACCAATTCTGCATCGTTACGGCGTGCTCGACTATTGACTGACGACTAGTATATTTCCGAGTCTGCAAATTCTGTTTTTCAACGATACTATACATAAAAAAAGGAGCTCTACCACTGAATATGATTTTTTAAAGAAAAAAACAAGTTTGCGTGTGACGACTTTCCAGGCAACGTAATGTCAAATGACGTCGCCATTTAGCTAGCAAATATGGCGGCTGTGTCAAATAAATGTTGTACATCTCTTAGCGGAGCAAATCTCTAACTGAATTTTATGGTCGTAGTATTTTCCTTTTTTTTTTGTAAAAAAAAAACAATTTTTCATTAAATGCCAACCATGTTGTGGTCATCTTTAAGCAGCTTTAAGCTTGAAGTAAAGTAACGTCTTAATTTAATTATACCGTGAATTTATATTTCGGTTTTATACTAGTCATATTTTATCTATGTTTCTCTATTATTTGAATGTTGTTTGTTTCTCATTAGTTTTAAACCTGTAAACGTGGCTTTTCCAGACCTTGACTAGGCACACCTATCAATTTTCCGGTTTCCAATCATTCGATTTCAATTCTTTCGAAATGTATTTTGAATGAAATATATTCGATAGCCTACTTCGCACGCATTACTAATTTGACCGTGCGTGAAAATCAATTGTTACATAACTAGTGCATCGTTAATCAATAAAAATCCACTTAAGCTTGAATTTCATTAACCGTTTTGCATATTCGACGCCAATCAATGAAAAGCAGATACGCAAAAATCATTCATTCATTTATGCATGCTTAGTTGAACATTCAATCCGTCCATATGTGATTCATAATCATTTTTCTTTTGTTGCAGATAATAAAACATCCAACAATTGTTGCTGGCAAAATAAATAGTAATTAGTTCTGAACACACAAACGCACATCAACAAGACCGGATAAAACGTCGACCGCGCCGTCTCACGTTCATCGCAGAAATATTTCAAATCGACGCGCCATTCAGTGTTATTGGATTTTATTAATCGGCAACGATAACCGAACAATAGGCACAACAATTAGTTGGATTCCTCTTGATTATCATATCGATTCGCACCAGGAGTCGTGCAAAAGATTGCGAAAGATACAGATACGCAGAACCGACGCGACGTTGAATGTAAGGCAAAGCGATTTGAGGGTCATCCCCGTAATTGGATTGGATCAGAACTGCGGCGAGCAGCGACGAGTGAGATCATTCAAATTAACCGGCAATTATAGCACCTGATTTATGAAGATAATTGATTCTCTAAGGTAGGTGAGTCCATTTGTTCCTTCTGTTCCATATACATCTTAATGAGACGGTTCTGCCGCACAAACCCTCCCACCGCAGTGATGACGGGGTCATGAGCGTCTTTGAAATCCATCTGCGGACCGCAAATCGACCTTTTCAGTTGGATTTTTTTTATGTAACCAATCACGCCGTGTAATTATTGTAGCATAATTTTATAGGTTTTTTTGCAAGCCTGTCTCGAGTCATTGTCAGGGGTTTGTCAAGAACGTCCAGAGGACAAAAGCAGAAATAGATACAAAGCGAATGAGAACAATTAGACGCTAAAAAGGTTGCGTAACAGCTTGTGATTTATGAATCTTGCCTTTCATTGAATTGATGATATTACTCACGAGATTGTGTTGACAATATAGTAATAAAACACCGATGCATTTGATCTGCCCTTCAAGATACATATTTAGAATATCTCAACAAAACATTTATATAAAAACCTTCAGTCGGTCAAGCACAAAAGGAGGGTGAAATGGAGTTAAGTTGTTGCCTTGAGACTTCTTTGATAGTTTTAGATAGTTAAAGCGAGAAATCACATTAAGAGACTTATTTTTACGCTTTTTTGTGATTTTTTTTCGAATGGGAAGAAAGGATTAATTGATAGGCTATTTTATTAATATTTTGACCTACATCTCGTAATTTTTTCAAGTGATTATCATCAAAATTCGCGACGTTAGAAGCTGTTCTCCATGGAGGTCCGTCGTCCGAGTCTCTCATTGCACACGCGTAAGATGCCGCATCGTTACTCCAAGTCTTCTTAATTAAGAAGCCGATCCCGCAAACTCAAAAGACTTTCGCCGCTCAACCCCGTACACCAACGTGCTCTTCCTTGGGTCTCAACTACACCGAACAGGCCCTCCAGCTGTTCACCCGGCGATATTTATGGGATCTGCCGATCCCGTTTCCGCTGCATTGGTCAACGGTCAGCCGAGTTTGCTGGCCTTGTTGGAGCTTTCCTAGCTTTGGACCGGTTTTGTGCAAATTGTCGAAGCACGTCACCTGGCGATTTAATCTTCATGCGATTGGCCACAGCGTTGCACCTCGGTGGGGGGGATACTGTGGCTGCTGCTTGGGAGTGGGCGCCCCTTGGGCAGACACATTGTGCCGCTGGTAACGAAGGACCACTGTTTCCACAACGTTGCCAACCTGACTCGTTTCATCGGTGCGTTGAATTTAAATCCTTAGACGCAGACGGCGAGTCTGGCATGTTTTAGCATACGTCAGTATCAAAGATATATGTATAATCAAAAGATCTATCCCATGGGATTGATTTCACTTTTGATGATACTTTAAATTACGCAGCCTTCGCGTGCACGATCAGAAACAAACTCTCCATAACAACCTTACTTCCTACTTATCTGTCTAGTCCAATATATCTGTACATAATTCAATATCCTTAACCTACATAGATCTTCTCTATATTTATATATTTCAATAATCAATACCCTAAACAAATATATTTCATAATTATATAATTCAATACCTCAATCTAGATAAATCTATTCCCTATTTATTTAAATTAATTCTTTCAATACGCCTTGTGTGAAATGGCGACCCGCGTATTCCATTTACAATCGGCAGCATTTGTCCGCACGGTGGTTTGGGGTCTTCAAGGACAGGGCAGTCCCATATTTTGCCCTTATTTTCGGTGGTTGGTCGACCACGCTGCGTGGCAAACGTAACAATGTATGTATAATTCGTAGATGAACCAGATTTTGAATAAAAATTGTGACACGTTTAAAAAAATTGAATTTTTTTCATGCTTTTGGCATTAAAAAATCGTCTAAATTAAAAAATTTCATCCCGGTTTATTTGTCGATTTTTTGAACCGTCTAATGTGATTTCCCCCTTAAGTGTTGACTACGTAATTAAATGTTCAGTTCTGAAATGAAAACGTTTTTGGTTTGGTATCAATCAACCAAAATTGCATATCAAACTTACATTTTCAAGCCTACACGTTCATATCCTTGAATATTTTTAGTTCCGCGCTATATTTTAAATTCGGTTAATAATTTGCTTCGCAGCTTATTCAATTCTAATCCAAATAAAATAATTCACTTGCATTTTATCGCCAAATGAAAAACTTTGTAGCTTATTGTAAGTTGAGACCTAGAAGAAGTTACCATATGGTAGCGTTGAAATATGGCTAGCATGGAAATATCATGATTAAGAGCCGAATCCAAGTCCATCAACTAAGCTTCCCACTAATAACTTATCTAGCCTTGACTTTTATTACCTCTTTATTAACTCTCTTTTCAGCTTTACTTTGAAATAAGTTAAAAGTTCTGCGTTTCAGAAAAGCACTAAAACTGCACTAAAAGTAATATTGACTAACTTATATATAACGAAACAAATGAAAGCACTAAAAGATTCATCTCTTTCATTGGGACACCGAAATGAATATGCGTCTCCGGCAACACAGTGGCGGCAGCGGTTCACGCTGGTGAGATGACTATGTAAAATCACAAACAGTCACCGATAACGGCAACTTACTAGCTCGAGCACTTTCATCTCGAAGATGAAAGTTTTGAAAGCTGAAGCAGGCAGAATTTGAGGATGGAAAGTAGCTTGTGGCAAACCGAACATGTGCATGTTTCCTCTCTGAATGGTTAGGAAAGGTGTCAAAATGCAAAGAGTGCATCGGGATTGTTCTCAGGGCTGAACTTACGAATGTCTAAAAGGGGCTATAGGTCCAGGCTTTGGAAAGAAGGAGAATATATTCTGCGAAATTTCCCCATGAGAATTGGGCAAATGTATTGTGACAAGGCCGCAATTGTGTGCCAACAATTCGTGTATGTATTCACGCAACGACCGAATAATACGAATAGAATATGTACCGATACAAATTAGAACACTAATATGCGTGCAAAATTCCACACGGCGAATTGTATAACAGAGTTGCGGCAATTTGATTCTAGTGTCCGTGCTATATAGTCTTTATGCTATGGATTTGTGGCAAAAAATTCGCAAGTCTATAACAAGAATACTGATGAACACAGTTGCATTTGATGAAATTCGCGATAAATTTTCAGGAAAAATAATCGTTCCATCCAATCATTTGTATCGCATTGTTTACAACGTCTGCTGTTTCTTCTTCTTCTTTTTCATCTTCGACGCCATTGATCACTGTTGATCTGAGTATGGACAAAGAACGATGACTGCTTTCCACAAGGTGTAGACTTTGGAAAACTACGCCACATTTATCAAGATGGCAGTTTAATGTCTCATCAGTCCTGTTCAGGCGCCTGTGAGACCTTAATCAATTTCCGTTTTTCACTCCACGTTAAATTTTATTTTCACTCAATGGCTTTGTTCGTCTCAAAAGATCTTTATTTCCGCAACAACAATAAAAACAAACAGCCGCTTTCCGTACTTTTAATTAGATGTAATCCCGACTAGGTGACACGAAGGACCTAATCGCGTCTGTTATGCGTAAGCGCACTCAGCACGTGGTGATAGGGTAGGTCCAGATAGCATCAAAAATGCATGACGAGCTCATTTGATATCGGTTGTTCGCGCATAGTAAATTTCCACAACATTCAATCTTAATGAATAAACCTATTTCTTCATAAGCAAATCTCTAGAAAAAAGTCAATACAATTTATTGTATTGTATTTTCCGCAAATAATTTTCGCCTCATTACCTGCACCCATAATCATTGAACGATCAATTCTTGTCCATCGTCAAGGAAAAGTAGACCACCAAATCTTAGATATTTATGTATGTGAACTGTAACGATCGTAATTTATTTCATTTGACTGTTGAACATTTCAAATATCTGCACGTACCTCAACATTTAGTATCTTAAATCTGAAATGATCCCAAGCAAAAACTATTTCGAACGGAACAGGTCTGCAAAACGGCAAAGTGCTGGTGCTGGTCCGCGAAGGAAAGGTGGATTGTTCACGTAACATGGGTGTGCCAGCGAGCATGGGCTGTAGGATATAGAGTCTTAAGTCACAACACGACGCAAGGCACCGAGCACTAGCTAGATGCATATTATGGTAAATACGCCGAAGTTTATATTCTGGCAAAAGGAATAGGTTATGCATTCCGCAGTCATAAATTACCTACGAAATCGGTTGTTTTGCAGTGCAATGCTCTAAGGTTATATGTAAGAGTGTTGTTCCATTGAAATTCCTTGGATATTTTGTACGCCTTGGATATTGGTGGCCGTTGAATTTAACGGCTCATACTACCTATGTGGATAGTATCTGTAGCAGAATGTAGGCTAAACGGGTTTCCCGCGAAAAAACGAGGATACGTTCAAATCGGGTTCTGATCGGATAAACTCATTTTGAATTACTCGCGCTTTGCACGAAAGCAAACAGGATATTCGATATGTTTGATTATGGAAGGATACATTCCAACCTGTTAGACCCCTCGGAAAAAATTCTCATTCAATCGAAATTTCATAGATTCGCATCGGCTCGCCGTGGCTGCTGCCTAGGCCAAACTGCTTCGTGGTTTCCAAACCGATCGCAGTGAAAACGAAATCGAAATTGATTACAGCCCACAGTTGCGCCTGTAATTATTTTCTTTTTAATCTAATTAACGTGTAGGCAAAATCGTGAACCTGCTCCATTCGCGAACGTTCAATTAAATTTTGATCAAGAGCAGCATTGAAGGCGACCGAAGGCGAGTTCGCATATCTAAACCAAGAGCCAGCCCAGGACGGCGTGGTCCGAATCTTGGATTTTATTTGAATGCGAGCACTTGCAAGCAGGATATAAGTTTTTTGCAAGATTTTCGCTCGTGATTGTGGACTTGAGCCACGTCGAATCCAAGTTGGGCTTCATGCTGAGCCGCAGCACTCGACGGACGATATCTGGTCTAATTAACTTATTTTGGCTGCATTCCGTGCTGCAGAAAGCAACATTAGATAATGCTGATTTAATTTCGATTTGAAGACAAATTAAAAGCGGTTTAGATAACACTTTGCATTGTTCAAACTCAATCTGCCAATGTGTGCTGTTAATGGTCCCAGATATTTTCAATGGTCTAACCTAGTTTCCGTTGGTTCGATTTGAAAGTTGTTTTGATAACCAAAGGAGATTTCATTCAAGTCGTACATAAAAAAAAAGTTATCAGTCGCTAATCGTGTAATAAACACTTTAGTTGCAAACCAGCAAATTGCTGAGCGATTTGGTTCAGTTACACACGGCAGTGAACGTAAAATCAAGCAAAACTGATATAAATTAGCAATTAAGAGAATTTATTCTCCATTTAGTGTTTATCATCAATCTGGAAGCCATTAAATGATGCAATTGCTTTTCGGAAACCTTCTGTTTACGTTGGATAGATGTTTGAATGGCTGTTTAAGTCATTTCATCTTTTCATATGCAATAATGAAAAGTGTAAAGTGTTGAAGAGCTAACAACAGAACAATGAAAAAATAACGAAGGTGCCATCCTTGAGGTCCACATAGAATCAGACTAGGCTGACTTAAAGTAAATCCCCAAAAATAATTCGTTTAATTTTTTTTATACAAACTTCTGAACCCTATGTACAAACGATGCTGCATCAGTGCATGACTTTTTTTATTGTGGGTGTTTGCCAGGAATCCTATTTTCTAAAAAAAATTACCACAAAACTTTAATTATTTACCAGCCTTAAACTGGGTTGAAGTCGCACCCTCCTTATCAAAAGATGGCTCACTTAGGCCACAATATGCCCATTGTGGTTTAACCTGGATTAGTGCTTATGAATGCAAAAAAAATCAAAAAATAAAAGCAATTACAAATTTTCACAAATGGACGGTAATTAGCAACCTTTTGAATTTGCAAAATGGTGAGTTAAAGAAATTTTCAACAGAACCAGAAAGTATAGGTATTGTTAGTATTAAACAAATCCGACATGGGAATCTTCAAATTAATAATATAGTGTAAAGATAGATAGATGCATAATTTAAATGTCAATTGTAGTTGAGTGGCTTTTGATCCTCTTTAAAAAACTTACATCTGAATAAAGTACAGTTCACTCCAAAAATAGTAGGACTATTACATTAGCAAATCCTATTTCAAATTAAAGCATCGTCTTCGTCATGTCTTAAATCTTTACAAATAGTAACTTCTTTTGACGAACAGCATTCAAAAGAAAATATAGTTCTTTTTATTTTGCAGTTCTTCGTCTACGTTTTCATTAAATGTGCTGATAGTATTGTTAAAATTAACTTTATTTCTTTAAAATTCTTTTCAATGCTAAAACAACATATTTCGTCGATCTTTCGAGTATTTAATGTCAGCTCTCTTGCTGTACGATATTTCGGAAAAATCGTCTGTACATTTAGATGGCTGAATGTCTTGAAATGAGATTCGGAAGCCAAAATCATTACGCATCAACTGAGCTGGTCTGCCAGCAGCCAACGCACCTCTAGCTAGGTAGAGGTGAACCCTAGTTAATCTGCATCACAGTGCATACAATAGACAGTGTGCAATTGGAACCTCCAAACATAAAACTTCGTTCGAAGAAACGGCACTGCCAGATGAGCAGAGGATAAAGCACATTTCACTACCACAAATGAGGTTTTCTTAAGTTATTTTGGATTTTTCCAAATCTATTTGACAAAATCGAATCAACTTAATGTCAACAAAGACGTTGCATCATGCAATTCATGGAGCCGAATTAGTATTAGTTTAGTATTTTTCCACGTGCAATATGAATAGCACATATACGAGCTCTGGCAATGATTCGACCATAGCCTAAGTTAGTGCATATTCAATTTTCACAGTGTAAACATCAAAAATTGTGACTGAAAATGCTTCAAGTCGAAAAAGACAAAGATAATTCTCGTAAACCATAGAAAATTTAAACGTGTTTTGCTCAAAACATACTTTTTGAATGCGCGTCGTAGATTTGTGGAAAAACTTTTCATCCGATTTATTTTATTAACTCTATTTATTAACTTTTCACACATACTTATTCACTATTTAACTACTGCACCGGCCAAAGAATAGATGATTCTGAAACACTTCTTTTTCAATTAAAGAAGGCAAATATCGTTACACGTATATTCAAACGTGCACCAAATTGCGAAAAACTTACTGAATACCCTAAATTAAGGCCCGTGCAGTAGTTTATATTCAAGACTCATAGTTTTTTTTGGTATTATGTTCACATATAATATGGATATTTTTCTCAGGGCTTTACGAAACGCAATCCGCAATTTTTGTTTGGCACTGCTCAAACGCATGGTCCCGATTGCTCAAACGTATGGCCGCCATTTTTTAATTTTTTTAACAATGTGAATTTGAACTTTTAATCTTAATTTATATACATTTCAATTCTCAAATTTCTTTAATAGTATATTTTTTTATATATACTTAAAAAATATAGTCATTTTTGCCGTTTCAACCGAGTAATCCCCCCTTAAATCTCAATTTTGCGAAAATTTTCACTTTCGTCCTTTTTTCGTAGAGCAAAAAGGTAAAGATGTTTGACCAACATCTGGGGAGGGGGTGCATTGCTAATCAGTTCGTGGGCGGATTCCATCACACTCGCTCTCCCCAAATGCTTTTCGTAGTGAATGGACTTTCTCTAAGATGGTTCGAACCATACTAATCCATTCCACTAGCTGTAATGAGTGTTTATCATTATTATTATTATTTAGAGTATTATTATCATTTTCACTCTTATTAATGTTATTATTTTGTTTATTATTTGTAATATTGATGTAGATATTACTTGGAAGTTGCCCGTGCGAACCTCAAGCGTCGCAGCTTGATATTGATTGCTTTACTCTGCAAAAACACATGAAATTAAATTAAAATACGGTACAAAACTTTCATCCATAACGGAAAACATTGAACTTTCAAGTAAATTTAACGACACCTTAGAAGGAAACTGAGCTGAACAATGGGTATTAAATAGCGAACACAAAAAAACGGCTTTCGATCTTGTCAAGGACAATAGTGCCAAAATCTACGCCGATTATTAAATGAGTCTATGATTGAGTGTGAGTTTTTCTATCGCATATGTGTATAGCATTTAATCCTTGGTAAGTCAGTAAAACTTCCCGAAATGTAAACTTGATATTCTTAAGACTATTCTGAACACGTTGATGACCTTTCCTGATTGCAGTTTCCTACAGGTTTTCTACTGTGAACATATTCTAAAGACGAAATTAATTTGGTGGCTTTGAATGATATTTTTTCTATTTTAATTAATTTTGAAACAATGATCACCATTCCAGTTGAATATCAATAATATATTCAAATTGTTCGCAGCCCAGTCGGGCCTGATATATCACATGTGGAACACAAAATAACAACCGAAAATAAATACAAAACTTGGATGAGTTCAACCTGTTTTAAATGACGCCACATTTATTTAAATAGATAGCATTTCCAATTTCAGTATTTAACACTTGCTGCTGCTGATGAAATTTCCACGCTACAGTTCAAGGTCAGTGTAAACATCTTCATCTAATGTGGGTATCATCTTGGAACGGTGTCCACTGCGCCAGGCGAACAGGTTTGCTGTCTTACCTCACCTGAAGTGACGACGGTCGCGTTACATTCAAGCGGAATTCGCGAATATCTTGAGCAGACAATCCAACGGTTTGCGACATGCAAGAAGTTGCATTTCGCGGGTTTTCTTCACTTACGCAACAATTGCACTTAAGCCCGCGGAAAAGGTGACGGCTGGATGCAGCAGTGCCCGGTTGACGAGGTAATGTCTGCATTATTGCAGACAAACGGGTTGCTTATCGCGATGCGAATCGAGACCCTTTAGTAGAGCAGCTAATGAGACGGAGTTGAGGTGCTTTCGATTGGAGAAAGTGGTTTTCGCGTTTGTTTGTCGTTGTGGACATTTTTAAGGATCAAAATGATGAATTGGATTACTCGATGTGACAATGAGCGGGCAAAAGAGGAATGTTTTATGTTGATCGAAAATGATATTAAAGTTTACATCTCCAGTCAATTGGAAACCATCCGCTATTAGGAGGCATAAGCACTTAGGCGCATTTTTTTCGAGGAGCTGAGTGAGTAAAAATGAACCGGCTCCTGGACTTCCTAATCAAGTTGGTTCATTGAATAAACCAGAAGGTTTCCACCTCTACATGGCACAATGTACCAAAAACGGTCTAAGTGAAGCGAAAACCGTTTAGGCTTAGCATCCTCATTAGCCAATCTAACCTATCTGCACCAAAATTTGAAAATCTTAGTAGCTCTTATTGAGTCTTGCCAATGTATTAAAGTGGTTAGGCTTGTTGAAAGCCTACCAATTAATGCACTTATATCTAATTCTGTCACAGAAACTGTGCTGAGTAGCTATCAAAAAAGACTTGTTGATATTTTTCAGTATAAGAATCCTATACAAACTAAGGGGCATGCTACTCTCATTTTGTTTCAGAATCTTCATTTGAAATTCACATACGTTTCTTTCCGAAGAAATTAACTACAAATAGTTTCACCACGGCTTATTTTCTAGACAGATTTAAGCTTCAGTACCGTGAAACAGTTAAATCTGCATCAGCGTTATACATTCTTCAAAAGCTATAAACCGTAAACTAGAAAGTAAGGAAGGTTGAAGCTTACCTACACTCATGAAAAAATTAATTTTATTGTTTTGATTTAATAGAAATCATTCAAAAGTTGCCACCAGAACTTAAAATATCCTTTATATAAATATGTGACAACTAATGCTACCGAATTTGAGCGAACATTTTCGAAAAGTCAAGGTCTAAAAAAGTTGTGGAATAACAATTTAATATCAGACCTGCAAAGAATTCTAGTATTCTACTACTTGCAATTGTTAGGGTATTATAGGGCCATGCAATAATAAACTTTGATCAAAGAATGTAATGAACGGAAATTAAACCTACTTAACGAAGAAGACATTGGTAGGTAAGTATTGGGTGTACCAATTTATTGTCAAAAAGTACTAACATATATATTATTCAAAGTATTATCTATCACTTGCGAAAACTTTCGCCCATCTCTCCGGCAATTTTCGGATCCCATCTCGAAAAAGAAGGATCCATGATTGTATCCATTTTCGTACTCCCTCGTACAAAGAAAAATGCTGATCAGCCAGACCGTGCGTCGTCGAACGAAACAGATGGTAGTTGGAAGGAGCGAGGTCTGGGGAGTACGGGGGGTGTGGCAGGACCTTCCACTTCAGGGTTTCCAAGTATGTCTTGACCACTTTTGCGACGTGTGGCCGAGGATTATCATGTTGGAGAATGAACATTTTTCCATCAATGCACGTTTTAGACGCATCAACTGTGTTTGGTACCGATTTCCTGTGACGGTTTCACTCGGTTTTAGTAACTCGTAGTATATCACACGGAGCTGGTCCCACCAAATGGAGAGCCTAATCTAGGCGCAGTGAATATTCGGTTTTGCTGTCGATGTGGAGGCATGTCCGGGTTTTCCTCATGACTTTCTGCGTTTGGGATTATCGTGATGGACCCATTTTTTGTCACCGGTTACGATGCGATGTAGAAATCCCTTCCAATTATGTCTTTCCAGCAGTTGTTCACATGCAAACAAGCAATGACAATATCTCCCGGCTTCAATTTGCACGGAACCCAATTTCCTGGTTTCTGAATCATACCCATGGCCTTCAGGTGTTAAGAGATGGCTTGCTGAGTCACTTCCAGTGATTAAGAAAGTTCTTCTTGTGTTTGGCATGAATCTTCAGCGGGCAGTTCTTCCAATTCTTCGTCTTTGAATATTTTTTCTCTCCCACCACCATGCTTGTCCATGCTAGAGCCCATCCTCTAGCTTCTGATCTGGGGAATTAGTGTATACTTCTGGACTCAGCGTTGCCACGCGTTCCACTAAGACATTTGCTTCGCGATTTCCAGTAATATCACTGTGTCTAGATACTCAGTTTAGGGTTATTGATTTAAGGTACAAGTACACATTAAAGGGCCAAAAAAAGTTTTTTATGAATATTTTTCTCAGCTCTTTCGTTAAATATAAACATACAATTTGTTCTTAACAATACATCTATCTTTTGAAAGTATAAAAAATATTTTTTTTTTAAATTCGCATTACTTCGCTATTTTATAGAGGGCGCCAAAGTCGACACATCGAAAACTACTCTATTGCATGACCGACAGTTAATTTCAAAATTCGCAAGTCTGAAACAGAATATTCAAAAAGTGTTTTAAAGACTTAGGTCTCTTTCGTGACAATTCACCATTGTTCATTAAAAATTGATTGAAATAAAATTGTGGGGCTTTGAAAAATCAGTGGTTTTTTGAGCGCCGAAAATTTTTTCCCGATTTTTTTGGTCTGATTGTGAAATATGTTAATAAATAAAAAGCACTAAGAATTGAGGCGCAGTTTTGCAAAAGGGTATAAGCGCCAAAATCGAAAAAATCGTGTTTGATATCGATTTTCATTTAAAATTTCACGAGGAATCGAATGGTCACGTTCCGG
The DNA here is from genome assembly GCA_963942545.1 of Oxycera nigricornis. NCBI lineage: Eukaryota > Metazoa > Arthropoda > Insecta > Diptera > Stratiomyidae > Oxycera > Oxycera nigricornis. Next base: position 11,958,168 of record OZ012660.1, on the reverse strand, counting down.
TTTGTCGAAACGGGACGAATCTCGCCTTAAAAGCATGAAGTTTTTTCAAAACGGTACTATTTCTATAGTTTTTTTTAAAATGTTACATATTTTATATCCTTTTCCTATAAATAAAATTGATACCAATGTACAGTAAGTGTAACAGTGAGATTTAAATTAAATTAAATCAAAAAGCATCAATAGAAAACCCATCTCTTGGGCTAGGGTGGAAATGGTTTTGCAAAACGGTATAGAAATCGGATGTGTACCGTTTTGCGAAACCTCCCCAATTTCATAGTCATCTTCCCATCTGATGGAACAGGTAATTGAATCATGTTGATAGATAAATACAATCTCGGTACATTCTAGATAATTTATCAACAATTCAATTTTTCAAAAATGAAAATGCCAAGAGTATAATTGTTTTTTTTTTGATTCCCGAAAATTCAGTTTTTTGGAACTGTACCCTTTTGTAAAACTGTGCCTCAATTATTAATCTCGGTTAAGTAGGTCCGGAGAAAAAACGTCATTTCGTGAAAATCGCATTTATGATTTGGCTTCATTTTTTCAGTACCTTTTCTATAAGAACCTATTCTGCCGGCACACGAGTTAACTTATAAACGTCAGAATAAATTCTGAAATCAGTAAGAAGACGAAAATTTCATGTCCTATTGTGAATAAATAGAAGAAACCGGCATTTTAGAACGAGGGGATACACCGAGGCCATGCCAAAAACGCGCCCGCACTTAAAAACGTTTTATACTATTTTAACGTTCAAATTTTTTCAAAATATTTCAAGAGGCCATTTTTAATGTGCATGAAGTTGAAAAAAGCAAAAAATTCTTAACCGGTATATTAAATTTTAAATGTGTGCTAGGAGCTTAAGAGGTCTTTTAGGGAATGATTTCCAAGAAAAATTAACCATATTTTTCAATAGAAAGAAAAGAGATGTCATTTTGATATTTTGTAGGTACATATGTTAATTAGTAATTTGGGTGTCTAAATTATTTTATTTTGATTTTTTCATTGCTTTTCTACCCATAGCACTTTAAAAACAAACATCAAAAAATGACGGCGGACGTGATTTCAGGTGACTTGATCATCTGGGGAAAAAAAAGAAATGACAAATTTGTTTAAGTGCCTATGTCAGGTACAGGAATGATTTTTTTCATTAAAAAATAACAAAATGGCGGCCATTTTTTAAATAAACCTATTTTGAAAATTGAGTGAAAATCGGAAAATTTGATACCGGTCATAATGATTCCGCTAGCAGCTGTAGCCATATATGCGTACAACAACATATTCAAAAATCAGAGTGATTGGTTGAGTATTTTTTTTTAAATCGTGTCGACCAGCTTAAAAAAACATGAATTCGAGAAAATCGCGTTTACTTTTTTTTACGAATTTTTTTTAAACGCTATATGCCTCTACTCTCCTATGCCTGAGCCATACAAAATTCCTTCCTCTTTTTCATACAGCTCCTGACTTGCTAATTGTGCATCCTTGCGAGCTGTTCTGATTATTTTGAAAAATTGTAACCTAAAACACCCCTTAATTGCAGTCAAATGATCGAAGAAAATGTTCAAATTTCTCGTGTTTTTTCTGGATTTTTCAACCATTCTACTGTCTTATATTGCCGTGATCTCAGCTTGAAAATCGTTGCAGTGATCAGGGAGAGTCTGTGTTGTCGTTGTATCTAGATAACTGAAGGCGCTATTATCAGCAGACCAAGTTTTGATTTGGGTGGATGTCCCTTCGGTGTTTGATAGTAATGATCGAAGCTCTTAAAAAAATTGATGACCGGAAGCTTAGAGAGCTTAGAGATCTCGAAAGGCTTTATGTATGCCCATACTCATTTGACTATAATGGTTTTAAATGTACAATTCATTATCGGCGAATTTTCAAACTACGAGTGAACACTCTTACAAATGAATTAAATATATTTTGCTGTCGCAAAAAATTTCTCATAAATTTTAAGAAAATATAATGAAGAAACTAGTCATTGTATATAAATTCACTGTCTTGATTTTTCTCGACAGTCAATACCCTTAACTAATTAATATGCATTTTCCCTTTGAAATCTATTTCAAAGTCTTCTCGTTTGCCTTTCATTTTCATTTCCAGTTTGTCGTCATTTCCACTCGATTGGAAATTTACTATGCAAACTATCATAGCCCAGTTTCACTTTCGTCGAAAACAAGAATCAAGTCAAGTTTTTCCGAACACCAAAACGGGTTGAATGCCACGTGACTACCGTGATTAGCACGATGGATTGTTGTTGCTGCAGACACTTAGCAGTTCACTTCTTGCAAAGTCACACATTGTTAAAACCGAATCTTTCGATGATCTGCACAAATATTTGTTGTATCTTTTAGCGTTAGCTTTGGATACATTTGGTGGCCCTCCCGCTGTCATTGTGGTCAAATTCGGCTTGAACTGCTTGTATTCGTTTTGACCTCTCCACTGAATAGTTGCAGCCACCCGAAAATCTCGTAGGCGATCCACTATACATTTGTTACACAATAAATACGATTGTTGTTTGATAAAAAAGTGCATTGGCCACAAACAAATAGTAAAAAGGTTAACGCGATTAGTAGCGGTGCTGTAGGGATATTTAATATATGTATCTTAGATACTTGCAGTTCATGCAGTCAGAAAGTACCTAAAATCGAGTATCTGCGTAGTGTGTAACGACTGAACGGTATTTGAATCCGGGTAGCCTCCCCACATTTGATTATTTTCGAATTTGACTTGTTCATGAGTTTTTCCTTCTAAAAAACTTATCGCTGCGAATAGTTTATCTCCCTACAAGTTTACGAATTAACCCAAACATAAACGAAACTATTTCTGGCAAACACACTGTGTGCTTGGCCAAGCTGGGTTTTGTTCGATAGAAATCCAACTGGTAGTGTTTGTTAACCTTCAGGGTTCAGCATCATGAACCATGCTGTGGACAGCTCCCAAGCATATTAACTTTGCGATGCAAGTATCCGCGGCTTGGGTCGAAAGGGTGACTTTGAGCTACTATAAAGCAGTCGCAAATAACGGCCACCGTCCGCCAGACTGACCTTCTTTTGTAACTACTACGAAACACGGAACTTAATTAAGATTTTCCTTTTATTAGTTCACAGTAGTCCGATTGGAATGTTTTCTTGTTTTCTGGCCTTTTTTCCATGTTAAATACATTTCTTAGCTTTTTGCTTGCAATGTTGCGTCGAAAGCGAACCAAAGCAGGCATAGTTCACTTATTTGTACGGAGAGCGGGAAAAAAACGTTTTAATAATAGTTATTTGCTCCGGCGGAATGTGTCTTGGGAATTTTATTGCACGGTTATTTGTTGCTGTTATTGTGATTAGTGTTCGAGGTATGAGCAGTGCCATGTAAGAAAGCAATTATTGAAATGAATTGATTACGTAAATTATGGGTTCCAAGAACTAGATCATTGCGATTAGGAGTATTGATTCAGCTACTTCAAGGAAGCTATGTTTGGCACTGGAGCTGCAGTGTTGCGAAGGTTTATTGCATATGTTGAACATTCGTTTGAACCCGAAAAATATATAAGTAGATGACAATGCTCTCATTCTACAATAAATTGGAGGTTTTTCCTCGGAAATGATTTTAATTTTTCATCAAGTAAATATTTCAATGCTATCTTATTTGTATTTTTAGTTGCACAGCTTATTTAATTGATCCTTCGCGGTTCCCGGAAGCTGTTTTCTAAACCAAATTAAACATGAAGATTTGGCGCGAAATACAATAAAATAAATCTCAACTCTTTTCACTTTCATCCCATCTTTTTTTTCAACGTTGGGAGGTGGAAATCTTCTAACGATACTGATCAGCTCCTGCCTCTCGGCATGCCGGATTTCTACCGACTAAAACCACCTCCGTTTCTTCAATCACTCTCTTCATCAAAGTATTAGTAATTCTCCGTATTTAAAATTTTAGGACATAGTACTTCCCAGATGATAAGAATTGGTATAAGGGATAATACTAAATCTGTAAGTTTTGGTGTCCTTTTATTTAGATTAATAGTTCAGAATTTATGTTTATGAATTATTTCCTGTTGATGACCGAAATTCCGATGCAAAATCTAGACAGCTATTAATTTTCTGTAGGTTGTAGTACAAAGGAGCCCACTAATGTTTCACTACACTCAGGGACATATTTCTAAATTTCTCGCCTTGGGCGAATATGATCAGTCGCTCCAGCAAAAGTGAAAAACTCTGTGAACTCACAAATAAAAAGTGACACTATGTTTCTATAGTCATTTATTAAATTTACAATCAGACATTACAATTTACGTATATGAACAAAATTATATGTTCAATTTTTAAGATGTCTTTTTAATTAAATGTCTACCAAATGTTGTGAAAAACTTGTGTTAAACATTATTTTGAGTGTCAAGTGCTTCAAAACCTTAAAACCATGAAGAAATATGAAATTAATTTTCCAAAATGGTGTCAAATTTTGAGAAAAAAATTATTAAAACATGAGAAGAAAATTAATTTGCATATACAGTGTATATCGATTGTATCAAACGATACTACAAACGAATGATGATAAAATATTCTTATGTTAGAATTCGTTCGCTTATTTTAGTAATGTACCCCTTTTTCTTCAATGAGGTCCTTTTCTCACTAGTTTCCTTATTATTTTCACCTTGTGAATAATTCAAGATCAAAAGTCAAAGGTCAATGAAATCAATTTTTCACAATAACCTCGCTTTCTATTGGCTGCCGTATGGTGTGTTTTTTACGGGATATCTGTCTTGTAGCTGTAAAGCTTCGCCGTCATTTTGACTCTGGCAAATTACCATGGAAAGACCTGAACAACGTCTCGAAACAGTGGAAATTTATTTCCATAATTCCCATTCTGTGCGCTAAACTTATAGAGCACTTCGTTCAATTTATGGTGCTCATAATTGTTCATCTGAGCAGCTCACATCCATTACGATAGAAATATGAATGTTCACGTATAATCTATAAGACAATGTTCATCCAACACGAGCTCGCACAGTGCATACTGAGCCAGCAAGATCGCTGCTGTGGATGGTAGTGTGACTGAGGATCCAAATTTATCGCATCCACGCCGTTCTCAGCAACTTGGCCTGTTCCCGTCCACTACGTAGACATTTTTAAGGAAAGACCTTGAACTGAAGCCTTATAGGATCCAACTAGTAGAGCGATTGAAGCCATTGGATTGCGTCGTATGTTCGGTAAATCATTTTCAGCGATGAGGCTCATTTCTCATTTCTGGCTTAATGAGTCTTTAAATAAGCAAAATTTCTGTTTTGTGTGTAAATATAATCCTCAAAAATCTTTGAAAACCCTATTTCATCTCAAAAAAATTACTTTTTGGTGCAGTTTCCAAGCCGACGGCATGATTGTTACTTTCTTTTTCAAATCTGAAGGCGTAACAAACGATACCGTGAATGGCGATCGCTACTGACAAATGATTCGTAATTTTTTGATCCCCAACATCAATGTCAATGATGACTGGGAAGCCAACATTTGACGCGTTATTGGTGCTGGAAAAATGGGTGTAAATTTGGACCGACCGGATGATCTTCCTTAGAACCAGCCGCGGTGATCATTTGATTTTTTTACAACCGAAATATTATAAAATTTGCAAGCTAAAAAGCCAAGAAATGCTTATTTAATAGTTTATTTGTATTTGATTTTTTTTTTCAAAAAGTTGTATGCCTCTAAAAACATCTAATACATCTAGCGCTTAATTGTTTTTTTCCTTTTACTTCAAATTATGCAAAATATGAACGTCTGAAAGTTTGCTTACGCATTTTAAGGGAAATAAAGCACCTGTATTGATGATGAAAAAAAAATTGCTCAAAAAAAACAAACGTTTCGATTGAAAACTAGATAATCTATGAAACGAATAATTTTGTTTTGTTGCATTACATTTTTCAGAAACCACTAAAAAGTCTTGTTAATCTGTGGGTGTAAGAGAGCGGTCAACAATTGAGCTGATAACTTTGTTTTGAAATCTACTTACAATATAATGTAAAAACTTGATATTAACTTTAAGTAAACAAAATTGTACTACAATTTAATTTTTTTTGTTTTATTTTTGTTTTGAAAATGTTGAGATTTTCTACTCTGACTAGTTTCAGTCCTTAATATCTCGAAAACTATCGATTGTACGTAAAATTTGATGCTTAACTTTTCTATAGACAATTTTGTGATGAACAATTATCACCCAACGAAAATTAGCATACAACCAATGAAAACCGAAATATTTGTGAAAAACTGATTTCGTTGACATTTGACCGTGAATAATTCGCAGCACGAACAAAATTTCGAAACGGACTTTTAATACGTTGTTTGTTTTGGTAAAATAACAGAACGTGTGGCAAAATATTTAGTTTCATTATGAGTGTGTGAAGTGCTGTTTCTAACGAGTATAAAAATTGTCACATTAGTTTACCACGGCACGAACGCACGAATGACGAATTATATTTTTTATCACGCGAACACTGAAAAATATATGGCGCGTGGACAAAGAACGGAATCAAGGGTATTCGCAGGAGCAATTGCAGCCAGTGATATGTTTCACACCTGGAAAACACTCGAAGAAAGTTTCAGTGTGTAGAAAAATCTTGAACGAGACCAAAAAACTGAGATTTTCGGTGATTCAGTAACAAAAAAAACATACGTTCTCTTAGAAGCTCAACCTTTGTTTTGCTTGATTTGATTGGGATATGAGTGTTCCGTAGAAAAACACTGAAGAATGCGACAAATAAGTATTAGTCAAATTTCTTTTCTCAAGTTCAAAGTAGGTGGACAGATTGTTTTACTTGCAAAACTAGTATAACAAACAATTTATCTAATTTAAAAAATAAGAACGTATCACAGGTATACTACAATCATTGTATGTTGGCTTAGAAATTCGAAAAAAGATTTCTGCTATGAACTATATCTGAGAATTTATCTTAGTCAATATTTACCAGCCAGTACTGCAAATTGCAAACTTTGGACTGTGTTTCCAAATATATTTTCTGAAAATCACACATTTAAACGATTTTTCCAAACTTGTCAATTTGATAGGATTGTTTAAATGTTTACATAAGTCTTGGTTGGGTCTTTCGTGACTTAGTGATACACTAAAATTAGAAACCAATTGCGTATTTCCTTTGCAAACCTCTCGTAATTCTTTTGTCTCGTGTGTAATATAAAATTTAAAACCATGCTGTAATTGTCTGAAGTATGTAATTTACAAAACCACTACAAACATGTGTCGTAGCTAAATATTTCAAATGCAGAAATTCCGGTCAAACGTTTTGTAACGACTTAGACGTTTTTTTCTTCTGAAGCACCAAAATTCGCATTTTTAGGTGAATGTAGGTAATCGTGGGAATGGTAACAGTTACTAAATTAATATCAGGCCATGAAATTAGATATTATACTCATTAGTCATTAATACCAACTAACGATAATTCAACATGGATTTGGTTTTTCATTTCGTTTACAAATATAATGTCGGCTCTTTTATGAGTTTTATGATTAGTATGGAAGCTTCATCGTTAGAAGTTTATGTCAATTCAGTATATAATATAGTTTAGAGAAAGCCTAATGTTTAATTACGGCATTTACGTCAAAAAATGGATGAGTAGCATTTGAACTGCCATTCAGTTATTTGTGAACTGTTTTAAGAAATGATGGTAATGTTGACTGACCACATTAAATTTTAAAGTTTGAATCATCTTGAGATAGTTATCTTCATATTAGATGGATCAATATTATGTAACTCCCTTTGTAAAAAACTATATTATGAGCAACTTATGCTGTGGAATATCTTGAGCAAAAGCTATAATTATCAATAGCTGACACTAAATATAAAAACATTCTAAGGAGTTAATCAGTTTATCATGGGCTAGAACCTTCTAGTCTAGTCCACAACTTCGTCTTCTAGTGTGCTTTTGGTTAGCAACTCACTAACACTATTATTGCACATTAATGGAGGTTCTAGGAGCACAACACTTGAAAATTTGCCCTTGTGCTCTTTGAGTTGAATTCGATTTGAATACTTCCAGTAAACCTTGAATACAATGTATTTAGTCATATTATATAATATATTTATGACAACACTTTTAGGAATACTCAGCAATTTTGTGAAACAAATCTTGAATCCCAAACAAAGTATTTTACTTCCTTGTCTTTGTAAGCCATCGTTTCTTGCTAAAACCTTTCGCCAAGAGTAAATTATTTTACCTAGTACAGCACTATATTTTCTGTTTTGTGAATGAATATCCTTTTTATCCTTATCGTGGAACTGTTTGTATCAAATTTCTCTTTTTTGGTGATAGTAGCAAAATTTTATTTTAGTTTTTGTGATGTTTAATTGTGAGACACCAGCAATTTAGGTGAACTTCCTCACATTGGTAATTTGAAACAAATGGCCGGGTCCGTTCCAACTGCCGCTTATGACTATTTCCTTGTAAACGAAGAAAAATACTTAATTGAGTTTATGTCACAAATATTTTGGATAAAGCAGGCGAATTTTATCCTACATTTAGCTCCCACTTCACATATAGTACAGGAAATGAAGCTCAAAAAATCGAAAAAACCTCGCAATTTTTTCGTCCAGCATCGATTTGCATTAGATTAGACTCATTTTACCCTCTAGTTCATTTTCTATGTCGTGCCGTTGTACGCTTTTTGTTTTTGAGGGTGAAAACTACCCCTAAATGTAAAAAATTATGAAATAACATTTTAAACCTTAATATGGGTAAAATTTGATTTGGATTGGTTAAATAAGATTGTTTTATGCTTTAGGGTATAATATCATAATATTCAAACCTTTAAAAATCCACCCCTCATTAGAGCTTAATGAAAAAATATTTTCTCCCCCAAAAAATAGATTAATTATCATCGTGATTTAATTCAAGAATTCTGTTGTTTAAAATATGTATTAAGTTCATTTTGCAACTTTTCAACCCATAAAAACCGACCTTCACAACATTGCAATTTTTATAAACTAATTTAATAGATATAAATAGAAAAAAAGTAGAATTACATACAAAAAAAATTATTAACACAAAAATACACCGCATATTCATTGATTCGATCTCTATCGTGGTCGATGCCATCTTCATCTTCTTCGATCAGTGGTGGACTATTATTACAGTCTTCACCCGAGCACTCAGAACAAGTGGCATTACAATCCAACCCAACTTTTCTGCTATACACTCACACACACAGACACATGAGCAGATGTTTCTTCTTCTCTGTATTTCGATTTGAATGGAATAAGTTTTGAACGTGAAACGCACTTGTTGACAAATATACCGGTTATGTAGATTATTATGCTCCGAAGCAGGCTATTCGAATTTTTCGAAAAAAAAAATTGGTTTTTTAAATATAGCTCCTTCATTGTTAATGGTAGAAAGTTTTTTCAAAAACGATTTTGTAGGGCTTTTCAAGATCTATAAGACTATGTGAATTAAATTCTTAAGTTTCTATAAATGGGGTGAGTTTAAAGGGCTAGAATAAGGTAGTGTAAGCTCGTAAATAAAGCGTTAAACGGCTACATCTCACCAAATATTCACTGTACAGAAAATCTACGCACAGAGAAATTTTCGCCACTAAAAAAGCTACAATTTGGTACCCAAGCATTTTTTTCGTATCTCCAGTATTTTCGGAGATATTTTGCAGAAAAGGAAGAAAAATACCAAATTGCGAAAAAATGTTTTCTCTTTAAACTCCAATTTTTCTAAAATTAGGCATTTCGAATTTTTAAATTTTCTTAGATGTATTGATAACACATATATAAAGAAAGGGGTTAGTTAGGGGGTTGTTTTCACTGATTTTTTCGTAAAAAGAAGTAGGTACCGATCCTATTTTGATCATAAGGCGCTCAACTTTCATGCTAGAGACTTTTTTTAAAAGAAAGATTTAATTATATACTTCAAAAAAGATGCAATAAATTTTCCTCGAAAAATGCAAAGTTTTCTCGTTATTTGACTTTGAATCTTTTAAAATTAGCATTTGACGAAAAAAGCTAACCATTAATATGCCGTATCTCAGACGTAGAAAATTTTAAAAATAATATTTTTTTTTTGTTGTTTTGAAAGCTGCAATTTTGCTCTTCACAATTTTTTTGATAAAATGCATATTTTGCTAGTTATTCGCGAAAATCCATTGAAAAACTGTTACTTTCAACCGCGAATAGCTCGAAAAATATTAGTTTTACGAAAAAAATGTATAGAACATATAGAGGTGTAACCGCTGTTAGTAGAACTTATTTATTTATAAAATCGAGACACCCACAAATTTTCCTTTTATTCTACTTTATATTTAAATAACTTCAAACAAATTGTTTCGTCCACTACTTGAGGACTTCATCAGTGATGAATGGGTTCATTTCCTAATTCTACCCTGAGATATTTATACAGACGTTTTCAAAAAACTACGGATAAAAAAATATATCTCCTAATGCGTTTAAGGGTTGCGGACAGCTTACGGATTAACCAAATTACTATGCTCGCGTTTTAACAATTTCAACAACCAGGTAGAGCCGTTACCTGAATCGGTGTTCAGCAGGTCTTCTCTGCTGCGTTTGAAAATTTCCACACTTTCGGCCATGTCGAGCTTCCTATTGTCCGCGGTCATTCTGACGATGTCCACATCCGCTGTCGTAATTTTATGACCCTCTTGCACCATGTGCTCTGCTACTCTTGACCTGAAATGATTTGTTCCATCCTTTTTTCTCACGTTCATAGCTTCCTTTATGTGCTCACTGAAACGAACTCCCAGAGATCTTTTCGTCTGTCCGATGTAGCTCTTATCGCATTCAGAGCATGATATTTCGTAGATTCCGCTTTTGCCCATCTTATCTAAAGGATCCTTCGTCGAACCTAAGAAATTTTCAACTTTTGTTGTTCTGCTCGTGTAAATCAGATCGATGTTGTGCTTCTTCCAAAGTAGAATAAAAGGAAAATTTGTGGGTGTCTCAATTTTATAAATGTATAGAACATTTTTTACTTAGAATTATTTTTTCCATCGATTCTTGTAGTTAAAATGTAGTTAAAAATTTCCACTCTCAAGATGGGGCGGTAACCACCCCCAAGGTTTTAACGTACAACAGAACGATATAGATTTATATCCTTGGGCTATTCCCTACCTTCTGTGAAAATTTCAATTAAATCCATGCTGTACTTATACCTAGTTTTTCACTATAGCTGCTTAGATGCCCACTTCTAGAATCCGCATAACATATTATCAACACAATCCGGGCAGGGCGAAAAAAACTACGATTGTTTCTATTAAGTAATCCGTTTACGCTCATTGGTAATCCCAATAAAGGCTTTAATATTCAGTTCAAGCATGTTTACCTGAAAAGCATTCAAAGCGGTTTTCTCCACTACAATTGCTATTCTAGACGTCCGTCGCCGAAGAGCTCTTGTCCAATGCACGTAATCGTCTCTTACCTAATCTATTACTCGAAACATCTTATCTGAAGCGCATTCGATGGCCAAATCCAAACCGGAGCCCAATTGATGCGCCAACTCCACCAATTCCGCATTCAAATCACGTAAAGAAAGCAAAGCACTGGTCGTCGGTGAAAATTTGCAGACGACGAAAACTCTTACGCACAGCCAGCAACCGTCGAAGAATCTGCAGTTTTGCTATTGACTCTGGAGGAAAAGATACAATGCGTGGAAAATGCATTGCTCGATTTTTGTTGGCTCGCTGCAATCAATTCCGGCTTTTGATTGTCAACGCGATCAGAAGATGGTAAGTCTTGCATATATTCGCAAAGTAAAGTGTGATGTGACAAACTCTGCTTTACAATGAAAATACTAAAATCGTCTTTTGACATAGCGAACTGAATCTTGAATTATTTAATACCATAAATCATTGTTTAAATATTCAGTTAATTAGTGGGAAGTCACTTGAAGAGACTTACGTCGATGGAGAGTTCCAAACAATACGTGCTACAATTATAAATACTCATTGGCTCGATTAGAAGTGCTTTCACTTTCTTCGAGTGTTCGGAGACGAACCTTTCGTATTCAAAGCATCGACATTTTATGTAATACGGCTAATGTAAATGCATCAAGTGATCTAAATTGCTATCTAGTTGATGGTTAGCGAAAAACTCTTGAGATAGATTATAGGTGGCTTAAAAGAGCTTCCATTGCACAACATTTTAAATGTTCGTTTTTAAAAGTAGATAGAGTTCCAAATTGTTATCCGGAGGAAAGAATCTTTACGCCACAACTCTAAATTTAGAGAAAGCATCTGAGAAAGTCTCGAGTTAAAATGATAATGCAAATTTTGCGTGTATTAACAAAAGCTTATCGTCCCTAAGCTCTGTTCCAAATTTGATCATTTTAAAGTGGGTTACAACATTGAATTTCGAAAATAAGTTGATTTCATTGCCTTTTGCACTTCTTATATTTCGGGTTTATGAAGCTGCGTTTTTCCAAGGTCTGTGAATTTCAACCGTTTATGCTCAAAATAACTTAAGCTTAACGTTGGTGTTCCCTTTTGAACCAAGATCACCTATGTTCCATGCTTGAAAATTTGGTTAATTTATAGAACATTATTTCTTGTTCCTGATAAATTGTCACAATGTCAGATAGAACATTTTAAAGAACCCCTCAAATTATTTGTAAACGTTATTTCACTGAAAACATACTATTAAAATTTAAATTTTTTCTACATATGCAATTCCTCGTTTGCCATTCATAAATATTAATATCAATTTTTGTGTTTTTTACAGGTAATCATCGTTCTGCAAATTAAATTGCATATGGGTAAGTTAACTTGAATTTTATTCAAGCATTTAATCCATTCAGTGATGTTAGATCTTGCAAAAAAAAACGTAAAATAGGTAAATGTTCATAGCTTGATCATATCTGCTACTCGAAACTTCGTGCGCTTTTTTGAAAAACAAACTGAATAACGAAAATTGTTAACAACGCATAATTTTCTCCGAAACCTCGAATGGCTGCAGGATAGTTAATCTCATCCAACGCTCGACTACAAAGAACGGCGATGTAATTTAAAGTTCAAACGCCACCCAATTCGTACGCCTGAAATTATCTTAGCACCCAAATCGGATAGAGTTCGGAGCCGTGATTTTATAACTTGAAAACAATACCTTTTCTGAGAAACTCTCACCAATATTGTGCGCAATAAGGCGAGAGAGATGGAGATAAGTGACGCACTGAACTTTGGCTGCCGTAACGTATTATTCAAATGAACGGAAACTTAACAAACTTACTTTCTATTTATCCTTCAGTTGAAGCCAACACCGGAACACTTCCAATCGCTGCCACTACTTCAGCAATCGTCGTCCTTCTCACTCCAAACGTTCTTTCCTTACGCTAAACCCAGCCTGTCGTATGGTATATCATAATATCTATCTCGCCTCTCGCTCATCTACAAAAAGGTCAGTCCAATCGCTGTGGCGGTCCTTGCACAAAGAAATATCAAAAAGTCATTTGTTAATTAATATACCGGTCCCACTTTGCACTTCTTCCTACTTACCTGTGGTTCTCGTTCTCGCACAAAGAGGAAGGAATGCAAGCGGGGTCAATCACTCCTTGTTATGCCTTTGAAGATAACATTTCTCCATAACGTTTTCCCAAACTGAATTGACTTAGGCCAGTGCTGAATGTGCTGGTGTGCTGGTGTGCTAAACCATGATCAGCTGAAATTTTCATCAGGACTGTTTGCCATCTTGACGTGCCCCCGAGACGTCAGAATCGTCTTTGGTTCGCAATTGATTTCCATGTTTATCTTAACTACCTATAATCCAATAATCCATTCATAGATATTTACAATAATCAGTAAAAATGCGACAATATGATTTCAATCATCTTTCTACTGTACGAGCCTCAGTGGAATGACTTCATGTTATCAAAGAAAGTCGCTAATGATGGATGGCATTATGACTCAGGTTGGTTTGTGGTTAGGTTCCTAATTAGAATTTTTTTGGATCAGACACCAGACACAATTTTTAGTTGGAACTGTTTGATAAAGTGTAAATATAAAATTTCGTAATCAAGCGAAGTGAATTATGATGGCCATCCTACTGCTATAACGTATGATTTTTCTGCTCGTCTACTATCGTTCGGTATACTTTCTTGTTCATAGGTGTGAGGTATTCTGCCCCAAGCTATCATAAGGACCAGAATAGGGATTAATATTAAATCTACTTGTGAACATCATTTTAAAAATATAGGAAATATTTGCGTTGAAATATGATTAGGTAAACCAATCAAACTGCATATTAACTAACTAACGTTGGGTTTAACTCCTTTTTGTGTACCAGCCCCACACCATCTTCAGATTGATGATAGATCTAATACTAACCCTAACGTCTGTGGGACACAATTGTAGTCAGAGTTGTGGGAGCTCCCTTCCACCATTTGTACGAAGCTCCATCAGAGCTTCAACCTCGACCGGTTCTGATGAAGACTCTAAAGTGTACGTAAAATTAGGGATTGTACTATAACACTCATATCACGGGTAAGGTGTTTCAAGTAAAGCTAGAAATTAGTATTCGAGCATGCTCTCTACTTAAGGGAGTCTTCATACCGCTTCGTATTATTAGGTATGCCGTGAATCAAAGTTTAGAAGAGGTTCAAATCGGACTTGTTTTCACCACTAAATATGAATGATACAATACAAGCAGTGTAAAACTCGTATGTATCTATCTATTACTGGAGAGTCCGATAACATTCTCTCAAGATGATCGGACGTTAGTAGTTTATGCGTATCCTAAGTAAACCAATAAGTTGAGCTCCCAGCCTCCCCCTTAAATATGAGGAACTTCAACCATTAACTACTATATTTCAGACGCATTCCAAGAGAAAATTAGACCCTCGCATTGGTACAAATGTATTTAGTTAAGTGTCCGATCAATATCAAAAGCATAGATGATATTTTGATGCTTTTGAACTGTATACCAGATGAATACTAAACATTTTTTTATCGATATATTGAAATATCATGAGATAAAACCTAAATAATTAACGCTGCAAGATGAAATTTAATCATAATCACAAACAAACATTTTCGGCAAAATTTAACAATTCCAGTTCATAGTTCAACATATTATACGTCTCAGATTCGCATGAAATTTGGCACATAAGTAGAAGATGTCAAAGATATTCGATCCTTTAAATATTAGACCGCAACAAAAAAAACAATACCGACCGGGGATCGAACACACGACCTCAAAATCGCGAGACAGTTGCGCTACTTCCTACACTGCACCGCTTCTGTCAGATGCAAAAACTTACTAATCCATAAGCGATGCTAAAAACTTTAAAGGTTTTTTCTCAAAAACGGGGAGACGGGATGTTGCAGTCTAATATTTCAAGAATCGAATATCCTTGACGTCTTTCATCCAAATCTGAGACGACGAGACCGTGGCCTCTCCTTGTAAGTAACATTTTCAAGTATCCTCCTCTCCCTTCGAGTGTTACGTATTATATGGCTGGCCATACATTGTACATGGAAACTTTGTTCGAGAAGAAGTACAAGCTGCTATTTCTGAAGATTTATAGGATGCAGGATCGTAGTGTGGAAGTTTACCAAATCTTAAAATAGGCATCCGTTCATTTGTGTACCTATTTAACTTTCGGCATTTCGAAGTTCGCCTAAAATCGACATTGTTTGATTGGAATGTCGTTAATATAAACTACTGATTGCACAATCTGAAACAGAAACACTATCACATACCATTTTCTGCCCCATATTATTTCCTACATGACCAAGCTTGCAGCAACACCTGTCCGTCTATCTTTTTTTCGCGCGAAAACCATCACAGGTTGAACTTTCGCTGGAAATGCTGCCGGGCCAGACAGAATGGTGCAAACAATCATTAAAAATGCGCTCGCGAAACCACTAAGCCCGTCATCTGAATCGCCTGAACAGATTCCTTTAGGGATTTGGACACAACAACCGTTGAATTAATGGTAGCGCGTCACTATCTCCGACCAGCAATTAATCTATTATTATTGACTTCAGGCCAAGAGTTCATGTCATGCTATTCACACTCTACAAAGAAACCCCATTATCACTGGTCGCCTTGCATTCAATTTAATGCCAACACTTTTGCAGAAAAAGTTCTTCCAGGAGAAAGCCTGTCCGCCATCAAAAGCAAAAAATGGATGCAGACAGGTAATAGCTCTGATAATTGAATTTTTTGCTGCAAGGTCGATTGGCCATTTCTAATGGTGAAATAAAGCATATATTGCATAAGTCTGATGCTATTTGAAAGTCGCTGCTTTGCGGGCGAAAAACCAACGACAATTGGTTATATGGACTAACTTGGAGAATTGGTAGCAATAAAAACGATTTCGGAAATGGTTTGATTGAATTTTGCAATTGCAAAAAGTTATTCAAATAAATATTTTTCTTATTTTTGCTCAACCTTTTCTTTCCTTTCTTTTACTAGTGTTATTGTAACGACCCTTTCAAAATACCCAAAAAATAAAGACGACTATTGAGTTTAAGCTGAATTTATTATTATTGCTTTATTGCTGTTATTATTAGTGTAAAGGTTTTTTCGAATCTACTGATTTATTATCATCTGTGCATCTGTATGTTTCGGTTTTTTATCCATGCAACCATAAAATCTTAATGCCAATCTCGTAATAAATTTATAAAACGCAAGACCCATATTATCTGTAATTGTTTCTCGATATTTTCAAAGGGATTGTAAGATAAGAAAGGTTTTTCTCCTTTATTAACTACAGCAAAACTTTTAAAAAAAATTTGATGTAAAGATAAATTTAGTTTCGCAACATTAACTTTAGAAAAGCTAAAAAGATCTTGACTGTTCTGAGTGTAAAAAGGACGAGGCCAAGCTTGGCTGAATTAAAGCATCAAATCAGACACAGGGTGATTGCCACGCTTTCGTGCTCTTTAATTTGACCGCGGTCCACCAGAAAATCCTGATAGAAGCAAATTTAACAATATTTCATTGAACTGCTATTTTAATAGATTCTTTATGTTTGAAATCAAAGACACATTCTAGAAGAAAATTGAATCCCCCACATTGACAGAAGTGTATTTATTTTAGCATTCTATTTTATAATTTAATCCGAAGATTTTATGATTCTTTTAAACTATATACCAAATGAATACTGAAAGAATTTTTTTAACGATATATTGAGATATCACGAGATAAAACCTAAACGAGTAAAGCTGAAAAGAGCGTGAAATTTTATTATAATCCTTATTTGTAATGAAACACTCTTTTTTGTCGTAGTAATCCAAATTGAAAATGCCGGCAATTTTCGCAAAACTTCACTACTCTAGTTCAGCTTATATTCATCAGTCCCTAAGATACTCTCAAAACGCCACTCAAAACTGCAATCATTGTTCCAGTATGAAATTTTCCCCGAAAAATAATGCCTTCCAGTCAATTTCCAAGCTCAATCCTCCGAAAGTTAAGCGGTGCTAACAAAAATAAATCCGTTCACAACGTTTCGACACATGAAAAGAGATCCTGTTTCGACAGCTTTACCCCCATATAATACTTTTTTTGATGCCGCTGCAGCATTTCCGGTGGTTAACCTGTGAGCTTGCATTGGAACTCGTTTCGTTACCCAGGTTGTGACGATTTCCGGCAATAATTAGACCCATACACCACGGGTAGGTGCGCTACTTGTCGCAACTCCATTCCATATAAACAACTAAATCAACTCCACAGTAGTTTTGATAGGGCTCGGAACATGATAACATTGCGTCCTTGAATAACTCTCACTCCCAGTAACAATTGTTTAACGTATCCTTAATTAAACTCAGATGGTGACCTACTACAATCACACAAGCACCAACACTGTGCTCAGTTTTTAATAGAGCCCAAATTGAAGTATTCCTAGTTATACCTTGATGAAGTAAAGCTTTCCACAATTAATGCTGGTTTTACTTGAACAAGGGCTAAAGGATGAAATTAGTCAAACCAAATGATGGACTTATTTGCAATTAACGAAAAGTTCTAGTAGGATTGGTTTTGTTATTATAGCCAGTAAAGAGTTTCTTTCAGATAGCAGATTGCTATTAAGGAAGCCCAAGCCGGATTAATAATGGAGCGCCATTTATGATGCATAATTACTAGTAAACGGCAGTAGTTATTGTTTGATTTGTTGGTATTCGGAAGTTGATGTGATTTATATTCATTTTTATCTCATATTTAAGGGGTCTATTGGGCTTCAATTTTCAAAATAAAAATTAACCAAAGAAAGAAATGAGACATCATTTTGAAAGATTGCACATATGTTAATTCGTACTTTGGGTGTACAAAAGTATTTTTTTAGATTTTTTTATTGTTTTTTTATCCATAATAATTTTTGGAAAAAACATAAAAAATGACGGCAAACGTGATTTCAGATGACTGGCTCATCTGGGGAAAAAACAAAACGCCAAATGAATCCTTTTTTAAGTGCCTATGCCAGGTACCAAAATAATTTTTTTCATAAAAAAATAACAAAATGGTGGCCATTTTTTAAAAAAAAACTATTTTTGAGAGTGGACAATCAGAGTGAGTGAGTAAATCGTGTTCGCCAGCTTAAAAAACCATGAATTCGAGAAAATCGCATTTACTTTTTTTACGATTTTTTTTTTCAAAAACGATATATACCTCTAGTCTGCTATGCCTGGGCCATACAAAATTCCTTCCTCTTTTTCATACAGCTCCTGACCAGCTAATTGTGCATCTTTGCGAGCTGTTCTGATTCAAAAAAAAATTAAATTACGATTTCTTGGAACTATCGTACCTGTTAGGTTCGTAACTCATTTTAGCTGTTCGAGAAAAAAAAGAAAATCTTGAATAAATTTCACCAGGGGCGAAAATTAATTAAGGCTAAGATAAACTTCTTTGAGGAATGTTAGACACCTACCATTAGTGACTAGATTTGTCGATATTCAAGCCACTTTACTAAGCTTCTTGGAGTAGAGTATAGTATATGTTTGAATGGATGTATGAATATAAGATGAAAAATAGAAAAAAAATTATAGCAGACTATAACAATTTCAATAAATTTGGGATAGGAAACACAATAACAATAATTATTAAATTAACATAAATTGCTTTATAGATTTTTCATAAATATTATTCTATTATCCTAAAAATCTGTAAAATGTATTTATAACAAATAACTTTCACCTCGAATGGATTTCAAGTTCAATTTTCGTATATGCGAAACCTAAATCTAATTAAATTTATTTTAAAACTGGAAGATTTTGACTAGTCGTTTCGAAGCAAAAAAATATACCAATTCATCACTGACACCTTTTTTATTGAGTGTGCAAACGTACAACAATGGTGTGAAACATTTTCCAAGCCATATCGAAATCAACGTAAAGATCAACAACTTAATTATCATTATTGTTCGAAAATCATCCAGCCATTGTTTAATTTTCAGATTGTGCTCTATTGCTTCGTTGTTGTTGTTGTTCAGAATGACCCTTTTGTTTGTATGGGCACATTTTTCACTTGGAAATGTAGTCGAAATGAGGTGCTGGATTACCTATATTTTACCAAGCTTTCAGCTATTTCTTATGGTTATCAGATCAATGAGGAGTAGAGAAGCTACGACTATCTTTTGCCGAACGTAAGAAATTGTAACACTTAGTTTGCGGTCATATAACGATGAAGACACTGTGGCGAATGCAAATTTAAATTTTGCTATTGGTTTCGGCAACCTTAAGTAAATGCCAAATAGTATTGCAGCATGTTGATAGAAAAAGTACATTAAAAATAGATGTTTTAGAAGAGATTTGTACGACCTGAATTTGAGTACGCTCTTTTTGATCCTACGAAGTTTTGTGGGATACTCCATCCAATATTGGAAAAAATAAATTCGTAAAGAATGATTGAAATTTTCTATATATCTCTTCGATTCTTGCGGATGCTATTTACATGTTAAAAGTCTATCAGATTTTTTCGTAAAATTTCTACACTTCTAGACATTTACCATGTACCATGTAAACATCTATCTAGATGCTCAACAAACAACACTGATGTGAAATTCAGATAATTTTCGAAATAGTTTGTGATATAGTCAGGAAAAATACAGCGGAACAATATGAAGGTGCCAAGACATAGCCCAGTTATTCCTCAACATATGACAGTGTGAATAGTCAGCTAGGGAAACTATCTTAGCATCATGAGAAAATTCCAAGTGAAATTCATATTGTAAGACCTTGAAAACGGCAATTCCATTGTGAAATTAATGGAAATGAGATCACGCTGTGCGGTGCAGTGCGAATGGTGACTCGTAGCAACTATGTCTTATAGTTACTGTACATACTTGCATCGCCACATTCACTTCAGACAGTGTATCTCACATGCTGTGGGAGTTGTATCTTTAATCGCACAGCTGACTATTACTTACTATTCTTTCATTGTAACGCTACTGTTTCAAAGTGGTCTCGAGGATCGCAACGTCATGTGAAATTGCATTCAATGCGCGTATTTCTATTTTTTTAAGAATGTGCGAAGCTGTTTTTTTGAGTTGGGCTTGATTTTTTTTCTTTAATTTTCAAGTACAATGTTGGCATTAAATTTTGTTGAGATTAGTGAAATGTAAATAAAATGTGCACTCTTGGTTTAGAAATATGTGTTTAGATGATGGAAAATACTCATGGGTTACTTCACAGTGAGCTTTGAAAGAAATGTGTTTTAGATGTTTGAAATTCAACATATTTTGGTTTCATGGCCAAAATCATTGGAAAAAATACACAATTTGAATATTATTGCATAAATCGGCCTGCAACGTGTTAGCGAAATTAAAAATTTACAAAAATGGTGACAAGATACTAATCCTTATTATTTTCAATCGCTCGTTCGGGACGAGCGAGGAGATATCTTTTACCTAATGTCTTAGTTATACATGTATGTATCAATTTAGAAACTCTTAACAAATTGTCACTTTTAAAACACCTTTGAAACTATCAGTCTTTCACCAAAATTTAAAAATATTTTAATTTACATTCATTCAAAATAATCAAATGGATTCGCGACATGGATGCAATACTTGTATTGCATAAACTCAAATTGGCGTAGGTGTTGATTTTAACACCGCAGATAAATACATTTAAAATGCAAACCAGTTTACAACAATATTAAATGCTTTTAGTTTGTTGGTGTAATATGCATAAATAGTTAATTTAAATTCAAACATAAGCCATTAAATATTCCAAACATCAAAATCAAATTTAAATACAAACTCTGAGCTGAATGAATTGATGTATGAAGTGAATGCACTTTTGCAATATTTCTGCTTAATGTGTTGAATATATTTAAAGTTAGAAAATATGAGAGAGAAAAATATTTACCAGTGATCCACCCTCTAATTTCTGCGTGATGCGATCAAGCGGAAGTTTTGGAAGTATTTTAATAATTTTATGCAATATTTTTGGTTTCTATTATGCGGAAAGAATATTTTTTATAAATTAAAGGAGGAATATGGTTTTTTTTTTATTTATTTTTATTTTATTCGATAGTAGAATTTTCAAGAGTAATCAATTAAAGTTTTAGGTCGATTGGAGCAAAACTGACGGAGCTACAGAGTTTTAAAACTCTGCTCTCCGACGCGCTATAAACTGTAAATTGGCTGTTTCTCTTTTTTTAAACGCGTTTTTCCAAAACTTAGCTTTTTCAAAGTCGGTGAACGCTCTAACTCAAAATTTGTTTATTCGATCCATTTCAAATTTTGCACACTTATTCTGTACATAACTCACGAGGTAACCACGTCAAGATATTTGATTTTTAATGATTATGATGTGTTTTATAATAACAAGTTTATCGATTTTTTAATAATTTTTTTCAAAAATTCGTTTTTTTTACTTAGAATTGATACTAAAAATGAGATGTCTACGAATATTTGTTGGACCAAAATTTTAGAGAATATTCTTGAATAATTATATTATTATGTACTTTGCTCAGAAATAAATTTATATTCACAGTATTTTCAAAAAACAAACTTAAAAATATGCTTAAAATATGTAAAATTAATCATCCTCCCCCCTCCCTTAAGATAGTACATTTAGATTGGCTGATTGAAGTGTCTTCTTGTAATCGTCACGAAAATCGAAGTTGAAATTTTCAACATATCTTTACGATTTGAGATCTTTAGAGTATATTTAAAGTGTTTTTAGAAAGAAGGATGTAAATACATATGTGTGTGTGTACGTACGTACGTTCGTGGACAGCTTTCTACGAGCGAAACTCACGTAAACAAATTTGTATCAGTTTATCATTGGTTAGAACCTCCTAGTCTAGTTAACAACATTGTTTTCTAGTTTTGTGCTTTTGGTTAGCAACTTACTAACACTATTGATGCACATTAATGGGAGTTCTTAGCTTCCAGGTTATGCTGGTTCATCGTTAATTTAATGGAAAGTGTGGTTTCGGCGTGTCGGATGGCATCCTCATCAGGTGCTGTCATAAGCCAATGGCCGAAACCACACTTTCCATTAAATTTGTATCAATCGAAACGTATTTTCAATTTTAAGAGCTGGTTAGTTTTTGGGAAACTTCGGTCCGTATGGTTTGTTGTTTTGACTCCTCGAAGGTCATTTCTGTCATGCACTATATCTCACGAACCAAATATAGAATTTGCATCGTTAAAATGTTATGGTATGGTATGGACATTCATGTGATTCTAATAAATTTTTTAAAAAAATATTAGAGAAGTTTTTTCATTTAATAAAAAAGGGCAAAATATTAGGATTGTTTTCATAAACAATAAATTTTTCACCTGTATGCCCAACTCTAAACAATTTTTGTAAAAAAACAGCAAAACTTTACACCAAATAAAACAATTCAATTTTGTAAAAAAAAAATTTCTGGATAGTATAATTACAGAATTGTCTTAACCAAAAGAATATAACTTTACAATTTCATTTTATTGAGTTCATTTTGAGCAATCTACAGTTTTTCATACGTAACTCAAAACTGAAGAGAGTTTGACCTAAAAATTCAGTTGTATGTCCGATACATCCTTTAGCAAGGCAAGCAAAGGCCTTGGAAAAGTTGCCAAATATATTGCCATTGGTATCAACCCTGGAAAAAATGCGTAGACTCTATCTTTTTCATCAGGAACATCCTACAGGAGAAAATGGGAGGAGAAACATACTTGGCTTGAAAATCAAACATTCGTGCTCCTGTTTCCGTTTGTCTTGTAATATTCAGGTAGTGCTTTCTTTGGCTACGAAAGTTATATCCACAATACACGAATCTACAACCAGCAATAGCATCAAATGTGAGCATAGATACTTTTTTGACCTAGAAGGTTAGACCTCGTGCAGGAGTCGGACTGAGCCTTTAGACGCATGGATCACGGCAGAACTACCAAACGTACCGTGCAAATATTGAAAGAACTCATTCATAGCTGATATAAAACTGCCACTAAGATTTCTGTATTGGAGGACATGGTTGCTGGACCCAGTCAGACAAGGTAGAGATCTGGAGTAGCTGTTATATGATTCAACATTGACATTATTGTTATTTATGCTTTTCTATATGCCATTAAAATATTTATTGCCATACTTTTGGATAAGGTTCGTAATGAAACACATGCCAATTGAAATTTAACTAACAAAAAAAATTTCTTAAATTATTAAGAACGTTATATCATTCTCGTTTAGAAATATCTCAAATAGTCACGTCTGTCACGTCGTGCTTTATACTAGGAAGTGAGTTTTTACAACAACTCATTTACAAACGGCATGTTTCAAATAGTATAGGGGTCACCTCCATCAACCACGGCAAGACGGCAAACAAATAACGCAATAACTTTACACATTTCATTGATTTTTGCTTCATCGAAACTAGCGACAAAATGGCCAGTCGTTTATTCTATTACAAAACGACATGACCATCCCACGACTCGCCAATATGGTCGGTGGCAAAAGATTACGTTCTTATCTGCTAATACTCCTTATGCAAGCCAGGACGTTACGCAAAGTGTGCGATTTGCTTTGTGCGCCACAAAAGGCGCCAGCATTTACGACGCACGATAAGAACTAATCGTGACACGATCCAAGACCAATTCGCACCAGCAATTAATTTCAGTGCCGTAAAAAGATTGGCGTACTAACCTTAAGCCGTCCGCATATCAGTTTTCACGGCTACTCACATGCAGGCAATATGTGTCCACGTCCACGCCCAGCAAACACTTTTCGCATCACGAAAACAAACACTCGAGTTTTTTTTGCATTGAAAGACGATTGTAATTGCTTTTTGCTGGAGTGGTCATAATACAGTTTAATTGAGCTTCTAATTGCCGTGGAATGTTAGACCCGGATTAAAAGTTCGACAATTTATCTAAGATAGTTAGTCAAGGTCGCGGCGGATAATTAAAGTCGAATCAAATGTGTTGATTAGGCGATCGAAACAACCCGGACGTTCGGTGGGCAGAGCTTAGTGCTCGGATTTGACGAAAGCACAATTGCAACTTCAATAGAGACAACAAGACGTTGAGCGCCTTCGAAATTCCTTTCAAATTAATTCGGTAAATCACTGCAAAGTATCTAATTTTCACATGCCAGTGACTACGGACAGGTAAATTATTTTGCGCTGATTGTATTTTATTTATGCGAACGAAATTAACGTTCAATATTTATAAGCACTTTGCGGTGAAGAAGGAGCAACAAGGAAACGGAAAGTGAATGTTTTTGTTTTGAGACTCTGAAAAAATCGTTTGTGTAGTCAAATTTTTTCCATAGATATTTTTTTATATGAGAAATCACGATTCGCAGTTTGAAACTATTGTCGGAAAAGATTTTCTTATCTCGATACTGAATATAACACTGGATTCAAACGCATTTTAATTCATTTTTTGCACATATCATGGTAAACTCAGTCAACATTTACTGTTCAAAGCTGCGTTGCTAA
Source organism: Oxycera nigricornis (assembly GCA_963942545.1). Lineage (NCBI taxonomy): Eukaryota > Metazoa > Arthropoda > Insecta > Diptera > Stratiomyidae > Oxycera > Oxycera nigricornis. The sequence continues at coordinate 11,933,304 of OZ012660.1, read as the reverse complement.
ATAATTCTGAATATGGATTACATCGTTAGTCTGCGATGAAATCGAAATAAGTGAAAACGTTTTAAAATTTTCTCATTTTTTTAATCTATTTAAGTAAAATAAACCTACCGTAAAGCGATTAGAAGTATTTGTAAAGAAAAAATTATGGCCACAAGTGCTTCAGTGCTTTGACTTCAGTAATAGCAAAACCTGGCGTCATCTATGATGAAGATTTGTGAAATTTTCATACGAATAAAAATATTATTTATGGCAATTTAGACCAAGGTGACGTAGCTACAATATAATAAATGAAGTAACTTATTGATTTAAGGTCAAATTCAGGAGAGTTGAGAGGAAAGGAAACAAAAAAATATCATTCATTCCAAGGTTCTTTCGTTCGTTGATCACTTGTAGTCGTTCCCGCCGGACAACCCAAAAGAGGACGTGCGGTTCCAACCACCTCCATTTATTGAATTCTAAACGAACGTTTGTTCATAGTAATGTTATTGGAAGTGATTGAACTTTTAAATCAACAACAGGTGATTTCATCAGGGGGACACCACTCTTCGACGCATCCATTTTTTACCTCTCTCTTTCTCTCTCGTCTAAAAATTCATATATCAGGCATTCTGTATAGGGCACAGTGCCTTCTTAGAAGATGATGAGCCTCACGCAGCGTCCGTATACTTGCTTGAATTGGCTCTTGTCTTGATAGGAGTCTAATCAGGTTACATTTCATTGAATCTTTAAAGAATTTGGTAGAGATTAATATTGTTGTTGCGAGGAATTTGGATTTATGACCATACTTTTTTTAAATTCACTTTCACTTTCATGCATCAGAAAAAATGGACAATCTAAATCAATTTGACAAGATTATAAAGTGCAAAAACTACCATAAACAGAATGAGACAGAATATAAACCTGCTGGAACAAATTGGTTCAAGTAGTGAGTCGGGCGGGACTGCAAAAACTACTAACCTGAAATATTTGTGAACATTCAAGGATGAAAACTGAATTGTAAAAATATTTCGCTTGAAGACGAGAATTTCGTTTCTCCAAAGTTCTAAAATCAAAATCGCAAGAGTTGTACAATAAAACTCAGAAAAGACATTGAAGGTTTTATTGCATCAAACTCTGATCCTTCAATTCCGTATATTTAAAATTTATCGATTGAAGAAGCTCTTTTCGAACAGTTTTTTATCGATCAGTGAAATAGAATTAGAGACGATGATATGCCACATCAAATCTAAAAAGCTGATAAATTTGGGTTGTTTTAAAATAAATACTTGATAAAACACTTCACTTCAGTTTTATCAGCGTCTAGTCTCAAAGTAAGTAAGGAAAGAAAAACATTGCTCGCTTTCATCAGCTCTTAATTAAGTTTAGAGTCTGTTACCAGACCCTACTATTTTAATCGAGGAAGAGACAATCCAACATTTTCTGTGTGAATGCCCAGCACTATCCAGGAAACGCATGCAAACCTTAGGCTCACCTTTCCTGGACAGCCTCACGGAAGTAGCTGATTTAAATATTAGCTGCATAGCCAACTTCATACGAGAATCTAAATGGTTCTCGTCATCCTGTAGGTTCTAGTACCATCTCAATCTTTTGTGGTATCACAATGGGCCTATAGTGGCCTAAGTGAGCCATCTTTGGATAAAGGAGGCTGCCACTACAACCAACCAACCACCCAGTCCTATGTATCTTAATTTGGTGACAATGTCTACCTTGCCACCGACTAAGCACTGTCTACACAGTTTGAAGAACTATGCTGGAAAAAGCATTGCAAAATTAGATCGACAGAATGGTCTACCTAAGACGCAGTCGCGGTGGTTATATACCAAAAAAAATTTTAATTTTTCATTGCATTTTCATATGACAAGCAATTTGCAAGCAAATGCACTCAAAAAATTGGCCATTTCAATAATTTATCTGTGTTTCATTTGTTTGAATAATTCCTCTAAAAACACTCTATATATTTGTGAGATTTACTACAGGATTTTTTTTGACCAACTAATTCAGCCACGATCCTTTGTTCTTCAAAAAAACGCAGAAGATATTTCCTTTCCACGTCCGCTAGGTCCTCAAATCTTCTATATACGTCTTGCTATTCAGTAGCAAACTTTTTAAGTATCATTTAGTGAATTTGTTACGTCGTTTGAAGTTGTTGAATTTTTTGATTTTCATTGTTGCACTTTATGACCACGATTTGATGTTTCAGACCCCTCTGTTGGGCCCATCATTCACACATTGAGTAATACTGGTGTTTGATAATAATCTCGCAAAGGCGGATACTATTTTTCCGTACGAGGGATGGATGAAAAGTTCTGAGACTAAGATACTGGCAGTTCTTCTACTTGCTCATTCAGTAGGTTGTAGGATCCATAAAGTGACTACAGGACACATATGTGTGGATAAAGAATTCTATGCTAACTTAACATCGAAGAAGACAATGTTCTCTCTCGATGCTTAACAGCACGCGCAACAGGACGTATCATTGATCACATATATTTTGGTTAAATAAACTGGTCATTTAGTAAGTATTCTTTTTGCTGCTTTCTTATGTAGAGCTCACCGCTACAAGATAACTATTTGAGCGACATATAATTAGTAGTTAAAGAAGTTAGCTTCATTTCGTTCTGAGTAATTAACATCACCATATCGGAGTCATCGCTACATTTATTGAAATTGTGGCACCGTGCTGTCATAAATCTTCTTGGCTATTTTCTGAATCGAATTGATGATTTTTCAAATCAAATTGATGCTCTTTTAAATCAAATTGATACTCTTCCAAATTGAATTCGAATTTTTCCAACCCAATTGATGTTGAAAAGGAGTCAACTAGATTTGGAAAAGCATCTATTTTGATTTGAAAATCTACCAATATGATTTGTAAAATATCTAAATTGATTGAGAAAGGACACATTAAAATATAGATACATTTTATTCGATCGATAAGTTCGATAAGTTTTCAGCTTGCAGGAATGATATTGATAGAGAGTTTTAAGCAATTCTTTTTCGTCTTCATTTTAGGTCACTACTCGTATCCGTTCGCAATAAGAAGCAGATAAGATACATGATTGCTGGTCGTCGTTCGATATTTTGAGATTTCTTCTTGCTTACGACCAGAAAATGGCATTTCTTGAAACAATAGTTCTTATAAAACGTTTATTTATCATATTAGAGTGTATCTTACCATATTAAATATACCAAAACCATTCCGACCACTGCTTTTTTGCCTGTTTTGAACAAATAAAAATTCCTTACACCATATTTCACACCAATTTCAGTGTGAAAATCAATCAATGCCTAATTATAATACACTAAATCACCCAGCAGTATTGTTACAGCTTTCATTGATTACCTTGTTAGAGATCCGGTTTCCAAAAATGCATTCAATGTCAAAGAAATTGTTCCTTTGAATTCACATCAATCTAATTGAAGCCAGAAACTAATAATGCCCATATCAAATTCCTCGTTATTCATCTTTAGAAATTAGTTACAGCGCCGAAAGCGAATTAAACTTGTTTCATTTTGATTTGCAGCTCACTTGGTAGGCAACGCCACTTGAATACCTTCTGAAGAAAAAAAACTGGTGTACAACATAATTGGTGTGAAGCACAAACGTCCAAGGTAAGTTCATGCTATACAAAATAAGGTTGCATAGAGATGTTTAGATACTTTAATTATATCGTGGTTCTGATTGTAGCTCAAGATATGTTAGAAACATTTTTTTTTGTATCGTAGTTATCGTCCATTTAAATACAGTCTGCTGATTGATATTTTTCCGCAGAAACAAAATTGACCTTAACTGATACATCGCAAAAAACTGAGAATCTTACATTCGTTTGGCTATTCAAACTGATAGTGTAGTGAAAATAGACATATTTTTTTTAAAACTTGGCAACAATTACAAAAATGATGAAAATTTAAATGTAGTTATTTGAAAGGGTTAACCTTAAGGGGTTAGTCTACTGTTAAACAGCTCGAAGTGATTTTTTTTAAACAGCTACCAAAAAAATGATCAAGATATCGATTTGAAATTTTATATACATTTTTATTGAGGTTGAAAGTTAAACAAACAAAAACAAAAATGGTGACCGCCCAATGGATCGCCACAGCACCGTCGAAAAAAGCAAATCGCGTCTAATAATATCCTTGACAAAATAAGCATTTGTGAACCAATTACCAGAAAAAATTCAATAGATTTGAGTATAAAGGACTGCACGGGCCTAAATTTAGAGCCCTAAAGCGATTAAAAAAATTGGTATACTTTTGAACATTGGTTATCCAGTTTTTCGCGTTGTTTCTATCAAAAAAATGTTTCTCAAATCGTCAAAAAAAATTTTGTTCTAAATTTAGGCTCCTCAATAAAGATGTATATAAAATTTCAAACCGATATGTTGAATAGTTTTTTTTGGTAGCTGTTTAAAAAAATCATTTTGAGCTGTTTAACAGTGGACTAGCCCCTTAAGATATACAAATTTTACAATGCAGTATATACATAGTTTTTCAGAAAATTGATGAGTGATTTTTTTAGTTGTTTTAGATATTCATTTTCAAGCTCACAAAGTTTCAGGAAATAATAGTCATACTGAAAAAGTTATATTAAGAGTATATTTTCTGAAAATTGACAAATTTTTTGTATGAATTAAAAATAACTGTGAATTATTTTTAAAAAAACATTAAGACAACAATGTACAATAATTTCGAAAGGATACTTTGAAATATTTTTGTTAAAATATTTTAGTTTATAAAAAAGATATAATTAAATGAATTCTAAAAAAATACAAGCACGTAAAAAACAAGAATTTCAACAAACTATTCCAATAATTCTCCTCCCATTTTTTTGCAAAAATAATGTTACATAAACATTTAAAATATTAAATCCAAAAAGGAAATTTTGCTGCTATTAATAAATATTAATCGAAATAGTTTATTGTCTTTTTAGGACTTATTCACTCATAAATAAATTTATTTTATGGTTAGAAAACTAATTTTTCCGAATCTGTATATATATTTTTTTGAAAGTTTAGTTCTTTTTCTACATTTTAGATAACTTTGTTTATTCTTCCCGATTCATTAATTCGATTTGCTGGACGTGCGCGCGTACCCTCCTATTGACCTCTAATAAAATTAATCTTATCTCTTGAAATAATTTATTTACAGAAAAACTTTTTAAACAAAATTTATAAATAAATTCACTAGCTACAAATTTTACGCAGAATATTTTTGTGTATTTTCATTCTTTAAAAAATTATAGAAAAAAAAATTTAAAAAAATTCTCAGCGATTTTCTGAAAAAATTGTATACTTAAGTGTAAATTTTTTTTATCTTAAAATTAACTTTTTGAACTACGTACATTTAAATTTTCTTTCATTTTGATTTTTTTGCGTCGTCAAATGTCTTGATTGACTAGGCTATATATGCTTAGCAAATAAATGATAAAAGACTCCAATAAGTATGACTTAGTTGGTGTACCCATAAATTATGTTCAATTATAAAACGATGTAGTCTCCTTTGAGGCTTACAAGCCGAACAAACCGAATATCAAATGGCAAATCATCCCATCAGGATTTCGATTTCAGATCATTAGTTAATCAGACCACATTAAATTCTTGAAGTAGTTCAATTGAATCAAAAGCAAGATGAGATCTGAAGATGTTGAATGGAAACAAATGAAGTGCCTGCCGAACACAACTTCCAATTGCTGGTGATCCATCAAGTGTGCTTCTTTGTCCACGAACAATCTTCACTACATGTTGATGTTGTCATTCGACATTAAAGTTCAATTTGCCCATCAAAACGCAGCTGTGGTGAATGAACTTAAAGATAGATTTGCTGCGTACCGCCATGCAACACTTCTGCTTTCCGTGTCGTTGACTCTGACTTGTTTCGAGCATTAGAGCTTCACGAAAAGATACAAATGAAGGCCAGCACAGTAGCACAATGATGGCGGTAATGAGATCGCTTTCGTTGATATTCGTCATTCAAACAACTGTTTTGTAGGAAAAGCTAATAAGACTTTCGATTTTCTATTACACTAAATAGTTCGTCACAGCTTCCGCCTCCCATTAGTTTTGGTAGGTTGTTCTTGCGACCTGCACATGGTCGCTGCGGTTAGGTGGTCCCATTTACAGCCAAGGGAAGTATGAACGTGTGTTTTAACATTCATATGGGAATGCATCCAAACAATGCCTAATTCATTAGGTTGAACAACATTGTTTTCTCTGATACTGATTGTTTGCTGATGTGAGAAGAAGTTTTAGGCTTCTTGTTGTGCCCTTTAAGATTTTTAATAACACGCTCTTGGACTTTCTTTCGAAATAACAGCAGAATACAGCACTATCCAAAAAATGTAACATTAAGCAGTATTTATATCAGACTCCACCATTATCAGCAGCATTATAAAAAACGACCAAAATCCAGGACGACTAGGCGTCAAAGAAACAAAAGACTTAGGCGAGTAACTTTATAAGAAAGATTACAGAGTTACCCGTTTAAGTCTTTTGAATGTAAAAAGTAAGTTACTCGTTTAAGTCTTTTGAATGTAAGAAATTCTTTCATTTTCCTATCACGCATAATACTGTCTGCCTTAATAGATAGTTATAGGTGACTTATTTGAGTTTACTGTAAAAAAATTATGAGTTTTTCGGGAGTGCAACTAATAAAAATTTTAATCGTGCGCAATAAGGCGAAAAAGGACTTTCCTTGACTTTTTCCATTTTTTTCGTGCAAAAAATCAATGATGTTTTCAATACACGTACGAAAATACAGTAGATTTGTACAAGTTTGACACTTTTTTGTAAATAACATTGTGTTAAAATCATTTCATTTGAGATCAAAGTAATGGCTGTTCAGGATGCAGTTTGGTAGGTGTATACCAAAAAGTCGTCAGAAAAATGCATAATGGGACAATGGGTACCCTAACTTTCAAGTCCATTCAAATAATTGCATATGCTAACGATATAAACACAATATCAAGTTCCATACCTGAAGCTAAAAAAGCATTCCAAAATTTAGAGTCAGCATCAAAAGAAGTCGGGTTAAGGGTCAGTGAAGAACGGCATCCAACGAAAAATTGATCTAGATCTGAAGCATATTTCTTGGTCCTCTCAATTTTGAAATCAGGCAAAGTGCATCGAAAGCTTAAATTGCTACTCTACAAAATGATGACAAGACCTATGCTGATATACGGTTACGAGTCCTGCAATTTGACGCAATCGTCAGAAATACTCTTGGCATCTTTGAAAGGAAATTCCTTAAAAGAATATTCGTGCCAGTACTGATGGAAACAGGACGGAGAATACGATAAAACCATGAACTGTTCAAAACATACGACGACCCACCCGTTTCTGTGGAACTCTGCAAGCTCAGTGAGCTAGCCATGTGGAACGCATGGACGAAGCATGAATAACTAGATGCACCTTAAAAGATAAAGCCAAAGGAAATCGACTACCAGGCAAACCGAGAAAACGAAGACAGAACAGCATTGATGTGGACTGCAGTGCGCTGTTAGGAGGAGGGAACTGGAAGACGCAATCGCTGAATTGAGATAAATGGAGGCATCTACTGCAAGGGGCTAAGATTAGATTTAGCCTGTCGTACCAAAATGTGGTGAAAATCTGGGGAAAATGTCATTCATCTTTTTAACTCGTCAATAGAGTTGTTGCGTGGTTTTTCGTAGAACAAATTTATACCATGCCCATATATATTCAACAAAAACGTACTTTTCATCAGTAAACGTTGGTAGAACTACTCTGCATTAGCATATTATAATTTTAAAAAAATATTTTTGGGGTACGAGTATATTCATTTTATTTGAGAATTTCTAGCTCTTTGGCTGGTTAGTTATGCCGCAAAATTCTTCCTTTCGTGGAAAATGTGCCGCGAGAGGAAAAAATTGAAAAACACTACAGTACACAGTTGATTTATACCGAAAAATTTGCTTCTAATCTTGGCATGGCATTGAACATTATTTGTTCCTAAAAACTGAAGAAACAAGTACTGTTAAATTAAAGCCTGGTAAAAAAATTGCGCCGAGAAAAATTTAAAATGATATGTAGGCTTTTGTTTGCTCCAACCTTAGGAAATTTAGGAAATGTATAGTGCGAATTTCTTTATACCAGTTTTTCAAATATCTATGGAGAACCTTCACGACAGGAGCACAAACGTAAATTTTAAAATCTGATGACCACTAGTAGCAATCGCTCACATAAAGTGATGATCAGTGTTTTCAACCTAGGGGTTTCCTTCCTTAGGGTTTCTTCTCGACAGCTAGGGAGAAAATGTAAAGGGGTACGTAGGGGTTTTCAATTAATGTTTTCTACATTTCCAACTACAAAGCCATTGAATTCTATAGTCTTAAGTAAGATAAATCAAATCTGCATAACCATCCAAATGAAATCAAAATAAAATGGAGAAAGGACATCCATTTATAACTTTCAGTGATATTTTTTGCCGTTTTTACATAACAACATTTGCAGTCCCTCCAAAGTTAGAGCCTGTGAACACTACTTATCTCCGCTTGGCTTGAGAGAGAAAAATGTTTACTCAAAAAAGCACATGATCAATAAATTCAAAAACTATTGCAAAGCTCATATTTAAATTAACCATAAATTTAATTTAATTACTCTTCGTTGTTAATCCAAAGTTCTATAGAATTTATTGAAAACAATTTTATCGTGCCTGTATGAAAATTCACATATCCGCTGATTGCTGAAAAGTTTATTTCAGGAGATGTAAAAATATTTTAACTGACATTTTAATAAAATACCATGTTGCTGCGCATTTCTTCTATTCAATTTTATTTGCTTATCTTATTGTGTTTATGTAGAGTTCCTCACAAATCTGTGAAACACGAAGTTAAAATTTCATTTCTAAAACGATGAAGTGATTCTAAAATTTCATACTCTGTATTTTTAGATAGAAATTCCTGATTTTCACTTTAGAAAATGCTATTTTCAAGGACAAATTTTATATGATAAAAAGTTAAGTTGAACGAAAAGTGAAAAAAGATCAGTCATATTATTGGAGATTTTGAACCAGGAAGTAACGCTTTACAAAATATTGTTCTTGAGTCAAACGTATTTTTTTAAATTTATTTATTTATTTATTATTATTATTTTCGAAACGAAACATTTTGGGCTTAGTTTTAACAACCTTCTTGCCATAATTTACAATTTTGACCATAAGGTCAACATTTTCTATAAATAACTTTTTAACTCAGCCAAAAAACTAATCCAATTTTAATTAAACATATCCCTAACCTCGTGTTCACCCGTTGCTCAATTTATTGTTACATAGATTGTTTTAAAACACCACTTCGTGGACTCATTGTTTGCGCAAATTAGTTCATTTGTTCCCACAACCTTTGGATCTCAATTTGAACGGTATAGGTATGTTGCATTTTACATTTCCTTCCTGCGGAAGATCAATCAAAGCACAGACCATTGAAAAATCCGCAAACAGTTTGATATAATTAAAGTGTTCAGTGGCCTAATGAATTCTTTGCCTTGGTACGCCGCACTTTAATCTCCTGAATCTTATCTGCCGTGTACAACACTGAATAGCAAAGCGTATCAAGGACAAACCATAAATTGCTTGCCGTACAATTCGTGGCTACACCACCCGTGACTTATTACACCCAACTTAATTTCTTGGTGCACAGACAGCTACCATTCTTTGCATGCTTTGAACTTTGTGTCGAATGCCATTCCGGCAGAAACTGTATGACAATTTAGTTTTACTTGGAACGAACACTTTTCTGTGCCTAAATACGCCCAAGATATTAAATGGGGCATCTTTTTGGCCATCAACACTTCATTTTGTATAAAGTATCTTTGCGCTGTACATCATGCAAACCATCATGTAACCTTTAAGATGCAAATAGCTAAACGCCCTTCTTGTGGTGTTGGCGTCCAAAATGTTTATCTGTTCGACTCATTTCAAAATATCAAGTATTTGCTTCTATGACTTTCGCTAGCAAGCACTCAATAAGACAAAGAATGCCACATTCCTCCTTCAGGTGCACAATTCCGTACTTCTTGCAACAAAGCTTATATTCACCCCTGAGAAAAAAATCGGCAACTCCTTTCACGTTTCGCTTGGATCAACTTAACAGTCCACGGGCCGCGGTCTGATCTAATGTTCAAATCATGCTTGGCTTATGGATTGCAAACCGAACGAAAATTCCAAAATGATTAGCCACGGGTTCATTGTTTCTGCTCGGCAGCAAAATCTTGCGACATTTTTGTTATAACTGTCGTACCAGCAAAGTGCTCGCCCCTAATGTGCAGTTCTTAGCACCGAAAACGCCTTCGGCGAAGGTGTCTTTAATGTACCGTACAAAGCCCACCTTCATATGTGTAAAGTTAAAGTTAAAAGGTTGATGGCATTGAATCGCACTGCAGATAGGAGCGCGTATTAGTTCAACTGTAATTATGTATTTGTCTAAGCGACGCTTACTCAAGGTTTTCGGTTACGAATTTTCTTTTGTGCAAGAATGGTCCAAACACTCGACTTTGGCCGCAACATGCATACGTATATGCTTGATGTAAGAGATTTGATCTGATTTCTTCAGTGGTTACTGACAGCCTTCGCTTGAAGTATAAATGACTTTTCTAAATACTAACCATTACCTGTACAGTGACTGGTTGGGCTGAAGCTAATAAAAACAAAAGACTTAAGACAGTAACCCTATTTCGAGTTCTGATCAATTCATTCGTTAGCGGAGTATCATTGGAAACTTTTATTTGCATGATTGATCTACCCTGGAGCAAGAGGGTGATAATGTAACTGGAGACATTGTATCAAATGGGGCTATTTTGCTCTTCGAAACGTTCCAAAGTCACCTTTTTGATTTTTTTCCAAACTAAGATCTTTTATTCAAGGTGCCATTTTTCTTGCCTTTAGGGAAATTTTCGCTTGACCTTCCAAACGCATAAAAAACCATGAAAATCACTTCACATTCATTGGAGTGTTTTTTTGCGATGGCCAAAAGGTATAAAGTTAGCAATAACAGAGCAGCTTTTCACTTTGAAGTTACAAGGCAAAAAATAGAAATAGTGATTGTAATAAACAGGAGGAAAATGAGACTGTTTATGAAACTAGTCATGAAATATTTGGGTGGGATTCTGAATACAAAGTTCAGCCACAAAGTCGCAAACTGGGAAAAGCTGGCTTAGTAACAAAAATCAAACAAAATAGGTAAACCGAACTATACCGGTAACCTAGCTAAACAGAAAATTTAAAAATCCAAATACTACTTAAAGTATTAAAAGGTTCATTGAAACATGAGACTTTTCTAATTTTCCATTCTCCAGATAATATGGATATTTTAATTGACATTCCAAGCTTCGTAGTTGTATTACTCCAATGTATGCTTCCACTGCAAGGTTTTTCATCATGAAGTGTTGAATTAATGGAATCTTTGAAAAAACATGATCGACTTGTTACTTTTGATGAATCCTGGCTGTTCAGCAAATGCGTCATTAGAAAACAGTAAAATCTTCAGTCTTCACTTTGTAGATAGCAACAGGCTTTTCAATTAGTCAGATAAGATTTCAGACTAGAAAAATCTGCAGAGCAAATTTTTCTGAGATTCTGTAAAGGTATTTACTCCAGTATGAATGATTGTAAAATTTATTTGGCCTTTTTCGTTTATTTATTTAGATTTTATCTTACTGACTAGGATAGTCCAATTACAATACAAAAACACAAAAAAGAAAAAGAAATATATGTAGCGATTACAGAATAGAAAAGACTAATTAAATAAGATATGCTTTATTTTCAGTTTAAAAATGTAGAGTGAGTTAGAAAACGGACCAAATTGCAGAATATTGTGATTTTGGGAGCCACAATATCAACGAATGGTAGTAAGTCTCAATCCTTGCATATAGAACGGTAAATATATTATCAGATCAGGCAAATCGTTCTTAAATACGATAATCTAATCAGTTATGGAGGTTGAAGTTGCATTGACGGTGGTGAAGCCAAAACAGAAAACACTAATCTAAGAATAGTCTGCGGCATTTCAAAGTAGCAGTAGTTCAGCACAGGGCATGTATGCAATATTAAACTTAAAAATAAGGAAACGAGTGAAATTCTGCTGCCCGGATTCAATCATAGAATCTAAATATTGATGGGATGAATCTAACGAATTGGCTATACACCTCCTTTCCTGGTTGACGGAAGTAAAAATGTCAGTAAACATTTGAGCCTGCCGTAGTTCGAACCCAGACGCATGTGAGGCACGTGTGGTTATTGTCACGAAATGGGCTCAAATGAAAATTTCAGTTTGAAAATCACTCCCAGATCTTTTACTTCAAAAAACCCTCAATTGGAAGACTATGTAACGTGTACATCCAAGGCATGGCATATTCTTCCTTAAACTATTTGATGCGGGCGTCAGGAGCGAGATATATAATTGAGTGGTTTTGTTTTTATGCAAACGATTACATTATGTAAAAGTATGTAATTTCATGAGTGCTTAACGAATGAAATTCGAAACCGATGGGACTTTTTCCTAATATAGCTCCCAGACGCTCAGACTCGTGAACGAAACAATGAGCTTTTGTTTTATTCTTTTTAGATAATTTTTTGGCTCGACCTCTCCAAAACTAGAGGTGCGGTGACTGCTGGCATGTCAACAATCTTTGGTTTTGGAGTTGATCATGCTACGTCGTGGGTAATTCTTCTATATTTGGCCCCTCATCTCATAACCTGCGATTCATTCACCGAAAATACCGACAAAAATCGAAATTCAAGTAGATCCAAAAATTCAAAAAAGGTTATTCAACCAAGTCAGTTCAGCTTTCAAGAAGAAATTCCTTTTGAGAAAACAGAACCATCTCAGCCGAGTCTGAAAAAGAGGTAGTAAAAAGGTAGTAAATGTTTTATTTCAATAATTTTCATCGGGATTTTATGTCGTATTCCGACTAGAATTTTATATGCCATTTTTTCATTCTATGATCAACAATTTTTTGTTCTTTGCAAGTTCGATGTGAGTTTGTTTTTTTGCTGATAATTGCTCCATAAATATTGAAATTCAAAAGTTTTGTTCGTATTTTCCCATCTGTTTGCTAATTACTAAACTGCCATCGAGAGAGGCTCATCCTTTTTAATTTTATATTTTCGAATCAACATTTTTTTATTTATTTGATTATCAACTTTTCCTGTTAATATTATTATTTCTATTATCATTATTATATTTGAAAGATTAAAATAAAATATTGTGGTAAATTTTAACATCAAGGTACAAAAATCTAAGCCTTAATTCGTTAAAATAGTGCATATTTTTGTTCAATTCAATCAAATTGAGGGTAAAAAATCCCTCACGCAAATGCGTAGATATGTTTCATGCTCCAATTGTTCATTTTCTCCAAATTTCCTGATAGAATCGACATCTGACACAAACATTAAATTTAAATACATCTGAAAGATTGAACGTAGGTGTCAACTAATTTCATCTTATCAGAGTAATTCTAGATAAAAATTTAAGTTTTGAAAATTTCGTAGCTATGCAACAACAATTAAATCCGCCCTGAATATCCATTTTAAAATAAAAACGGAAAAATGACTAGCAGGATATACCATACAAACCTTTATGTGAAAATGAGCCCAACAATAAGCCTGCTGCTTACCTTTTCTGCTAGCCAGGATGCCTGCACAGCCCAAATTTTCCGTATCTTACTTTTTATCTACTGCTTATCAACTGAAAATGATCGATAATATTAACATAAAATGTCTACAGATTTGAAGATTTTATTTCAAAATTCGGTAAAAAAATATTTTTACTATTCTTTTCCATTAAAACGCTATATTTTTTAATTTTTTCCATATATATATATTTCGGGAGTAAGTTGCTCCCTTCTTCAGTGGTGATTATTTTCTTACTCCCGAAATATATATATAGAAAAAATTAAAAAATATAGCGTTTTAATGGAAAGGAATAGTAAAAATATCAAGCAATCGTTCGAAGCGCTAAACATGGGAGAAAATTCAGAATGATATATGTTTGCCTTGTTTCAACATCTTATATTAATGAATAAACGACATGAGAACGTTGCACCGTTCCGTTGTTCACCTTAAAATTTATTGCAGCCATATTAAATTTAAAAACGCCTAGCAGAGCGTTAATCATCATAAAAAACATTTCAATGGGATATTAACTATGCAAATCATCATTGTAATTCAAAAATATTCAAATTGTTTGCGCTGCAAGAGTTGTGTAATTGTTATAGTTTACATATTTTACACGTACCTTAATCAAATATTTACTTTCGATGAGATGTTGACCATGAAAAAATGCAAGCACGTTGAGAAAGTTTTATGGCTAGCATATTTGTTGCAGTGCTGAAACTAAGATGAAAGCCCACTGTGTTAGACTAATGTACAAAAAGTATTTAATTTTACATGCTGGACATTGCCAATCTATTTATGTAGTTTCACATAACACACATAACAGCCTCTAACATTTCGATCGCTTTCTTGGCGTTGAATTTACTTTTTTTAAGTTTACGCCGTTTCTTATGGTTTAAATATTTGCATTTGAGTAATGGTGGTGAGATGCTTAGTATTCATTTCGCACCTATCTATTTCGGCACTTGATTTTATTGTTCGGTTTGAATTGGTATGAATACGTTTAGAGTGCATTATCTGTTAAACTGAAGTAAAATTATTAGTATGAAAAATGGATCTTAACATTGATTGACTGACAGTGAGAAATGCAATCAAACATTTAAATTAGTGCACCTTCGGCGTTTCCCTGCGGCAGTTCCAAAGGGGCGCTTCGTGAAAGTGTGGTACCATGGCCAAATAAAAGATTAGCTTAGAAAGTATAAAGTCACTCCAAAACGAGAGGAACAAAAAATATCTCGTGCTGGACGCCCGAATAGCTATAGGGTTGATGCTAGTCCAAAAATTGAAAGCTATTTCTAACCAAATAAATGTAATTACTACAAAGATCTAGCTATTCCTTTCAAATCAATCAAATTGAGGGTCAGACACCCCTCAGGAAAATGCGTAAACAAATTTCGAGCCCTTATGTGGAAATTTTACGATTTTTTTTTTTAAATAATCGCCATCGGACACGAAGATAAATAGCAATGGCTTAAGGATCTTGTATTCCTATATATTCAACTGGATATAAGCAAAAAATTGGATTTGGATTTTTTCACAAAGCCTTCATTGTAAACTTTAATGGTAAATGCGAACATTTATAATTTAAAAAAAAAGGCTTTTTCTGCTTTCAACAACTTTTTTTAAAAAAAAACTAAAACCGAAAGCTTTCAGTAAGTCTTCTGAAGAGTCGGTTGGGATTCTGAAGTGCCATGGAAGACTTTCACAACAGAATTGTAATATCATAAGAATTTGTCACCACTGACTCTCTCTCTCACTCCCACTGTGGTCTTACAACGGGCACCATTATAATGAAATGGGCTCGGTTTGTGAACGAATCACAGCTATATTCAAAGTTAGCTAAATTTTCCTTTCATTGACTTCCTGGACGTTTACTCCAACCAGTCGTTCATTTCGGGAGATGAAGCAACGAACCTTTTTAAGTCGTGTAAACGATTTTTGGTTCCCCTATACAACACCTATGGTGCGGTGGCTGCTGGCAGGCCAGCTCAATTCGAAACGTTGTATCGTGAGTTGTTTCTTCAGTTTTGACCACGAATCTCATAGCCAGAGGTTGACACCTTTATGTCCGTTTACGTAATTTGTACCTGTACCTCTTACTATACTCAAAAATCAAAATATCTCACACATAACGAAACCATAAAAACCCTATCAACACCTTACCGACGACACCAAAAACCAATTTACTTTGCGCGGAATTCAATCCCAGAATCAACCGCTGATTCGAACTACGAAAATTCTACACGCAAACAATTCCTCGAGCGAACGTATCACTCTTGTAGGAGAAGGAACGTCTGTGGTGATCGAACTTCCTGGGCCCACCCTACAAGGCCTGTCTCTTGTAAACCATCAATTACCACAGTCGGAGTGACTAACATCTGCTACAGCTCTACTGCTGGAAGTTAAATAAGGAGCAGGATCCAGAAGTTAACTATAAATCTTTTAATCTCTAGATTTTATTTCATTTATTGAAATTCAAATAACAACAAAATTACTCATGATATGATGATATTTCACCTCACGTGCTCCATAAGTTTTACGTTGCTCATGAAGGATTAATCGCCAAACTTTAAGCTATTTGTTTCACAGATAAATGGATATCACGAAGTTTTCGCTGTATTCTTCGTTCAGATTCAATAGATGCCACGAAATTCTATACAATTGATGATGATTACATAATATACATAATATTATTTCATTTCACGGGACGCCTATGCAGCATTGAAGCGACTTAGACAAGGCTACAAGCCGCAATCAAGCCTATGTAGAGACAAGCAGGGAAATATTTTAAGCGACCCAGACGACATCAATCACAGGTGGACTGAATATTTTTCTGAGCTACTAAATCCACCATCAGTAACTACATTCCTGCCAATAACGATTCCTGAAGATGCTGACCTATGCAGTCCATCTTCGTCAATACCATCTATTGAAGAGGTGCAAGCAGCCATACAACAGCAAAAACCAAATAAAGCACCCGGAATCGACAATTTACCAGCAGATCTCCTTCAAAAAGGTGGACCAATACTAACACACCGCCTCCACCAGATCATCTCCAAGGTATGGGTCGATGAAAAATTACCTGTTGATTGGCGGACGGCCATCATATGTCCCATACATAAGAAAGGAGATAAGCTTAGATGTGACAACTACAGAGGCATTTCACTGCTGTGTACGTCCTACAAGATCCTGACCAAAATTATTGAAAAAAGATTGACACCGTACACTTCCACAATAATTGGCGAATACCAAGGCGGTTTCAGATCCGGTATGTCGACGATAGATCAACTATTATCAGTAAAACAGGTGCTGGAAAAGTGCTGGGAATACAATATTGACGTGCACCAGGTCTTCGTAGACTTCCAACAAGCATACGATAGTATAGATCGAAATATACTATATAAAATAATGCTTGATTTTGGGATACCTAGCAAACTTATACGAATGACCAGACTAACGATGACCGACACACGATCTAAAGTCAGATGTCAAGGCGATCTGACTCAAAGCTTCGACACCAGCTCAGGTCTTAAACAGGGTGATGGCCTCGCCCCCATACTCTTCAATTTGGCCCTAGAGTATGTCATCAGGAAGATTAAAGTAGACAATGCGGGAACGCTACTCTTTAAGTCTACTCAAATAGTAGCGTACGCCGATGACATCAACATCATGGCCCGATCTCTATCTCGTGCCAAAGAAGCGTTTACTGAGCTGGAGTCAGCGGCTAGGCAAGTCGGCCTAAGGGTCAATGTGAACAAGACCAAATATATGACCCAGTCAAGGAAAAAGACGCCAAATAGACAAAACATGACGATAACTAACTACAGTGTGCAAAGCGTTAACTCTTTTATTTATCTTGGTGTCAACCTCGCCAAAGACGGGAATGAAAAGGACGAAATTGAACGGCGAATTGGTCTAGCCAATAAAATATATTTTTCAGTCCTCTCGGTGATTAAAAATAACAAAGTGCACCGAAAAAATAAGCTGCGCGTCTATAAAACGATCATCCGTCCTGTATTGATTTACGGATGTGAAACATGGACTTTGACTCAAGCCTCAGAAAAAAGGATTGACGTCTTCGAACGCCGCATTTTGAGACGTATTCTGGGGCCCGTGAAGGACGGACCGGACTGGCGAATCCGGTACAACCATGAGTTGTACGCTCTTTATGACGAGCCACCGGTATCGATTCTGACGAAACTGCTACGACTTCAGTGGGCTGGCCATGTGGAGCGTATGGATGACGGGCGAATTCCCAAACGCTCCATGAAAGGCCGAGCAACAGGAAGCCGCCCACCAGGAAAACCACGCAAACGATGGGAGGATGCAGTTGACAACGACAGCGAATCCTTGCTGGGATTCGCTAATTGGAGGACGCGGTCGCTGGACCGAGACAGTTGGAGGCAGTGTCTTCGGGAGGCCAAGGCTCGATTTGGGCTGGTGCGCCATTGATGATGATAATATTATTTCTCTAATGCAGCTTTCATGTAAAAGTTGTAATTTTGAACGAATTTAAGGTCCAGGTTTCTTGGAGCTCGCGTAATGTCTTAATATGTTGCTGACTATCATGACAATAGACGTACTAATCTCCCGAGCAAACATGCAATTTCTCCATTTATTTACCACTCTGAAGGTTTCATTGAAACTCAAAACAGCATTCTTGTTTTTGCAGAAAGATCACAACGAGCGACTTTAAGAAATTATATTCTCAAGTAGTTTCAAGTTTCAATAAAAACCGATAAAACTTCTCAAGCTACACTTTCTATCCAAGAAATTCCAAGAATTCAATTTATATTTGCAAAGCGAACTCAACATATATCTATTGACTCAAAGCGTGAATTATTAATGTATGATTTGTTTGTAGCTTTGAAAAGCTAAGGCAAAAGGAAACAAAGTAAAACAAGTTTTCTAACTCATCAATAAAATTCTCGTTACAAGACGCTGACTAATACCCAAAAATCATAAAAAAAATCTTGAAAGTTGCGCTATCAACTCCAGGACTCTTAGCTATAATTAAAGCATAAAGTAGTTGATCTCGGTAGGCAAAGTCTGATAAATCAAAAAAAAACATGCCAAACTTAGAAAACTATAATGATATGTCAAGGAAGGGGACATGACCTACAGATATCTTAAATTTGTGCAATAGTATCAGAAGCAAACATGATGTCGAACATGACTTTTCTTAAGGCGGTTCGCCTTCATCGGTGATAATATTTACTTAAAATGAAGGATAAAAAAATAAGCTTACAAAATATGTTTCATCAGCTTACCACATTAAAAGCATAAATTAGTACGTGCAAAGAATGCGTCTAACATTGTGCAGATTTACATTTTCATTAGCACTTGTCGTGCTATGTGTGGTCCTTGGTCGATTGCAGATCGTCACATATTATTACAAATGCGTGTTAGTTATTTGCTTCGTCATGAACACTGGGTGCTAATTTTAAAGCAAACTTTTGTTGAGAAATGCTAAGATTTGTTTTTAGCAGATAAAATTTTATGAGACATTTAAAAAATACATGCTTTTAGATACTATAGATGATACTTTGTTTCACAAATAAAAATTTGGAATTTTTTACGTCTCATTCGTTTTTTGAAACAGTAATTAATATAATGGCAAGTGTGGTTTCGGCGTGTCGGATGGCATCCTCTTCAGGTGCTGTCGTTTGCCATCCGTCACGAGACAGCACGACCACGGTTAGGCTTGTTGATGGGTTAAGCTCGTTATATTTCAACTATTTTAATATTTGTATCTGCGAAGTATAACGACTGTCAAACTGGTTCGTATATATGCTACGTTGCTAAGTTTAGTTTGTCATGGGTTAGAACCTCCTAGTCTAGTCAACAACATTGTTTTCTAGTTTGTGCTTTGACAGTCAAACTGGTTCGTATATATGCTACGTTGCTAAGTTTAGTTTGTCATGGGTTAGAACCTCCTAGTCTAGTCAACAACATTGTTTTCTAGTTTGTGCTTTGACATAGTCAATGTTAACGCAACATTTCTTTGCCCGCTGAATCTAAGAAACCACCACTATGCTGTCAACTTATTATTTCTTTGGAGGGCTGATGAGCTCTTGGCGCGAATGGCTGTCTCGATGATGTTCCTTCTTGATTCGCTCAAATTAGAGAGGCTTAAGGATAAGAATGATTGTGAAAATTTTCTCGTATGGATCAGCGCAATTTTAATGTGAGAAATGTTCCTACTAATCATACAAACGATTATTTTCACATTACCTTGGAGATATTTATGCGTTTTGCAAGAGAAAAAGAAATCTAGTGAGTCCAAATTGAAGATTTTGTTGAAAAATTGAACAACACAGCATTTTTTTCTGGCAATTGGTCCGATTTCGAAATGTATAAGTTTATGCTAAAGGCCCTTATTGTAGCTCAATCAGTCGCCTTTTTTACTTATGTTTAACGCAAATACCTTGTGTTTTCTGGCGTTTAATCGAAGTCCTTTATTTTTGCATTGATACTATGTATTGTCGTCTATCTAGTTTGACGATAAAACGTACGAAGAGTCATTATGTGTAAACGGATTTCAATATGCAGAATTGAAGCTACAAAATCATTTTTACATTACAAAATGCGCTTCTTACCTTAAATATATTGGGCAGCGTTCAGTTATGAAGCTAGTTTTTAGCTTAGTTTGTTAAGCCCAGCCGTTTTACAAAATTTCTAGTGAGTGACTAATTCTAAATACCAAGCCGCATAGAAGACGATCTTTTGTTAGTTTATCTGGAAAAAAATATAAGTTTCACGATTTGAAAACAGTTTTCACTGAACGAAAGATGGAAAGATAATGAAATAATGAAAAAAGCCGCAAGCATGTAGATCGGACACTGGGTAAACACATCCTTTCCGCATTCTTGTAAGATATGGACGTCTTAGAACTCCCACCGTTTTTGGGCTGCACTCTACAGGACGGCATCCTTATTATTGAAAATATTTCTCAATAAGCAAAACTGCCCCCTCCGTTATGAGGCAAATTCCCGAGAGTCTCTAGAGTCCTTATTACATCCCAATAAATGAGCCCATTGGTGCCTCAAAGTGTTGAGTCCTTGTTTTTTGAAAATTAGACAGAAACTCAGGATCGATGAAAATCACCATCAAAGATTATTTGTTTTAAAGTGTGGATGACATTGATCTTGGCTAGATTTGCTTCCGAGGGTGTGGGGCTGTACGACGACACAAGGGATGGATATATTAATTGAAGCAATCATTTGATGGAATATGGAAAACATCTTGTGAATTTGCTTTAAGGATTTGATACTTTTTTGGCAAAGCGAACTTTTCACCTTATATTTTGAAGGTTGAAGTTCTATTAAGAAGCACCATTTAAAATATCTTCAAAAACATCTTACTTTGTACATGCCGTCCATCCTTACATTTAAGAGAAAAATCAATAGTAATGATTTCCTGTTAGCAAACTGATGATAAAGTCGCGATCACAATTGAATTATTCAAATATCCAAAACAAAGCATGCACTAGTTTTCTCAATCATAAATTAATTTTGCAAAGATTATGTGATGAATAATTGGATGTTACGTCGTTGTCTGCAGCTTTGCTGCTAATTATGAGCACAACGAGCGGAATAACTAAAAAAAAACATGCATAATTACCAAACTCGAATATGTGCTCGTAATGAAACTCTCATTGATTGCCCACATTTCAAAACCACAAATTCATGCTTGAAAAACGCAAAACGCACCATTGCCAACCCTCGCTCGCACTCCAGTTGTTTTTCATTTCTCACTCGTTCGCGTGGATTGCTTCACTTCGATGCCCGAAAGGCTCTTTTGACCACAAAATTTTCCGAGCTTGGGAAACTCAATATCGGTGACTCGGCAATCATATCTGGCTTGCAGCCGCGCATTTTCTTTGCGGCTCCGGTACGTACCCAGCACTTACCTGTCTGGTATTAGATACACTTGACTAACTCTAGAACGTTGCATGAAGCCAGCACATTATTTCTTAATATAGGAGCGAATCGATCGCAACAGTCCAAGTGAAGGGCGTAAATTTGAATTTTGCATAATTAATGGATATTGAAATGTTCGAGGCGATTTTGAGAGCGAGAAAATGAGAAAATTTCAGATTTTCACTCGAAGCTAGATACTAGATGTCGTGCTAGCGACATGTGTTGAACACGCCTGAGAACCTTTATCAGATGGAAAACGAGTTCGCGCCAAGGAGACAGGTTGTCATTCCAAAAATGCAGTATTCTAACTTTCCACATACACATGTCTTGCGAAAAAAAAATTAAATGTTTTTCATTTGTTGTCAGCTAAGGTTCTAGCACTGTGGGAACCAGCCTTGCGCCAAGTGTGCATACCTAATGAGGCAATGAAATTTAATCTGATTGAAACACTCGGTCCAGTGCGAATTAATCGTATTCCATCGGACTATGAAAAACAAACGCAATTCCGATCGATAGATTTGTGAAGTGATAGTTTTGTATTAATTGCTTGATCCATTCTCCTCTTCAAGTCGAAATCCTTAAGGCTCACAAAATTGGAAGTAATGATATCTGTTTCTGCTCGCAGCTATGACGTGAAGGACTTTGGTGCTCGAGCGAAACATAATATCTTCAATTCAATGTGATTGAGTGTGCCTCGTCAAGTGCCCTCGAGCATGCACTTGCACATTTGGGATACTTGCCCACAGCCATAATGGACGACTTTGGAATTTGGAAAGTTGAGTTCCATCCGACAGTCTTGCTAATTTCAATTCCGAAATTCATTAGCATTTTTGGCGTACAGCTTTTGACATGGCAGAACTCAACAAATTGACCCTTGCTATAATGATGGATAGTATTTTTGGACAGGAATTTCATGGTCGTTGGATTACAACGCCTTCAAATAAACTAAACCTATTTTTCCATTTGAGAAGCACTTAAAGTCCTTTGAATTTAAATAAATTTGCTTGGTCGAAAAAATTATAGCAGACTTATTCGCTTCATCATTCCAAGGTTAGTAGAAGTTTTGCAAACACTCAAACAGCAAAGACGATCTACGAATGAACAAAATACAATAAGTTCCTGCCCGAGGAAAAGGGTATAAATGGTCAAACCCAGTTGCGACTCGTGCCACAAGGATCATGTGAGTCAAAAAAAAATGAATTGATCGTATAGTATTCGTATCTTCATCTTTTTAAAACCTCTTGCGCCTATTTTTGTAAAGAATTGACAAGTAATTTGGTTATTTCTTAGCTTATTTGCTCTCATCAATTTTTTAGTATTTCCCTACTACCCATTGCACGCAAACGAACTATTCACTTCATTTAATCCCAAAAATCATCAATAAGGATTAGTGGTTGGGTGGTGATCGTGGTTCTGAATGAAACTGATTAGGTACACTATAGACTAAACAAAGTTTGAAGCTTTTGGCGGTGTATCTTGAACCCACATCCTCTTGGAAAATGAAGTCCGATTCCAAATTTAAGTTTGCTACCTTTTGCTCCATATTCTTTCTTAGTGCATTCAATAAGTTCCACTTTACCAACACTACTGGAAGACACTCACATCCACACCATAATACCACCGTTATGTCGCTGTCGATTCAACCATATCTTCCGCTAATTCGTTTCTGCGATGCCAACAATAAAAACCTAGGATTTTTCTTTGCTGCTGAGCCGCTTTATCGTACAATTAACTAAATGCCTGAGATTCGCCGTGAGTTCCAAAAACTGTTCAATAGTCGTTGCCGTCATTCTGTGAAGATCGTCAATACATAGAAATAGAAACAACTGAAAATACACCAGGATAGTATACTAAGTCACAATCGCCACTTCTTACTTACCTATGGCCGTCGTCTGTACAAAAAAAGAACGCAAGCGGGATTAACCACTTCCTTTTATGCAATTCAAATGAACATTTCGTGCACAACGTTCTTTCGGATGTTCATTCACCTTGTTCTTGGCAGGTGATATCGCCCTTTCAGGAAGCACTTCCTTGAGTGGTGCATTTGCTACTGACATGGCAAGGTATTTGTCACTTGTCATCATGCCACTTGTAACTGTGACAGAATTGTTTGTATTCCGTGGCTCGGCATGGAAAAGATGTGTTTTCGCGATTTGTGATTTTTAGCCAAACGGAAATTGTGCGCTGTGAAAAGATGTCGCCGCCACAACTACCACCCAAGATACGAGGCGGAGAAGTCGCTACCCCAGCTTTTGCTGAGGGATCCAACATACTAAAAACTGGATTCGATAGCTCCGAGTATGTTTTTGAGTTTAGCCTGCACCTCATTGTATAACTACGGATTTCATTCCACAAGCTCCTAATGTCCTAACTCTAAGCTTAGCTGTGGATATTTGGATATAGGAACTCCAGACGATCTGTAACTTCCTGCAGTAGCTGAGATGACCGTCTCAGCCAGCTTTTCTGTTCTCGCACAGAGTTGACATTTGCTCTCGTCTGCTGCTATGTGGCGCAGTTAATCTTGAAAACTTCAGCATCTATGGCTTCGCCATTTGAAATATGATGACCAAATATTCCATCGCTTCTTGATTATGGGGTCCAAGTTGCTGCAGGTATAGATACGGACGCTATCTATTAAATTTTACGCACAATTATCGTCATTGTAGTCTCATTTTTTCTCCTTTCTTATCTCCTAACAATAATCTATAATTTTCTTCGTACTTTACCTAATTTCCTAACATCATTCAAATGTGATTTCAAAGCCTCAGTGGAGTAGTTTCATATTTTCAAAAGGGCGCAGCCGTTTTGTTATCAAAGCTTAACTTTCTTATATGATTAGAGAATCGTAGATCAATCCTCTAGAATTATAATGGACTCCATAATAAAGTACGAACTCTAACAATCAACTAATCAAATTAATGTGTAACGACTCTGATTTGATTAAAACAATTCAATTATTCGGCTGGCTGCTTGTAAAATGCTGCACTTTTGTACTTTCCAGTTAAGTGAAATTCCGTCACTTCAGTTCTCTACCAAATGTTACAAATCTCTACAAACAATGACATAAATAACATTGTAATCGAATTTTGTTGTTGAATCTATTAAGATTACGAAACATTTTGCGCCAGCCAAATTGTCCGCACAACGAAGAAAAACTGTTCGTTTTCTTTCCAATTCAGGTTGAACGTGATATTCGCGGAAATTTCAATTTCCTACTTCTTCGTTTAACGTCTCCTTACATACAGACATTCCGCAGTTAAATTCTTATGTTGTTTTTCGGCTGCCATCACGGAATCGCAGAGCGTTAAGTAAAAAAGTACATTCGCCTCCGCACAAAGACATTACATCGGCTTTTATGTGGCACATGCCTATTTGGGACATCCCCGACAGATCGCTGGCAATCGGTGGCCCCTTTTCGTCGTCATTTCGAACAATCGCGGTTACAATTAATAACGATCATCGCGAAACATTCATCTCTCATATCACATACATATGTAGGTAAGTATGTATGTGAATTGCGAGTGCTTGAACCAAGCCATATGAATAAGTGTTTCGGAAATTACGAAATTTCATCATTTCACGAATATTCAATTTTTCACGGAAGTGAACACTTTGGCTTCGTGGATTTTCTTAATTTTTTCCACCGTATGTGAAACAGATTAAGGCAATTGCTTTATTTAATAAATTATTCGGAGCTGACTTGAGGTTTCGTTGCGGCTCCGTAATGTAAGCTTCTTACTTACGTCCCGGTGCAATACAATACTTACTGTTAAATGACCTGAGACGCCTCGCTCTTTTGCACCAAACTGAGTTTCACTTTCATGAAAATCATAGGCACGTCAGGCGTAAGTATGTGCTCGTATGTATGTCTAGTCTGTGGTGGCAAGCGCCAAGATGCGGATAATTTCTTTATTAGCACACCTATTATTTGAGCATTCACCACCACATTACTTTCATACATATAATATTTGATCTAAAATGGAGTCATTAAAGATATATTTTCTAGTTTCATCGGTGGTTGGATGGTAGATTGTGATGTATGAAACTAACTGCATAAAACCTTAAAAATGCACTTTGGTAAACATGCAAATATCTGCTCCCGCATATAAACTCTCCCCTGGACGTGCTAACGAGGAAAGGGTAGATGGCTCATACCGTGCAGCAGGAGCGATACCTGCCTGTGAACTGTTGTTGACGGATCAAGAGCAGAATCTTTGAAAGAGTTTGGGAACTAAGTATCTATTGACAGAAGATTTCGGAAGTTCGCACTTCGAAAAATAAACCCAGACATGCTCGATTGACGAAGTAACTGTAATGCAAGTTGAAGCGAGGACTTTCATCAAAAATAACTCCAAAATTTTTAATTGAGTTTGTCCTTTCCAACACTTTGTTATTGATATGGATACCAAGACGCAATGTTCACATCAATGCATCGTCTAAAAATTCTGAAGACACCAGTTCCATTAACCCTTCAACGCCTATAAGGTCGGTCCCCTGTTGAAATTTTTAACTTCCCAGTATATGGGAAGTTCTAGTAATCGCCTCGAAAATCGAAATTGAAATTTTCAACTTTTCTCTACGTTTTGAGGTCTATAGAGTATATATAAAGTGTTTTTAGAAAGAAGTATGTATGTGTGTATGTGTGTATGTACGTACGTACGTACGTACGTACATATGTGCGTTCGCGGGCAGTTTTTCTACGACCATAACTCACGTAAACAAAGTCGTATCGACTTCGTTAAGGTGTCAATCGAAGCGCCTTTGCAATTTTAAGAGCTGATTAGTTTTTGGGAAACTTCGGTCGGGGGGGTTTGCTGTTTTCACCCCTTGAAGGTCAACCATGCTATGCGCTATATCTCACGAACCAAACGTACGATTTTTTTGAACAAGGTGTCAATCGACGCGTATTAACATTTTTTTTAAAAAAATTCTTGGAGCCGTTTTTTAATTTTTTTAAAAAAAAGTGCAAAAAATTAGGTTTTTTTCAAAAACACAAAATTTTTAACCTGATTTTGAAACCTAAGTAATCAATGTTTATATAATTTATATACTCCAAATAGTTTTTGTGAAAAACCAGCAAAAGTTTTTTTCATGATTACGAAAAAAATTAAATAAAAAATCATTAAACGTTCAAGGTCATTTACGTCATTCATTATATCTCGATAACCAAAAATAATCTTTCGATCATTAAGGTGTCAATCGACGCGCATTAACATTTTTATGATGTTTTTATATTTTAAAAAAATCGTTAAAGCTGTTTTTCCAATTTATTAAAAAAAAAATTGGTAAAGATATGTTTTTTTCATAAAAAATTCATTTTTAACTTGATTTGCACATCGTAATAATAAATTTTCATAGAATTTATAAACTTTTATCAATTTTTGTAGAGGAACCAGCAAAAACTTTTCTCATGATTAAAAAAAATTAAATTAAAAATAAAAACTCATTCAAGGTCACCATGTAAAAACGGTTCATTCGAATCATTATACCTTAAATCTCTTATTCTAAAGACATTGTTGTATAGTCAATCAAAGTTTATTAATATTTGCAAAATTTGATCAGATTTTCCATAGTCTTTACAGCACCATGTTTTAACTTTAATGAAAAAACTGCTTTGAAACCTGCCCCCCCCTCCGATTGATCCGCGTGAATAATCAATCAAAACAATGCACCAAAATCCTTACGTAATCAATTGACACTCGCGTAGATGTTACGATTAATCTTAAGTCATTCCAATAACTTTTATGAGAGGTACATTTTTATTATTTGAAGTAGTATTATTTCCATAACTATTATTGTGTTTAATATTTTTAATATCTATGTAGATATTACTGGGAAGTTGACCGTGTGGACCTCATGGGTCGCACCGCACGGCTTGTTTTATTTCCTTTTCACTTCTGCTGGTATTGATTGCTAATAGCACAAAAAATGAATTTTGCTTAACCCTTAAACGAAACGCGGAGTGATCCTTACTCCACGCTATTTTTGACCGGCTCTACACGCATCATATTTGACGAAAATTGTAGGGTCTCGTGTGGCTTTCATAATGTTCGCCGCAAGAGTCGCTTGCATCGCAAAGGCGTTGATGCCTAACAAACATGCAACAGTCCCAGTCGACGTTTATTCTGACAGCTGGCTACACGCACGTGATATCATTTTAATTGTCATACCTTGTTATACATATTTTCAAAATAAACTTGTTTGTTTGAACACGGCTTGATATATTTGTTATATGTGGAATGTGGGCATACCACACAAAATCGATTGTCGCACGCCATTTACCGTGAGTTCAAGTATCCAACTGTCGGTCGATACGCATAGGTATATTAGTCTGAGCATTATCAGCTGTTCGAATCAGGTGTGTTTTTTCCTAGGGTGCTGTACATCCTACCTGTGTCATTTGTGTATATTGAAGTTCAAATTGGAGCAGATTTTTACTTAAGATCTTTTAAACTGGTTTAGTTCTTTGTAGTCAAAAGTAAAAGCACGTGACTGGAATTTTTTTTAAAGTTTTTCTACATATATTGATTATTATTATTTATTAGTATGATGGCGTATAATCTACACAGTCAGACCGTGCGAAAGATTCTCGATAAAGTTGAAAATAATGAAGCATGAATTAGGAATTTGTGCCAGACAACGCATCTCTCGGTGGATTTCACACCGCTGGCCAATACATTATTTTTATGAAATACGTGACCATGCGGCTGTAAATCCACGTATTCTTTTATAGTGTATGCTTATCAACACAGGAGTAAACAACAAGACTCGAACATGAGAATGTTTGAAAAACTTACGGTTTCATCTAATGAAGCCGCTTTTAAAAGACAGCTATTCGATCTGAAATGGGTATCAGATCTACGAGTATAATGAGCAGAAATACACCTACCAATTTCAAAAATCAAAAAGCGAGACCACGATTACAAAAGCAGTCGAGGTGTCAATGTTGTCCTCGTTACAAAGACAGAAAAACGATCATGCAGTGTTCTGCCTGCTTGATTGCGATGTGTGATGGACATTGCGCGTACTTCTGCACAGATTGCGAAGGAGAAGAATAACTTAAAAATAAATAACTTAAACTTATAAAATATATCATTAATTTTAAAAAATACATGTTAAAACGTGAAAAATGCCGATTTTCTCAACTTTTTTGCGGTAATTTTTTTGAAATTATTTAATTAATAAATTCTATCGCAGACCCATTACATTATTTTTCGGGGACTTCCAAATACCACCAAAAAAATTACAGTGTGAAAGGTTCAAAACTCGCCAAGTAACAACGAATTTTCCGCGTGGGATTGGATACACCCCCCAGTGGCACTTAAATTCGGATCCGGAAGTGTATCATTTAAGGGTTAAAAACATTACTTTGCTTGATGTCACCTGTAGGTGACTAGAGAAATAGTAATAAAAACAACGTGAAAATTAAAAACTAACTTTTTATTTCGAAAAATATGTACCAGGTTACAAAATATTGGCTAAAGTTAGATACAAAACTATACTAATCAATGTTCTTATGAAAGTTTTACCAGCAATGTATGTGGAGAAGGACGTTGCACGTTTTACACATGCTTTTTTGCATTTTTTTGCACCCCCTGCAACGTTTCTGCGTGCGATTCATTCGCTGATCTCGAAAGTGGCATTTTTAAAATTCATTTCATTTCATTTGAGACCAGCACAGCTCTCTCTCTCTAAGGAGCTGTTTCATTTCTACAAAGATATTCCTGTAAAATCTTACGTCGGAAGTCACAGTACGTTAATTGTTCTTTTGATACATGTTTTCTCAGCTGCCATCCTTTTTGAAAGGCTACATCTAGTCCAAAAAGAAACAATTGAAATTACCACTTCTTTCCTTTCTGAGATAATCGCAATGACTACACGTTCTCGTCAAATCTACCAAATCCTCCCAGGAGTTATAAGGCATTATAGTTCGAGGGCAATCAACTGAATTTTTTCCTCTATTCCAATTTTTTTACTCCATGAGAATTAGAAACTATTGTGACCATGCTATTATCGTTCCAACGAGTCAGTGAGTTGCAGGTGTTGAAACAAAATGATCCTTTTGGTATTTTTCATTTCTTTGGACGTTAAATGGCTTTTAGTTGTCTGATAAGAATTTCGGAGATAAGATTATATTCAGGATAACCTGAAGATTTTTTTAATGCAATAAAAATGTTTTTTTTCTCTTTTTGGTACCTATTTCCTTTAAGTCGGATGCTATTATGATCAATGACGAATACGTGATTTCTAGGATATGTCCAGCATCGGCTTCAGGTATTGCCTTAACAACTCTCCACTGAGCAGGAGGACCAGTACGAATGAAGTTAGATCCTTATAGCCTGTGGCAACAGCTGATCCCATAAAGACTGGAGATTTAATGTAGGGACGCTGCAAGTGACTTCGGCAGTAAGGCACGAAATCATTACTAGCCCTCCGTATTGAAGTGCCAATAAAGAAAGCATATTAAAAATAGCTCGTAGTCTAACGTCGTACGTTTTATTTAAACGCATTCACTCACAAGCTTCAATGTAATTATGTTTCAAGCTGCGGCCATTCAACATTTCTCTTAACTAGTTATAATTTTATATTACTTGAAACGTATACCAACGGAGCAAGGAGATTTCGAGTTAACGTGCGCACGCGTCGATGGTCGAAACTGAACAGGATGATAGTGTCCTTGTTCGCTTTGCACTTCATTTGACCACTTAATGCGCTGCTGTCATTTTAGAGTCCCTACTCTATGATTTTTTTTTCAACTTTGGGAGCTGGAAATCTTCAAAGATACCGATCAGATCCTTCCTCTCGGCATGCCGGATTTCTACCGACTAAAACCACCTACGTTTCCTTTAATCACTCTCTCCGTCAAAATTTAGTAATTCTCCGTATTTAAAATTTTAGGACATAGTACTTCCCAGACGATAAGAATCGGTATAAGGGATAGTACCAAATTTGTAAGTTTTAGTGTCCTTTTAGTTAGATTAATAGTTCAGACCATGTATATGTTTATGAATTATTTCCTGTTGATTACATGTTTTGCTTTGAGTTTAGTGGAGCTGATTGTACTTGTAGCTTACTTCGAAAGTTGGTCCTGAAGGAGATATTTTTTTAGCTCCGTCTATAGATCATGACGGTTATAGTGTTCAGTAGAGGGTTAGCGAGGCAATACCCGAAGAGAATGCCGGCCCTCACACCGAAATCGCTTATTCGTCATTTAGTCTGTAGATATTTACCTGGTTAATTTGAACTCATATATTGAATGTGCGTGTATTTACACGAAAAACGATATGGAATGCAAAGAGAGTGTGTATGCCCTTGCATACCATGTGAAGTTAATCAAGATCCTGCATTTTGTTCTTTCACAGAGTCTTTTAGCCTCATAAAAATAGCATTAAGTTTTTGACCTTTAATATACATACTTTCAGAATTGAGCTAAAAAAAAGGCTCAAACCATCCGCAATGTATTATCTTATCTCGACACATACTGCATGTAATTTTTTTTTGACTAATTCGTTCTTTTTAACGCTTTAAATCCGTGAAAACATCTTGCATGTAAAGAATGCTTTTCAATTTAATTTGGAATACGTATCTAGACACATTCAAGCTACTTAAAGATTGCAAACGTGCATAAAAACCGCAACCATAAAATTCCAATCAAGATTTGACGCCACCCAAATAAAATCCCGACGCCCCAAAAGACTATTAACAACATGCAAACAGAAAGCCACCAATTAACATTCACCTGACTACTTCTTTGATCGCACATGGCGGCGTGATTGAAATCTCTTTGCCGCATCTAACACTAAGTATCTATTGAACATCAAACATACATACATAAAACATCTGCGAAGATCTTCCTCAACCTGTTTATTTATTTGCAGATGAAGTCGTTTGCCTTGCACTTGGTCGTGGTCGTCATGATGGGCGCCGAGTACCAGCCGCTGCACGCTTCCCGCTCATCAGTGCCGACATCATCGATGATGCCATCATCATCAACAACAACATCACCATCATCAGCGTTGTTCGCGCAGCGGTTCGTTCCGAGCGGCGTGGATTTCGGCCCGCAGCGACAAGCCGCCGGCGCAAAAACGTGAGTTGTCTGCCCGCGTGCATACCGTTTTTCTGTGGTTAGTTTAATGATGGATTAGCATTAGAGCATCAAAGAGTTCGCGCGCACCTCACCTGAGCGGTTCGTCCGTCCGTCCGTTGCGGATTAGGTGTCGGACACGCCGCCTGACCACTGTGTTAGTTCCACGCCGAGGTTCGTGACGAAATATGCTTGATTTGTCGTTGAGAAATCAGAGCAGCGATGACTTGTGGCCGTTTTGGGTCTTTGCCCGGAGACGCGTCGCCGTTATCCAATAATCCACCATAAATATTTTGAAGTGTATTTCAACTCAACCGTTTCGAAAATGAATCGAATGACCTGCACTTGCAAAAGCACCAAAAGCAATGACATTCGCTTTTCTCGTTTGCGGTGACCGCATTTTATGAAATCGTCCAAAAAATCGAAGAAGTAAGATTACTTAACAACAAAAATAAGATTTGAACGACTTTCGGCCGAGTAGCGATAAAAAGACTGCTTTAAAGGGTTTCGAAAATTTCACCTTTGGTTCAGTAAAACTGAAATTCAATCATGCATTAAGAGAAAATTTGCGCCATCAGCTGAACTCCGGAATTCTGAGGTCTTAACGTGTTATATATCGTCGACGTCAATGCAGGACCTTGTAACTACAAAAAAAAACAATTTTTTAACAGGACGCAATAAAAACCTTCTCAAAAGCAATGCAAACATTAAAATTGACCAGAAAACATTTACACCAAAAATTGTAGTTAGAAGGTCTTGTATTGACGACGACGATATGCCAAGCGGACGTTAACGTAACAAAATGGGAATCCCTGAAACTTGAATGCATAGTACACATATGTATGTTACGAACCAGATACCATTCTTCGCTTCCGAGTCACAGTCGTTCTATGCACCAAGTTCTTTGCTAATATAGGGTGTTTTTATAGAGGTAAAGAACTCTAATAAAGATATCTGCCATGTTAACCGTTAAATTTCTCTGTTATATTAACATTTTGATAAATTTATTTTGCCAAATTGCTATGCAAAGACTTACACCCGAACAACGTCTCAAAATATTGGAAATTTATTTCTATAGTTTTTTATTAATAACTTACGAATGGCAACAAAAAAATTGCTCAATTTTTAAGAAACCTTTTTATTATAATCTTTATCTTGTGAAAAACTTGTATCAAACATTATTTTGAGCTTTAAGTGCTCCAAATCTTTAAAACCATATTGAAATATGAAATTAATTTTCCAAAATGGCGTGAAATTTTGAAGAAAAATCATAAAAACAGAGGAAAAAACTAAATTGCATTTCTAAACATATTTCACGTCACAATAACTTCCACCAGTGTGCATGTATTGTATCAAGTGATACTATAAATGGATGGTAACAAAATATTCTTTTGTTAGAATTCGTCCTGGTATTTTAATTATGTACTATTTGTTTTTTCTTTAGTTCCTTCTTCATTGATGCAAGTTAGGTTTTTTTGTCAAACATTTTTTAATTTTGTTCGCGTTGTGAAGGTTGAAGGTCAATGAAATCAATTTTTCACAAATATTTCGCTTTCTATTGGCCGTAGTGTATGGTATTTTGTTTTTAAATATAAAACTTTCGTTAAGGATATCTGACATTTTTGCTGCCAAATTTCGCTGTCATTTTGACAGTTTAGTTTACTTTGGCATATTACCACGCTATGATTTACTCTCAAACAACGTCTCGAAACAGTGGAAATTCATTTCCAAAATACGCATTGTGCGCGCCAAACTTATAGAGCACTTCGTTCAATTTATGGTGTGTTTATAATCGCCCTTCTGTGCAGCTTATACGCAATACCATGGTGAGATTTATAGCGTTGACACACTGACCCATCATCAGTACGAAAACCATCATCAGCACAAAAAACCCCATCATAATGACGGTGAGATAAGCACGAAAAAAGGCCATACTTATCTCGATAAGTACGAAAAACTGCCATCTATGTTTGGGTAGAATAATGAGAAACCATCTGCCGTGTATGGAATTTGACATTATTTATATCAGCTTCGAACCAAATCTGACGTGCCATCGCGGGCACTTGCCGTTTGAAATCGAAACGACACCAACGACCGCATGATAATGACAGCACCAATGACGAAAACGTGTGTGTCACCCCGTCATTTGCAGTTTCGTGCTGATGACGCTTTTCGTCCTGATGATGGTACAATGTGTCAACGCTATTATGGCAACGTATACTGTATATAATTTTGAAAAAAGATATTGATCCTGGGCTATAAGATGTAACTTGTGGAGCAAGTGAAGCCATTGTTTTGCGTCGATCGTTCGGTGAATGGGCTGAGAATGAGAACTCATTCACATTTCAAGCGGGACAACTTCAGAACTTGATCCCTTTCGATTTGGCTGAAAATTTACCTATTTGTTTTGTATATAAAACCATGATTCTCCAAATTTCAGCTGAAAATATGTAAAACTGCGTCCAGGGTGTTTTTTTAGTTTTGACTGTTTTTTTTTTTGATTTTTTAAGTATTTTTTGCATTTTTTTATGAAAGTTCTAATTTGCTCAAAAAAGTATTCAAAATATGCGTTCCGACGTAAAATGACTCACTGAACACACATATATACATGGCTAGTTTTACAACATTTTCATTTAATAAAAAATTTAATAAAAAAATGAATAAAATGCAAGTACCGATGGCTGCAGATTAACCTTTTAAAATTTGTTGTTTTGGTTCCACTGGTATCAAACATGACTGCCGTAAATGGGAAGACGACCGAACCCAGAAACTTGTCCAACAGCTTTGCCAAAAGCTAAGGTTCACCTTATTTTAGTGACCGTTAAATATAGCTTCTTATTTGCATTTATTTAAACAGCTAACACAATATCTCGTGACCGTTCATTTCAAGAAATCCTAAGCCAAAACTTTTGGAAAATTTAGTAATTTAAAAAGTTTAAACATTAAAAAAAATTAAATACGTCATTTGAATTCATCTGAGAATTCATTTACATATGCATATGTACCTCAAAAGCAAGTGATTTTGATTCCTAATTTAGAAAGCAGCAAAAGACGTTTTCATTCTCTTGAAATGCCAGATTACGTGTCCAACAGATTCGCAAAATCAATTGAAAAATTTAAGGCAAATTTTCCCAAAAGTGATCCAACCGATGCTATTGTGCTTTTCTACTAATCTTTTCATTTGACACGCCAATTTTTTTGGCCAAAGGAAAATATTCTAAATGATACATGCCCCCTAAAATTATGCTGAAATACATTTCCTTTGGAATTTTCGAAAAAAACTCCATTTTTTCAAATATTTATTGATTTTAATAAATTTTTAATTTTAATAAATCAAAATAGGCGATTACAGAAATTGCAAATGTCTTAAAAAACAATTGATTTTTTGGAAAGCCCTCAAAACTATCATAGTCTAACGATTGTCTGGGGGAGACTTATTTTCCCATTGCGTTTATATACTTGAATTTGAAAGAGCATATAAAAAAGTATCCTTGAAAACTTTGTTTTAATAAAAACCTACACGTGACACTTTACAATTAATCAACCGATTTCTTAAAAACCTAAATAACCGCAATTAATTAGTATTGTGACTTTTTTTCTTCACATAATTTATCTTTCAATATCGCATGTACAGGCAACACATATCTAAAGTACCTACACCGGCAACTGGAAACCTCCTCAAGTAAATATTGCATAAAATAAGAAAATGCTTTTCGTGGCGGAGGAGCGAAACAATACTAAATACACCGATGAATTCACCACATGTTGTTAAGGTCAATTGATTCACCTGTGATTACGTTTACGATATTCAATTTTACTCGTGTGGACTCCACTGCACCGCCTGCTTACCAATTCAATTATGCAATGGCTTCTTCATCTTATTTCTTGATTATCTGAGCTGTTCATTTCGCTCCTCGTTTATTTTTTTCGTCAAAAATATTCATTTTGGACGGATATGGATATTTACTTATTCCTAGTAAGAAGACCTACCTCGAGAGTCGTTAATAAATTGGTTCAACGTCACTGTTTTTCATTCTTTTTCTCACAATATGATTCGTGTTTGGAAACGGTCTTCGATTATATTTATTTATATTCCAGACGACAAGTCTCGGATCGATTTGCATTTATAAAATGTAAACCAGCCAAAAAATGGACAGCTTTTGCAGCGTTTGAAACGCTTGGTCAGTTCCATGGCAAAATAAAATCGAAATAAATGAATGCATTCAAATTTTGCGAAATCTAATCAAGAAACCGTGACTGGGCAGCATGGTTCCAACTCAGTATGGGTGCTCGCCAAAAGCAACACTCCTCTATCATGTTGTTCTGCAAATATTTCAATTTTAGTTCATCGAGCTCTTGGAAGTGGTGGTGGTATTACACCAGACAATCAGGTTTGATTGATTATGCTGAAAGATTTTGCTGGATATTTTTGCAATGCATTCAATTAACATTACAATAAATTCCAGCTTAAAATAGTATTTTGGTGTCAATGAGCGATGCGAAAGAGAATTTAGAAAATCGTTAACATCTTGCAGTTTGGTGTCGAGCTAATTGCAAATTATTAAAGTAGCTCTGTCACTGATGATTGCATTAGGATTGAAATGATCAAACAAATACCTAGGTTCGGTTAGGTTATGAGGGTGCTAAGCCTAAACGGCTTCCGCTTCATTTAGACCGTCACCATTGTGCCATGTAGACGTGGAAACCTGATTTATTCAATGAACCTTCCTTGTTGCTCAAGGAAATCCAGGAGCTGGTCCATTTTTATGTTGATCAACTCACTCATTTCCTTGAAAAAGAATATCCCTAGGTTATTATGCCTCCTAGCAGTTAGAGTCGAACATTTCCACAAAAAGTGCTCTACTGACTCTATCTACTCTTTGTCGTTACAGCTTTGGCATAGGTCGCTAGCTTGGAGCCCGATTCTACATGCATGTTTACCGAATGGCACATGGCTCATCAGTAAATTCACACGATTCCTCGTTGAAGCGCTGTCCAGAGTTAACAGACTAATAGTACGTTTCGAGTCGTATTAGAACCACATAAGCCTAGCAGTGCCACATATGCTAAAATTTCTCTATAGCGTTAATGCTTGTTCGTAAGCAGATTCCTTTATATCCTACCTCAGTGCCTGCAATGAGACTCCCATTCTCGTCAACTTGTACGCTATGAGATCTCTTCCTTGCTAGCTGATCCGCTTTGACATTTCTTTGTACCTCACTCTGGTCAAGATGTCACACAGGGCTTGATTTCTCACTCTACTTTCACCGTTTTTTCCAAATACCACTATCACCAGAAAACCATTTTAATCACATTTAAAATGCACTTCAGTATTATACATGAGGTGTTCAAAGTATAAATTAACCTTCGCCAACTTAGATCGTTTTGAGGGAAATGCGAAACTGTTTATTTCCATACGAAGGATTTTTTCATCAGAATATTTTATTCATCTGAATTAAATAGACCAATAGCCCTCTAATTTCTTCAGCCATCATTCCAATTTTCATAAGTCGATTCATCTTCAACTTCCTATACGTTCTCGTCTGCTTGACGAACCTTTTTGTAAGCCAAAATTCTTCAAAATGTTTAAGGAGCAAATAATCAACATTGTTACCTTTGTTGCTTTAATGCTAGTTCCATTATTCAAATTTTAAAGGTTCAAAACTCTTTTATTGTTTTTCTTTTCAAAGTTTTCTCTTGAATCCGAGCTAATAAAAGTGCAGCCCTAAACATACGAGAATCAGCAACCTTCTCGTCACTTGATTTAAGCATGGTTCATTTTTCTGTATCTCATCCTTTTCTACGAGGTAGTTGGAATGCCGAGAATCTGGCTGGCGAGAGACGTTCGCCTGTAAAATTAGCAATTATACAGGTGGAAAAATGTCAAAATTGCATGATAACAACATGACTTCTAGCCCTAGAGGCAGCGTTGCTAATGACCAAGTCTTGACTTTCATTTGGTTGAATAGATTAGATGTCCGTGATACATAAATTACCTGTCAGTTGTCAGACTGATGGTTGATGTGGCCGCCATCTTGAAACGATGCCAAAAACTCAATCCTTCGTGCCTGGATAATCGTAACTTGCACAAAAAAGTTTTGTATGGCTGTTTTATGTAAAATTTATTCGCAGCAACTTGTGCATGCATTATTTTTATGTGATGGCACTATTAAAAAAGTTAGGAGCTAACATCCATACGAAAAAAGAAAGTTCATCTGTTGTGTTCCATAACTTCTATTTTTGAATTTTTTTATTGAAAGTTCACTTCATGACAATTTCGTCACAAGGGGTAATAACAATTACTTCCACTTTTGAAGCTAATCCGAAAAATATTTTATACAATCACATTAAAAGTGTTCTATTATAATATCATTTGAAACCTTTCAAACCCAAACACAAACTCATAAACTCCTATAACAATTATAAATCGTTTATTCATCAGATATGTATGTCTTGTCGATTTGTTATGGAATATGCCAGCACAATAAACAATGGAAAGTCTGGCATGCCTCCGGGTTCATTCCCAAGTCTGAAAGTTAAAGAAATATGCTAGGCAGCATTTGTGAGCTTGAAATCGTACACAGTTTTGTGAACCACGAAACCAACGCTTACAACGCAGTCTGACTTGATCAGTTCTAAGGAATCACGCTTATTCTGTGACAGATTTTTTCACTATTTGAATGATTTTTCGGAAATATCTTCCGATAAATTGTTTTCACCACTTGAATATACGTAATAAAAATCATTCTGACTCTCTTATATAGTTCAACACTAAAACAATCAAACTTCCTCTTTCAGATCCAGAACCATTCAACGGCTAATCGGCGGTCATATTCAGCATTCATCAAACAGCACGAATCTATTCTCTAAAGCCTACTTTAGAAGAAAACCAGATGTTCCGAATGTTACTTTGCCTCCAACTAGAAGTACCATACTAAAGCAAGTTGAAATGGTAACTCTGCCACCCCTGATGCATGATGAATCCGATTATAAGGATGAAGCTCTTCTGGACGACACGAACGAAATTGATGATTGGGATGGCGATATATTGCGACTAAGCGCCGGTGCTGGCAAGGAGAATAGCGTCAAGAATAAGAAGAAGGAAGATAGCAAGAAAACTTTGGCCGATCAAGTCCGAGACGGGAAGTACGGTCTCATTGAAAATGAACTATTTAAAAGTGCTCCCAAACGTCCTGGAGTTATTAGCTACCTTTCCAATAAAGAAGTTCCAGAGGACAATGCAAATAATTTTGGTGGTTTGAAGGATGAGGATATTTGGCTAGCAGAGGATCATTTGTTGGTTCTCAAAGGTGGCAGCTTGAATACTGATAATGTGGATGAGCCTTGGACGCCGATTGATAACTATCAAGCACCCAATCGGCAAATTAAAATTCCTCCGAACCCGAAAGTGCCGCCACCATTTCCTGTCCAATTCAAAGACAACGAGCCGATTCAGTTTATCGGAAATAATAAATTCCCGTTCTTCTTTCCGAAAAATGCGAATGAGTCATTTTCGCTTCTCCCCGAAAATGGTTACGGGCCGCCGCCCGAAGCCGACAGTAACGATGAAAAGAATTTTCTTGCCGGGTCGCGATCGTCTCAAAATACTACGGACCATAAGGATCGGAACCTCCACCCGCCGGCCTATCCTCCATGGCTATTCAACAACGAGTCATTTAAAAATCCATTTTTGAACTTTGCACCGCCGCCACAGAGTCCACTACCATTTGATAATGGTAATGATTATATTGATGAGGACGATCCATCGCTATATTACCCGCCACCATACACGTTCATTTATAAAAGCAACTATTCAAACGCGGTTCCGCCGGGCCCGCTGGTCCCTGGCATTGTGCTTCCTCCACCACCAAATGCTTTTGCTAGACTCGAAGACAGTACGGAACGGAAGCCGCCAACCAAGACAATACCATTTAGTGACGTCCTCAACAAAATCAAAGAAGAAATACCCAAGCTTACCAAACCAGCAACCACCACTACAACAGAACAGATCTCCACGAACGTGGTAGCAACTACTCAGCATGTGCCTCCTCCTAATAACAAAGAGGTGTTCTATGTGAGGCAAAGACCTCGGCCAAATACACCGCCTGCATCATTGCCTCCGCTTCCATCGCCAACACTTCCAACCACCTCGACATCGCCACCACATCAAGTGATTTCGTTTGTACCGCAGGCGCAACCACCAACAGATACTTTGCCAGTCGGCAAACCAATCTACTACGAATACTTCGACGCACGCAATGTTCCTCCTGCATCACCTAGTACTGTACTCACTCCACAACGGCCAACTCAAACCACGTTCCGTGCGCCACCCTCAACCGCAGGATACTTGCTCCCATCTTCCCCTGCATCATCACCTCAACAACAATCGCCAATTAAATCTTTCAACCCGCAGAAACTATTCCCAGCTCCCATATTCAAACAGATCAAATCGCTTGGAAGGCGTCCCACACAAAAACCCCTACGGATCAACCCAGTAGTGGGTGTGTCGTCGAAACCATACAGTTACGAAGAGTATCTGTTCATCACTCCGAAACCAGAAATTTATCCCAACGGGCTGTCCAGCAACATTATTCCACAGCCGCAACCCCGCCATCCGTTCAAAATCCAATCAAACTTCGAGCGCGAAGTGGACGCTATTCGCCAAACACTTCAATATTACAAGACGCAGGACCATCATCGTCAAAACTACTATGCGAGGAACCCGAAAGCAAAATCGTTCTACGAATATGCGTTTGGGCCATCATCATCTCCTTCCATTGAAAATCTTCTTCACAACAAAGCCTTCGCACCGCCTGCAAACTATGATCCTGAACCGTTCAAGCCTATGGTCCAATATAGTCGTCCAGTGGACGATACAAATGGCTTCAAGGCTATTGCCTACCCTCGCACGGACAGCCCGCGCACAAGCTCAGGGCAAAACGCGTTCTACTCAACCACACAGCAGCCAGGATCATTGAAGATCGACTTGCGAGTGGGCGACAACCTCAACACGAGACCCACATCCTTGTCCCCAGCATCACTGCAACAACCGTTAGACTACACAGCACGCGATCAACGGACATTCCTAGCGAAGCCCATTCAACAAAACTCATTCGTCCCTCAACTCAATACAGCCAATGCCCCCAAACAACAACCGTGGGTGTCCATTGAGAAGCAAGTGGTGCAGGAGGTGGTTCCGCAAAACAGCGCCAACAACTATCGCGCTACCGCACAGAATGAGATAAATCGCAGTATCACAGGATTCCCACGAAATGATCCTCAAACACCCCGCTTCCAAGGATACTACTACACACAACCGGCGGCGCCCCAAAGACCCAATCACCGTTTCAACCAGTTCCTTGAGCAGCCGTTCGCACGACAGGTTGGAGCCATCCGAACGCACCTGAATCGGTATCAATTGCAGCCAAAACAATATCAACCGCCGCACAGTCTAGAGAACGACACGTACATTAACAACCTGTCCCATCTGCCCGTTGATCCTGACGCCGAATACATTAGTCCACGGCTAACGCACGAGTTCTTCCAGCAGCAGCGGCAGCGGCAGCTCCCACCCGCCGCGGCACAGCAAAATCCCAGCAACAACATTTACAGGAAGCCCGTTGACCTCGAGCGCGATATCCTAGTCAACTACAACCTACCCTTGCCCCCAATCAATCCAGACAGTGAGTACATCCAACCCCAGGTCGTGAACAGGAACCCCCAACAGCAGCAGCAACCTTTCTACCCGCGACCACAATACGGCACCAATAACGGTGGTCTGGCGAATCCTGTACCGTCCAATAGTCGACCCCCGAACATCTACTATGTCCATCCGCAACGTGATTTTAGATATAAGGGTGTATGAACCAACCGATAAAGAATAGTGTAATACTTTCAAATGTAACTACAGAGTAGTGGATGTACAGAGCGGATGTCGAATTGCTGGTGGATATGTTGAATCCTTCGCCCCAATATAATTATTAAATATATAATAGCATGGATTGCACTAGGAAGAAGTGCTCAAGGTCACACAGCCGTGACTGTGTAGTTGTTAGGATAACGCTAATTTATTTGCTTTGATCAACCATTTAAGATAATAAGCAATTAGGCAAACAGTAGCTATCTAATATAAAAGTCAAATGTCTGCATCGAAAGCTTCAAGGCTTAAGTTCAAAGTGTAATATATATACATATGTATTCCATTTACATGATCGTCCTCGAAAGAAGAGTCCTGTGATAGTTATAAACGCTTCACACCACCCGCGACATGCATAGTTAGGTACATTTGAAGTGGAGCTGCTTGTAAGGG
Source organism: Oxycera nigricornis (assembly GCA_963942545.1). Taxonomy (NCBI): domain Eukaryota; kingdom Metazoa; phylum Arthropoda; class Insecta; order Diptera; family Stratiomyidae; genus Oxycera; species Oxycera nigricornis. Next base: position 11,891,369 of record OZ012660.1, on the reverse strand, counting down.
GTTTTATATATGTAGTGTCGAGGATCCGAATCAACGCAATTATTTATAAATTTTAGGCTGATAGCATTTCCATGGAATTGTATAGCAATGTACAGTTTTTGTTTAGTAGCAAATGTTATAAATATCCTGATTTTATTCTATGTTTCACGATTGGAATGAATCAGCCATAAGTCTAAGCACGAAAAGGATTTGATACAATTTTAATTATTTTTAAATGTTAAATTAAAAATGTATTTTCACGTATCACGTGTATGATTGATGTATAAACCGCATTGATACAACAAATAAATTATTTATAATGGTTTGACGTTATTTTAATATTGAGGATGATGTAGAACCCCAACAAGTATCACACGCTTTTTAAACACAATCTTACTTTTGCATGACTTCAGTCGCTAGGCTCTAGTCTGTCTGTGTCTGTGATTGAGTTAATTTTAATATTTTAAACTGTTACAGTGTTTTTCACAAAAACGTGTCACCAAAAACAACATGAACAACATTATGGGGGGGGGGGGGTCAATCAGTCCTTAGAAAATCCCAGATGGCGTGCAAAGCCAAGCATTGTAGAAACTTTCTATATTTAATTAAACTCCGAAGTGGCTTTGCGTTGTATATTTTTAAAGTCTATTTAATATATAATAATTAACAATAATTCCCAATACTATGGACGTGTGTCCGGTCGCGTCGACGTTCGCTGAGAGAGAGTGAGGAGATCACAAGTAAAAACTGCAGCTTACAAAAATGGCTACGATGGGCAATTTTGAAATGTCCCGAGTGCACTATTCCGTGTGCAAGACTTCCACAGCTAGATGTGCTGGTGTCGCTGGAAAGTCGCCACAGCAAAATATTTTCTTTCACAGTAAACGTCACTTCTAACTAGAGTGCTGTCAAAGCTTAAGGCAGATCCATCAAGTAATTTCCTTTTTATCGGCGATAAAAATGAACAACTTTTGTTTATTTATAACAACGGAGAAAAATGAGTTCTGAGCGGTAATTAAACATTTCTATTTATACCGAAAAAATTAAAGCTGAGTTGGATACAGTTCATTGTGAATCTGCTTCTGTGTTTGCAACTATTTACAACTATGTACTTATAACTGGATAAATGAAATTAAACGTGGCCGTACATCATAAAAGAACGAACATCATTCAGGACGTCCACTGAAAGTGACTACACCCGAAATTATTGGAAAAAACTTACGTGCGCAAAACAGCTGAGGCCACAGACATATGCAACTGTTTTAAATTTTGCACATAAAATTGAATCTGAAAAAAATCTCGGCAAGATGAGTGTCGCGTTTGTTCTCAGTGCGGAATAAACGCAATCGTTTAGTCGACTCAGATGCTAATTTGGCGCTTTTTCGTCATAGTTCTGAGAAGTTTCTGCGTCGATACATAACTGTGGGAAAAACATGGATACATTACTACACACCAGAAACGAAACATCAATCAAAGCAGTGGATTTTTAAAGATGGCGAAAACGGTGTCATCAACTGGCAAGAATATGGCCACGGGTTTTTGAGATGCACGCGGAAAGGAAAAAATATCTTCATTTGAAAAAGAAAAAGATCTTCTTTCATCACGACAATGTTCGAGTGCACACCTGCGCAGTTTCGATGGCCTAAATTGTGGAGTGCCTATCTCACTGTCATTATGATGGGGTTTTTTGTGCTGATGATGCTTTTCGTACTGATGATGGGTCAATGTGTCAACGCTATAAAGTTCGAATTAATGCAACGTACAATGAATTCATTAAATTTGGCCCCCAGTGACTTTATTATTTGCAGATCATCTCCCAAACAAATGCCTATTTTGAAGGACTTTCAAAATCATCTTTTTCTGATGGCTTAAAAAAATAGACGGGCGCTTAGAAAAGTTTATTGATATAAAAAGTTTGTTGATATAATCTTGAGAAATAAAAAAAAAAATACAAAAAAATTGTTTTTCTATCTTTTTCTAAGGATTTATGCTGCCCAACCTCGTAGATCAATATGGAATCCACTCGCCGCTTTTATCAATTATCGCCTAACATCTTTTTATGCAAATCTGATTCAATTTCTGTGCGTATTCGATAGTAAAACCTTGCCATCGATTGTTGCAATTTATCATCGTCAACACCATTCAGAATGTACTTGATGATAGACTTACCAAGTACAGCACCTTTACGTCCCATCGTTATCATTTTGAACGTATATTCGATGATATCCCCAGACCTGTCGTGTATTATAATAAGTACAGAATTTTCTTTCAACAAATTTTAAAGAGAAATTTTTGATTGGTGGAATTAAAAGCCTTTTTTAAATCAATTCAATTAACCCATCGATGTAGGAGTCGCCACCTGTTGTCCACAAATTCTAAAACCCAATTCGACTCAGATATAGATGACCTCCTCATTCATCACGAACAAGCTGATAATTACAAACTGGTATTGGCTTTTCATTCACTTTATTTGATATATTTCACTTACGTTTAAATCATTTATATGCTTATTTATTTCAATAGTTTTATCCATTTATATCAGATCTTCGCCTTACTACTAAGAGCAATTAATTTCCATCATTATTTCTCATAAAATTCATTAATAGCTGCAATAAATTTATACACAATCTTCAAAAATAACGACTGAAACATCTCCTGTATTGTAAGTCAAATTTACTATACTTTGAAACTTCACATAATATTGTAGTTAATGTCGTAATTCTCAAATATTTCTTTTTATTAATTCCAATAATATTCTAGTTACATCATAGTAAAACATTTCAGTTCAACGACATTTAGCCAATTGATTTTCCTGATGCGACAGTTAAATCATTTCTCACAGTGTTCTATGTACAACAAAAGATATTCACGACAGAAATCACGATTGTAATCGGATTCTATCATAGACAAACAATTTGAAAGTGAGACGTAAGAGTTGAAGGAAGTTATAAATCACAAATAATTCATGCACACCCTTCCTTGCTATCAATGGGTCGCTTACAAATTCGAACACAATTTCAAAAACTTAGTTTCAACACGGCGCCATTTCAGACATAATTCCAAACGGCTTATGCAGACAAAAAAATAACAAACGTAAAACAGTCTAACTACTACTGAAGAAAACGTATTACAATTACTACATAACTACTAAATTACAAATTCATTCGTGTGCTTTTCGGTGATGAGAGCGGTCACATCAAGATGATTGCTCGTCACACCTCCATCGAGCAACGAACGTAGTGTGGCATGTGTGCCTTTGCTTTCCTTCTAACAAAAATTCAGACTAAATGTGTTGCCATTGTGTTGCTATCACAGAATTCGTATTTTCGGTTAGTCTAGCGATCTCCTCGTGTAGCCCGTGCCCCAGCCACATCAAGTGCAGTTTGTTGTACCTTTCGTGGCACAGACGCAGCGGGTTCCCGCGCCGCAATCCTTGGTCGGTCTCGCCGTACTCGTCCAGATATGGTGGGGAGACAAAACAACCTTTGGCGATGCCCAGGATCAGTATTTCACAATCGCGGATCCTCAAGAACATGCCAATGTCAGCACCGCAGAAATGCGCGTGGTGAGTGCACGCACCCACTGTGCCGCTGCGTTCCACTAGCTCCGGCTGGCAACAATACGACTGTGAGCAAAGCATGGCGCCACACACCAAGCACATTGTCGGGTTCCGCGACTCTTCTTTGGGACTGCTCGGGCAAGTGAAGTCAGACACGCTGTTGATCAAATCGCTATAATCGTCTGGCAATTTGACCAGTTTACGCACTGGGATCACACACGGTATGCATTCCAGAGAGCCCGATGCATTACCATGCTGTTGAATGTTTGGATGGCCGGCAAAGGATTCCAATGTTTTGAAATAAACGCTTTCAGGATCAAAGTAGGACTCGACTTCAGGATTCAGGCCTAAATACTTGCACATTGTCTCAAAAGTATCACCATTTACATCACAGAACTGATCGGGGAATTCTACATCGGTCATGAAGTGGAACAGCAGGCACGAACAACGCAGAAACGTTCTACTCTCCCGCTTCACGTGCTCGATTATTTGCTTTACAACGCTAGGCGTAATCGCTACATTCTCCGCTACTCCATCCTCCTTCAATTGGAGGTTATATTTTCGGTAAAAGTTTCCAATCACTCCGTCCAAAGCTCCTTCCACTTCATCATCTTCTGATTTTGAGTCGGCGGGTTCTGCATCAGGTTCGCAGGGATCAACTTCCATGGATCGTGCCGTGTCATTTCGATACAGGACAATTGTTTTGGCCAAGTTCCCCAGGAACATCAACTGCAAGAAATAGTACTCAAAACAGTCTCCAGTCGGAACGAGGTGGGACTTCTGCTTAAAGTCGATCACCATTTCCAAAAATACAAATGATGTCAGCATATGGAAAACGTCCCACTCTACAACCGAGGAGCCTTTATGCTTGAACACAGTCTCCAAAATTCCGCGCAAATGTATCATCAGCTTCCCGGCAACAGTTTCCGTGATGCAAGCACCAATTAAACTGCAAACGCGTATCAGCCCCGACAAGCAGCTTTTGTGTCGGATGGACATTTCTCCCTTCAACGGTCGATTGACCGCCCTTAAGTACATTTCTAGTGATTGGATTGTATACGCACACGAGTTCCAAGCAACTAGGAACGGTTCACACTCTTCGGCGGTGTGCTCGTACGGGCATACTCGTTGAACGCTCCCCATGAAGATCTCGGCGAATTGCAACCACTCGGCTGATATGTCCACCGCTTCGCGTGGTTGCGACATCTTTAAAAGATTCTCTACGTCGGTATACTTCTGTGCAATATTCGCCAGCTCTGGATATTTCGTCTTGCCATCTTGAATATCAATATTTCGCTCGACTACATACAGCTCGTCCAGATAGTCCTGCATGATCGAGATCCACGTACCGAATGAAAGTACTTCTACTGGCTGCGGGCTTTCGTCGTTCGATACTGCCGGAGCGTACTTCGACAGTGGTGGCGAGACCGGTATAACGCCGTTGCTCAAACATCGACAATATGGACAGAGAAATTCCTTCTTGTCAATCAGGTAATTGTTTGGCGACCGATTACGATTCGGCCGACGATTTTCCTTCAAAATCTCGTTCTCAAAGTATTCCTTCCAGCATGATGCATGCATAACGTGTCCACAAGTTCCCACATGCGGCGAAGGAGGTATAGTACTGTCTGCACTAGCTATCAACACCTTTGACTTTTGTATGAACGCTGAATAGACCAGGCTCTGTCCATCCTTACTAACTACACAATCCTCGAAGCACAAAATACATTTGAATTTCTGCTCTTCTGGTTGATGTATTTTCCGCTTGGGCCCAATACAAGCAACCGATTGATTGTCCTCGTCTTCGACTGGCTCTTGCCACTCCATTGTCTCGTTTGAAGTGTACGATGTACTCGTACTCGCAAACAGTTCTGCATTCGACTTCATGAAATTCTTCTGGGCATTTGCCATTTGGGTCATGATTTTAGCACGACGCTCTGCAGCCAATCGAGCGCGCTCTTCCTTTTCGCGACGTTCAGCTTCCGCGGTCGTCATTGGTTCGTTTTGATCGTCAGTTTCCATTTCGTTGTCATTTACTTTCGGCTGAAGTTCTTTGAACTTTTTAACCGTCCAAATTATGAAATCGCGATGAGCTTCCACCTGGAATGAAAATTGAATTATTAGACTCTTACTACTAGCAATGAAATTTATCCTTGAAATATTGAATTTAAATATAAATGGACGTACATTAACAAAACACAAAGCTTTAAACTATTGAAGGGCAATCTAACACCAAACATTACTCACCCTAGGACTATGTGTAAGCTTTTCCAGCAAATTTAATATGTCTTGCTCCACAGCGCGCTCGTAGAATGTCAAGAATGGATAATGGCCCGATTCCTCCTCAACCAATCCGTAGCCAATCAAATGTAAAATCTACAATCAGTCACATGAGCAAATGTTCAGTGTACGTTTTGTTCAAACCTTTTGTAGATGACTCTCCGTGAAACTCTTAGCTTTCAAATCAAGTGCGCGACTGAGAACGGTGCGCATAACCGATATCATGACATCACATTGAAGCAAGTTGGCAATTGACCTGCATAACAAGAACAATTGAAAATTTTGTTTTTGAAGCGATTGGATAAAAACAAAACCTACACGAATCCTTCCGCTAACTTGGGCAGCTTCGGTGGTGGGCAACAAACTAATTGATTTTTAGTTTTCCGACGCGATCTTTGATTTTCTTCTGACTTGGATTTATCTTCTTTGGTGTAATGATAGAAGTACATATTGTAATCATCGTAATGCTCTTCTTTTAGTTCGTATACACCTTTCGCATTTCCCTGTTGCGGCTTTTTGAACACTGCGATCGACTCGATAACATCCTCCAATGCCATTTCATTATTGGAGTCCGGGAAGCATCGATTCAGCTCCGAATGAGAAAAGTTTTTAATGCATAAAAGCTGAATGATTTCCTTCTTAATGCGATCTTCCTCGGTCACATCACCGATTCCAGGAACAAATCGTTCTCCAATAACAACAATCAACAACTCCAAGAATTCATCGATCATGTTCAATTGCCGAACATACTCGTCGTCCGTGTAGTTCCTGTATACAGATTCATAGCCAGGATCGGCCCACTCAAGAAGAGCAAACTTATTGAGGATATGAATTAGATATTGGTTACTTTCAATTAGCGCAGCTCCGATTTGGAGCGCAGCTATGTCACGGTCAAGCATCTCCGACCGGCATCTAGCGTTCCTGTAGAAATACAGTTGGTGCAACAGCGAATAACCATTTCGCCGCCACATCCCTGCGTGCACTTGTGCGATCATGGTTTGTGTACACAACACTGGCTCGATGATTTCTTCGGGCGTTCGCTTTTTCACGGTCGTAGCATTGTCGAAATTCAATCCGAACTTGCCCAAATGCAAATATATTCCAGCGAAGAAGCGCGTCAACGGCAAGTGAATTGAAGCGGGTTTCGAGGCGACATCGTACATAACGCAGGGAGCAACATGTCCCGCCAAGCTCTTCTCCTCAATCACCGTATTTTTAACAATGAATTCATTGTCCAGCAAATGCTTCATTACTAGCTGATAAACTTTTACCAAGCATTCTTGGTCGGAACTGCACCAATCCAACACGAGCGATATTCCCAACGCCAGCTTTATGTGCAGATTAAACGCAGATTCCCATTCCGGTTCGTAGTCCATGTGTTGTCCGGTTTGGCGTTGCACTGCATCCATGCCTTGCATGACGTTCAGCAATTTGAGCAACACCTTGACCCCTTCGACAAACCCATAACGCAACTCAGGCGTCCAAAAGTCTGGCTTAAAGCTTAAAATGTAACGGAGATCATACAAAATGTACGCCGCTCTCTTGAACACATTCAGGTTCGCCGTGTTCTTTGCGAATTGGAGCGTTTTGTTCTGCACATACTTCGAAATCGATTCGCAATAGAACGTATGCATTAGCTTGTAGAATATTTCTTCGTTCGCAATCAAGTAATGAGCTATTGTTGGCGCTGTAAACAACTGCACGCTCAAGGATGCAATCGAGATCGAGTGGTCGTGGTCGTCGCGAATAAAGTCCTGAATGATGGTCGAGTAATGTTTGGAAAACTGAATCGCCAAGATCTTTTTGTTCTCATATTCCATCAACATGCCTGAAATGAATATTCGATGCCAGCAACTTCGCGCGGTTTTCCACAATTTCCAATCGTACTCCAATATGTGGCCAATATTGTAGTTGGGGCAGCTTTCGTCGCTGATTGATACGGCAAATATTTGCCGAAAGATTTGATGCAGCGTCAGGAACTCTTGGAACCATGTGAGCAGCTGCAAAGCAAACTGTTGACATGACACGGCGCGCCTGTGCAACACCGAAACTCTCAGCGGCGATTTACTAACGCTGGTCGAATGTCGCATCGGTTGCCTTTCGATTGCCTCCTTCAGTGCAAAGCACGTTTCGAAAGAGTGGACTTTAACTACAGCCCGACCTTCGCGGTCGATGCTCGTCACAAATTCCATGGCATCCTTTTGACTGCAATTGCAGATTTTGGTCAGAGTTTGTATTACCTGTGGAAGAAGAATTGATATCAAATTGTAGAAAGAGAATTAGTTTAATTCATCAGTTCAAAACTAGCAAGTTAGTGTTTTTGATTCCAACAATGGCTTAAGCTTACCTGTTCGAAAGTGTGACTCTCATCGTTATACAGCACTGTACAAAACAAGTCATCTCCAGGTGCTCCTCCGTCCAAACCTTCAAGACTAGCATGAGATTCAATCTCCAAGTACTTTACGCAGTACATGAGTATGGCGCGAAACGCTATATCACAACGGTCTTTCATCGAATTCGTGATGATCGAGTTCTCTGTCGACTTCTTCATTCCGCGAATGTGCTCTTCGCAATACGGATCATTCTTCCAGGCCTCCTCATCGCCACAGTCGCAGCAACCGCCTCCACCAGACGTCGACATTTTATATTTGTGGTATCTGTGCGCCGACTGTTTGAAACAATTCACGCAAAGGACGCACGTCGAGTCCATGCCACATCCCCGGCAACTATACGTGGGCTCTCCAGCTCGGAACACTTTTCCACACACGGACGGAGCGTTTATCTCGGATTTCAGTTTTTCAATTAAACTGTCCGGATTCGTGCCACATATGAACTCGATCAGCGGATCGATTATATTGGCTTTTGCAGAGGCTTCGTTGTATGTGTAACGAACTGTAATAAAATTTAAGATTGTATATTTCATTTTTTCATTACTTAACATGTTGCTGAAATATATCTATGAAGCATATATCAAATTAGAAACCAGCTAAGCAAGATTAAAAGAATCGCAGCTATTGCAATCACTGGCGCTCTGGGTGCTACCCCGCAAAAAGCACACTTTATGATACTAAATTGATTCCAGGCTGAGCTGCTAACAAGAAAACAGGTTAAATGTTCTGTTACTTGTTACATTCACCGCAAGCATGCCCGACTCTCACATAACCAACTAAATGCCTCACCAATTTGAGCGCACTTCAATCGGAAGTCCACAAGATGATGCATCCTGCGAAGAATAATAAAACGTCGGCCACATGGTAACGGAACCGATTAAAATGAATCACCCAGCCGAGGGTATGAAGAAGGAATGAAAATTTCTTCCATTTCATATTTTATTCACTATTCACTGATAATTTTCTGGTGCATTGATGTACATTTTTTTCAATAGATCAACAACTTTCAACTCATCCAAATTATTTTTATGGTTTTTCAAGATTAAGGACTGAACAAGACATTGTACAAACTCTATAAGGACTTCAGGCTTATGGTCAAGTCGATTTTGTACGACGTAAATTTAAAGATCATCTTTGCGCATGCCATGAATCGAAAACAAATAAGAAATTATTTGCTTAAATTTATTTCTTTTTACAGCTGAGTCGATGAGAAGGCGAATAAAGAACAAATTAGAAAGAGTTAAAGGATCGCGAAGAGGAAACTCTTGATCAAGATAAATTCGGAGAGACTGAAGAAATAGAAAATTAATAAATGAAAATCTGCCAACACAGAATGCATGAGGAAGATGATCTTTAAAGAATAATTGGCTAACGAACTTGTGTTGTACGAATGAAATTATGGATATAAAAAAATAAGGATACGGCAACCAAACTTTGGAACAATATTCAAGGATTTAGTGACCGATTGAAATGAATAAATAGATTGAATACATATTCGTCAACGATCGGAATCTGTTCTGACGAGAAGCAATCGGTTCCATCAAGTGAAGACCACCTTCATACACAGCGAGTCCGTATTTCTAACTTTTACGAGTCATTCAATAAATAAAGAGACAAATTGATGTAGGCCAAAAATTGTTTTATAATTCAATACGAAACTTTTAGGATTTCAAGTTGGCATCCTTGTTATTACTTCTGATCAGCTGTTTGGTAAGATTTTGTAAACATAACGTATAATTCAGTTAGTTCAAGATGTCAAGTCCGATTGAGAATTGCACCGCAGAAGAACAACGTCCTGTATTTAGATTTTTAGTAGTAGAAGTTGTTAAAGGTAGTGAGATCTATGCAAAGATGTTAAAAGTGTATGGGAATGTATGGGATGAGACGCGGATCCACCATTACAAGCCTGAGTCGAAGAGACAAAGCCTCGAGTGGAAGCACACAAGTTCTCCAACGCGGAAAAAAATCAAGACACAGCCATCAGCAGGTAAAGTGATGCTTACACTTTTTTGGGACTCACAAGGCTCTATTTTCTGCCATTTCCTGGAAGAACAACGGACAATCAACAGTCAATATTACTGTAACATGCTGGAAACCAAAGTAATGCCTGCCATTCGCACTAAACGGCGCGGACTTTTGACAAAAGTTGCGATTTTGCTTCACGACAATGCACGGCCGCATTCGGTACAAATAACTCAAGAATGCATTCAGAAACTGGGCTGGGAGGTTCTTCCACATCCTCCTTATAGCCCAGATTTTACTCCATCAGATTTTCATTTGTTCGGTCTTCTTAAGGAGGCGCTACGTGGCAAAAAATTTGGCTCTAACGAAGAAGTTAAGATTCACGTGCAAACTTGACTCCAACAGCTACCAAAAGAATTTTATGCCAGTGGCATAATAAAGTTAGAGGATCGATGGGACAAGTGTATAAGTATCGGGGAGGGGGGGAGGATTATGTTGAAAAGTAGCCAAAATTTTGTACTGATTGAATGAACGGTTTTTAAATTACAGCAATTTGTCTCGTTACTTATGGAATGACCCTCGTATTTTTCAATTTCATCTTTCTTTTGTATAAAAATAACATCATTTTTTTATGTGCATGTGCGCGAACTGTTTGCAAACCTTGAAATTTAGAAAATGAAATGTCCAGACAATTCTCCAGAATATAAGGAATAAAGTGAACGCAAATAATCTTGGAAACAAATAGAATTCAGATCATGAAAAAAGTGTTGCTTGACGAGATTACGACAAATACATTTCAACATTTAGTAAATTCGATGCTGACGTGTTTAGCTAATGCTATTAAACCTCCGAAAATGATGCACCAAACATTGATGCGATCGAGAAAAAAATTAAATTAAAATTCATTGCAATTTTTTTTAATGATTTAATGTAACGTTCTTATAATTAAAATCTGTTATGATTCAAACGACTCAATAGTGTGAAAACTTTGCAGTTTAAAAATTTTATTCTCATATGTTTTACAGATTACTTTGGATCCTTCGTGAATTTATGACTAACTGCTGCTCCTATATAGATTATAAATATTTTTGGTGAGTATACCTGTTTTTAAAGAACTTTGCGCTGCAGTTTTTATTACTGTGACTGATTATAAACAACTTATTAAATTTTCTACCGACAAGCTGTTCTATGTATGCAAATGCTGATGATACGGTGGCTATTTTTCATGGTGATAGCTGAGAAAAATTTATAAAATACGCAAAGCTGGAAATGGAAGCTTACTGCATTTCGGTTAAGTAACAACTTAGTCAGCTACGTACATCACGTACAAAAATGATTAAGATGTATATACAATGCTGTGAATAATTATAGACTCAAACATATTTTTCGAATTTTTTCCAAAGCATTTTTAGGAAATGAATTTTTTGCCTGAACATGTTATTTTGGGATTCCCGGGAAATCTTTTCAATTATATATCTTTCCCTTGCTTTCAACCACGCTAAGTACAAGGTAAAAATCCCAAAAGTGTCTTTTTTCAGCTGTGAATAATTATAAACTCAATTGCTGTTCTAAGTTTGCCAAGAATGTTTCTAACGTGGATTTGAGTTTTTATGTAGCATTTTAACACTGTGCTAGTGTATTTTTTGAAATTTTGTCGATCTCTAGAAGGCTCCATGGGAAAAACTCAGAGAGCAATCGCGAGTGAAATTGAAAGATCGCAGAGTATAGTTAAAAATTTCTTGAAGCTTGGAATCGAGAATTATCGGAAAAAGAAGTCATCTGGACGTCCTTCAAAATATTCGCCTGGTTTGAAACGCGCAGTTTTAGAAGATCTATCGAACACAAGAGCTTTATCATTCTCCAAAAACATTAAATACCACAAATTTTTACAAAAACCCAAATTGACGAAACGTCACATCGAAGCTAAACTAAAATTCGCCGAAAATTTAACCCAAAAAGGAACCATTTGAGATCATGTGACCATCAGCGACGAGAAGAAGTTCAATCTCGATGTACCAGATGTATTTAACTACTACTGGTACTATTTACGAAAGGATAGAAAAAGAATCATGCCAAGAAGAGCACAAGGAAGTGGTTCTGTGATGATTTGGAAAGCTTTCAAAAAACATGCTAGGAGCGAAATAGCCTCCGCCTTCGCTGCCGGATATCAGGAGTTACTAGAGGATCATCGACTGCCTTTTATGACGCTAGCGGAAGACGAAAACATTATTTTTCAGCAGGATAATGCACCCATCCATGCAGCTGCCTCCACAAAAAAGTGGTTTCAGGATTATGGAATCCAATTATTAACATGGCCAGCGTTACGTCCCGAACTGAACCTCATAGAAAATTTGTGGGGCATCTTAGCGAGGAAAGACTACGACCAGGAGAAGTCATCCATTGAAAATGTAGCAGAACTGAAGGAACGAATAGTAGCCTGGAACGAGATATCAGATAGCGTATTAAATAGTCTTGTTAATAGCGTTTCGAGTCGTTTGTTAAATATTATCAAAAAAAGGGCAAATGGACTAAGTATTAAATGAAAAACTTATACTTTAACTTTATACTTTTTCACAGATCTTACAGCGAGTTTTTGTATTTTTTTATTTATTTTATTTTCGAAAGGAATATAATCAACCTTTCATCCCTACTACATTTTCTTAAAGGCATATTATGCAATAAAATCAACAGTTATTTGAAATAATTTCCTGTTATTATGAGAGACTCAAAAATATAGTTGAGTCTATAATTATTCATAGCACTGTATGTGCCTAAAAATATTGCCTGGAAAAAAATTGTGTACGACATTCTACGGTCATTTAGATATAACGATAACATTTTATTGTGATTGAAAAGTGGCCTGGCGGTCGGTGGAAATGTTGGAGATTCTTTTAAAATTAATAACCAATTAACCGCCTTTTAAGTTATGATTCAACTACAGCTACAGTAGTCAGTCTTGAATGACAGTCAATCAGAATCCTGAAAACTCATATGAAAACAACTTCAGTGAGTACTTTCACATCAAACCCCATCACTGAACTAACTACTGGTAATCCTGAAGATCATAGTTCCTCACTTTGTGAGGTTTAGGTAGAGCTTATTCTTCTTGCATTAGAGGACACTATTAATATCCGACTGTAGAAGTACTCTAACTTCGCTTCCCAACGCTGTGGTCGGGGAGCGACTGGGGGGGGGGGCAAAACCAGCCTCAAGTATGCCTGGGAAAAGTCGCATAGCCGAACGAGTACCTTGCAGAAAGATTATCCAGGGGTGTCGACCAGCAGATGTCTAGTAATCGGCCTAAGCGGCTAAAAGAACAGTTCCAAGCCAGTTTAAAAAGGAGGAGGGGTTCCGATCGGTCCTCAGAGCAACATCCCTTCAACAGGATGCTAGGTAAAAGGATGACGATTAACAGGGTCTATCATATATTCCACTGGTTTTAAAGGATAACCCTAAATTACGACGATCGATACGGAGTTTTGATATGGGACCCAATCGAAGAAGCTGTGCTTGCACTTCCTCGAAAACTTACCAGGGGTATACTGGTGCCAAGGGATCCGGTGCCCCAGGAACTTGTTTTCTGCCGGTGTCGATGAGGAACCTATTGGTCGCAACTTGGTGGCTGTGGTTCACGCCCAAAGCGATTTTAAATGCAATTCTGGGACATAACTTAGAAGGGATATGCGGTACTTGCCCAAGGAAGAAGTGTTTATTGACACTTATTTCAATAAATCCTCCACTAGGACCGTATTTAATGATTAATTTCGGAGAAAGCACGTCAAATTACTTACATAATCTATAAGAGTACTCATTGTGAAAATGAAAAGCCTCTTGGCGAGGAACAAGTAAATATTTTTGGGACAATTTCTGATTTAATGTGTGGAACGGGGTCAGATATAAACTTCAAAATGCAGCGGCACCGGAAATCAGTTTAATTTATCTATTCGCAGCTTTCAAACCCTCAATTGTGTTTGATTTTGAGCTTCAATTATGAAAATGAAAGCGCAAACATGCTGCGTGCTCTGAAGATTGATTTTTGTGTAACGAATTTGCTTGTTTGTTCCGACAGTTCCTTCAAGTTAAGTCGGAATTAGTGGCGTTATGTTCAAATTCGTTCTACAAGACATTAAGTACTGCGAACCTTTGGAAAGTCATCGGCAAGCAGCAACTGAACCATAAAGACTGAAGTGGATCCCAAGTTTATTCTCACCGACCAAAGAAAGTTCCTTCCTTCTTTCACTTGTGAACACATTTCGATTTTTCACATGCCATTGGCAACAAACAAATCCGAAGCAGATCTCACCAAATCTGTTTTTGAAGAGATTGAAAGGAAATTTGGCCAAAAGTGTGATCGAATGCGAGACGAATGTAGGCCAAACATAATGGATTCGGCGGCTCGGATTGCAGGCGATCCAAAGCCGAGTCGCGCGGTCCGGCCAGCACTTTCACTTTCATAATTTACGCTGGCCGCCTATGATTGAAATGCCAGGCAAGTGAGCCCAGCACAACAAAGAAGACAAAATAAAACGTGACGCCACATATGCGACGACTGGATTACGTGATTGCCGCGCGGGGCCGCTAGAAGCCGTGGTTTCTGATTGGAACAAAATGCATGCTTGTTGTGTCGGACGATAGAGCAAGGGGACTTGTGTTTGGCAAGAACGCCACCGCGAATACTTTCTATGCAGTCTCATAGGTTACCTGAGTGCGCTTCTGTCTCGAGGTCGGCGTACAGCGGGGCGTGCTCCGAAAAGAACTTGCAAATATCGCCGTTGGTCAGGAGCCCCGCCTCGAACTTGGCGCGCCAGTCCTTCACAGGCTTCTCGGCCACGTCCGGGCTGGAGGTAGTGGAGTCCTCGAAATTGATCATCTCAGGTGCCGTGTCGTTCGCTGGACATCAAAGTTCGACAACAGGCCAACACCTCGGGCACAAATTATTCGCGTTTTCGAGTTCCCTTCACGTCACGGACACCGTCGACAAACTGCAAAAAACGATCGAAAACGACTGTGAGTAGGGAAACTGTGAAAGTCCGCTGAGAATATGTGATTTTCTGACGCGTAGTTCTTTAACCTCGACGTCAAATGAGCGTTTCCCGATGTTGTACGCACGGAAAGAAAGAAAATGCCTTTTCCGCGTCCGACTGACTCTCTCGCGAGCGTTTTGGAGGCTATTTCAGTCGCGAAACGTCAAGGAAATTTTCCGTCAATGTCGTCACTCGCTTTGTGTGTTTCCTCCTCATCCGACGATCGTGGAGGCCACCTTCCTGTTTTCGTCTCGGGTTAGGGCTCCGCACGACTCGCCGCCTCCTTCGAAACGAACTGGGGGCTCGGGCGCCTCTCGCTGCCGTGAGTGGCACAATTTTCGCGATGCGACAGATGGGACACAAATCACGTCACGGCCTCGTGAACTGAAATCGAACACATCATTTGCTGCGAGCTCGAACACTTCACGCGCGCGTCACGCCGATATAGATTTCGCTCGGCTGTCGGGGGAAAACTACGCACAGAGCATCCATGAAAAATGAAAGCCCGAACTCACTTGCTTTCCAAAACGTCTTGACGACAATGGACTACACTAACCACTGCTTTTCCGTTCAATTTACTTCACTTTCGGCTGTAGTTCGGCTTGCAGGCGATGACACAACGTTTATATCCGCACGAATGGCAATAATTTCACTACAACTGGGTCAAACTTGAGAATTTAGCAGCGAAGACGACGATGAAAAACACATCCCTTCATCGACGAGAAATTTTACTCTTCTTCTTCTTCCTTGAGCATCACGAGAAGCTCTGCGTGCTGTTGTTGGTGAAATCGTCGTGATGGACTGTCAAAGTTCCAATGGAACGATGCGAATCTCTTTGGAACAAATGGCAGTTATTTAGTATCTCCGTTTCCTATGGCTAAAACAAATTTATAGCTCATTTCAAATTTATTGTAAAATGTTGAGAGGAAAACACCACCTTTAATTTGGGCAATTTTTAAATATTGTGTTATCGAGCCACGTGCAATGCCACTTGAACAAATATAGCGTTTAGTTTGTTTCAATTATACTTATTGTAATGAATGAATGGTCAATCAATTAGATTAATCATAAATACATGATCTTTAAACAAAACGGATATTGAACGATTGATAAAAGTTAACTGTAATATCTTAAAAAGAATTGAGCAAACTAAATACAGGGGTCTTACAATAGACGAAAAACTTACAAGGACAGCAAATAATAATGGATTGAGGAAACAACAAAAAACAGTTATGTTCGGTATCCTACATTGATACAGGTACCTTTCTATCCATACTAAAATCGATATCATTAAGGCACACATAATTTCGAGAATTGCATATGTACTCCTCACATGGAATCAAACGACAAAAAATAACATACATATGTAATGGGCATAGCACGAATTATTACCAAGCATATAAGACTATCTAAAAGAAGCAGGAGTTAGTCTCTATCTTTTGAAGACTTTCGCCTACCAGCAATAAAAAAGGAATGGCTTTAGGAATCAATTATCAATATTGAAGATTGATCATTTTAAAAATGTCACCAACGTTGATAATGCCTATATAACGCCCTCAATTAGTTAAAAGAAATAGAAATTGAATAGTAATACATATTAATTTCCCAATTCCCAGTGGAAAGTATTTTTGTAATGGGGTCGATTTTGCGAATCCCAAATTTTGATATATCTCCACGTTTTAAGGTCTCTAGAATCCAAATCCATAGTTTTTAGAAAGATCAGGCTTAATACAATTAACAAATATTTCCTGGTTTTATTATTAAATAATCAATGATTGAAGAGTCGTGAATGGAAGGGAAGTGTAATTTTATTCAGCAGGTTTTCCTTATTCTTTGTGGCTCGCCTAATCTCAAGGCATTCCAGATAGTCCAACGTTTTCCTCTTGCTTATTTTCTGGAGGATATTAAAATTGTTTATACGAAAATTATCTCCTGTATCTAAAATGTGTTGCGCTATCTCAAAATTTGGAATTACCTCGTTGGGTGCTTTGATGTGCTCACTGTACTTAAGGTGGAGATCTTCGAAAGATACAGAGTCATTCCTACTTCTCGGAATGCCGGCTTTTTACCGATTGAAACCACCTCCGCCTCTTCCAAGCCTCTCTCTCCATCACTCATTGCTTGCACCATCCGGGTGCAAAATAATTATTCACTTTTTGTATATTTGCTGAGTACTTTCTAGGCAATGACAATCGGTATAAGGGATATTATCATTAATTTTAGTATGAAGGTCTGTTTTTACAAATAAATTCATTCGGTTTGGTTGCCTCACCCTCGAGTTTGAGTAAATTTTAGTATTCCGAGTTTTGCTTTTCAAGTAGATGTTTTGTCAGTGATTTTTTGGGAGATGATACCATGGTTATTTCCTTTTCGCAAATTGATCAATCGTTCTTGTCATCTTATTAATCACTTCAAGTAAATTATGAACAAATTAGAATAAGATAAATAGAAATGAAATGAATATAAAATGTCTAGTTCAGTCGGTCAGAATTTATACGAGTCAAAAACTGGATGAGAAATCGCTCGCCTTTTCGCATTTTCACTGTTGAATGGTGCAAATAAATTCAAAAAGTAATTGTTGTATGATTTTATTTATCATTATTATTATTATTCTATACAATTTATTTGTCTTCATCACAGCTAGAAATCAAAATGGGTCATGCAGGGTATTTCAAAAATATTCATCAGCAAATTAACGGTTATTCTTAAAATATCCGTCTTCAAAATTCAAACATTTCCTTTGCTCCGATTTCATCCATTCCCAACTACAACGAGCTTTTCTTCGAGAAACATGTCAGCTGTTGTGAACATCAACGAAAGCTATCGCTAGAGGCCGCTACCGCTGAATTGCAATCAGGGCGCATTCTCTGTTTACATTTTCGTGGTATGTAAACAAAAACAAAGAACTGCGTCTTTCTCCCTGCCGTTGTGTTTTCTAATCAGCGGAAGTGAATTTTCGTCCTTTGTTTCGAGCGACACAGTCACTGCCCCTGGTAATCAAATAACAATTCGCACATCGAACCGCACGAGAATCTGCCGATTCGTCAGCGAAACCCGCAAAATGACGTGATGGTTTTCCGTTTCTAGGGCGACGAGGAATCGGGGAAATTGGAATGCGGAAAACTTTTCATTAGAACGTTCGACAAAGGCCGCCGCGACTTTCAAAAACAGTTCGAACAATTCGGGCAACGCGGTTGAAAAAACGTAATTACAAGAGAAAACTACACGGAAAAGCCGGAAAGCGTCTACTGGGCATTTTCCAAGTGCTGGGAGCGGTTGGCCTCTAACACGCAGTTGGTCGCGAGGAAAATCGAAATTCGGTTTCAAGGTCAAGTGCTCAGCGAGCGCGGCAGGAAAGGTGAGGACTCGTTGAATATTAATCAGACCTAATTACCACAATTTGCGTCAATCCTTTGTGCAGCTTGTGAAGCGGGTGAGGTGCGAGGTGCCGCTACCTTATCGTCCTGAGGTGATCGAGCCATGCCTGATTGCCAGCCGTCGAGTGAGGGCGGGAAGAACGCTCCCCGGGCCAGGGCGCAGCCTGAGGTGCAGCGGCCCAGATGGTTGTCGTCGTTGTACAGCGTCCTATTCATTATCACGTGGCTGCTCGTAGGATTCGCGGCGTTTCGCAACACGCTAACATGGTAAGCCGATAATGAGCCTTTGTCGCCACGAATTGTTGTTAGTTGCGTTTATCTTGGAAGCGTCGCACGATAAAAATAACCTTCGCCTCAGATCAAAGGTCTTTAGAGAGCATATGAACATTATTGACGATAAAAACATTTGGTAGTTGCTTGCTTAGAGAAGTAATGGGCTATGACTGTACAACACATTTTATAGTTGAAAGAAAAGCAGGCGTTGTCCTCCCGACTGGGTTTAAAGGAAAATAATTCGTCCTAGAGATAAAGAATTGATTTACCTTCGTATAAACATATTTCCTGAATCATAAATCGAACCAAAAGGATTCTAAACCACATGAGTTAGGTACTGTCCCTTACACCGATTCATATTTGCTATGAACTGAAACCAATCAAAAAATAGACAATAAACACTGATCGAGGGAATGACTTGTACGAGACGAGGGTGGATTCAGTTGGAAAATGCCGAGAAGCATGAGTGGTTCGGTATCTTTGGAAGATTTCCACCTCCCAACTTTGAAAGAAAATTAATTGGATTCTTTTCAATGTTGGGTTTTCAAAATCTTCAAAAGATAATAATCAGCTTTTGCCTCTCAACAAGTTTGTGTTGAAGTCACGGTAGATTAAGATCTGCAGTCTTTCAGGCATTTAGTCCACCGACAAATTTGTTCGACCTCCTCCCCTCGAAGGCTAAAGGAAGTGAAAATGATTGCTGGTTACTAGTTACCAACCGTACAGGAAAACCTGCGAAAGGCCCCATAAACCCTTGAACATGTTGTGCCAATATGTTGATAAAAGCAGTTGGTAACTGGCTCGCCCAAAATGTTTGAGCACAGTTGTTTGCTGGTATGCTGGGCTCGGTGTTTGGCTTTTGCAAGACACATAAGCCTCTTCTTCAGATGGTTTGCCCCCTCGCGAGCTCATCAGACTTGACCCATTATTTTCTTCAGATAAATCGGTCATAAATAGATATTCAGATAAATCGGTCGTAAATCGTATAGAAATTAACGTACACCCAACCAGCTCTCAGCTGTATTTAAACAGTATAGTTAATTTTTTGCGACTGATCACAAAGAAAGTACGTTCTGAAATTTCATATGTTACAACCCAATATTTAGTATTACAACAAATTCGCTTAACACATACGATGCCTCCACACAAAATCTACTTGTTTAGCTGGAAGTCCGATACAAAATATTATGATTCCACCGGCGATGCTCATACAATTTCACTTTAGTCAGAATGTCGTGAATTTCGTTGAGCCACGAGTCGTTTGCAGTATCGTTTGTTGTAATCAATATACATTGGTGGCGGTTATTGCGTCCCGAAGACAGCCGGTGGCATGGCTTCAAATTGTTGTGAATGCTTTTTGACACAAAAGTGAAAACATAGAAGTTGTAGCATCCGAAAAATTATTAATCCACTTTCGAACAGTTTTTAGCTCATAACTTTATTATTATAACATTTACCAGAAAATATTGTTTCAGGTTATTTTGAATGAAATTTTCTACAAGTTTGCCATGCACAAATTTTTTCGTGCGAGGCAGAGCTACCGGGATATATAGGGGAGATCTAATTTTCATTTTATCCTCTAAAAGGTGGCCAAATGTTGGGATTGATGACCCCAGAATCTTAAATTTAAGCTCATCGTCAGATGTCTTATAAATTGAGGAAAAATCCGACTGCATATCGAAAGGTTCGGTGAATTCTTGCACTGAGGGTATGTCCTTGCGCTCCGTTTATTTGGCTGAAAATGTATTTTTTAGGAGACTTCTCTTCCTTCGAGACGCAGTAACTTCCGCAAATTTACACTGACTGCAACAAACAATGCGACAAAATTGACAAAATTTTCGTGATAAAAATGAAAACAAATATGTTATGGGGGCCAAACGATGGTCCTTCTTTGGGTTTTTAGCTTGCATTTTTTTAAATATTACTACGACACATGTACAAGTTGCTAGAAATTTTAAAACAATCGAGGCGAAAAATAATTCCGAACGCACATACGTACATACACACACACACAGAAACATCTCTCTAAAAGCCATGGATTTGGACTCTTGAGACCTTAAAACGTGGAGATATGGCAAAATTGGTGATTCGCAAAATCGGTCGCATTACAATAACGTCCCCCTGGGAACTGGGAAGTTAATAAGTTTTTCGATATAGAAAGTGATTTAGTTTTCGTATTGTTTTCAATACAGCGGCCATCCCCACCACCAGTCTTACGTTCAATGCGTGATTTACGTTTCACGAACATCTAATCTTTCCAATTTGTCCGAGAAACTATTTTGCCATCGATTTGCTTCACAGCAGATACAGATTTCTAAAATTTGGCGCTGATTACTGGTTTATATCTCACTTCATTGGAGGCAGAAACCTTTGTCCAAGTAATATTTCTGTGCTTTATCTGCAAGCGCTATATAGACTTATTTATGAGTGTTGATCAATTGATTTAGCGCAATATTCAACGAATCATAGATTTCTTTTCTTTCCCAAAATGAAATAACGAAGCAGTGCTTTCTGTTGATTCCACAATGCGCTGAAAAAACCTTCAGACTTTGATGTGATAAAATTATAAAAATATTTTCCATCGTTAACAACATATGTTGAAAAAATGCAAATAAAACTCTTGTAGGGTTTGTTTAAGATGGGTTTAAAAGAACGCGAGAAATTTTTTATTTTAATTGAATGTATAAACAAGAATCATGACTAGTTTCCTAAAAAACGAAAAGATCAGCACCAGATTTTCACACTTTTAGAATTTTTTTGATATAGTTCCAATTGGATTTGGTAAAATTGAATGAACATTATTCCGAAAACGTAGTTTCCTCCGATATTCCGGAAAACATGGTTTGCGCTAGATTTTCCACGTACGAGAAGATAAATAAAGCTTGATTTCAAATCTCACAAATTTAAACTGTGTACTTTACGTAGTCAAACCTAAATTGTCCCTGATCAGATGAATAATAAGGAAATAAGGTTTTACACATGAAAAATAAAAAAAACGACGAAATATTATGTGATTTGAAATCGACCGACATATATTGACTTCTTTCCATTAAAGTTAAAACCCATTCAAATCTACAAAGATGCTTATAAATGTAATGGTTAATTAGCTGACTCAAAGTGTAGCAAAATACTTCAATTAATTTTTCTGTACGTCATTTGTGCTTGCAATATTCACCGTCAAATTTATCAGGTAAGTTCGCCCGAACATTAAAGTAGATGATTGTCTCTTTATGGCGGTTAACAAATACCATTAGTTAGTGTAATGTCTTATTCCTAGAATGGATTTGAATTTTTTTATGAACAATATTTCTTGTGAAGACGAAAGTATCAAAATATTGTCCATTAAAATGCTATGATGATGCTATGTTTCTTCTAAAATTAGTAGTAGTACTATGTTTCGTCTTAAATTGCTTTACGCAGCCATGCCATTTTTTGCACACAATCAGAATAAAGCATTTCTTGGTACTTGAATGTACAGCAAAAACTGTATATGACTGTAGTGTATACATATTGTAATTGTGTCGACAATAATGAGACAATTAACATGAAAAAAATTCGTCTTTATAAATATTTAACGCTATCAACTCAATGATAGATCTGCAGGGGAGCGTTCACTAATTACAAAAAGATCATTTATAATATTTTGAGGACCCTATCACATTGTAAGGGATTGTAAGATAACAGCAAACACCCCTCCCCTTCTTTATCTTATGTGAGATTATCAGCCCATCGATAGTTTACTGCTAATTGGATGCTGTTTTAAGATCAACTGCGGAAGAAAAAACTGATTACACTATTTTACAATGTGTTTCATCCAAAGATGAAAATATGTACTGTATTTGTGTGGCGCTGAGTTCGTTTCTGAAGTCAAAACGATTGGAACGTCACATTTTTAGAAAATTTATTAAAACTTTTTGTAAGATTTTTTTACAAGAAATAGTTCATAGTTTACTGTTTTTTATATTGATTTTTCAGTATCCGCTGACATGTTTTTATCAAGTAAAAATGTCGTATCTGCAATAAGATTTAAACAAAAAACTAACATTATACCTAGTCATAGTGCAGTCTTGAAAAGAATCTCGTGCAGATGCAAAATAGAAAACTCCTCGCACTTGCCGGACAGGCGAAATCCGAACGACAATGAGGATAATATGAGGAAAGAAAATAGCTGACGATCATTAAGTGCGGTTTTCATAGTTGGTTTTCTAGAACCTAGCATCTTTTCATAATAAGAACTTACTATATCTTTGCTACTTTCCTCCAGTATTCTCCCAGACAGACTTATACATATACAGTGGATAAAAAAAGTTGAAGCACGATATACCCAACGAGAAAAGTCATAAGTTTTAGTGGTATTTTTTTATTGAGAATGGTGTTCTATTACAGTATATCAGGAGCTGGGAAGATATATTTCAGTATCATACCAAAAAAACACAACATTTTTTAAACATAATAAAAAAATGCTTGTCTACCATCGAGAAACGACCCCCAAAAAAATTAAGGCACGATATAGTTTTATCTGAAATTATTGGATTTGTTTTAGATTTATTTCCTTTAAATTTTAGAAACTTACTCACTTTTAATATTTTGTGCACTTTCTTCGCATTCTTATGACTTCCTGGAGGCGTTTCGGCATCAATTTGACCAACGTTTTGTGCAATATTTTTCTATTCTTCAATAATGGTTGTTTTTAGTTCGTTTTTATTTTTTACTTTACGAATCGCAACTTTATTTTTTAGGTGGTACCATAGATGATCTATGGGGTTCAAATCTGGGAACTGAGCAGGTGCTTTTGGGCAGTTATAAATAGATCAAAGTCGACATTGCTCCGAGTTATGTTATCCTGGTACAGCCCAAAAGAATTTAAAATCTCCATCTCTTCAGCATTTTGTCTAATATTCCTTTTAAGGATATTTAGAAAGTATTGATGATTCATCCTGCCGTTTATAATTTCTAAGTTTCCAGGTCCAGAAGCCCACTTACAATCCCATAGAATAATGTTCCCACCGCCATGTTTTACTCTTGAAATTGAACTCAGTATTGGTTTTCTTCAAATATACCGCCTCCCATCAGAGCCAAACAGGTGAATTTTTGTTTCGTCAACAAAAATAACCCTTTTCCAGGAGGACTTTGGTTCTTTACGTACTCTCTCGCTAAAAGTAATCTAAACATCACATTTTTTGCGCTAATGTACGGTTTTCGTCGGCAAACCCTGCCTTTAAAGCCCGACTTTTTAAAAATATTTCGTACCGTCTCAGCAGACTGTAGTGTATTCCTAGTTCCAAACCTGGAACTAGCCAATACACAACTAATTTCCCACACAAGCTTCGGTAAGCTCTCTATGACTCCAAAGCACATCCTCAAACCTACATTGACATGTTAATCTAAATTTCCCTTTTTGTCACTGTGTGAGAGTAAGCAAAAATATAACTTATGCGACGTTAATTGGGTCAATGCAAAGTAAGCTATATTGAATGCGAAAAACACTGTGGGAACTAATTTGAATCGCGTTCGATTGGTTATGGTAAGTAGATTTAAAACTAGAGTAGGAATTTTTATAGAATAAGCAAATTTAATGTACATAGAAACTAAGAGAGAAATTTGTGAATAAAAAAAGGAACGAAGCTGGCACTTGAACAGAATTGTTCCTTAGTTGAACGAAGTTGTTTGTTTTATACTGCAACTTTTGCCTTAACATCGGCAAAACGTTCAATAGGAATACTTGAGTAAAGTCTGCCTTATTCGGCAGACTACAAGTTGCCTTTTAATTCGGCAATTTGAAAACTAAGAAATATCGGCTGCCTGTTCTTTGGGATTGATCATGTAGCGAAAATTCCATGCAAATCTATCCGTGCATGTTTCTCAAAAAAATCAATTATTTGCAGTGTGCCTTAACTTTATTTTGGCTTGGTATCTGATTGGAAAAGCATTTTTTCCCTATATTTAATAATTATTGTTAAATGCTAATAAAAAAACGTTAACATTTAACATCTTTTTTTTGTTCTGCTTCTGTATCATATTATTAAGAAGAAAAAACTATGCTAATAATCTAAATAAATAAGACATGTACGTTATGTTAATATATTGAAGAGCCGGGCGGGTGTGGCCTAATTTACCTCATTTTGTGACAAGAAGCCCGCTAATCGAAACGAGTTAGGGCTTACAACATCATACATGCATTTTAATTATAAAGTGCGACAGTATTGGCACATATTGTCATCAATATTAGTACACACGATATCAAAAGCGGCTACATAGAAATCCCATTTGGCTAGAAAGTGCCGTCAACTGTGCTTCTAATATTCAAATTGATCTGACGCTCTTATTGCTATGCTAAATGTGCGGTAGTATCTAATTAGTTAACCAACAATAAACAACCTGCACGTCAGATATGTAACTATAATCTGCTTCGACAATAGACCTCTCGAAATCATGCACGTTAGCGTTGATATATTGCTAACAGCGACAGTACTTTAACATTCATATATTTTTTTTAATACGGGTTCCAAGTACACATGGACGAGCCGACAAAAAGCTAACTTGCAGCCATAACTGCCTCTCCAAACAAGTTTCGTATTGGGACGAAGATCTTACAAACTGTCTTTTAACATTCAGGGGTTCTAAATAGTGCATAGTCTAAAAGATGTGCCAGTAAGCTGGCGATCTAAAGAATTCACTCAAGTGGCGGCGAAGATCTTTGCCCCGAAATCATAGTATGTATCTTTATTCTGGTTGAGCTGAGCGGCGGAGAAGCGCTTCAATAAAAAGAGAGATACATATTTGGATATCCATTTCGTGCAAAGGGTTCTGATATCGTTTGATTTAATTCCACAAGGAATATGAATTGTTCATGTGCCACAATATTTTTTTAAGAAAACATTAAATAGGTTTTTTCGCTAGTAATAATTCTACACCTTGCCAGAAAAACGATCAATGTTATTTTCTGACTTTTGATAAACATGAAATATGCACGACAATATGGCCTTCTTATTGCAAAATTTACAAACACTTTGGTCATGAAAAAATTGTTTGTTCTTTATAAGTATTAATGTTTGTTAATGTTATATTAATGTTTTTCACGCTTAGCACTACTCTTGCCAAAATAACCAACTCCAAACCAGCCATTTTTGAAAATTGCCTCTTTTTCTATCAATGTGCAAAATTCTCTAAAAATTTAGCACTAATGAATGGTAGATTTGACTAGACCTATGCTTGCCCCAAACACCGTCAGATAAACTACTATGTGCACCGGAGCTACAAAATGATAGGTTACAGTTTCGTATATAAGCTGAAATAATATTTTCGACTAGTTAACTTCGAATTGGGGTTATTCTTCGAGCCTCCTACTATCGTAATCGAAACCTATCACCGTTAGATACAAAGAACGTAGTGGATTTATATCCAAAACATTGAGATGTTTCATGATGTAGTTTTTGATATTTCGATTAGTTTAAATCTATTTCTCAACCGGTCAAATTTTCTCAAAGTGCATCTTCGTTTCTCGTGTACGAGCGCAAGTATTTAAGTTCGTACGTGAATACGAACATACACCCATACCAACTTCTTTACAGATACATCAAAAATCTGTAAACATGTTGAAAATTAGGATTCTGATTTTCGGAATTCCCTATATACTGAGCAGTTAAATAAGACAATAAACTTCCTTTTGATCAGACTTCACATGGTGATACGATATAAACTGGGTGAAAATATTTTCAAGTAAAAATATACAGAGTTGTTGTGTATGGGTTTTACAAAACTGATTTAGGTACTTGTTTACCAGGCAAATTTCATAAATAAGTTTTCGACATTTTTGGGGACTCCTAGAAACACTCGAAGTAGCTCCTAGCACGGTCATGCCGTTAAGTCAAATAATCTAACATACACATTCGTATATAACTATTGAATTACGAATATGCTTAGGTATGTTTGGGCCTAACTGCATAGCAAAAAGGTCACTGTCGGTGCTTAGTAGAATAGAAAAAACTACCTCCACAATACCATAACTCAAAAGCAACTGAATCTAACAGCTGTGCTTTCGATAGAAAACAACCCAACAAAAGATATAAATTATTCGAAATTGATGAATTTATTTGCGTCGCACCACTCCCAAAGAAAGCTCTTCAATCAATAAGAATAAGTCAAATTAAATGCTTTTTGCAAAAAAAAACATTTTTATAATAAATATTTTATGACAAGACTATGGATAAATGTTGCTGACGACGGTGACGGTTCAAATTTAATATTTTATGGAAAAAATATTTATAAATGCTGCTGACGTCGAGACCGCCAAATTTAAGTAGCCCACACGGCTCGTAATCTTAACACGCCACTGAAGACACCCATATGATGCCAGGAATCTATGTTTCTGTGGATTTTTTATATAGAACAAACCATTTTCTACAATAATTTCCTCACTACATTTTTTTGTAGCTATTACTGTTATCGCAGCTTGAGAAAATTCAAACAAATTTGCGAATGAAGTGGTGGGCTGTTGGTGTATGCGACAAACTTTGTCGATTAAAGCCAAAATCAATTTTTTCAGCTCCTAAAATTTTATTACGGGTGATTTTTAGATTGTCACAAGACTATCAAAAAATCCTAACCACCAACCAAGCCGGTTTCGTCTATTTTTGCTCAAATTGTGTATTCTTCGTGGTTACGCCAACACCGCTACCTAATAAGTCTTACATACCTAAAGTAATCTTGTCCTGATAATAAGGTTTAACTTCATCATACTTTATCTTCCTAAAATCGATTCGTATTTATTATTAATTACAACTTCGAACATTTGCTCTACTCTTCGTACCTCAATGGAATGGAATTAAATATCATCAAAGTTAGCTTCGTGCGTTGAATGGTGGATGCGTACGCTCCTTTAGCCTTGAGTAATTTTCATCTGAGGTGAAAATTATTCAAGGCTCTATTTTTTCTAGACTGACTGAAATGTATCCTCTTCTTGTTGGCGTTTGTCAACCGTTCTTAACTCTTTCCGTCACAGTGGTACACATATTGTACCAGCCACCTGAATGCTCATCAGTCACGGTGGTATTCTAGATAGACCACTTGTTTTCTAGGAATTATTCTCGTATAATGATGGTATCTTTTTAGTAACGCCAACCAAAATGTTTTGTTGATTTATGTTAAATTTTACTCTAGTTTTTCGTTTTCACACTATCATATATGCAAAACAAAAAAAATAACTGTTTAATCAATGAATGTTTTATGACGCAAGGCAATTTCTTCGTGAATACTCTTCTGACGATAAGAATTAAGAATCCAAAAGATTAAGTCCGATGTTTACTGTGAGCAACTAATAAAACTGGCGGAAGTCCCCAAGAAAAACTGCCAGGATTTTCTGTTCTATCAAGACCAAGTTCTACTAAGCCTCATATATGTGTAGTAACTCGTAATTTTTGGAGTTTGGTTGATGATGATGTCTCATATCATATTTAGCCTTGAACATCGTTGAATGGTAAATTTTTTAATTGATGATGACCTGAAATAACACTTGCTTCAATTTTTGCTAATAAAGACCAAAAGTTCTATGGGCGCGAAATTAAGAAGTAGCAACAATAGTGGTTGAAGATCAATTAATGAAGCAGAAAATATTTAAATGATGAAAGATTGTTCATCATCAAATCGATTTTGTTTCTTAGTTAATAGTTTAAAGTTCATTTCCATGGGTAGCTAATAAATAATAATAATTAATAAGCCATTTTTGGCGAAAAAATTTTTTTTACATGATATTCACGCTAGCTTCTACTTCACAAACTGGACTGACTGTAATCTACACTTAATTAACATCGAATCTGAAATGTTGAAGAAACAGCTTATCTTTATCAATTTCGCTTAAAGTTTTCGCCATTTCTGACGCCTTTCCGCGCGGAAAGCGATTGAAGCTCCGGGTGAAAGAATCGGGTTATTCATGCTGGCCAACAAAGCAAGTGCCCAAGACCTCTGGTAACGAACGACGGGTGTTTGTGCGCTATGTCCGTGCTGGTAAATTGCCGCAAAATTAAAATAAAGTTAATCAAAAGAGCAAACCATGCACGGGGGCCTGTTGGGATATATTGTTGACAAAACACCGCAGGCCGGGCTGCAGAGCGGAGTCCACCCGTCCAATCTTTCTTTCCACGATTAATTCAAAAGTGTATTGACTTTCTTTGTTGGACGCGTCTTACGTGGTTCTCTGCGATTAGTACTTTTGCAGTCAATTTTCTCGACAAAATGTTAAATTGATTAGAATTCATCTTCCAAACATTCGCTCTGACGCCAATTAAATTTTTTTAAAACTGACTTTTGACCTGGACTTGGTTTTTTTTGGTGCGAAAATGTTTTGATTATGCCTTCTTCGTTTGTGGTCTTGATTTAAGTACATAAAATTGAGCCGGTACATTAGAGGTCTTCCGACCGGGCGCGCCGAAAGACACCTTTATTATTGTGCTTTGTTTGATAGTTAATAGTAAACTGCTTGTTGGACTAAATGGATTCTACAGTTTCTATACCCTTTGATCTTCCTGGCAGGCATCTGCAGCGATTCTGGGGCGCATCTGGAGACTTTTGGCAATCGCAATGGGATAAATTTTTGGATCTCACCGGTAAGTACCAAATATTTTCATAATTTTACTTTTAAAAATTTCTAAACTGTTCAAGACGAGTTCTGAATGAATTGAAAATTGACAAAATTATAAGGATTATTTATTTGTATGCTTCCAATTCCAATCTCAGGAATCATCCCAATGCAAATTACTACACTTATAGGCACATTGAATATAATTTTAGTTACATAAAAAAGTGATATAACGACAAACAATCGAAATGTAAAAATTTTAAAGTTAATAGTCATTTCGCTATTGTATTGTTTAAACACATTATGTTGGATGTAAATAGTTACCACCAAGTGCGAAACGTATAGAAATGATTCTTTGCAAAAATGCATGCTGCACGTTTGTTGCTGATATGTTTCGCAATAAGTTTTGGGCGTTGGTAACGTAATACGAAACATACTTAGTCAAAACATCAATGCTTAAATTTTCTAGTAATTCTACGATATTCAATGTTTTTATATGATCCTGCCACTTGTGTAACATTAAAGCTGATTAATTCCATCATTTTGCATTTATATTGCAATTGAAAATTCACTTTGAATTTGTGGTTGCTTTGATCGTGTGCTACTCCCCAAAATTCGGTTTTTCCATACTGTAAGAAAAATTCAGCCAAGTAGAAAGTCTGTATTATTTATTTTAAATAATATATTATTTATTAATCAACAATCATAGTCAGAAGTGATCCCACGTATATTCTAAATCAATCATTGTATTTCAGATTTGATCATGGATTATTTCCTTGATATATGTATTTCAAAGTGTTGAAAGTAGTCCTCAGAATTGAAGATATAGTGACCATATTGTATGGTCAAAGCGTAACGGCTTGACTTTGATAAACTGCACCCATATCTCACAAAAAAAGCATGATCCCTCTTTGTGATAGGACTTAGTTTCTTCATTTTGATCTTTTCGATGATAATTCAGTGAGATATTGATAAAAAACGGTTTCGGTGCATCGGATTTATGTATCCTAAAAGTATTCATCAGTACTCCAAAGCGTTCTGATACAAAAGTGATCATTGTAGCTGGTAACATGTATAATAGCTCTTCTAAAGTAATGTTACCATTAAGTTTAGCATTTAGTGAAAATGATCAGAACCTTAAGAAATTTCAGTAAAATTTATATTGAACTTGTACCCCGAATTTGAAAGTGTGTTGTTCTACATTTGTGGAGACATTGTAAAATTCAAATTTGATTCTCAGACAGTGGTGAAAGCAACACCAGCAACCTCCTATCTTAGCCAAGACGGCACGCTATTTTTGGTGTATTCAAGAAACTGCAGTCTGCGGACAGGTTATTTTCTAAGACATCACTAGTAATACGTAAGCATCGTGATAGAATAAATAATGAGTTGGCTTGATGGCTAATTAAATTAATTGTTCTTACTGGTATAAAGTTCTAGGAACTAAGCATAAAAACGATTCGCTATTTTAGAAAGTATGAAATACAAAAAAATCAAACACCTAAAACACTTGGAAAATTTTCCGGAAGTACATATATTTTCCAATGCCAGGAATCAAGCATGAAAAGATACTAAGGATGATTTGATATGGCGGTGATATGTTCGTTTTAGTTGTGGTTGAATAATAGCATCAATTTTAGTTATTTCTAAATAAATAAAAATTTAATCTTCCATAATTTAATATTCAAGCAAAATGTAACAAAACAGCTACATCACCAATCCGATTCGATAAACCATAAATGCATATAAGAGCTATACAATCTCACAAAAAAGTTATAACAATTATTGATGAATTTAGTGTAATTACTAATTCAATAAATAATCTTAAATCATTAATTAACATAAATAAACAATTAAAAAACATAATAATCTATGAATAAATAATCTGATAAATCGTATAGAACAAATAACAATGAAAATCATGATTTAAGATGATTACTCGTATCTCTTGATTAAAGCAGCTAAAAAACTAACATCGAAAAAATACAGTATTTTTTTGAAAAAATTGTAATGATTCAATTATTTTCCTTCATTTGGAAAAATCAGCCTGGTTGTTCACTTTATAGCCGTAATAATAAAATGAGTGTCAACTGTTAGACAAATTCCTTCAACTGTTGGTGCGAAACTTGTTTCCTTCATTTCGCGAAGGGTTAAATGATTAATCAATTCCTCTGTGATGAATCTGATGTACATCCACATAAAAATATAATCTTACTGTCTAAGTAAGGTTGTATTATCAAAAGGATTCGCTGGGGCAAATCAAACTCTAGATATTTTTTCTATTTATTTTGGTGACTCAAATCAAAATCCCATAATCAAAATAGCTTACAGAACCATGAGTCTGGTGGTCATTGAGAAACACTTTTGCAGAAATGAATTCCACGTGGATAAATTTTCTTAAAAAAAGCAAAGAAATAAAGGGATTATTTCAAAACCTAGTTTAGCCTAAACTTTTTTTCATTTTTCTTTTATTTTTTATTGTTGATAGCTTAAACGGTGCAAGTAGTTGAAAACCATTTACTCGCATAACTTATCAGATCTACAAAATGCGAGTAAGTAGAATTCACAATAGAAAGTGTGGAAATGCAAAACTGCAAGAATCTTCCAAACGAGATAATATTTGACATACAAAACCATGACGAAAACAAATTCCGTATATGAAAGATCAAACCCAAAGGCTAAGCGTGCAAGAACCAGCTTGTCTTGTTTAACACAGCTAGCAGTAAGCTAGTGTGATACATTTTCTCCCGTCAAAATCCTGCTGCTCGCTTCATAGTGCGTAATTTTCTTTCCTATCTCAACATTTAACCGTTCCAGCTTTCAAACGTGATTCTTTTACTTTCGACCGCACATCGACGTTGCTACCGCCAGCAACTTCCGTTACCGCCACAGCATGGTTGGCAGCAATAGTTCTGGAAGTGATGGTTGTAAAGTCGTATCGCTACTGGGATCATTAGAAATCCACCAAAGCTACAGAAAACAATAGATGCTCCGGAAAAAAGTCCAAATCAGTCGAGGATTTCAATCTTGACTACCATGAACTGAAGACAGTAGCTCTTTCACAACTATAAAAGGGTCATACCCCCAAAACTCTTGAGAATGTTATAGCTGTTCTTCCTTGCTGACCCTATTGAAATGGTTTTCCCTTTTCGTTATAAAATATTATAGATAATGAAATAAGAATATCTTTATTCTCACTTTAACTTGCTTTATTATCTTTGTGCAATGAAAATTGAGCAGGAGCTATCAGGTATCTTGTAAATTCAAAAATTTAGATTTTAGGAGTATACGGCACCTTAGTTACGATTGTCTTTGATTACCTAAAGTTATCAATTTTAAATATATCGCAACACGGCCAGAAGAACATCAAAAATTAAAATTTGCCATGTTTTTATGGGAGCGATATTAAGAAACTCAAATATTTTATTTGTTTATAAAAAGCTGTTCTTTTCAATTTCCGTCAATTCAAACAAACAATGAGTGCACGCGACATTCAGCTTTTTATTGATATGACTAAGTCACTTCTGGGGCAAACTTGTGAACTTGAGCTCCATTAAACGCGAGCCTAGCAAACATGAAGACTCGGTTTATGTACGAACGAACCGCAATGGCAGCTTACGTTTAACAGCAGCTCAATGGAATGTAATTGTTTCTACTAGTAAACATGTGCACTTGCCGCGTTTGCCGCGAACAAACAATCATTGACGGATATTGCACTGTTTAGCGAACAAAAGGCTGCAATTTAAGTGGGCGCATTCAAGACTTGACGGTATGTCGTTTACGTTGTGTGGATGTGCAATGAACATGCACAGTCTGTGATCAAAATATTGGTCATAAAGTGATGAAACTGATAGCCATTATCATGGCTCTGATGATTCAACTGGGTCACTATTTCTAAAACGAAGTTGTCTTAGTCAGAAAAGTTGAACAACCGAAACAACATCAATTGAATATTAATCTGAGAATGCGTTACAACCACATGATTTCTTTATGTTCCTATTTGGCTACCATAAAGTTGAGTTTAATCAATTGTTGATTACTCAGCTTATAAGGGAAGATGTTATCTAAAATTTTATTCAGACTTATTGCGTTTCACAAAATTTCAATAAGCATCTGTGCATGTGATTTTCTCAATATCGTGGACGACAATTCAAAACATAATGGACCTGGTTTAGAGATTCACGCGATGCTAGTCCTACCTTGAAACATTAGTAGCCCTACTATAATACTGTTGAGAATCATGAGATCCTACTCAGAGTTGTGGCGAAAAAAAATAAGAAAAAATTTGTGGGATTTGCTTCTTGCGATAATTTTACGATGCTTGTAAATCGCACCTATTCAACTTATCTCCTTTTAAAATCCACGAAGGAGAAAAAAACGCACAATAGACTTGGCAGTTCATTTTTTAAAAAAGTTTTGAAGATAACCGTTTGCTTCGAACAGTCTCATATACTCCTTACATTGAGTCCTCAAACTGTCTTCTATTATTAATTTAAAACTCATAAAAATATCACCAATTTGCGTTCCAACAAATACAGAAAAGGCTAAAAATATATAGTTCTTCAAAATGAAACTATTTTCGTAATTCATAGCGAATCTACAATTGATTAATGGTAATTGCAAATTCAGATAACATGTCGACCTATAATTTCATTTATATAAACGTTTCACGGTGAATTGTCACTATCTCGAATTGATAAGTCCATAATTAGTTTAATCTGTAAGCAAATGACTGAATGAATGCTCCAAACGCACCAAGCGGCTCCTCAACATAAGCCGCGACACCCTGAGTTCCGTCGTTTCCGTACTAACGGGACACTGTTTGATCGGCAGACACGCAGAAAGACTGGGTGTCCCTTTCAATGATTTCTGCCGAAGTTGCAGATCAGAGGAAGAGGAAGAAACCATTAAACACTTTCTGTGTGAATGTCCGGCGCTGTCCAGGAAGCGCATGCAAACCTTGGGCACACCCTTCCTAGACAACCTCACGGAAGCAGCCGATTTGGACATTGGCTGCATAGCCGGCTTTATTCGAGAATCTGGATGGTTCTCGTCAACCCGCAGGTTCTAGTGCCGCCCATATATTCTGTGGTATCACAATGGGCCTCTCGTGGCCTAAGTGAGCTACCTTTGGATAAAAGGGGGCTGCCACTACAACCAACCAACCAACCAAGCAAATGACCCCTTCGATGAACTCATGTTGCCATAGTTATTGAGAATATTCTATCAAGTTCAAAGATTTTGGTTTTATGAATGGCCATAACAAGCTCGACGACAGTTTTAGGTGATTCGTTTGTCATGTTTTAAATTTTGATTAGAACAATTTAGAGGATAGGTCGTAAGTTAAAACGAAATGTACGTTTTACAGATTGGTAAGGCGAATTCGTTTACCTACCAAAATGCTTCAAAATATGCATAAAGCTCCTAGTTCTGAAAAAAAGATTCATGTGAAAAGAAATCATTACAAAATGGTATATGCATTTTACATTAAAAAGCATAAGCAATGAATTTTACAAAAAAAAATTTAGTTGACAGAAAAATAGGCTATGAAAACAAGTTGAGGCTACCTCAATGCTCATACCTACCTTCTGGCATGGTGGTGCACTTCTGGAATCGTCCACATTTACTCTTTCTTTAATTTTTAGTTCAAGTTTATCTTCAGCATAATACACTAACACCCCAGCATCCATAAAGCCAGGATTCAACCAGCATTACATGGAGGTTGCAAATAGGGCTACTGAAAAAAACCTGTAGGACAATCAGGCATACTCGACATGCACTGAGCTTAAAACGCACCAAGCTGCTCCTTAACACGAGCCGTGAAACCTTAAGTTTCATCATATCCGTACTGAAGAAGCGTTGTCAGATTGGCAAATATGCAACTTCTGCCGAAACTGTAGATCGGAAGAAGAGAAAGAAACGATCTAACATTTTCTTTGCGAATGCCCAGAACTATCCAGGAAACGCATGCAAACTCTAGGCTCGCCCTTCTTGGATAGTCTCATGGCAGTAGCTGATATTAACATTGGCTGAATAGCCAGCTTCATTATGGTTCTGATAATCCCGTAGCAAGGTTCTAGGGCCATCCCAATCTTTTTCAAAAAGATCTAGTCTCATTGAGTTCTCAGTGTAAAGCTACCTCCCTCTTCCTTAATATCGTTAAGTGCCATTCAATTTATTTGTCTCTTAGAACATCTCTCATTTCTTTTAAGCATTCCATTGACTCTATTCTGTTAAATGTTGTTGTTCATGTGAAAGATTTAGTGTCATTAATCGTCGTAAACTGAAATTTCATGCTCAGATTTTCAATGTTTTATCCAGAGCCCCAAAGCTATCGAATTTTGCACTGAGACATAGCCTGATATTTTCTAATTTTAATTGTTCATCGTACGTTCTATTCTAGAATATGCATCTGAAATGTGGTCGCCTTATTCTGAATATCTAATTAGTTTTCTTGAATCAGTGTAACGGAAGTTTACTCGCTAGACCTTCCTTAAATTTAAAACTTTTTATATATCTTATAATGGACGTTACTTTACCTATATTCATGGTTGTCGGAAAGGATCCATCTCGATGGCTCCTCGCTACTCACTACAAGACTTTTTCGTTATCCGAAAGCGTAAATAATTAAATGTGTTTTAAAATTTTCTTTTTACAGGAGAAGATCCATACTTCCTATGGGTAGTGGGTACAACTGTTTTCACGATCCTAGTATACTGGATATTCGGTGGAATATACACATTCATGGATGTAACTAACAAGCCTGCAGTGCTTCGTAAATATAAAGTCCAGCCCGGAACGAACGAGCCTGTCGACAGAAACAAATTGATCAAAGTAGATATCGATTATTTGAAACAATCACACAAAATCCTTATATTTGTCCTTAACTATTGCAGGTTATCAAGACTGTGTTTTTCAATCAATTTGTAGTTGGCATTCCGTTCGCATTTATCAGCTATAAAGCAATGCTTCTTCGTGGATTTGCACCGATTCGTGAATTGCCTACATTCCATTGGGTGTGCTTCGAATTAGCAATTTTAATTCTAATGGAAGAAATAGGATTCTATTACTCGCATCGCTTTCTGCATAACAAATATCTGTATAAATACATCCACAAACAACATCACGAGTGGACCGCACCGATTGCAGTGACCGCAATGTATTGCCATCCGATTGAGCATATCTTTAGTAATATTTTGCCACCATTTTTGGGCGTTTTTCTGATGGGCAGTCACGTCGCAACCGCTTGGCTATGGTTTGCTCTAGCCCTCCTGTCAACATTGAATGCACATTCCGGCTATCATTTGCCTTTCTTCCCAAGTCCAGAGGCGCATGATTTTCATCATTTGAAGTAAGTAAAAGGTTGCATTTGGCAACTAATATAAACGATTTGAAATATTGTTTTGATAGT
Organism: Oxycera nigricornis; assembly: GCA_963942545.1. Taxonomy (NCBI): domain Eukaryota; kingdom Metazoa; phylum Arthropoda; class Insecta; order Diptera; family Stratiomyidae; genus Oxycera; species Oxycera nigricornis. The sequence goes on along the minus strand of OZ012660.1, from coordinate 11,854,541 downwards.
ATTTATATCGGCTAGGGTTTTCGATGAATAGTTTTCACTCTGTGATATCTCTCAAATAGATCTATTAAATTAGTTATTAAAAATGATTAAAACTTGCAAGAAAGGCAACGATAATTGAATTTGACTACGACATACGACTAGCAGATCACTTTAACAATATTCCCCCGGCATGCCCGCATTCATCACTTGAGCAAAGGTGATTTAAAGGTCGCGTAACGTAGCAAAAGAACCTCAGGACAACAAACTAACGTTAATTGACGTAGAATGCGAAGATGCTCTTAAAAATAAAAAAAAGATCTACAAGGATTCACAATACATTAAACGACTAATCAGAGCCAAACAAAAATATGACGATTACAGTGATTTGTTGCAAAATATGAGTTAAAAAAATTAAGAATTGTTAATGAATACTAACCTGCATTTGCATCCGCCCGATCAACAACAAATCGGATATTCTCAGTAAAAAAAGCGCTGCAAAAGTGATAGAATCACAAAATTGTCTTGCACCATGTCTTCGTAGACTGCAGCAAACGAATAATAGTATAAATCGAAATATTCTAATATCCAAACAGTTACATCATCAAATACTTTTGAAATAGGCACATCGATAAAACTCATGATAAAGCATTATGCATATGCCGAAGACTTTTTGAAAAGATATCAGAATTAGGACAATCATGCGATCAAAAATTATCTACATATGTGGTCGAAGCTTGAACAGAGTGAAACTCATTCTATTTTACAAGAAGATTAAAGAGTAACTGTCTATTATTACGGTCAAATAGTCTCCACAATTGTTCACCAGCGAAGTTTAAAATATTTGCAAAATAGCTTAAAGGACAACGTTAAAGAACAACAAGAAAAGTGGTTTGACACGGAAGGTGAGGCAATCACCGCCGTAGCGGGTGTAAAACACTCAAAATTGTGGAAGAAAAATCAATAATTGTGGATGATGCAACGAGGAGCAATTTTGAATGCGTCACACATTACCTAGTGTAGCCATAAGTTCTGTCAGTGGTTCAATAATTCATAACTCAAGAACAAAAAAAATACAAAACTAGCTAAAGTTAATATTTTTGGCAAAATCATTCGAAATGGTCCCCTTCTTCTTCACACAAAGTCGTAAACACTTCGGTCATTGGTCTATGGATTCACTAATTGTGGCAAGGGGTAGTTTGCGCGCCACCTTTCCGATAGATTTCTTCAGAGAGTCCAAATTTCGATGAGAACGTGTACAGGCACATTCTTCCAACTCGACCAAAGTGAATAATCAAGCGGATTTAAATCCGGGCTGCCGGAGCGGACGCGGAATCTTGTTGGAAGCACCAATTATCTGTGTATTCGAATAAAGAGTAATTTAACGGCTCAACTACGTCATTCAACATGCGTTCATAAACCGCAGCGTTTGTTTTAACTTCGGCATCGCAGATATGAATCTTTGTCGCGCCTTCATACGAAACCCCCCACGACACCATCCCTGAGGAGGGGGGTTAAGAGCTCTAGTAACACGCAGGGTTTCCTGATTAGCTTCATAACAAGTCTTGGCATGCACACGATCGTTTTGCCAATTTATTTTCTTTTCAATTGTGAAGATTTTTTCATCTGAAAAGAGGATGTGACGATGACCATTGTTTTTGAACCGTTTTAGGAGTTTTTTTCGCATCGTTCCGCTCGTATTTTTTTCAGTCTAGGCGTCAATAAATGACTAACACATCGCCGATACGCACCTAGCTGTAAATTTTCACGGAAAATACGACTCATACTACGCTTGGAAACATTCATTTCGACCGTCAGATGCTTCTGTTTGCGAATAGGGTTGCATCGGACGCGTTCACGAACTGCTTGGATGACATTAGACAGCCGTACCGACCTCGGCTGCTCCTCTGTGGACCTATCTTCTATATCAGCTGTTTCTATGTATCTTTGTTGTGTACGAAACACGAATCGTTCGTTTATAGAAAGCGATTTAAGCAACTGGTAAATCTCTTTCGCCGTCTTCTCGCACTTGAATAACGCGACTATCGCGACACGCTTCTCAGACAGAGCGAACTTCATTGTTGCTTGGCAACGGAAAAAATACTGATGAGACCGTAAAACTTGGTATGAGCAGAGGCGTTTTGGTAGTGCCACCTGATAATACGAGTGAGACAGCAAATTTAAATCAAAAACGAACGCAATAATCCTTATCGAAGAAAAACAAACATTCAAATTCCAACCTCATTCATTTGCGCGATCTAAACTTCCTATGCGACGGTTCGTACTACGGGATTGATTCCCTGGCGGAGACCGTTGTGAAAGGATTAACTGCATCTTGTTTACTGTTAATTGTATTTTTCAATGTATCTACAACCAAATAATTTTCAATCGCAAACGAACATTTGCGACGACCTTTTAGTTTAGGAATATTCGCCAGAAAATTCGCAAAATGCCTACGTGTACAAAAAATCAAATAACCCATGGTTAACTGTGTCAAGTAATTCATAACCCGTTGCAATGAAACAACCCCTCCAGAAGCTGATACAAGCCTAGATTATGTACGTTACACTTGTAACTAGAATATTTATATCGTAGTAGTACTATTGCTATTATATACTCAACAACACTTTACTGTAAGAGTAATTACTCATATTACACTCGATACAAAAAAACACATACTTTAATTAAATATTTCTGATACCTTACAGATTTAACTACTGTTTCGGCGTGTTAGGCGTTCTGGATCGGCTCCACGGCACTGATTCCATGTTCCGTACAACAAAGGCCTACACTCGTCACATAATGATGCTTAGTTTTGTGCCGCCACGCGAAGAGTTCCCAGATCCGCAGAAGGCGCGTTAACTGCTATCATGTATCCGGCGAAATTATTAAAGTAGCACCAAAATTTAATACACTTTTCTAGAATAAACAAATCACACACACATAATCGCAACCAAATATTTTTCGAAGCAATCATTGCGTCCGTGCAATTATTATTGCTGGACGCTGAAAACTTTACTTTCATGTATATTTATACATAATGAGGTTTCTAGGACAGAAATGGTGTCAACCTGAAATATGTAGCATTGAAGAGATTGAGAATGAGAAACGAATGAGTGGAATGTAAAGATTATACTAAATATGCAGGACATGGACAGATTACACTAATTAATTATAAATATCGATATCATTATGTGTCATTAATATATATTGCTTTAGTCCTGTTTATATTTTCCGATAAAAATACATTTTATCAACTTAGATGGAATTGTTTTATTCATATCTTTTTGATATGGTTTTAGATGGAAATGACCCTTTATTCTCGTAGAGACTTTGAAATTTTGGAATAGGTCAACAGTTTAGATTATTGTAGGCCTGACGAAAATGTCCAGTAGACTCTTTTCATTTCTGAAGAGTAAAGGCAGAATGTTCATTAGTTTTGTCAGAAATTGGTTTGAGTAGAAAAAACAATTTCCAACTCAATTTTCACAGCTATTTTCTCAAGCTAATCTCAGACAAGAATGATTTGTCTGGCCTTTTGTAGAAATTTCCCTGCTGCATTTGAAATATTTAAGATATATACAATCGAAGACGTACTCGGACAGCAAACGTTCATTTTTTCCTGGGACAACTTTTATGTAGAGAAAATTTGTTGAATAAGCTGATAAAAATACATTCAATTGCATTACTACCTCTCCGTTAATCTCCACATGTGCACAGTACACAATTTTTAATGCTGGCAGTGCTGCTAAATGCCAAAAAGGCCAGCCATCGCGATATCATATCAAAAAATAGTGGATTAAAATAAATCTGCTCTCAATTGTTATCGGCATCTGTCTTTTTAAAAAAGAATCTAGCGTAAAGACGTGTCGTGGTTCTAAGATTAACATCGATTACAATTTCTAAGGATAGACACGTTGAAAGTAGCAAGAGTATCGAGAGTAATCTGTATGAATTGGGAGGAACGTAGTTTTTCATTGTTTCAGAATACCCTTAACTTGATCTGGAGAGAGTCGGCAGAGTTGCCAAGTCCAGAAAGGTTACGCGACCGATGAACAATTTGACTAGACTTTTCGAATGACGTCTACTAACATGAGTTGCTTCAACAGGGTGTTGAGTTCGATGCTTAATTGAAGCAATATGAACGTGTAGCAGATCATTTGTATATCAGCAAATCGATTTCAAAGAGGTCAATGCCTGTCCTGGCAACTGGTACTGAATTAGTGGAACATTTGAAGAGTAGCGCTATCTGTTGGTTGTTTGCAAGTCCTCGGGTTATTTACTCAGTCTGTAGCATCCGTGTGTGGCTTTGATATATGTATAAAGAGAGATTTCGAATCGAATGGTGTCTCAGGATGGAACAACGAGCGGAGGGTAGCGTTAATGCATCATCTTTGGTAGCCTGTGCCGACCCGAATATTGTGGGGATCAGAATTACACGACAGTAACCAAATGAAAGAGGAACAGAGATCGGCAGTCGCAATGGACACCATCATCAACAATCGAGGTATTCATGCTGATAAACTCCGTGAGCATCACCAGGTATCATTTTGAAGACACATGAGAATGTTGCGTGACGTCCACAAATTTATTACTTCCTACACTTAAGATGTGCATTGACGTCACAAAACAGTCAATACGATTGTCTAGCAAGGTTCTGTGGTGTTCAATCAAAGATCTAAGAGTAGTGGCCATGCGTCATTCACCTTTATCTTAGAACTGTTTCGCTAAGGCAGTTTCTTTCCTTATTTCCACAGGTTGTACAAAATTTATCCCTGATTGTAAATTTATAATTGTTAAATATGTCAAATAAGTAAATAAAAAACAAAAAACATATTCCGAACAAAATTTAAAAAACCACCCGCAAACCGAAAGGGTATACGTGAAGGACACCCAGACAAAAACTGAAAATTATTTGTGTGTGTCGAATGTAACCATTGTATTAATTTTACGGGGAAGGAGGCCGGATCCTCAGGATCACGGATTACCGGTCTGATCGCAGCAAAAGTGATTCTAAAAAATCAGCCACACTTGTCGATCAATGTGATGGCGCAGTATCATCCAACAGGCGCTAACTTTCTTCTTCACGATATTCTGGCCGAATACGTCACACCAATCGTTACAAAACACAGCATTAACCGTTTGGGGAGGTGGAACGAAGCCCTATCAACTATTTAGTCGGAAAAAAATCAATATTGTCTTCACTCTTGACTTCTCTCTGAGTGCTAACATTCTGCTCTTTGGCGCTTAGTATCTGGATCCTATTGAAAACATTAACAGTAAAACATGTTTCGGTCCTTTTATATTCCAGGATGATGCCTTTTTTCTATATAAGCTAATTGCTATCTTAAATTTTCTGTCGATCTAAGTATTTTGAAAGGCTATCTTCTTCAGTAATGAAATGTTGCTCTTTATTTCCTGTGCTAGTTTTCAAGGTGCAAATACCCATAGATTGAATTGTGGAAATTAAAGCAATTTTTTGTCATCTTACACACTCAATTGTGTTATGCATGATGCAGATAGGCAGGCTTTCGCTGATTCAACGTTGAAATGCTATCTTAAACTTACCGCCATGGAATTCTTTAAAATCCTGAAGGTGAACATATCCGAATTTTATTATCTCTGCAACTTCGTGGATAAATATGAAGAGAAAAACTGTCGTTAATTCTATTTATTGCTTTTTTATTTCTCTCCGAAAGTAAATATAATTCAAAACATATTAAAAATGTTTCAAAAAACAAATGAAATTCCTTCAGTATCTCAAATTTTGCATATTGTGCCTAAGGCTATTCAAAATACATTCGTCACATTCTCTATTATGTCGACTTTTGTTGATTTTTCTCTTTTCATTATTCATTTATATCACAATTATCATTACATTAATAATAGATGTTTGATTCCATCGTTACATCGACATACGATTCAATTACATTTTGTTTCTTTGCATCGATACTGACAGTGAATTTTACAATAATAAGGCACTTGACTAATTGTTATCCTATTTGCATTTCTTTAACATTAGCAACATTATACTATATCGTGTTAAACACAACATATTTATTTTTTTCAAAAAATAAAGTCATTTTTGCTTCAAAAAATTATAATTTGGCATTAATGCTTGACATGTAGAAGGTTCTTATTATCATTTTAACGAAAATTTGTTTTTTTTTGTCCTTTCCTAAAGCTGCCTTCCATCCTCCGTGTATTCATGAAGGATGCTCATTATTATTATGTTGTAAAATGAAAGAGTAATATTATATTGTTCAAATGTGGATCAGAACCTTCTAATTGTCACGCATCGATATTGAGTTATTTTATGCTCTGCGATATATTTTTGGCATTTTTTCAATTGTAGAATTTAGTAAAAAAAAATTGACGTTCGACTTAAAGAAATACTTATAAAATGCATTTTGTATTAATTCTAGCATGCAAAACATTTCCTTAATATTTATAGATCGTTTCATGCAACGCAGTGTACATAGTAGAAAGCAATTCTCACGATTTTCAATTAAGGTCAGACAGTTTCATCGGTAGATAACTAATTTATTAACTGATAATGCCTGAAATAATGTTTAAGTTCAATTAAAAGAACTACGGCAATGAAATGTATCTTTGTGATTTAATCTAAAGACAATGTAATATTATAGAAGAAATGGTAAGAACAGATCGAATAAGAAAGGTTTACTTTCTGCCTGACGAACAAATGGATGCACAAGGATATTTTGTTTTGTCTTAAGAGTACGTACTAGGCCACTATAAAGCTCATAATTTTAGAGACTCTCGTTACTGAAGACATTTTGGTCACTGACTTTTATAGTGGCACATCTCAAAACTAGATATTTTGTGCTGGCAATTATAAGTTCACGAAGTCAACCCAATTTGGAAATAATCGCTCCTTAATCATTTAGTTGGGAAGCTGGTGGCAGCAATTTGTATACGAACTAATCGTTTGGCAGAAGCTGATAAATGCAAAGAACTGAGTGGAAAAAATGCACAATATGAGCAATTTTTGGCATTAATTAATTGCTGCGATATAAAATGAAAGCTTCTGAAAGATGTTAAAAAGAAATAAGTGCGGTAAACGATATCATCGTATCTGCCTTTCTTTTTTTTAAATTGTCTTAATTCAAAAAGGAAAAGGTAGTGGCGGACGTTTTTTTTAAATCTTAGAAGGTGGAAATTTTCAAAAAGGTAATGATCAGCTCCTGTCTTTCGGCATGCCGGACTTCTACCGACTAAAAACACCTACGTCTCCTTCAAATCACTCTCTCCATCAATTTTCATCAATTGTTCATAATTAGATTTCAGTACACTGTACTTCTCAAACGATAAGAGTTGATATAAGGGATAGTCATATAGTATAGTAATTTGTCAGGTTTGGAACCATTTTTGTTCGATTTATAAATCAGGATATATATTTTTGATTTTATTTCTTATTGACTTTATGTTCAGCTTTGATTTTTGTGGAGTTGATTGTAAATTTACTTCGAATGTTTTTCCTGCAGGATGTATTTTATTAGTATTGTTTTAATGGAGTTTCTGATCGTTATGTTTATTATTTTGATCGGTAGTGTATCGGAAACTCTAGCTGCTTTGTTGAAAAAGTCTTCTTCTAGTCGTCAATTGTTAATGTATAATAACTTTCGACCAACACATTGACATTGTTAAACTCATTGAGTAAAATCATGGAAAAAATATTAGCTTCGCGAATTAAAGGTAAAAATGAAGCTGACTTAGGACAAAAGATGACCACCGACTTAGACAAATATTCCCAATGGCTCAAAAAGAACAAATTGACATTGAATACAAAACCAAATACATTATCTTTAAACAAAAAAATAAAACTGATATTGAGCCACCACTTCACAAAGTTGAACAAATGAAGTACCTAGGACTTACAATCGATGAAAAACTAACGTGGACACCGCATATAAATGACATGAAGAAAATACTGGCAGCTATCCTCTCTGCTCTATCGTTTCAGCTATTTCTCAGTTAAAAATAAAATACAAATTAAAAATGCATACATACTTTCAAGAATTACATACGGGATCATAATTTGGAGGCAGACTACGAAAAGTAACCTCATGAGTATGTTACGGTTAGTAACTAAAGCAAACAAGACCATATTCCATACAACTTGCGAAGAATGACCGCTACATCTGAAGTATATAAAACACAACAAGAACTTAACGTAGACGGACTGATTTATATGGAAAAAGGAAAATTTATTTTTAAAAATTTACACCACGAAGAAATGAAAACAACGAAACTAGATATAAATGGGGGGAGTGGAAACGACTACAATATGAGAAACGCAAATGATAGAGGATGGATCCGGTTAAAGTCGCATCAAATTTTTACAATGAGCTACCCAGTGGCGTACCCAGGGGAGGGGGGTTGAATAAACAAGCTTAGCCAGCCCTGATTACGATAATACTCTGTTTGTGCTTAGTGACAGTTTCACTTTCCCACGGCATTTACTTCATTAGTTGCTTTCTTTTCTGGCCTGTAGATATTGAAGGCGTTTCAATATATGTGCTTGCAAACATGCATATACACTTTACGGTTCCAAGGAAGTCTACAAATACAGTGTAGATTCTTTCACACGTCAAGCGCATAATTTTATAATTTGAATGAAAGTATAATGAATGATTCAAGTAAATGAAACCAGACATGCAATCGGGCTAAAGTCTGCCAGAATTATTTTTGGAGGACTCCAACTTTGACCGGTGAAAAAGTATGATTAAGTACGATTACATAATTATATCTTCATATCTACACTGAAGCACTAGCAAACGTACCTAGTCAAGACTTCAAAAATATAACCCCCGTTATCAAAATTCAGCGTAGCGTACGCAGCGTATTTATTTTAGTACTAATTAAATGAACAAGCATTCAGGAAATGCATTGCACACGGACAATGCAAGCAAAGAGTGATGGAGTGAGAGGTTTTTGGAGGAGGCGGATGTGGTTTTAGTCGGTAAAAATCTGACATGCCGAAAAGCAAAAGTAAATCGGTATCTTTTGAAGATTTCCACCAACGACGAAAAAAAATGAGAGTGAAAAAAGGAACACATTGACTTTGAAGATACTGCAAAAATACATACTACTTTTTTAAATCACAAAGATTAATATTAAATTGCCGTCTCTAGTGAAGGATAACGATGAGTTTGTATTCAAGTTATGTGAATGTCAAATTGAAAACAAAATTGTAGCTTCAAATAAGCATCCGACGTGAGATACAACCAGAACTGTTCGTACCTACGTACCTGTGCTTTAAACAAGGACCGCCAGGGTCCGTTTTACCGATTTTCTTCCTCCTCTCCCATGAATATCCGAAAGTTGCATGAAATTACGTACTGAGTATTGCTAAAGGTTCAACCTCTCATAACTTTTCCAATGATGATGAAGGACAATTCCGTCCTGCCTGTTTTTTTTAATTTTGTATCGTTATCACTACTTTGCGGTGCGCATGTTGCTTATTGTCTCGATTGCTAAATATTACATAAAAATTTGGCAGCCCTAACAACGGTAGGTATAATTGACCGTTGGTTAAACCACTTACGCCTAAAAATAGTAATAGCCATTGACGGGAAAACAATGATACATAGCTTTTGGCATGACAATCCTTTTCATGCTCTCCGGGGACGTTCCAGTTGCTTCGGGTGGTGCGTCAGTCGTTATACATGCCGTCGACAAGGAAGTCCATCCGGCGATAGTGTCGCGTGGACCAGTAGTCCTTGAAGCGGCGCACCATCACAATGCCCGCCCCCATGATGATCGGAACGGCGAAAATTATAGCCACTACGGAAATGAAGTAGTCGCGGTGAATGGGCGGCACCGCGGCGCCCATCGACGATGATGGCTGGGCAACCGGAGGATCGGGCATTTCGACGCTGAGCCTGCCGCCACTTTGGTTGCGATCGTGGATCTTCCCGCGCGTCGCGTTGATAATAGCTGGCGCGTCCTCGATGCTGTAGGTGACGGTCGGTTTTTTGGGTTTGGGGGTTGTTGTCGTAGTCGTGGTAGTGGTTGTACTGGACGTGGTCGAAATTGGCGATTTAGCTGGTTGGGTGGAGCTAGATGTTGCATTTGTTGACGCCCCGGTGTGATTTCCCGAACTGGAATTAACTGATACCGAAACGTTCTTTGCAGCGTCTGGCCCTTTTTTTGGGAGTAGCGTTGGAGCGGTTGCAACACTAGTACTATTCACAGCTTCTTTGGAATTGTTCTTAGGCTGATGCTCGACGACAACACCTTCGCGCCCCATAACCTTTCGCTCGGCATGCTTTGCGGGTGCCGCTGGATTTTCCTTTGGTTCTGCTTGCGTCACATTGGCCGCAGCGGAAGATACGCTAGGCGTGGCTTTAACCGCACTCGGAGTTGTTAGTGTTGTGTTGTTCATGCTTGGCAAATTCAGTTTCGCTGGTTCAGCAAGATTATGATCCTCGCTTATCGCCTGCTTCGTTGGCACTTTAGACACCGTCTCATTTTGCTTGGAGTAAGCACCGATTGCGAAGCAGCCCAATATTAGTAAATGAATAGTAAACAAAGAACGCACGTCCATTGCAGTAAATCCACGGCAACACGATTTCACTTTTTATTATTTTGACAAATTGGCAATTGACGTACGAAGCAGGTGGACGCTGGTCAAAGTCAGCTGACAAGCAAGTAGCTGTCACATAGCGACCGATGAAAGAGAGCACCCAGTAGGAAATATGTTGTATTTACTTTCAAAACTCGGGATAACTGTAATCCATTCCCAGCCATATAACAAATGCAGTTAAAAATTAAAGATCCATATCATTGTGAAGCCATTCATGAGAGTAATTCTGGTAACATAATTGGTTTAAACAAGGAATTTGATTCCATATATATATATATATATATGTAGAATCAGTGAATTAATGAGTAGGCGAACATAATTGTGGAATCAGTGAATTAATAAGTAGGCGAAGAGTCAGGGAGTTCACGCCGAAAAAACAAAAGGATTAGTACGTCAAGCGGCTTTGGAGACGAATCAATAATTTTTCGTAGAATTATAAAGACTCTTTTTCCGTAATAAAAATAATATTCCTGTGCCCGGTGATTTTGATCCTACAAAGTGGGGGCTCAACCGGGATCATTTCGAGGCAACAGAGATATTTCGGTACGGGATCAAAGACGTTAGTGGTGAATTAAACGGTGACAGTCCATACCTGAGAATTCGATAAAGGTGCGTGCGATACACAATAGGCAGACGGCCAATTGACGATTTTTGTGTAACGTACATAAGGTGTTAAAATGCCGGGTTCTACGGAAAATGTGACTTATGACGAATTGGACATGGAGGAATTACGTAGTAGACTCCAAGTGCTTGGCCTATCGATGAAAGGATCTAAGTCCGTCTTAATTGAACGGTTGAGAAAAGTCGATCTGGCGAGAAACGCAAGTGATGACGAAGAAGAAGATGAAAGTGACAACGAAGATGGTTTGAATACTCTGAATGTGGGTGAACTGAAAGCTAGATTGCGTGCATTGCAACTCAAGGTTACGCGTAAAAAGGAGGCGCTGATTGAACGCTTGAGGTTATCAGAGGCAATGACGAAGGGCGACACAGGTGTGAATGGTGAAACTAGTGTCGGAAAAAATAACAAAATTGATAATCATCTCGAAGACGAAGATATTGATCTTGATACGTTAAGAAGCAAAGAGTTAAAGGCACGACTCGTTGATTTGGGATTAAAGACGACGGGCAAAAAGGCCGAATTACTCGAAAGACTGAAGACGGCTCTGAGAAAAAAAGAGAAGAGTAATTTGAGCAGTGATGATGAAAGTAGTTTGGACAGTGAAAACAGTGACGATGAAGAATATGCAAACACCGGTGCGGGTGTGAAGCATGGACGTGGTGTTTCCAAGATACGCAGCTCAGGCAAGAGTGATGAAAGAGATCGTTTTGCTGGTTATCCGTGCAATATTGTGACGTTCAAAGATGTTGACGATGCCTTAGAACGATTCAGCGGTGATGGACGCCAGAATGTTCGACGATGGTTTTCCACGTTTGAAGAAACCGCGGAAATGTGCTCATGGTCAGAGGCACAGAAGGTGATTTACATGAAAAAGTTGCTAGATGGACCAGCAAAAGTGTATGTGAATTATGAGTGTCACGCTAAGACGTGGGGTAAATTGAAGACATACATAATTAAAGAATTCTCTGAAACGATGAACAGTAAACAAGTTCATGAAGAATTGGCTGCAGTGAAGAAAAAAAGTGAGGAATCTTATGAGGACTATGTTTATTGTGTGCTAGAGATGGCAAGTCACGTTGATATCGAGTTGGATGCAAAGTTGCAGTACATTATCGACGGCATTCACGATGACGAAGTAAACAAGTCAATTTTATATGGTGCAACTACGGTGAAAGACTTAAGAAGAAAAATGAAGCAATACGAAAGGCAAAGAAAAAATACTAGGATGAAAACGCATGGAAAACAAGGCCAGAAGAGTGATAAAAATGACGGGATGAAAAAGACGAATCTCAAACAAGATGGTGCAAAGTCTAAGCATTGCTTTAACTGCGGTAGTAAGGCGCATTTGAGTGTCAATTGTCCGGACACAGGGAAAGGGCCGAAGTGTTTTAACTGTGAGGAATTCGGGCATCTTTCTACGAGGTGCCTAAGACCAAAGAAGAATTATAGGGACGAAAGAGGGAAATATGAGAAAAAGGAGAAAACTCGATGTGACGCACTGAAGACGGGGGACAAGAAAACATATAAGCATGTCAAAATATTGGGTCGAGATGTTACAGCTGTGTTGGACTCAGGTAGCGACTTACATCTGGTGCGATCCAGTTGCTACGTGTGGCTCGGAGCCCCAAGGCTCGAGGCAAAAATAATTCCTTTCGATGGTATCGGTGCGTTGAACCAACGCACACTTGGACGTTTCAAGGCGGAAATAATCATCGATAATTTGACATTTATATTTAATTTTGACGTAGTTCCGGATGAGTTTCTCGGACACGATTTGTTAGTGGGTGGTGAATTATCCGACCATGCTGAAGTACGAGTAAAACACAGGCAAGCTGTGTTAAAGAAAATCGAGTCGATTGAGAATACAGTGGAGACCAATGACGCTGGCTGGAACGAAGTGTTGAATAACAACGTGGGACAAGTGACGGAAGATGACTATGACGTTTCAATCCGACATGTGATTGATCCGGAAATTAAAGACGAACTGCGAGAATTAGTTGAGAACTATGTACCGGATAAAACTAAAGATACAGGAGTGAAAATGCGTATTATGTTGCAAGACGAGATGCCTGTATTTCAGAATCCACGACGACTATCGGACGAACAGAAAAAACAAGTGAACAAAACGATTGAAGAATGGATTGAAGAAGGTGTCGTACGACCCAGTGTATCCGATTACGCTAGTCCCGTAGTGTTAACTGAGAAGAAAAATGGACTAATGAGACTTTGTTGTGATTATCGGTCACTGAACAAAAAAATTATTAAAGACAGAAATCCTTTGCCATTGATCGAGGATCAATTGGATCGATTGCAAGATGCGCGAGTGTTTTCTACATTGGATTTAAAAGATGGATTCTTCCACGTGCCTGTTGAGGAAGAAAGTGTCAAGTATACGGCGTTTGTGGTGCCAGATGGGCATTATGAATTTCTTAAAGTTCCTTTCGGACTTTGTAACTCACCGGCGGTTTTCCAAAGACATATTAGAGCAATTTTTCGGTCGCTAATTACAAGTGGCGTAGTGCTTGTGTACCTTGATGACTTGATTGTTCCTGCTAAGGACGAGAAGGAAAATCTGGAGAAATTAAAACTTGTATTGAAAACGGCGAGTGAATACGGTTTGGTGATTAACTGGAAGAAATGTGAATTGTTGGTGGAGAAGGTTGATTACTTGGGATACATTGTGAAGGCCGGACAGATCCAACCCTCTGACAGAAAGACAATAGCAGTGAAGAAATTCCCAATTCCAAAAACAGTGAAACAGGTGCAAAGTTTTTTGGGACTCACGGGGTATTTTCGGAAATTTATTCCTCAATTTGCCGTGCATGCAAGACCTCTATCTCAATTGTTAAGAGACGGTATGAAATTTGAGTTTGGGGACAAACAGAAGGCGTCGTTTGAAAAGTTGAAGGAGGCCTTGATTGAAGGGCCAGTGCTCAAGTTGTATCGTGTTGGGGCACAGACTGAATTACACACAGATGCGTGTATGGGCGGTTTAGGCGCTGTGTTGCTGCAGAAAGACGCAGAGGATGGCAGGTTGCATCCTGTCTACTATGCAAGCTGGAAGACGACACTCGCTGAGGAGAAATACACGAGTTATGAGTTGGAGATACTTGCAGTGGTAAAAGCGTTGAAAAAATTTCGAGTGTATTTGTTGAACATTGATTTCAAGATTGTGACAGACTGTAAGGCATTTGCGTTGACGATGAAAAAGAAAGACTTGTCTTTAAGAGTGTCGCATTGGGCGCTGTTAATTGATCAATTCAATTACACGATTGAGCATCGACCTGGTACGTCAATGCGCCATGTTGACGCATTAAGTAGAAATCCAGTTGAGATTTTACTTGTGCAGGAAGGCCGAGACGGTTTGATCGAAAAAATACAGAAAGCACAGCAAGACGATCCTGAATTGAAGAAAATTATTAATTCAGTTGAAAAAGGGCAAAATGATGAATTTTCCATGTCGAAAAAAGGAGTGTTGTATCGCGAGAGTGATGGGGATGAACTCATGGTGGTTCCAAAAAGAATGCAGTATGACGTCATTAAACAGGCTCACGAGCAAGGACATTTTGGTTGGAACAAAATTGAGTTTATGTTGAAACGTGAATATTGGTTTCCTAATATGAGGCAGAAAATTCAAAAAGTGATTGAAAATTGTGTGAAGTGTTTGCTAAATGAGAAAAAACATGGGAAAGGTGATGGTTTGTTAAATCCCATTGAAAAGGGAACTGTACCATTGGACACGTATCATGTTGACTATTTGGGTCCAATGCCCTCAACGAAGAAGGCCTACAATCATTTGTTTGTCATCGTTGATGCATTCACAAAGTTTGTATGGTTATACCCAACGAAATCGACGACCACAGACGAAGCAATTAATCGAATCAAGTTGCAGGCGGTGACCTTTGGAAATCCCAGGCGCATTATTTCCGATCGAGGTGCAGCATTTACCGCTAACACCTTCGATGATTTTTGTAAAGCTGAGAACATCGAACACGTTCTAATCACGACAGGTGTACCACGAGCGAATGGTCAGGTGGAAAGGATGAACCGCGTGATTATTCCAATTTTAGCAAAATTGGCATCAGACAATCCTATGGAGTGGTGGAAATGTGTTGGTCAGGTGCAACAATTCATGAATTCTACGCTCAGCAGAAGTACCAAGAAGACGCCTTTCGAATTATTGATTGGCGAAAAAATGAAATTAACAGATGATCAGATGTTGAGACAATTGGTGGAAGACGAATTTATCAAATTATTTGAGGAGCAACGTACAAATCTTCGTGACGATGCAAGAAAGAACATCTTAAAAATCCAGGAGGAAAATAGGAGGACATTTAACCGGAAGAGAAAATCGGCTGGAAAATACGAAGTGGGGGATTTAGTCGCCATACAAAGAACGCAGTATGATGGTGGTCTAAAGTTATACCCTAAGTTTTTGGGACCGTACAAGATTGTCACGGTCATGAGAAATAATCGTTATGTTGTCGAAAAGGTCGGAGACCACGAAGGTCCTATTCGCACGAGTTCGGCAGCAGACTTTATGAAGCCTTGGGTAAAGTCTACCGAAAATTACAACGAGTGGTTCGCGGATGACGACGATGATGGTATCGGAAAAAACGATACTGAGTGAAAATGCGGTATCGAGGACAATACCAGGGCAGGATGGCAGGTTGTAGAATCAGTGAATTAATGAGTAGGCGAACATAATTGTGGAATCAGTGAATTAATAAGTAGGCGAAGAGTCAGGGAGTTCACGCCGAAAAAACAAAAGGATTAGTACGTCAAGCGGCTTTGGAGACGAATCAATAATTTTTCGTAGAATTATAAAGACTCTTTTTCCGTAATAAAAATAATATTCCTGTGCCCGGTGATTTTGATCCTACATATATATATTGTTGAACACGCATAACACTACCTTTCTCTAATATGGTTCTAGATTAACAATTTTCAAAAAGTCCGGCATAATGCTTTATTTTCTATACAGCTGGCAGCACATAAGATACGACAATTTTCGGGAGCATTCGGCAGATGCTTCGGGTAAAATTTGTTCCCGAAGGCCGAGTTTGCCTACTGCCTATTCTATATACTGTGGTCCTTACCATCCATCCAGCACATGCGACACGCCGGTAAATAAATCGGCTTTGATGGTCACAGACTGTAATGGTAAACATTAAATGCCGATCGTGACGTCATCCGAATTCATTGCCACTCAAGTGACAGCTGCAAGGTGGACAAGTGCGGGTGTTTGTGGTGCGTGCTAGAATTGTTGTAGTTTTCCGTTTCGTTTTCAATTTGCTTCCCGAATGTCTTCTTTGCAACCAGAAGTAAGTTTCGCAACCAATCCACTACGACACTAAGCAAATAGGAAGCAGGGCAGATTTCAGGGAAACCGCGAATCGTTGAGTTTGTGCGGTTGTGATGAGTCCGAGATCGCCACAGTCGGCTTTAGGGGGGAGGGGGAGGTGCCGCCGAAGCGAAAATGATGCTCTAAAGTTTACGGTGAAACGGAATGCGAAGAAGTTGGGACTTCGAAGCAGTGGCGGTTCCATCGACTGCCAAGCCAATTTGTGGATAACCCTGACCCGGTGCGAATGAGGTCATCTCAGGGTCCATTCGCGCGCGGTCGGTCAGCAACCTCGCTGCTGACGAATCAAGATGCCGGGAACCTTGACATTCACATTTTTAATGAACGCATTGACTCCAATTGGGATCAGCTTCAGTTGAACTGTGCACTGCGTTCTCCAGCAGATAGGAAAAAAGGCAACCACCAACCAGTGAATCGAAATGGGGTCAAAGATTGCATGGCATATAGACAAGAAAACGTCCGCTCCATTTCAGGAGTCCTTGCTATGCAAATACCAAGAGCAAAAGCGTATTTACTACTAGGATGCCACTTGCAGGCCCATCCGTTTCTCACGAGTCGTAGATAATCTTTCGAAGAAACCGAAATTGGATGCTCAACGGCTATCTTCTAGTAGGACATCAAAGGAAAGAAGAAAAGGTTCACAAATGGTTCAGTGATTGTCGCTACTATTAGTAAATAAAACTTGTAAGCGTTTGACTTGTTTTGCACAACAATGTTTGACGCAACAACGTGAAGTAGACGACCAGGCTGGCAAGTCGTTTTTAAGAAGGAAAATGAATGAGGAAACATCAAAATGCATGAGCTTTGAGGACCTGCAATACATCTATGATGTCAATAAGTAGCGCGTCCATTGCCTAATCCAAAGCCAAAACCTTTATCAACGAATAATGCACGTTTTCTATTCATTCACTGATTTATTGATGGGTAATACAGAAAGGTTTCAAGGAAAAGCAAAAAGAAGTCGAGAAAAAATCGGCTAAATTTCACCATGACGGTGCATCAAAATCAGGCTGAAAATTAACACAGTTTCAACCGTTTTCTTTAGAGTAAAATACTAAAACAAACGGTATGCCTCAAATAGTTAAAATAATAGAAAGGAAGTCCTTAGTACAAAACCGACTAATATGAGCACCTTGAGGAGAACTGTCACACCTGATCCAAGAGTGGAAGTATCCATTAGAGAATCGTCGAACGCTGAAACGATGAAATAAAGAATTTGATATACAAAACTATGAATCATACTGTGGATCCTTGACTATCCGGCCTCACGAACGGACCGGTTAATTTGGGGTTGGATTTTAAAATTTTCATAGATCATTTTCTACTTAGTTCCAAAACATATAAAGAGGCGTTTATCGTTCACTTTATTAAAAAGTGTTTTTAGGGAAATTCACTGTCCATAAGGTTCAAAATATTGTCGATTCAGTGCCTTATATAAGATAATTTTGGTGTAGTAGTGACAAAAATGAACTCTCTTCACTACTCCTGATAGTCTCTTCTCCACATCAGATTCAGTGCAATCTCTTCTCGGTCAGTATCTGATAACCCACATGCCCTCCGCTGTCATTTATGGCAACTGTGTCGTAACCTCTTGACTTCATTAATGAATCAAACTGTTCAGGCTGAAGTTCTTGTGAACCCAAAATGTTTCCTTCGATAAACAATATATTCTTTCAAGCATTCCGCAATATCGTCTCTAACATTGATTTCCAAGCTTCAAATCAGTAAAAAAATTGTCGACTTTAAGGAGGTAGTACCGGTTAGAATGCTAAAAAAACAGCCTATTTTTGAATTCATTTTTTTCCAGCTCCTTTATTGTAAATAAATTTTTAAAATTTGCATGGGTAAAATACACATTTGAAGATTACAAAAAAAAAAAATTTTTCATTTTTTTCATATTTCTACTAATTTATAGAGGGCGCCAAAGTTTATCTCCGGAAAAATACCTCGTTCTACTGAAGAATTTGAAATAAAAAAAAACCAAACCGTATTTTAAAGGGAAATGTTTCTTACGTAATAATCTACCACAAAATTTTGAAAAAATAATCAAAAGAAAAATAGCGGTTTGAAATTGTTTTTTCTTCGAAAAATCGCCTTTTTCACTTTGTTTCGCTTGCCAAATTTTTCGGGATTGATTGTTGGCTTATATTGTGGTAGATTACCACACAAAATACTCGATTGACAAAATACTTAAACAAAGTAGCACACCAAATTTGACTTAAATCGGTTCGGTCAATCCGGAGAATAAGTGTCCGCAGTTGGAAAAACGTCATTTCGAGAAAAACGCGTGTAAAGTTTCGATTACCGAAATTATCGCTCACAAAGCGAAAAAGGCGTGCGCGCTCAAACTGCCGTAATTTCTTTATTTTTGGGAATATCTTAATAATAAAATTTTAAGACGTAATTTCTGAAAGTGTAATAAATTGAAAAGTGGATGAATTGATTTTTCAAAATTATAACCGGTACTACCCCTGTCCTGAATTTTATCATCACTAATTTCAGTATCATCAAAACCTCTTCATGATATTTTCGTCAGTAGTATCGTTTGGTAGCTTCGATTCCTCTTAGATCCGTGGGTTAAATCGAAGAG
This sequence comes from Oxycera nigricornis, assembly GCA_963942545.1. Taxonomy (NCBI): domain Eukaryota; kingdom Metazoa; phylum Arthropoda; class Insecta; order Diptera; family Stratiomyidae; genus Oxycera; species Oxycera nigricornis. The sequence goes on along the minus strand of OZ012660.1, from coordinate 11,835,379 downwards.
GTTGTGCTTACAGGAAGCTGGGGGACGTGAATTCCATCAGTAAAACGCTGAGAATATCTGCAGATGGGTTGGAAGATGCATTGACGATTAAGAGCAATACTTTGATATCTTTTTGGTTCACATTCATTTTGTCGATTCGAAATCTATGAAACGCTAGAATGAACTTATTTTTGAAACAGTACAAAAAATATTTCTGGAAACAACTAAGCTGATTTATGATTATAATAGCTAACCGGTAGCTTTACTACTTATTATTATAGTTATTAATCCTCGAGGTTTCTTTCACAGTAAATTCTCGATAAGTTAAAGTACTAAGAAAACGATAAAAAGTTTGCGTAATAGAATTTTAAACATAAATAGAGTTTAAGTTAACAAAGACTTAAAAGCACATATTTTGCTTAGTCAGGCTTTATTTACCGAGGCTAGGTTAGTTCAAATTGTCACTTATAGAATACTTTTTACATCTTATGTAATCTAACTTTCAGTACGCATTATTTTGTTCGCCAAGCCATTTTTTTAAAAAATATCTGTAGTCATCCAAACTTTTTTATCGTATTCAAAAGGGAATGATCTGCAACATGCAGGACAACAAGTTGTTTTGAATTACACTTTATTAATGGTTTCAATTTTTCGATCTCCGATATATTTGCATAGGATCGTGTTTTCCCTGGATAACCTATTTTCATTTTGAAATATGAAAGTTTTATCGGAAAGTCATTTGAAAAAAAGGTCAGTTTCGTCGAAGTAAAAACATCTTTGGCGTCGTATTCATTTATTAAACACTGCCGCTTGTACACCCATTCTTCGCAAACTTTTTGATTCACGTTTGCATTTTCTCCGCAAACTGTTTTAAAGGTCACATTATGTCGTTTCTTAAAATTTACCAGATTACTAGCTTAGAAACTATGAATTTTCAGTTACAATGCGAACTCTTCAGATTTTGCTTTTAATCCAGGGCTACCAACCCAAATATTTTCATTACGACATTGCTTAAACCAACAAAACAAACACAATTGTCAATTAAGGGATCCTGCAATTATTTAACGTCGAAGACTTTGTCCCAATTCTTGCTTGTTCGACAGCTCAGCTTCTTCTTTCACTATGATTGATAGTGGAGTCGCCCGTACTCCAAATATTCGAAATTGTTTGTCAAATAAACTTAGATCTTAAAAAATAAATACAAACCATAGATGTATAGCACGTCTTCTTTAATTTAACTGTTTTCCAAATAAAATTGGTTACTTTCCAAATCAAATTGGTTATTTTCCAGATCAAATTGTTTGTTTTCCAGGACGGTTTGGTGATTTTTCAAAACAATTGGTGCTTTTCTATTATAAGTTGCTGATGGATAATCATGATTTTAATTTGGTATAAATAAATAATTTGGTTACGAATGTTAGCCTTTTAAATAAAGAAAAGACCTTGCTTTCCGTCTAAAATATCCTTCTAAAACTCTAATAAGGTTGTAACTTTCTAAGCATAATTGGTGGTTCTTGGTCACCATCTCCATAACAAAGACATCTTTTAAATTAACTCATGCGCCTTCACATATTTCAGTTTCAATCTCTTCAAACACAACGCATTTTAATCATTATACAAGAACAAGACCTATCAAAACTATTGACGTTAATAAATATATTGTTCTTTGCTGTAAAACAGCAATATTTTTCTATAACAGATAAAACAAATATCAGGTAATCATTTAATTAATTTATAATAACAAATGTTCGTATTTAACCTTAAATCTTAAAAAACAATATCTTTATTTTTTGTGTTTTGTAATTCGTCATGTACATTCTATGAAATGAATTAATTTTAAAATTGTTTCCATTAATGATGACTTTAACTATAAAATGAGTTCATTCAATTGTGAACCCGTTAAAATAGCATAATTTTAGATGTTCTGTGATGTGCTGGAACTTTTTTGGACCATTGAAATGAGTTTCTAACAGTTTACAGAGGGACATAGAAGATCTTAGGGAAAATATTAAATTTCGTTTGATTTCTATTTTTTTTGCATTTTAAATAACAATTCAATAAAATTTCCCGATATATTTGAAAGTTTCTCAATTGGGGTGGTGCGTTATTGATGATGATGATGTTAAAATTTATTTATTTTCTTTAATTTTTAGGCATCGAATGTTTCGTTCGTCGACTTTGCATATAAAGGCCAAAATACAAGTAGACAGAATTATTTGAAATCTGATTGTACTATTAAGTTTGAAAAAAAACGAAACGAATTGTACATTGCGATTCTCGCTGAAACAGCCCCCTTAAAGAGGCGCTAAGTATTTTGCGTGCGCGAGACGAGTGTGCGTTTACCACCCGCTCATTGAAGTGGCCACAGTTTACGTTCGATCTTGAAAATAATACTATTGTTGAAATTTCTCTCCGTTCTAGTGTTGTTCTTAACTGCTTGTTTTGTTTATTTCCTCCATCAACAAGGATACTAACAAACTAATCAGTGGAAGGATGTAGATCGTAGAGCAGTAGATTGTATTCTTCCCATGCGGAACAGGTGACGGCAAGCGTTGGGAAGGCGGCATTTCGGCCAGTTGATTATATGGCGTCGAGAGTATACTCAGCGGGTAAATAATAGTAGCAATTATTGTCATTGTGATCATTCCTCCCCTAGCTTTTATGTTGCGAAAATGTATGCGTGTTGCTTTTGCCATCCACAAGTTAGTTACATCGTGCGTCGATGTAATCATTAGGGTGAACTGGAGCATAGGTGCATTGCGTCATTGGCTGGAATTGTTCATCATCATATCCAGACTAGCAGCTTCCGGTGGGGATCACGGAAAACGTGAACCCAACCATTGTTAGCTCGAAATTAGCTTTATCAGTGTTCCATCAACGTTTTTTGTGTTTGTTTCGAATAGAAATCGCAATCTGTTTGATTTGAAATATGTCTTGTGCTTTGGTTCGATCGACATGACATCATCTTAGTTTATTATTGTAGCAAACTGCCGACACTATTTACATATTTTTTGCTTGGCTGCGGCCCACTCAGACGCTTCTACATGTTCACTAATCAATGTCTTTAAGATATTTATTTTAAATGTATTTGAAATTCATTTTAAGGCAATAAGTATCCCCCTCGTAAATTTAAGTTGCAATTCTTTTGACCATTTTTGAATATAAAGTTGTTAGCAACGCAGCTTAAGATCACATCACATCCACATTTAATGAAATAAAACTCATAATAACTAATCTAAATTTACTATAGAACTCTGAGCGATATTTACAAATGTCTAGCCTAGAAGAAGGGTATCTAATTATGTTCATGAAGACATTGAATATTCTTTGGGGCAACAATGATGTTTGAAAAAAGAAGAGGAAAGCGCGGCTTTTGATACTTAAAGAGATGACTAAAAAATTTATATATCAATTTCGATACAGGTGTCTACGTTTGAATATTGCAAATATTCGTACGTCTGAACAGTAATAATTTTTGGCTGGTCATATTAAATCCAGCAAATTTTGAGCCTAGAATTTGAATGCAGAGGTCATGGCTTAATAAATGGTTCAAATTCATTGATTGACGATTACTGATAAAAAACCGAGACACACTAGCCAAAAGGCTCCATCGTCTACAAACCTTTTTTTCTTTCGGCTATTTGATAGTCTTTGTGAATGTTTGCAAGGTCGGTTCGATTGATGAGTCCAATAAAATAATTTGGATATTATGTGGTATGTTTCCCCCATTGGCTGAAAATGGAAAATTCATCAATACTGCTTTAGGTACTAGTACACATCAAAAAATTCAAAATATCGATTTTTTGGTATTTTCGACTCCTCGCACCTTTAAAAATGACCTCTTAAAATACTTTGAAAAAATTCGAAGATTAGAATAGTATAAAACGGTTTTAAGTGCGAGCGCGTTTTTGGCTTTTCCGCGTGGCCTCGATTATGTATCCCCTTTTTCTAAAATGCCAGTTTCTTCTATTCATTCACAATAGAACGCAAAATTTTCGTCTTACACGTTTCGTGTGTCAACAAAATGGGAAAAGGTACTAAAAAACGAAGTCAAACTTTGAACGCGATTTTCTCGAAATGGCATTTTATCAACTGGCCGCCAGTTAATCTCCGGATCGACTCAACCGATTTTAATAATTCTTAGTGCGTTTTATTTATTAACATATTCTGTATGACAACTCATCACAATCGAAAAAAAGCTGGTGTGAAAAAACGACTGATTCGATTTTTCAATTTTTTTTCAAAGCTCCGCATTTTTTTAAATCAATTTTTCTTAAACGGTGGGGGAATTGTCGCGCAAGAGACCTTAGTCTTTGAAACCCCTTTTGACTTTCCTGTTTCAGACTTGCAAATTTTGAAATTAACTGTCGGCCCATCGCATAATAGGATACTTTTCGAAGTACCAATTTTAGCGCCCTCTATGAAATACCTAGATAATCAAAAATAAAAAAAAATAAGATAAATGTATTGTTAAAAAAAAGTTGCATGTTCATATTAAATGATGAAGCTGAGAATTTTTTTTATAAAAATTCGCTAGTTTTTGGCCTTCTAATGTGTACTAGTACCTTAATTAAATTGAATTGAAATCAAAAATAAAGGGGAAAAATGCCCAACTCGTAAGTTTTTTCTTGTTATTTATGTTATAAAAAAATATCAACAAAACATTTTAAAAAAATATTTTTTTCATTTCGATTCGTTCATTTTATATCAATACAATGCTACTAGAATTGATTAAAAATCAAGGTCTAGTAAAAGTAGGGTACGCAAATGACTTCACTATAACAAAAAGAGACAATTTTCCCAATTTTATCTGATCGCTTGCAACAATTCGTAAACTGTGTAGTAAGTTGGTATCAGAAAAAGGAACTTGACATAAATCACATGAAACCCCTCATTGTAACATTTACTTTTGAAAAGGAAAATTGAACTGCCTTCTCCCATAGTAAATCATATAGTTGTTCAAACATCCCAAGTATTTAGGGATCACCCCCGATCAAAATTTAATTGGAATTAATGGCAAGCCATTTTCGACCAATAATCACATATGAAGCGCATGTATGGTGGCCAAACTTTAAACAAAGAAGAACTGAAACAATCTTACAAAAAAATTGAATATTAGATTAAAATCCTGCTCTATAGCTGCGGTGGAAGCCTTTCTCAATCTGCCGCCGCTTCGCTTACCTACAAATGAAGAAAGAATCAACCAGAAGTATCATCCAACTACAGAACGGAGCAAAATACAAACCTGAGAATTTCAAAGAGCACCTGAAAATTGCGTGCGATCCCCAAGGAGAAATTTCAAACACTCATTCGGACGAAATGCCGACATTTTTCAAATTTATGAAGCCTTTCAAAGTTGAAATCAGAGAACGCAATGAATGAGAAATACTGCGCAGCTTGTACCCAAAGAAGGATCCATAGTATGGTTTACTGATAAATCCAAGATGACAGTAGGTACTGGAAGGCAGGAGTAAAAGGGCCAAACCATTGGGTCAATCTGCAACAATCTTTCATGGAAATGAAGGGCTAGATATCAAGTGTTTGGATACTTCATCCCTTGCACGGCGCCGATATGTCGTGGGCCATGAATGAAAAACAAACTTGCTTTCGTAAGTAAACAGGTAGTGAATGTTCGAATTAAAATAGGTCAGCATCGTATGCTCTTATAGATTAATGGTGATACATTGTTAGTAACAACGTTACCGGTTAATTTTGTGTACTTGGTAATATAATATTTGTATATGACACATTATTTTAATCATGGCTTTTTTGAAAATAAACCAATTCAGATGCATTGAAACGATATTCAATCGTGATTGTGTGTGCATTTCAGTCATCTTTCTGAAAAGTTCCTTCTACTTTTGTGAATCTGTTATATAATGTATCATTCAACTGTTGGTATACTTAATTGCTTATCACTGTTGATGATCACTCTTGTTGTATGCCTTGAATTGTTATCTTGGAATTTATGTTTCATTCATTTCGTGCAAAGTCTACGTTCACTGAGAATATAACTTTAAATATTTCTAGTAAGCACCGCAGACTACGACTACTCAGACACCGAAATGGATGACAGAGAAAGTGTCTACTATGACACAATATCTGTGGCGGGATCAGAAGCAAACAGAAAACCATTGTCTATGTCGCGCCAAACAATTTATCATTCGGCCGATGATCTTCCAGGATATGATATGCATTCGAATCAATCACGATTTGCAACAAGTAGTCGAACTCACCCGTCCGCCACGTCGTCATCGAAAAACACACAAGCATATACAAGCAGCTCAACACCACATTATAGCACTGCATCCTTGAATAGTGGTGACAATAGTGCTGAGAACAATGGAGATCATGCAGAGTGTGGATATGATGAGGTCTCTACCAGCCTTATCGATAGTTATAATAGAGTTAACAAGAAATTGCCAATTACATATTCCGAATGGAAGTCTAGGGTAACGCAAATAATTTTATTCATCATAATTTCTTGATTTCCTAAGCATTTGTTTCCCTGTAATTTATTTTAGTTCTATTTCTATTTTAATTTCAAGGATTTTATCTATTGTTGATACACATTTAAAATCACACTAAGCTTTCCTACTATACACACTTGAATTATTGCAAAAGCAGAGTGTTGCGTGAAGCCAATGCGTGTTAAGAGAAAGCCTACCTAAAAATGTGAGCGTTTGATGACATTTTCAACTATTTATTAAATTATTTGATTCATTCTATTGTTTTGTAAACGGTAATTATCGTTTTATAAAAAGGAAAAGGATAACGAATTAATACGATTCCACACTAAGCAACATTCCGCTTTTGCATCGATTGAAATTCATAACGAACACACAAATTTATAATTATCTTTTATTTACACAGTTGTTTGTGGGATGGCTTTGTTACATTGATTTATACTTGTTTTATCGATTTGTGATGCTTTTGATACAAGTTGATTTGACTTTAACATTAGTTCCTTTTTTATGATTAGAAAAACATAAATTTGAAAACCTTTCATGGAACAGAACAGCTTGCGGGATTGGGTAATGGCAATTTTTTGATATATAAAAATTATTTCAACTTTTTAACACAAAAATTTCTAACTGAATCGTCATGAAAGCTTGATTTTGTTACGTTGAAACGTTCGCATGTTTTTTGATAGCATAACAGTTGCCTATATCACTACTTTTTTACTCTTGCTAGCTAACCTGCTATTACTCTGGTAAGTAAGTAGTTTCGTTTATTCTCTTAATTGAATTCGCTGCAGCTGTAGAACATGTAAACTGTAAATTATTTTTTTAATATAATTTTGTTAGTTTGATATTTTAGAAAAAATCCATTGCTAATTGATTCAAATAGTAGCATCGAATTTTAATTAAATGTCAGTTAGTTTGGGCCAGTGGTGTACTCGGGGGGGGGGGGTTATGGGTTCAACCCCCCCCCCCCCCCCTGGGTAAACAAGTTTAGCCACGTAAATGAAAACAGACATGCTAAAGTCAGACATGGGCTAAAGTCTGCCAGAATTATTTTTGGAGGACTCCAACTTTGACCGGTCAAAAAGTATGATTAAGTATGATTACATAATTATATCTTCATATTTACACCGAAGCACTAGCAAACGTACCTAGTCAAGACTTCAAAAATATGAACCCCTCGTATCAAAATCCTGCATACGCTACTGGTTTGAGCGAAAATACACGATCCTATGCAGAATACAAAATTGTAGGATTTCGTCAGAAATGATTGAGAATAATGCAAGGATATCTGTACTAAAATGGGATCAAAAAATTTTAAAACACGTAAATTGAACGTCAAAAATTATTTTTAAATCTTGATAGGCAACATCCTGAAATTAAACTTTGTTATTGGCACTTCTTTTGATATGCGCTATTTTTTTTAGCATGAGGGAGTAATTTTGAGGAAGTGTGCTTTAAAAAATAAGCTGAGTATTTTTAACTTTTTTAATTTATGCAAAATGCGCGTTTATTTGTTATGTGTTACAAGTGGAAGTTTACTAGTCCTTCGTGACAAGCTTTGAATAAGCATGCCATTTTTTTAAGCTTGCTAAATTCACAATCTCTGTTTTATCATAGTTTGCTTTTCAAAATGAGTCAAACAAATATTTTCAATATTTTTTGTTGGAAGGCCTAATGGGCGTTTATATTTAATGTATTCGAGAAGGCTGGCACCCCTTTTTATCAATCTTGAATAGATAAACTATTTTTTTTTAGTTTTCGGACGTCAAAATCTTTATTTCAGAAAAGTTTCATGATTTTAGGAATGCGCCAAGAAATTTTAATATTTGTAGCAATTATAGTTGAATAGATCCAATCCTTAGCGCCATCACGCCAGGAATTGATTAGGCAGGTGTAGTGCATTTATATTGTCGAGTTCATAGCGTAGTTTCTTGAAAGTTTCATCCTTTTAGCGATGAGCCAAATAATCGTGCGGTCATCTTACGACCTAAATGTGCTCGAATAGTCGTCGATTAATTTGTAAAATATCTGTTGTCACTTTGATAAGCACGTCTTCGGGATTGGGTTCCAAGAAAAGGAACTACAAATCATACATAACTGAGTTTATTGTCGAAATAGGATTTCGATCCTCGCGAAACATGTTAAGACTCATATTGCCTCCGAGATCAAAATAATAATGATATACACACTTGCGTTTTGCGCCATTGTTTGTATTAAAGTCCAATCAGCATTTTGAAGAGTAAATAGGAAAATTTTTGATTTGATATAATACAATTTCAATATTCACTGAGAGATAAATATTAATTACGCAATCGGGAAACTATTTTTCAAAGCCAAATAACGACACAAAATGTTCAAGATGTCTTCAATTCAGACGCCAGCTTAGATAGCTCTCTCGATTTTTTTGGAGATCCACACGTTCAAAATGTTAAACCGTTGTCGCAATAAATATTTGCATCCTGCAAACTATAAAAAAATCAATCCGCTTAGTAGTTAACCTTTTACTTTACACTTCTAATATCTATTTGGATTTTGGTCTTCGAAAACAAGAAGAATTAAGTAGATCCAAACAATTTTGTGGGTGTATTTTGATCGGGTACACATTTATCACTACATTTTTTACAATATTTTTTCACATGTTCATGATCAATATGTTTCATTAGCACCTGTCGTGCCAAATTCTAATTAATTCTCAAATTGCTGAGCTAAACACCAAAAGAATTTTTTTGCTGGCTGCAAAGTATAATCTTACCGCTACAATGAACACAACTCTGAACATTTGAACAGTGGCGCTCAGCACTAATTTAAACTGCACAGGGGATAATTTATGGCAAACAAGATATTCGTGCATCAAAAACTTTTCAGCCATTGCAAATTTTAGGATGTTTGCATAGAATTCCTAGAGTTAAAACCCCACCTTACTCTTTTGTAATATATATTTTGTTTATTTGAAAATCCCAATTTTTCAAAAATATTTAGGCGATTGAATGTACAGTGGATCAAAGTAAAACTCGGACACTTATATATTCATTCTTTATGTGGCGATTAATCGTATAGGGAAAGAATTTAAAACAAAAGAGAATTTTTTTATGCAGCTTTATTCATGGGCATACAGAATCGGTAAAAACAAAAACAAAAGCAGTTATGGGGGTTCCCCGCCCCCTAACCCACCCGCGCGGGAGGGTGAGGGGGCCGGGGCGAGTTGAAGGAGGTGAAAAACGTGTCTCCAAAGCGTTACTCCTATTTTTATCACATTTACGGTAAAAATGATATTCATCAATTTTTTTTATAAATTTTTATTTTATTTATTTATTTTTTTTAAAAAAAAATCTTTTATGTTTTTAATTTTTTTCGACTTCCAATCATGTCTAAAAATTACTTCCAAGATCAATTTTACGGTTTCATATGATCTCTAGAAATAGGCAAAATAACCATTTTTAGTGTGGGAACCCCTATAACTTCTCATGGGGCCGTGACCGCCGCGATATTTTTATTCCATAGTAATAGGGGAAACCTTCTTTTTTGAACTCATAATCATAATCATAAGCCATAATCTTAACCCTTACCAAAAAAATTAATTTTTCAATGAGAAACATGAAAAATAAATTGTTTGGAATATAGGTACGACGTTTCTGTCCTATTTTGAGCCATGTGAAATTGAAGGTAATTCTGTACGTAGACTTTTTCTAGTATGGTGTAAGTTTTAATGAAATATTTTACTTATGACTTTAATTATTTTATCTTTTTTTAAAAATTTACATTATAGTATTATATTATTTCAGTAAAAATCTAAATCAATCAAACATCTATAATCGGTTTTAAGCGTTTCTAAACGAAATTGAATTCAGACACAAATATGAAATTTGGAAAGCAAACACCTAGCCATATACTACAAGTATGCATGCTGTCATTTATTATCTCTGCTTATCCACAAATGTAGGCTCGCAAAAATAGCTACAGATATATTTTGGCGGATGAGCCGAGCATGCCATTCTATTTTTCCTTATCAAAATGCACAAACATCTTAAAAGAAAAAGATATGATGTTTATTGATAGCCTTAAATAGTCGGAAGAGTTAGCTAAGTATAGTAACGAAATCTTAGTCCATATTCCACTCTGATAAAATTACACTCCTAAAATGAACATATCCCAAAAAGGCACTTTCAGAGTTTACATTTTGCAAATGTTATTTGTATTCCGCGAAATATTTACATATGCATACAAATAAGTGATTTGAGACGTATCGAATTAATTTCTGCAAAACCGTCGATAAAGAGGAACATTCCGAGTGTTTATAACGAAACACACTTCATATCGGAACCGTAACGACAATAGTTCTCAACGAATAACAATTTTACTAATAAATACATATATTTATATTAAAATTTCGCAACGTGTTCCTAATTATAGACTTTCCTTGCCGGTGCTAACAGCCGTACAAAACTGAAAACAGGGACGGAGTCAGTACTTAGTCGAGCGCGTCTGGCATAAGATGAAACTGACTGAATTAGTAGTTAATTAATTAAGTGAAAATTACTCGCGGCCGCGATGAATAGTTATAATAGTAAGCAAGATTCTAAGATAAGCGGGCAGTGCTCTTGTGGAAGATACCATGTCGGCGTAAGTGATTTTCGGAGAGATTCTTGGATTTAAGATGTGCAGTTGATATTTTTAGTGCTTGCTGTAGACTCACAATGAATCGGAATGAGAATATAAAATCGCTGAAGAAACGATGACGAATACGGAACCGCGTTGTTTGTTTTATGATTTCAAAGAGTATGCGCTTCCGAGTTTTACGTGAGATAAAATTAAGGAAAAATTAATAAATGTTCTTTGCTGTTGACGAATTTGCGGAAACCTACAAAATTTCAAATTTGAAGTTAATGACTGCATGATTGGTTGATTTATTTTCATAAAACGCTCTGTAATGACTTGAAAAAGTTCGTATTCTTCATTGTTTTCCAACGAACCACAAAGTCAAGTTAATCAGCGGTGGTGAAATATGTGATATTTGATAATATGATTTAGCGTTGGTGCAATTAGCGATATAGCACCCTTATTTCCGGACATCTGAACAAGCCCTGGCCCCAAACAGAATTTTATCTTATATGCAAATTACTGCAAGTACTGAAATAAAAGTAACGAATCTGGTTAGACAAATGTTCATGAATTGTAACGAACGATCTATTAAAAAATTTGTTTAGAACTTTGAAACGGGTACTGATCGATTTAAATTTCAAAAGAAATTATTTAAAACCCCTTACAAAAGATGGAAAAAGGGAGATATTAGTGTCAGAGGGTTCTTAAGGGGGTAGTACCGGTTAGAATGCTAAAAAACAGCCTAATTTTCATTATATTTTTTCCAGCTCCTTTGTTGTATTCAATTTTAAAATTTACATAGATAAAACACACATTTTGAAGATTACAACAACAAAAAATTATTTCATTTTTCTGCTAATTTATAGCGGGCGCAAAATTTTATGTCTCGAAAAATGCCTTGTCCCACTGCGGCCAGATAATCTCAGAAATGAAGAATTTGAAATAAAAAAACCAAACCGGATTTTAAAGGGAATGTTCCTTACGTAATAATCCACCACAAAATTTTGAAAAAATAATCAAAAGAAAAATAGCGGTTTGAAATTGTTTTTTCTTCGAAAAATCGCCTTTTTCACTTTGTTTCGCTTGCCAAATTTTTCGGGATTGATTGTTGGCTTATATTGTGGTAGATTACCACACAAAATACTCGATTGACAAAATACTTAAACAAAGTAGCACACCAAATTTGACTTAAATCGGTTCGGTCAATCCGGAGAATATGTGTCCGCAGTTGGAAAACGTCATTTCGAGAAAAACACGTTTAAAGTTTCAATTACCGAAAATATCGCTTACAAAGCGAAATAGGCGTGCGCGCTCAAACTGTCGTAACTTTATTTTTCGGAACAAATTAATAAAATTTTGAGACGTGATTTCTGAAGGTATAATAAATTGAAAAATGAAAAATTGATTTTTCAAAATTATAACCGGTAATTAATGCACGAAACGAATGTTCCGTGGTGGTAGTCGGCGATAGTTTGGGTGGCGGAGGGAATATTAAGGTAGCTGAATAGTTAACACTAATACTATGTCGCTCCCTCTAGTCGTACCAGCGAGAGCTGAATATGGTAGGTACTCACACCCACGGCAGTAAAAAGTGAGGAAGCTGATATAGAAGGAGAATGGTAATAGTGTAAACTCCTCCGATTTCAATGCTTTTTAGTCAAAATTTCCTTAATTTGGAGGCTAGTATTAATCCCGAATATCAATACCTAACGTTCAATCAACGACTAACGAAATGCCGACAAGATCAAAAAAAACAAGCCGTGAGGTGTGACCCATGAGGTCCACATGGTCAACTTCCCAGTAATATCTAAAAAGATATTAAAAATATTAAACACAATAATGATTATAGAAATAATACTACTTCAAATAATAAAAATGTACCCCTTATAAAAGTTATTGGAACGACTTAATATTAATCATAACATCTACGCGAGCGTCAATTGATTACGTAAGGATTTTGGTGCATTGGTTTGATTGATTATTCACGCGGATCAATCGGAGGGGGGACAGGTTACAAAGCAGTTTTTTCATTAAAGTTAAAACATGGTGCTGTGAAGACTAATGAAAATCTGTTCAAATTTTGCAAATATTAATAAACTTTGATTGACTTTACAACAATGTCTTTAGAATAAGAGATTTAAGGTATTATGATTCGAATGAACCCTTTTTACATGGTGACTTTCAATGATTTTTTATTTTTAATTTAATTTTTTTTTGTAATCATGCGAAAAGTTTTTGCTGGTTTCTCTACGAAAATTGATAAAATTTTATAAATTCTACAAACATTTATTATTACGATGTGCAAATCAGGTTAAAAAAAATTTTATGAAAAAAAACACTACTTTTCCAATTTTTTTAAAAAAATTAAAAAAAACGCTTTCCCGATTTTTTTAAAATAGAAAAACATCATAAAATTGATAATACGCGTCGATTGACACCTTAATGATGGAAATATTATATTTAGTTCTCGAGATATAATGAATGACGTAAATGATCTTGAACGTTTAATGATTTTTTATTTTTTATTTAATTTTTTTTGTAATCATGAAAAAAACTTTTGCTGTTTTTTTCACAAAAACTATTTGGAGTATCTAAATTATATAAACATTGATTACTTAGGTTTGAAAATCAGGTTAAAATTTTGAGTTTTTGAAAAAAAACCTAATTTTTTTAACTTTTTTTTAAAAAATTAAAAAAATGGCTCCAAATTTTTTTTAAAAATTTGATAGAATCACATAAATGTTAATACACATCGATTGACACCTTGTTCAAAAAAATTATACGTTTGGTTCGCGAGATATAACGCATGACAGAAATGACCTTCAAATGGGCAAAACAGCAAACCCCCCCGACCGAAGTTTTCCAAAAACTAATCAGCTCTTAAAATTGCAAAGACGCTTCGAAGTTGATACGACTTTGTTTACGTGAGTTATGGTACGTTGTTTACGTGAGTTATGGTACGTACGTACGTACGTACATACATACACACACATACATCTATCTCCCTTTCTAAAAACACTTTATATATACTCTATAGACCTCAAAACGTAAAGAAATGTTGAAAATTTCAATTTCGATTTTCGAGGCGATTACAAGAACTTCCCATAAGTTAATAAAAGTCAAACAACATAAAATTTCGAAGCTATACCTCCTACGGTACTTTAAACTAAAATCTCGCATGCATATCGAGTATAAACCGTGAATCAGACGTGTCCTAGAACACAAAAATCAATTATTTTAACCAGAGCTCTAAACTAAACAATTTTCCAGGTGACCGTAACTCTCTCACCGAAAGACGAACGTTAGCGGAGCTCGCCAGGCATAAATATATTTGCCTAAGCCCACCCTATCACGGTCTATCTTTTGGGGTATCGCGAGTCAAGGGTGACTAGCCCATCATTACTTACCTTTGGCCCTTATATACTGAAAAGATAAAACCGAGGGAAAAAAATTTGACATTTTTTAACCCAAGAGAGAATTTATCATAAGACAATCCACAAAACAAGTGTAATAACAATGTATATTTACAAATGTTTATGATTGCTAATTTAATTCAAATTACATGAAGGAATTCATAGTTATCACATCACATCTCAAGTCAATTATAATAAATCTACCACAAAAAGTTGATGCTTAGGTATAATTAAATGTGTACCGTGGTGCGGGCAGGTTTATAAGAGTTCACTCCGATAATACTTCTTGATGGAAATGATTAGAGGTACATTGCATATCGAGTATTCCGAGCCTACATCTGAATTTATCCCGAAAATTGAAACTTGCAATTTTCTTTGTCACGGATCGAATTTTAAGAGATCGATAATATTGTGAACAATCCATATTCGGAGGGTCCAGCGTAGAAAGGCTTTATTTTTACTTATATATTAACGAAATTGATAAATTTTTCGAATTCACAGTACCCTAAATCATTTCAAAGTCAGCCTTGTTTAGTGCTATTTCAATTGGGTATTCAAAATGAGGGCAGCTCAGAGTGAATAGGGATACTACCTGTATGTCTTTAACAAAATAAAAGAGCAGTTACAAATTGTAAATTATGAAAATTAATTCTTATTAAAATTCAAAGTATAATATAATATTTCCTGTATGCAACAATTTCGCTAGTTAAAAACACTTAAAATTGAAACTATTTCGGAATATTGCTAGTTCGCTTGTAAGCATGCTAATTTTTAGCATCTTGTAATATTTTTGTAAAGGCATAAGTACAATGAACATGAACATGCACATGATAAACATAACACAACATGCAACACTTGCATATTTTACGCTTCGGTTAGCGTCCATAGCGAAAATCAAGCTTTTGTTTCGTGATTCTTATGATTAAGTGCTATTTCCAACTATTTCTAATTTTTTTCTTCCCACAATCATAGACATGGCGTTTTTTCCAAGATGGGGAGAGATCAGTCGATTTTATCTTGGCATATCGTGAAAACGACAAAATTCGTGATAATATCCGGAAACGCCAAATATTTGAAAACAATTTAGAAAAAGTGGGACTGCAGCTGGAGAGGGAAAAAACCCAAAAAATACACTTCATCAAAATTCATGCACCTTTGGAAGTGTTACGACGATACTGTGAGATATTAAAGATGAAAATGCCAGTCAAAAAGGTAAAACAATCGTTGAATTAATTACAGTCAACATTAGCTGGTTCACTTCTAAATTGAATGAATGATCATTTTTGTTCGTTACAGCTGAAAGAACAGGAGAACATTGCCCAGCCAGAATTACACCTGATGCAGGAAATGAAGTCATTTTTTGGGAAGCCATTTAAATTTGTAAAGCTAGATCGAAACATATTCCCAGAAAGAGAATATTCATTAATGTTTGAATATTCGAGAAACTATAACTACCTGTAAGTATGGCTAAGTCAAGCGAAAATATGGTTCTCTTTATTGATTTCCTTTAGATTTGATACCGAAAACCCGAATTTCTTTAATGCAGCGTCGCGGAATAGCATAATAAATTTTATATTGGAAAGACAGCGGTTCAGTGATGAGACGGATAATCATACAGATGTAGGAATCAATAAGTTGACTGAAGATGGCATTTATGAAGGAGCGTACCCTCTACATGACGTAAGTTTAGTTTTCAAAGAATTGTACTCTTGCTTAGGTTTTGAGATAATTTTTAAGATTATTCAATCATTTCGCTTGAATTTTTATTGTAAATCTTTGAATGCTTAAGCAATTAGAAGAACGTTTTTGGGCAACCTGTCTAAATGTTATTCTTAAATTAAAGCCTTGTGTGATGATTATCAAAATCGAGAAGTTAATTAGTTAATTTTTGATAAATTCACATAACGTCAAATTGATTCATGTGTTAGTGTTGAAAGAAATTGTTTCTAAGAATTTCTGCTCTCTAAATTTTTATCTTACTTAACGCGTTGCCGTCACTTTGTCAATTAGTAAACTCCATAATGTATGTATGAAAAGATCCTGGGAGATTTGTAGAATTTTTCCAGCCAATAAAAAACGTTTAGTTATTTTTTTTCATTTTTGACTTTGCACTGCCTTTAAGATGTTCTGCATCGCAAAGTGCTTAATTTTAAACTGTTCACCCTTTTATACTGTTGCGTCATCTAAATTGATTTGGATTTGTATGGCAGGGAGATGGAGTTGCTGCTGGCAGTGAAAGAGCGTTGCTTCTACAAGAATGGGCTTCAATAGGCAAATGGATAAAGTAAGTGTCAACTCCAGCACTCCTCATCCTCAACAAGTTGTATATTTATTTTCTTTTTTCGGTAAGGCATCAGCCTTTGGACAATATTAAGGAGTATTTCGGGGTGAAAATAGCGTTGTATTTTGCATGGCTCGGGTTCTATACTCACATGCTTATTCCAGCATCAATAGCAGGTGCCATATGTTTTCTGTACGGACTGGTGCATTTGGGCTCGGACCGAATGAGGTAACTCCAATGAAGCTACTTCCTGGTAAACAATTTAAACTTGAAATTCTACTTTATTACACAGTGAAGAAATCTGTAACGAAAATAACACAATCGTAATGTGCCCGCAATGTAATGCGAAATGCGACTACTGGTACCTAAACGAGACTTGCATATATTCACGAATGAGTTCGCTGTTCGATAATAATTTGACAGTATATTTCGCCATTTTCATGTCTTTTTGGGGTAATTTCGTAACTACAGCATCCTCGCCGGATGATAAACTAGTGCCATTTGAAATTTTAGCTACACTTTATCTGGAGTTGTGGAAGCGATACTCCATTAATTTAATACATCGTTGGGGTCTTACAGATTTCAGCCATCGTGCAGAACATCCTCGACCGCAGTACTTGGCTCAATTTCGCAAACAAAAAAAGACCAGATTCAACGAAATTCATCGGATACTTGAGCCGAGTGTGCCTTTTTGGAAAGTGAAGTTTCCAAGGTTCCTTATAAGCTATTCTGTTGTGTTTTTATTTGTGAGTATTGATTCCGGTCATCAACTGCAGTTCGTCCCATCTGTTATAAAATGCATTTAAAAATGTTTCGATTCTCGGCAGATATTTTTAGCGATAGCAGCCGTTTTTGGTGTAGTCGTCTATCGAATGTCCACGAATACCTCGCAAAATATCTACGGCAACACAGATACGATGTCGTATAAAATAATGGTACTGCCCGCTACAGCAGCCGTGATTAACTTGGTGGTGATCACCATTTTAAATTTTGTTTACGATTATTTGGCTGTAATTTTGACTAATATGGAATACCGGCGAACACAAACAGAATACGATGATAGCCTTACGTTGAAGATTTACTTGTTCCAGTTTATCAACTACTACAGCTCCATATTCTACATAGCCTACTTCAAAGGCAAGTTTGTCGGATATCCCGCAAAGTATAACAAGATATTCAACTTCCGTCAAGAAGAATGCAGTCCGGGTGGCTGCTTGATGGAGCTATGCATTCAGCTAGTGATTATTATGGTGGGCAAACAGGCTATAAATGCAATTTTAGAAATGGTAATACCGTACATGAAGAAAACGTTCAACACGGTGTGGAGCAAATTTGGTTTGTCAAAGAAACTTGACGAAGAATTAAAGCTGATATCTTGCAATCAGTGGACGCAGGACTATAATCTTGTTTCATGGGACTCGCGGGTGCTGTTCGAGGAGTACTTAGAAATGAGTGAGTAGTAATTCTTTAACTCGTAATATACTGTATTAACGAATAGTCGTTTGTTTGTAGTCATTCAATATGGATTCATTACTTTATTTGTGGTTGCTTTCCCGCTAGCGCCATTATTTGCTCTAGTCAATAATGTTTTGGAAATGAGATTGGATGCAAAGAAGTTCTTAATGTTTTATAGGCGGCCAGTTGCACAGCGTGTGAAGGATATTGGTGTGTGGTTCAATATAATGTCGATAATTGGAAAACTTTCGATTGCATCAAGCGTAAGCCCTTTTTAGTGTTATCTGGAAAACTTAAATAAACGTGACTGATCTTTCATTTTAGGCTTTCATCATAGCGTTCTCTTCCAATTTCATCCCGCGACTTGTTTACATGATGACAGTGAACCGAGATAAAACGGATGATGGATTTTTGAACTTTACTCTTGCATATTTCGACACAAAAGACTTTCAAGTAAGTAATTTGAATCGTCTTTTTTCAGATAGTGCGAGACGACGAAAAACTAACTAGAAGGGATTTAATGTTGATAGTAATAACATGCAATTAATTTACTCACAAAAAGTAGAAAAATGCTTACTATGATGATTTGCACTATTAAATAATTGCATGCATGTAAAAGGAATGATTTTTATAATTGTGACTTTGCGACAAAATGATAAAAACTGGACATTTATCATGAATGTGAAAACATTGGAATGATGAATCGCCGATTGTTAAAAACAAGTCTCATAAAAGTACTTGCAAACCTGATTGGCTTTATTCGAAGACATTCCCTTTTCTTCTAGACTGATTCTATGGCAATTATTTATAGAATTTTAATGTATGAATCTTGAAGTTTTTCGAATATGGTCTTTTATTTTTTCTCAATTTTCGTTGCACATCTGAGTAGCAGTCGACCATACATATGTGTTTCGTCACGAATCGAGCTCTATGACCTTAAAGTGTAAATGCACTAACTCAGCAATTGTTTTGTTCAATATTTCACCAATAATAGCTTTCAGTTCTATTTTTGATATCTTTCATTACGACGTGATTTGAGCTGAAAATTTCGATTCATGGAATTAAATCAAATGTATCCGTTCACCCATGTTCTATTCAAACGATATATTTTGTGGCATTTGATCAAGAATGTGTTTATAAAAAGTCAGGGGATTTTTTAATGAATAAATATTACTTTTGTTACTTCAAATAACAATGATATTAATGTTTAAATATAAATGAATTCCTGGATGCTAATAGGCGGTCAGGCACATCTTATTGACGATTGATTGTCAACGAATCAATTCTATGGCACAGAAAATTCTGCATGGAAACAGAAACCCGTTGGAAAACGAATGATGATAGTTTGATAGCATTTCTTTGGTTGAAATCGATGCATTTGTTGCTTTGATTTATGCTCGTAGCTATAGCATTAGCAAGTTGAGCTTAAATCTTCTGTCATCTTAAAATTCAACGGAACAATGATTCAAAGGAATATCTAAATATTTAGGATTAGAACTGTCAAGTCTACAAAACTGACAACCGACAAATTTCCATTAGCTGCAGGAATTCGGAGTAAAATCATTGAGAATTACCAAATGTGCTACTTTCCTAGAGGAATTTTGACCGTCGGTGAGCAATTATTCCCTTATAAAACTATTGGCCCAGTGTAACAAAAATATGCCTGTTAAATTTGGTATAAAATTTTGGTTTCTGGTATTTTGATAAAGATTAAGAACACGTGAAAGATAAATCTCGACTACAATATTTTATCATGAAATTGTTGCAGTCATGTTTTAGAAAAGAGCGAACCGACAGTTAATTTTTTCACATTTCTCAAATTAGAAAATAGAAAACATCGCGACGAGCAAAAAGAAAAGTACCGATGATTTGTAAAACTATTCGCAGATCTTGTTATGCATCCTTTAATCTACCAACGACACCAAACTTACAGTTTATCAAGAATAATCAGAAAAAATGTCATTGTTTTGAGTGCATTGGATTCGAAAATTAAGCCTTACAAAATTTCAAACAAATTCCCGAAATGATTACGTTTTCCAATCAAACGAAAATTGTAGAGGAGTTAACACAACACGTTTTGCTAATTTTCTTACATTACACACGGTTCTAAGAGACGGAAATACCAAATATATAATAACTAATAAAAATTCTACATGCAACACTTGCATTTCTTGTATAAAAAGTTTGTGGCAATGTGTGAAAAATATTCAAAAAGCTTTTGTGTGTACTGTAAAAGTAAATTAATTGTGTATCAGTTTAAAGAATTTATTTGATACAACACAGTTGCTATGAAATAAACTTGGCCACAATTTCAACAGATTTTTATTTTTTAATTACGTGCATTAAGTTTCAATATATCTCATTCGAAGCCATTTGGGTGCAGCAAAATTGAATTTTAAATAATACGGAGTTGAATATTCATTCAATATTTTTATGAAATGATTCTTAGAATTAGAAAGTTTGTTTTAATGTCTGAGTCAGGTTAACAAAAGTAATTAAGAACCATCCCAGATTGCATTTCCTCAGAATTTAAAAATCATATACTGTAGGGTTAACTAAAGCCTATTTTCGTCTTATTTAGGAAGGAACAGCGCCTCTAAAGACCACATTTGCCAATATTACCTCATGCCGATATCAAGAATATCGCAATCCACCATGGAATGAACGACCGTACAAGAGACCGCTCATCTACTGGCACATTCTTGCTGCTCGGCTTGCCTTTATTGTTGTATTTCAGGTAATGCAATCGTTTTTATTATTTGTTGAAAAATAATTGACATCCTGTTGCTGTCTCGGCAGAATATTGTCGGTATGGTGCAAATGATAGTTGCCTGGGCTATTCCTGATGTTCCGCGAAAGCTACGCGATCGTATCAAACGGGAAGAATTCCTTGCTCGTGAGGTAATCATTGAACAAGAAACACATCGCGCATCAAATGCTAACGTGAAAAACAGTGATGAGGATTTGGAAAACGGAAATGCATTCACGGAAATAGACTTGGGCAGTGGCGGTGATATTGAGGGAAAGTATGCTTTTCGTAGACGAAAAAACAATCCTGCTGATTCAACGTTCGATCGAACGACACCAGTTTAAGCTGCAAATGTGTACGTGTTTTTATCTGATGCGAACAATAAAAGGTAGAATACAGAGACATGATCACTACTTTCAATACTGCAATTGAAATGATCTAAAATTACATACATCCCTTCGAATCTATGAAAACTATGCAAACATCACAGTCATTAAAAACATTGTACATCCCGATTAAGGTGCGAAAGTTGGACCATTTGTTTTAAAATATTACAAGTATTCTTCCGTTTACTCCGATTCAGATTTTCTAAAATAAATAATACATAAATGTTTAATTTAAAGTACCTAAATGTTGTAAAAATAACCAATATCTGCCCAATTTAAATGTATGCACTCATGTGCATCATCCAAGGTCCAAGTTTAGCTACCCCAAAAACAACACTAGAAAACTAACTGTTCAAAATTGTCAATGTATATATGCGAAGGTTGTTTGGGAGGAGCGTATCCTTAAAGTCTTACAAAACTTTGTGCCTTTGCTACTAAACAATCGAAATAAGTTTAAACTGACACTTATTGCTGTCATATTTCCATGTTGAAACAAAAAAACTGTTCAGATTTAGCCATGTATGTGTTTTTAATTTGTCGTCCGTTTATAAGTTGTGCTTTAAAAATATATTATTTGTATATTCATATTTTTTTAAATGAAAAAGTGAATGTTATGTTATATGAAAAGTGAAGTTGTAAATTATATATAAATGACTTCTCAGTAAACTATTTTTATCGTATTTATAAATTTTATAAATCTCATCAATTTTATAAGAATAAATGAAAAATCTAATTGAATTATGATATTTTTTATGCATTTTATTCCAGCGAGTAAATGTGTGAAGATTTTTATGATTAAATGAATTTATATTATCTTCTGTTATATGATGGAATATTATTGATCACCTGGTATAGGATAATGTTGGTATTTTCTATCAATAGTATTTAGTTTGGGGCCGTTTAAACAATAGAATACTTACAGTTTAATTCGTAACTCATCAAAGTGTATAATTGAATGCTCAATTCAGTCAATAGGCAGATTGGATCATGGAAAATATCAAGAACTGTTTGTTAAGTTTGGCTAACATTTTAAGCTGTTATTGCTCGGTATTAGCCATTTGTGACTGCATATTGGAAAAACGAGGTATATTTTTTAAAGTACGCCTTAAGAGAAAAAATTGTAGCTATTATTTTTCAACATATAAAAGCTGCCTGCTTAGTATTTGAGTTAATTGTAGTTATCTGGATTTAACACTCTAGCCCACAAAATTGAAATACTATCAAACGAAGACCAGAATTTTTGTCGCCTTCAAACTTTGATTTAACTCATTTATGCTGAAATTACACTTAAAGAGTCCTGGGTGAAGATAGTCGCCTTTGTTGCTCGGCCAAGGGATTGGGGCACCCACCCAATCCAATCTCGCCTGAATCTACTAGGCCGAATACTGACCATTCGCCAGGTGTAATCCCGGCACCAATTTTTTTGTGTAGTTAGTTACCCTTTTATAATTTAAGATGTTTTCCCACGCAGTCAATAAAAATATATTTTAAAATTTATTATTATAACAGCATGTGATAATTCAAGAATAAAATAACCTTATTGATTAAAATTTAAAAATGCTAGCCTATTTTGGTTTAGACTTCAATTTGTTCGGTGTAAGTATCTTGTATCTGTCGCATATTGTTCATTTATCATTAGAAGCCTTGAAAAACTTTACGAAATCTGCAACACTGTCCGTATAATAATCTGGTTCTTCATTTTCATTGGTGTTATTTTTCAAATCGTCTTTTGTTGTACCTCCTGTTAATACGAGCATTGTTTGGAAACCACCCATTTTGCCGAATACAATATCAGTCTCGAGAATATCGCCGATAAGTAATACGCGTCTGGGTTCAGTAATTTTGAACTGTTTTCTTAATTGGGAAATTAGTTCACTTCCTGGTTTGCCAAACGTTAGAGCTTTACGTTTCGATGACTGCTCGAGAATTTTTAGAAAAACGCCAGGACCTGCAATGAAGTAAAAATAAAAAGTAAATTATCTCTGAAAACATCGTTCCTGCACAGCATCGCCTGTGGCCATACTTCCCGCAAAACCAAAAAAGGTCGCGAGCGAGATCAATCACCTCCATTTATGCATTTGAAATAACGTTCTTTCATAACTTTCTGCGGATGTTTATTGACCTCGAACTTGGACACAGGTGATATCATTTCTGGACGCAATCTGTTTGAGTGTTGAATTTATGCTAGATTTTATTTGTTGGTTATGTCGTCGCGGTCGGTGATCATCTGACATTAAAAAGGGTGTGACTACGCGGTCCGTGGATGCTGGGAATCCAATCTATAGGTGACGGAAAGTGGCTGCCCTCATTGTCGACAATAGTGGGTGCAAGCAAGATACAAGGTTGGATTTACCGGCGACAATGCACTATTCCGACTTAGTTTCTAACGAAATATAATTCGTCGACTCAGAAAAAGTTTTCAGAGTTAAATTTAACTTCACTTAACGGTCTGTTAAAGATTGGGTGCCCGTTTCTACGATTTCTGCCGCAGCTGCAGATCGGATGAGGAGGAGAAAACGATCCAAAAAAAATTGTGTGAATGCCCAGCACTATCCAGAAAACGCATGCAAACTTTAGGCTTACCTTTCCTGGACAGCCTCACGGAAGTAGCCAGTTTAAATATTAGCTGCATAGAATTTAAATGGTTCTCGTCATTTCACAGGTTCTAGTGCCGTACCTTATCTTTTTGTAGTATCACAATCGGCCTATCGTGGCCCAATTGAGCCACCTTTTGATAAAGGGCGCTGCAACTACAACCAACCAACCAACTTGATTGGCTTATCCCTTTTCATCCTCATGGGCGTTTGTGTCCAGGAGCTTCAGGTATTCCGCAACTTGTAGCGGTCTCAGTGTTGACAGCATCGAGTTGTGATGTGTTTGTTGACCCGTCTTCAGGCCCCTCCTTCTTTTCAATTTTCTTAGTCGATTCCTTCGTCTTACATGCCTATCTGGATAGGAACTTCGTTAGTTTTTACAACCGTTTTGTCCTGTTGCACCTCTATTACTTCGCCCAATAGTCTTCCAGTCACATATTCTTAACTCCAGAGTAGCTGTTTTCCCAATGCTGGAACGGTCGTTATCATATTTTCATCTCTGACGAATCGTAATTAACTTAAAAATACAATAATATTTACAAATGCAATGATGTAATTTCAACCTCTATTCTATGAGCCTCAGTGTAGTAGTTTTGTGTTTTCAATGGTAGTCACTAATGGTGGGCGACTACTGTTCCTCGAAGTAGTTTGGTCGCTTGGGTGAGAATTATTCAAAGCTTCTTTTTTTAAATGAGACCGGTCGTGTGTCATGTGAGCAACCTTGCAATATATGTACACTTAAGCTAAATTTGAATATAATAATAATGCTGTATTTATTATGAGGGAAGAAATATGCTAGGACTTGTTCAAATAATGTTAAGAACCATTAGGGCTCATTCGAATATGTTCATTTACGATTCATTGTAGAAAATATTATAGAAAGTAGAAATACCTATTGTACTATCTGTGCTAAATGGAATTCTAATGTCGGCTGCGCCTCCAATCAAAATGCAAGCTGGATGTCGCAAATAAATATCCGCACGAATAATTTTAGGCGTTGATAAGTTCACATCGACATCCACAACGACAGCACGAACGGGCTCCGAATCGAAAACATTTCTAGGCAAATCCGTGAAACTATCTTGCAGGACTTGATTGGGCTATGGGAAAGTGTTTATTACGTTAGGATTACTTTAGATGTAAGCAAACTCACGCCACTAATAACTTTGAAACCAGCCTGTTTGAGTGCATTTTGGAATGCTTGTGTGGAAATACAATAAATGAGTCCATCGAACTGGATTTTTCGTAGATATTCAATAATTGAACGGACGGGATGCACTACGTCTTTCTGAAATGAAGAGTTCAATTAACACTTGGTGGGATCCTTAACCACTTATCTACTTAATGTGCATACCAAGTCAACGTCCAGTCCTATGGATTTAAATTTGTTCATAAGTTCTTCGTCAGTGCGAGTACTATTGTTCGTTATGAAGACAACGTGCTTTCCTTGCTCTTGTAGCTCCCTTATGCCATCTCCAACTGCCTGAAGGGGCTGATGAGTAGTTGCGTCCCAAATAACACCTTGTGTCAAGTAATTCAAGATTCATTAACAACTATTACGTTTCAAAGGACATTTCTTACCGTCACAATCACAGAAAACAATGTCGAATGAATCGATAAATTTGGTCTTTTCAAATTCTGATAGTTCGAGGATGTGGCGAGCCGTATAAGAGGATGACATCTATTGAAAATATTATAAGATTTTTGGATCAATGATCAATATCTATTATAACGAATTTCAACATAAATTGGGAGCATTTATAGACGAAATCCGACAAATAATAGTCAATAAAAGTGTTTAAAAAAACACTACCAGAAAAAAAATTCTTAACTATTTTGTTGATCCAAAACTAAGAGGAATAAAAAAATTAAATCCAAATAATCGAAAATGGTTCGGATTTTGACGTCAACCATGCATTTTGGGCTGGCAGACTGATTTTTATTTTATAGTTAGCTTAAGTTTAAGTTTCAGGGGTCGCAGCTCCAATGCTCTGGGCTCCATCTTGAAAACAAACAAAATAGTGGGACATCCCCATATTTCGGTAGTCGTGGCTCCCGCGAAAAGTTGTATACGACAAACTTGCGTAAAATTAAATTTCAAGGAACTTGTGCATACATGACTTTTATGTGGTGTCATTATTAAAAGAGTTATACGCCAAAAACCAAACCCAAAAAGAGGGGATCATCTTCCGAGCGCCACAACTTCTTTGTTTCCACGGTTAACGTGAAAGACGTTCAACATCTTTTTAAGACAATTTTGTCACAAGTCGTTTGCGGTATTGATTGTTTTAATCACGGTAGTGACGGTAGTTATTGAATCTCAACAGAGGAAAAGTCGCGTGAAAAACGCATTTTTAGGTCAATTAATCGGCTTCCGATGGCAAACCCCCCATCGCGAAACTCATGGAGCCATTCGGTATGCAGCCAGATTTTTAGTGCAATGTGTAGTATGTCTTACTGTGAACTTAAATTCAAATTTCTGGGGTCACAGCCTCAATCCTCTGCGAAGGAAGGAATGTCAACAGAGACTGGGAGCTTATGCGTTCAGATCGACGGTTGACTGTCAGAATGATTGCAGAACAGTTGAATTTGGATGATCACACCTCCGTTCATCAGATTTTGATCAATGAATTGGAGAGGAGAAAAATTTGTGCAAAAATGGTTCCGAAAAACCTTTTCCAAGACCAAAAAGATCTCAGAAACGGAAGGAGTCTTGACTTTTTGGAATCGATTGAAAATGATTCCCGTTTTCTGAAACGTGTGATTACTGGTGACGAGTCTTGGGTGTTTAATCAACACTTCTACCGAGAGGTCCTTGAATGACTTCGAAAAAGAGTCTTTCGTGTGCGACCAAGCATTAAAAACAACTGGGTGTTGCATCACGACAATACGCCATGTCACACTGCAATCTCATTAAACGAGTTTTTGGCCAGTAAAAACATTTCTGTGGCTCATCAGCTTCCTTATTCACCAGACTAGATTGCATGTGACTTTTTCCTGTTCCTGAGATTGAAAAATCACCTCAAGGGAACTCATTTTGGGACACTTGAAAACATCCAAACTGCTGTAACCGACCAGCTGAAGACTATTCCAGTATCCGAGTTCCAGCAATGCTATGATGATTGGAGGGACCGTGTCCAGCGCTGTGTGGCTTCCCAAGGGAACTATTTTGAGGGAGACAATATTTGAATAAAAAAATTGCAAAAAAATCAGTCTCATTACTTTATTTACACACTTCGTACAAGTAACCCGTCACGACCATGTCAGAATTGTAGGTAGATAATTGTGATATCACACAAAAACTTCACCAAGAAATGAATCTCTTCATTAAAATATTAACCAAATCTTTCAAAAACACAAGAAAATCGATATTTATAGTGGACCGATGTTGAAATCTCTCAAAAATAGAGATTGTGAGACACTTTAAAAATACAAACGAACAGAAACACACGTAAAATCTAAGATAGATGAAGGTTGTTTTAAAGTGACTTTTTAAAAATAAATTTTGAATTTTCAGTAAATTTTCACCACACCGTAACTTTACCTTATGTTCAGTGTTGTTTTCACAGTCTTCGTTCGTTTTCTTTCTGGTAGTATGGTACAATCGTTAAAAACAAGATGTAGTTTGTTTGGATATGGTATAAACCAAATGTTAAAAAGATCTGGAAATATCACGCTTTGAAAGGAATCGGTTACATTTTATCACTATCCACAATATCGCATTCAAAAATTAAATATGTTTCGAAGATATTACACAAGGAATTGTTTATAGATTCCGATGAAATATTTCGGAGTTTAGAACGTCGCAATATTTTCAAAACTTTCACCGTTAAAAACTGAGCCAAAATCACATCACGTTAAACTAAAAACACTACAGTTTATTTCCAACGTTTGAACTATTGGTATTGGATCCAATCACTGTAAAATTATTTGCATTTTCAACAGAACAAATCCTACATTTAATGTTAAAGCCTCATCGGGTACTATTTGAAATAATGATCACAATATCACTTGCAGGGTTTCGCATTTTGTTAGAAGCTGCGGACTGCATATATTACACATATTACGTTCATAGAAACATGATAGTGCTTCGATGAAGTAGTATCTATTTTGCAGATAGTATTAAGTACAAACCAAACATACTAGACTGGCTACCACATAAGACTTCAGTTCAGCATCGATATTAGTTGGTATGATCTGATGAGGCTGCCAACAAATTATTTTTGTATCAACAGATTGAAATCTGATGCCGACTTACTCGTATAAGAGAACTCGGCAAAAACTAGTTTCAATTATAAAGCTTCTTCTTAAAAATCTATAGTCTTGTATAGGACAATCTATGACGAATGTGACACACATCGGAATGAGTTTAATTAAGTAGTTTGCTTAAGTAAAGGTGTTTCTCCAAGACACATGCTATGGACCAAATTGTTACTGAGGAAGCTGGATGCAGCACTTGATTACTTTATATTTCTTCAAATGATAAACAGGAAACTTTTAATAATGCTTGATTAGGAAAATGATCTATCATGTAAAAAGAAGATTAATAATTCTCAATTTACAATTATTATATCAATTGATCACTGCTTGATTCAGCACTCAGTTTTTTTATTAATTTAAAGCACTGTGAAAACTATTCAAAATCTGCTCAAATTATGCAAATATTATAAAACTTTGATTGATTTTACAACAACGTTTTTAGAATACGAGATATAAAGTAATCTCATTTGTATGATCCCTTTTTACATGGTAACTTTGAATGATTTTTTATTTTTAATTTGTTGTTTTTATAATTATGGAAAAACGTTTTGCCGGCGTCTAGAAAAACTGATAAAAATTTATAAATTTTGTAAACATTTATTACTGTGTTGTGCAAATCAGATTAAAATTTATTTTATATGAAAAAACCCTAATTTTGCGCATTTTCTTTTATTAAATTAGAAAACAGCTCAAACGATTTTTTTATAAAGATTAAAACATTTCTTTTTTAACTGATCTCAACACTTGTATTGAGATAGATCCTAAATGGAGGATCTGTGATTGGCTGTATAAAACATTACAGAAATAATAATAATTAATACACGTCGATTGACATCTCAATGATATAAATATTATATTTGGTTCGTAAGATATAGTGAATGACAAAAATGACCTTGAATGTCATAATGACTTTTAATGATTTTTTTTAATTTAATTTTTTTTTATAATCACGAGAAAAACTTTTGCTGATTTTTTTGGAAAAACTGTTTGGAGTATTTGAATTTTATAAACATTGATTACTGTGTTTCGTTAATCAGGTTAAAAATTTATCATTCATGAAAAAATCTAATTTTTTTGCATTTTTTTTAATAAATTAAAAAATGGCTCAAACAATTTAAAAAAAATTAATTGAATCACACAAATATTAATACGTATCGATTGACGCCCTAACGATGCTAATCGTATGTTTGGTTCGCGATATATAGCGCATGACAGAAATGACCTTTAAAAAACAACATCCCCCCCCCCCCCGACTGAAGTTTCCCAAAAACTAATCAGCTCTTAAAATTGCAAAGACGCTTCGATTGACGAAGTTGATACGACTTTGTTTACATGAGTTATGATCGTAGAAAAAACGGTCCAAGAACGTACGTACGTACGTACATACACAGACAAACACACACATACATTTCATTTTCTAAAAACACTTTAAATATACTCTATAAACCTCAAAATATAAGGAAAAGTTGAAAATTTCAATTTCGATTTTCGAGACGATAACAAGAACCTCCCATATACTGGAAAGTTAATAATCATACTCTCAGGAAAGCCATTAATATCCTTGAAATCCAAAACAAAAGTCGATGAAATTGTATTTGAAGGAGTTATTTTTATTCACGCCCGTCCTATTTCAACTTATTTATGTTGCAGTGGACAAAATCTTGTTAAGAACACTAAATTTTCTTAATATATTGCGCCAGAGTGGTAAATTTGAAAACATCAACTAGTGACATCTATTGCATATTGCAAAACATCGATTACAACCTTGTTTTCATCCGTGATTTCATCTAAATTACGTTCTGGACGTAATTTGGCAATATATGGAGAAATACCTAGTTTTGAAACCAATAATGTTCAAAATCAAGAATAGAGCCAAAACTATATAGTTTCGTGGCAGTGTAAATAGGCTATATTCGATATTCAAAACTGACGCAAACACATGTTGTCTCATAGTTACATTGAAATAATTTCCGTTATGTCTTATTTTTTGGCTATTTAAGCAACGGGTACAAATTTGTATTGCTATGCAGGAGTGAAGGGTTAAGAAGTCATTTGCTGTTAGAGCTACAAGAATTATACTACATATAACAGAAAAGTCAATATAAAAGATTGTACTTAGTGCCTGGTACATATCCTCAAACATGTATGCTCATCAGTCAAGACAAACTGCGCTACTCATTTTAAACCACTCTGCCTATTCTGTCGATTGAATAAAACTCCTTTTTAGCATAATGTGAAATACTTTATTTTATTTCTAAAAACAAATCTTTTAAAATTTTCCACTTTTTGTGATGCATTCCTCATTTTAAAATTACATAGTTCCTAAACAAAAGAGCACATACGGCGCTTCACATATATCACCACTTTCTTTAATTAATTAAAAAACTCAACGTTCGTAGTCTGTTAACATAAATAAATATTGTCATTCTTCTATAAATACTAATTAGTGCTTTTACTATTCTAAATCTAATGAAAAATCTATCAATTGACTCAAATTTGCTGAAACAACTTCGCAAAGTCCACAATTCCGTTCGCATAGTAGTTAGGCGCGTCATGTTCTTCAAAATATTTTTCTACATCTGCTTTACTTGAGATCCCTGTAAGAACTGATAGTGTCTGAAAGCCACACATCCGTCCGAATCCGATGTCCTGTTCAAGAGCATCACCGATGAACAATGCCCGTTTCGGATCTTTTATATTGCATTTTTCTCGGACGATTTTCCCCAGTTCATAGCCAGGCTTTCCCAGGACAATTGGAATCTTGCCACTCACTTTAGACAATATGTCGAGATAGTAGCCAGGACCTGAAATCAAATTCAAATTACAATTTTCATAGGTATTTCAAGATATCGTGGCTTACCGATCACGCTCACGTCCTTTCTTAATGGTAGTATTTTATCTGTTGCTCCGGCAATCAAAAGGCATTCAGGATTTTTTAAATATAATTGTGCGCGACTTAGCCGTGCATTGGAAATGCTAACATCGAAATCTATAATGACTGCCCGGACTGGTTCTTCGTCCAAAATATCATCGAGAAATTGAACAATGTCCTTGCTTTCTTCATGCGGCTGCGAAGAAGATTGAACGGTTTTAAGGATTCACAATAGAAATGCGACTCAACCTACCCCAGTCAAGACTTTGTAGCCTGCTTTCTTTAACGCATTCTCCACGGCCTTGGCTGCAATGCAATAGATGATTCCATCGAAATGATGTTTTTGCAAATATCCAATTATAGAGCGCACAGGATGGATAATGTTGTTCTAGTGTGATAGGAAGGGATAGTATTTTAACGTTGCATTATAAATTAATATTTCTAAGACAATCTTTTATTCAAAAAAACGTTTGAAAGTATTAATTATAATAAATTATTAATTAATTAGTTACTTACCGAATTCAAATCGAATCCAATATTCATGAACTTCTTCACATACGTGTCCTCCGAATTGTTGCTGTTATTTGTGACGAAATAAACGTCCTTTCCAGCTGCCAAAAGGCAATTTGCAGCTTCGCCGGAGCCAGGAATGGGACCGGTCAACTCCCACATCACGCCTACGTGAATGGGTCGTAAAGTGTAAAAATAATCATCGAACATTGTTCATAGTTTCAAGTGAAATTACCGTCACAATCGCAAAGCACTGTATCGAACGAATTGACAAATTCACGCTTTTCCGCCGCGGAAAGTTCCAAGATGTTGCGAAGTTTCTTCTCAGGCATTTTCACAATTGTAGAATCTGCAAGCATAATGTGTAAAAAGTTTCGTTTCAGAATCACTTAAAGTGGACACTATATTTCAATGGATATGCATTCGCCGGTTGTCCTCCAAGAACTGTTGGGTGTTATTGCCCACTAAGTGAAGGTCACCGAATGCGGATCATGCGTACTCAAAACAAAATGTACACATATGCCGAAACACGTGGAATCGGGGGAGTTTTTCAATTCTCGAGAAAACCCATAAAACTGAAATGTGTATTTTTATTGAGATGATCGGCAAAGGCGATTGTTTTAATGATTTGTCAAGGGCAAATTTAGATATGTGAAAAGTAGTGGAAGTGGATTTGTTTGAAATTAATAAGACATTTTCGGAATATGACCATGCCTAAGCTTTAAACCTACTTTTGGACCTAATTTTCAAAACGAAAGATATATATTATTTTAGTATTTTTTGGTTGTCTGAAATTATTTAAAGTCCATCTGAAACTGGAGACACTCAAAATCTTGTTCTACATTTGTAAAAAATAAAAATAAAGTGAAATCAAAAATATCTACTGGACCTGTAGATTTTTTTGAGGTGTCGATTCTGCTCATTAAAATATAAAAATCAACTATATGCTGTTGTTTTTATTAATACAACATTTTTAAGAGTCTTTGAGCAGCAAGTTGAAAAGTGCAACGAACAGGGTGAAATCTTGAAAGAAATTAGGCCACTATTTAACATTGGCCGAATGGTAGAAAGAATTAAGGTAAAGGTTAAGATTACGGCCCCCACCACCTAATGGCGAGGATCGAAAAAGGGGGTCGCCTGCTACTATGGCATAAAAAGTTTGCGGCGGTCGCGGCCCCATGAGAAGTTATGGCGGTTCCCCCACTAAAACAATGGTTATTTTTGCCATTTTACACAGATCATATGAGACTGTTAAATTGCTCTGGGAAGTGGTTTTTAGACTTTTAGAAGTCCAAAAAATTTAAAAAAAAAATATGCAATACATGTTATCCGTCGTATTTTTGCCTCCTGGTACAGCCGGATAGGAGTTTTTTAGTATCTGTTAATAAATTAGAATGATTTTTAAATGGGTAGTAACGTGAACTACTACATCTCCAAGAATTGACGGCATTGTGTCGATACATGGAATTTTGTGTGAAGAATAAAGAAGGATGGATACATATTAAACTTACAGATGAAGACCTTTCATTTGAGTCATGCAGTTGAAAATCACATTCAATACAAGTGATATCAAGTGGTTTTAGCCGCCATTTTAAATCGGCCATATTGCAAAAATTATTTCACCAGACAGACTTTAAACGAGAAGCTCAAAAATTAACGTTTAAGCAGTTGCAAATTTAATAGGGATGTAAACAAATCTAGTCCTGATGATATAACGGCTAAAAATATAATGTCACGTGGTCTTGGCCACCATACTGGATCCGTTGTTTTGAATTTTACAAATCAGACTTTAGATTCGTGATCAATGATCACGAATCAAAAATCAAAAATCCTTCTGTAGTGATTTTTGCATAATTCTGTTCATTTTTCGAAAAGCTCAATCTTCGATTAATTTTTTAAGGTTAGAAAATAAATATGACTTGCTACTTCAATTCTTCCGATGGATTTGTTTCCAGTGGGTTTTTTTGCACATAAGTGTATATTTGGATGTGAAATTTTTTTTGATCTTTTCCTCGTACATTTGCGTTAATTTTTGCTATTTTTTACCTGTTTTTTAAGGTTAGCAAAATATTGTGACGTGATAGTTCAATTCTGATAACAAATTCGTGATCAGGAGGCGAAAATATTTTGGATAACATATATTGCATATAAACCATATGCCATTTTTCTTTCTTTGTGTGACTATGTTATTAATTACAAATTTTAGATTTTAATAATAATAATAATAATAATAATAATGATAATAATAATTGAGCATGATTTCCACGTTATAAATTTCAATAACTATAACATGTGTGATCAATGACTACATATGCACAGGGCAGAATATATTTTGTAGTTTTAGCAGTAAACATTTGATTTAGTTGAAAGTCATGAGATTGGCGGAACAAATTATATTGTTAACAACTCGCAGTCTCTGATGGAAAAACCTGAATGTTACACGGTAAATGCAAGATTAAATTTCACTGGACTTGATCGAATCCATCTTATATTCTCCACATATGTTTCTAACAATATTCTCTAGAAACTTTAATGGATGCAATAAATATCTGGACCACAATCATGTCCTAGAGAAGCACTTGAATTGTTCACTCGTTTTATGAGTACAATTTATGGTGGCATCTTTACAAAAGAAAATTTTACAACGATACCACATTTAGTTTATTAATTATCAGTAGAAACAATGCTTTTTTATAGCCGCTATTTTGTATAAAACCACAGACGATTCACTAACAACACTTTCAAACTAAGTCCATGCACTTGGCATTGCCACAGCATTACTTTTATTGGCAACTTACCTAACAGCAAGGGTACTAAAAAGCAAGGAAGCTGATCAACACTCTCGAAATTATTAATAGTTTAATAAAATATTTATTTTTAATACTCTCGAGCTTTGACTAAGAACACCGTTCAGTCTGCATCCAACTAGTGCCTCAACGAATTTCTCACTTCGGTTTAATGGAGGAGCTATGGCTATTTATGGATTTTCATTCATGATTCAGGCAAAGCAACGAAGCAATGTTTATTTTGATAAGATTTAATCGCTTTCTCTAATGAACATTTATGAATATGAGTACGCATTGTTTGGATAAGTTCACGCGTGGTCCAAGTGATTACGCGAAAGATTGTTAACAGGTGCTACTCTAATTAGTATTGAAACTATCCGGCGAACACGTGATTGTTTTTGTAAGGGGTGTAAGTTGCGCTTGGCTGAATGCATTATGTGCCAACAAGGGCGAATTTACGATTTTCGCACTTATGGTTCCACAGCACAAAGAGACGTCTTTTTCAAAATGCAAAAAATAACTCAACAGTTAAGAAAATTTTAAGCTCAAAAACGACCCTTTAATATAAAAGTAAATGTTATTGACTAATAATAAATAAGTGGAATGGGGGGCCAATGTTTCATTTTGACTAAGCGATTGAGTTTTTTTTTATTTGAAATTTACTAGCAACAATAATGGCATGAAGCTACCTTTTTTGTTTATTAGAATTTTGTTTCAAAATAACGTTATCTTTAAAGTGAGAAATATATAAAAGGATATTTATGTACAAATATTGCATGTCATCATCGCATCAGGATTGAGAACATATACAAAGTCACACGATACAATAATGCCCTTATTTTACTGACAAAAAGGGCATTTTTATGCACATTTAATAGTTTCAAAGTCTTAACCTCGAATTCAAGATCTTAAATTTAAGAGAAATAAAAAGTGGTGTAGGCGCAACCCTTAAAGTCCACACGACTAACCTTCCAGTGGGGTGAATAAAGAAGCATTGTTATTTTATTATTAATTATTTAGTGCAAAACGTGTGTCCAAAGTGTTACCCCTATTTATATTGCATTTATGGCAAAAATGGCATTCATCAATTTTTTTTATTTTTTTATTTTTTATTTGTTTTTTTTTTAAATTTTTCGATTACTAAACAAGTCTAAAAATCTATTTTCAGATCAATTTTCCGGTTTCATATGATCTCTGGAAATAGGCAAAATAACCATTTTTTTTAGTAATAATTTCTCATGGGACCGTGACCGCCGCGAACTTTTTATACTCTCACCTTCTTCGGGAGTGGGGACCATAATCTTAACCTTTACCAGTATAAAAATATCTAATTATTTACTGCACAAGCGTCACTAATGCCATTCTCCCAAACCTGATAATATAATTTTTTTAATTCTATAAATTAATCTTGATTTATTTATAACTATTTTTTCAATAACATTTTTTACAAATTTGATCAAAATTTTGCTAAAACACACAAAAATAAAAATATTACTATGAAGGTATTTGGAATCTGCACGAATGAATTTCATTTCATCAGTTTCAAAAAAATCATCAATAAAAAAAACGGCTGGACCGATTTTGCTGAAAATTCATTCAGTTTTAAGTAACGTAATTACGCGTGGAATGAAATCCACGTCAATATCATCTTGGGTTCTCGAGATAATCGAGACGAAAAATAATTACGAACGCACATACATACAAACACACACAGACATCTTTCTAGGATTTGGATTTTAGAGACCTTAAAACGCGGCGATATGTCAAAATTTGAAAGTCGCAAAATCGGCCCCATTCCAAAAAATTTCCCACTGGGAAGTGAATAATAGAATCCAAACAAAAGAAAAATATGAACAGAATATTCGTCTGAATCAAAAAAAGATTCCCTCCTGGAAATCATAAAAAGAAGGTATCAATCGAATCTAAAAAAATCAAATTTCGTTTACGAAGCTTACTAAATCAGATAAAAGAGCCATATTATTCTATTGAATCTAATGATGGTAGTATTCGCTTCGACGAATCGAAAGCATCGAAATGCCTCTTATCTAGATGCTTTTTATATGTAGTATAAATCAATCCTATATCTGGAACGGCAATTGTTCAACTGAAATTAATTGCTTTATTTCCACATATATGCACGCATATGTATGTGTACTGGCTGCAGCATATATGACTGGAAACTTTTAACCAGGCAACCGCTCTGTGGAGCCCAGACTTAACCGAACGTTGTTTCTCCAAATGACTCAAGTTTTACTACTCAAGGACGGCTGCAATTGTAACATTGTAGGAATGCCTGATAACGGACGTCATATAAGCTATCGATATATACGTAATAATAATTTTTTTAATAAAAAAAATCCACGCTTCGCAAGCGTGGCGGTTGTGATGAAACAACCAGATTTTCAGGAGTTTCGTTGTTAATCAGCAAGCAACAATGGAAGCCACGCAACATGCTGCATTAGATTACGTTTCGTAATCGATATGAAACTGAATCGATATGAAACTGAATCGAATGATAGCCGAACACGATCTGTTGGGGAACCCAGCACTAATGTATGTATGTGTCACCTACCATTCAAGGTTTCCGTTTAATTCTTCGATTTATGATTGCATTCGGAATGATTGCATTGCTGAACTACTTCTAATCTTGCGTCCATCGTGCTGAACATCTTGAGGGAGTGTACATCCACCCTGCATTACGTGACTCATGTTGGGCTCGCCAGTTATTGATGTGAGTACGTGGGCCCAGCCATCAAGGAACTACAGCGAGCGAGTCCGCATATTGTGCTTGTCAAGGTCCTCTATGACTTACGTAGGTAAGGTTCCTTCTGTCTTTTATAAAATGCAAGGCGATGGTCCAAATTTTATTCTACTTTACTCCAGTATCAACTTTGGAGCCTGGCTTTGTTTGTTTTCCTACCTTTAAAGTAGTATATTATGAGATTTAATGTTGTTAAAGCATCTGAAAGCTCAAAATATCAACCTCATCTTGCTTTTTCTAGCTGAAAACTTTTATTCTCTGTGAATGGTTTGCAACAATTTTATCGAACGTAAACATTGTCTGAGAGAACATTAAATAAACAATAACCCATTCTTTCTGCTGCTGCTGAGAGTCAAAGAATATTACGTTGTTGTTTGTTATTTTAAATGTTATATTTTATGTTAATATGCTCCACGGTTTGGTTTTAGTCTGATCATGTGTTGACCCATAATTTATTTCTATCCTTTAATACACTTGAAGTGTATTAAAGGCTTAACTTAAGGGGTATGGCCACTGTAGCAGATGCAAAGTCATGTCTTTTTTAAATAATTTTTTTTATATGAAAATTTTATTTATTTATAAGAAAAATATCGGAGAATTGGAAATTTTTTTTAAAAAAGCATTTTTCAAACAAAATGGTCAACTTTTCGTAGCTCCATTCCGAGGTGTCTTTCAAATCGGCCGGACAAATAACTCGAACAATTTTCATTCGATCGACTTAAAATTTTAATCACATATTTATAATTGCATTTCGCGAAGAAGTATTTGAAATTTTTTTTATAGATCAAAAACTTTCCATTTTATGACTTTTTTAACGATATTTTTTTCGAAAAAAAAAGAGTTTTCACTTCAAATGCTTCCCATTTTCCGGTATTGAGATGTAATTTAACGGATTTATTGTTGTTTTGATCTAGGTTCAAAATTGAGGCTGCTAGCTGTCCGGCCGCGGAGCGCTTTAAAAAAAACACCTCGGATTGGAGCTACGAAAAGTCGGCAATTTTGTTTGAAAAATGCGTTTATAAATTTTTTTTCGATTCTCCGATATTGTAGTTTTATGTACTTATAATTATTTTTATAAATAAATAAAATTCTCATTTAAAAAAAAAATATTTAAAAAATACACGATTTTGCATCTGCTACAGTGGTCATACCCCTTAAAAGGTTTTATACCTATTTTTTGCCTTTTTGGCCTTTAAACTTTGAAATATAGTGAACATCTTTTATTGTTAAGTGAGAGTGTCTCCTTAAAACTTACGATGAATATTCCAAACAATGAATATATTTTTGAACAACTGCAGTGAAAATATTTTACCACTATGTTATTTTATAAAAAATTCCAACATTATTTATTTATTTATTTCCTTGATTGAATCTAGCCAAACGATGGATTCAGTAAAATAAGATGGTCAACATCAAATCTATGTAAGTATTTCCAAATGTATGAAAATTATCAAACTCTTCCTGCGGGATTTTTGACCCAGTAGAAACTCCAACCTCTGTATAATGATGTAGATGTTAACTTCATTGTTTCATTAAATTTATCTGCAATTTAAATTAAAGAGGTGCAGGTATCCACTTGAGACAATTTTTTCTAGAGCGTTCATTGTCGACGATGGCCTGAAAAGATTGGTCTTCATCAGTGTTGACGTCGGTATGATTGGCCATAACGTAAAACGATATGTAATTATTTTTTAAAGAAAAAAATTAATAGCTGTTTCCAGACTATCTCTGCACAAAAAAAATGAAATCATAGTTATTCGTTTATATACAGGTGGTAAATCGTTTACAAAAAACCTTTGACGACATTTACAGCATTGACAATGTGGTAATTAGTGGAACGCACATGCATTCGGCACTAGGAGGCTATTTGGCGAATCTTCTCTATGATATTTCAGTGTTGGGATTTGTGCCGCAAACGTTTGCAGTTTTAGTGGATGGAATCCGTCTGGTAAGTATAATGAACTGCCCGATTTATGTACATATCTAATTTGCACATTATGGTCAATTTAATAAAAAAACAATTGGCTGGCATGTGTTATTTCGTCAGGACTTTAGTCAAGGTCGGAGTAATGGACTTACTGAATGCTTATTAGTATCAAAAGAGCAAATGGTTTGCCATTTTTAACTACGACTTAAGCGTATGTAGCAGCATTTTTTCGCTAGTAGATATGAGAGACCTTAAAACTTAAATATTAAAAAAACTTTCCGTCATGATATCAACAAAAAAAGGGTAGTTTATACTCTGCGTCAGCGATTAAAGTATACATTTAATAATCAGCAGCTGTGCGCGTTGAATTTAGTTTGTGCATAGCTCATAGCTTGGTTACCATCATCGTTTTATTTCTTGAGCTTTCAGGAAGATATGATCTTTTAGTAGAATGCACAAATGTTATCATTAAGAATATCATATAAACGGCCGAAACTCCAGAAAGTTGTAAGCTTTATGAAATGAAAAATCATCCCCAAATAAATACACCGTAAATCACACAATGCATCCGTTGCTGTCTTCATTTCTCTGCTTGAAATCAAAGTCATTCACACATACAATCCATTCAATCTATTTTCTTCGGTTAGAGTACATTTCCACTTTGAAAAACACACAGAAGTGCCAGACATTTAATGTCCCCCTAGAAAAACAGTGAATATCGTCAACCAAAACCGATTTTATCCCTTGCTACAAAACTTTGCGGTTAGAAAAAATTGCTTGAGGGATAACGCAGACGACAAACGATGAAAATGCATGCACGGAACAGAAAGAAGCGGACGGATTCTCATCTCTTCCTGCACCGAAATCGGCCGTGACTTTTACTATGACTTCGTTAGAATGAAGTGTTCCTTCCGCGTCCAATCCCAAAACAGCCCAGTCCATCAACTTCATGACCCCAACTGACGGCTAACCAGACACTGACGAATAACACACCAACTACGATAAGGAGGAAGACTTGGAGGCACAAGGTTTCCCCACAAACCTCAGGAAAACATTCGCATAGATCGCAAAGAGCCACACCACTTCAGCTATACCTACTTCCACCCTTAATTCACCACCAGCCAAAAACCGTAATACCCCCAAGGTGAAACCCATCCCAACCAACAAACCATCCGTTACTTCCAACACAGAGCATATGGACCAATTCTTCGCCAACATGCGGAAACAATTTCAAACGTTGATGCAAGATATAATGGCAACAATGGTCCAAAGTATGTTCATAGCTCAAAAAACCTTCCCAACTCCCAACCAAAACCTTGGGTTCGGTCGACAATAATTGGGTTTCCATTCTAACGTGGAATGCAAAGTCAATTATTGCAAAAAGGGGTGAGTTGTTAAACTTTTTGTCGGAACAAAGAGTCGACATATTGCTCATCCAAGAAACCTTCCTTAAACCCCCCATCCACTGTAAAATTTCCATTTACCTACATCCTCTATCGTAATGATAGACTGTCACACCGTGGAGGAGGAACGGCGATCCTGGTAAAGAGAAGCGTGATCCACTATAAAATTCAGACTCCTCCCATGATTGGCATGGAAGCGACGGCGATCAAAGTGCGGATGTGTTCTTTCGAGTTCGTAACGATTTCAGCATACAGGCCTCTCAGCTTTGGGGATATGAATATCCTATTCGACATGGATATCCCGATCTTTCTTGCAGGCGACTTGAATTCCAGGAATCGACTCTGGGGAGACGCGAGAAGCAATCAATCTGGCATTCATCTAGACAATTTCATCGCGCAAAAAGGCCTAATCCCCAGAGGAACCGAAGCACTACGGCTTAAG
This sequence comes from Oxycera nigricornis, assembly GCA_963942545.1. NCBI lineage: Eukaryota > Metazoa > Arthropoda > Insecta > Diptera > Stratiomyidae > Oxycera > Oxycera nigricornis. Next base: position 11,794,495 of record OZ012660.1, on the reverse strand, counting down.
TCGAAGTGGATCGATACTGGATCTAGCGATAGCTCAAAACATTCAACAACGTATCACCATCAAAGTGATAGACGAGCTCCCATCTGACCACAAACCAGTACTCTTCTTACTACAGGATCTCTACATAGACGATCCTTTAAAAGTAAGAATGATGACAGATTGGGAAGCCTTTGAGCTTTCAGTGACTAACATGCCGACAATTGATTCCCTCGAAACACGCGCAGACATTGAGAGTATCGTCAACATTCTCTCGCAACAAATCAAACAGGCAAAAGATGGAAGTACAACCACAATGCCAGCAAAGATGGTAAACCTGTATGAGGGACCTAAATACATTAGAGAACTGATCAGGAAAAGAAACAGAGTTCCAAAAAGAGCGAGGGTAGAGGGTTACCCCATCATGAAACGCGAAGTCAACCGAATGACAAACAGCATTCGAGAACAAATCTCTGTGTTTCACAACGAGATTTAGGAGACCGTCCTTGAAAATCTGGCGACTGTCAAAATATTTTCCGATGAAAACAAGTCAGAGAATGCCACACATACATGGTCAAAATGGAATGGAATACTACCGGGAAGTAAAGGCTGAGGCTTTCGCAGACACTTTGGAGCTCCAATTTCGCGAAAATATATTCTCCGACGAGGATTTAGAAGAAGAGACCCAGGTAAGCAGAGACTGTAGACAACTTCGGATGACAAAATCTCGCTGGGATGGCATAACGAATGAGCACCTTCGACATATACCAGACACCATTATACAGACTATAACGCAAATTATCAATGCGATCTTCCATCTTCTGTGGTATCCAAAGGCATGGAAAATGGCAACAGTAATTGAACTTCCCAAACCCGGTAAAAACTTAACTTTGTGCCAAAATCGGAGGCCCATCAGCGGTCTCCTTTCAATCGCAAAAATAACAGAACGGATTCACTAAGCCCGCCTGCGTGATGATGTTTTCAGTAGGAATCTAATCCTGGAAGAACAATTTGGCTTCAGGCCACCACACTCCTGTGACCTCCAGCTCGCAAGAGTAGTCCAACAAATCCGAACAGGGTTGAACCATACAAAATCAACAGGTCCTGTCATGTTCGATGTGTCGAAGGCGTTCGAGAAGATCTGTCATGCAGGACTTCTATCAAAAATGAATGAATTCAGTCAGAGAGTTAGAATGAATACTATAAGTAATACTACTGCTGTTTAAGAGGTTAAGTTACGTAATTTTTTGAAATTTGTCTCCGTTATGGCGATTTGGCTCCAATCCCGCCAAAAGCAACGAATCGTCAAGGGTTGTAAAAAAATCAGTTTTTGGTGGCGAGCACCGCAGTGTAAATTTATTTTCCTAATACAATAGATACAATTTTGCTGGTATCCCTGTCGAACAAAAGCACGTTTTCCATAGAGGCTAAGATTTTTAGGGAAAAATTAAACGGCTTTCACAATAATGACACAAAACTTTATTTCTTCGACAATTTTCTTTGTAGCATCAATCGAAAAAAAAAAGTTTTCAAGAAATATTTTGCCTTTATTCATACACCACAAATAATACTTAGTCTTAAAAGAATACTTATCATGCAATCACTCTTTGCTATCGTTAAAAAATTTAATTCTCCACATTTTTTTTACTTTCTTCTTATAACTTTAGAACATTTATATTTATTTTTGGAATTCTAGGAGGCAAACTTGAAGAAACTTATTTTTATTGTCTGATATGAGTCAAAAATTCAATAAATTTGATGATCTGATACCAAAATGAATTAAATCTAATTACCATCACTTTCACAAGTATGTTACATATTCAAACACATCATGGTTGTTATTATTTGGTAGTGTTACTCTACTATCAATATACTATCTACAATGATGTTTTACAGTCCAAAGTACTGAAAAATTCTATGAAATCCCCCAAACTTTCAGCATAATAGTCGGGTGTCAAATCTGGATCACATAGTTTCATCAATTGTTCATGAGTTGTTCCCCCGGAAAGTACTAATAATGTCTGGAAACCACACATTTTGCCAAATTTCACATCCTGTTGAAGCATGTCACCAATAAATAATATTTTTTGGGGTTCAGTGATTGATTGATTTTTTAAAAGTAGTTTTCCAAGTTCTGTTCCGGGTTTCCCGAGACAGATTGGCTTCTTTTTCGTGGCATTCTGAAGAATTTTGATGTAAGCTCCAGGTCCTAGAAGAAAAATATTAACGTGAGAATTATTGTGTTCTAATGATCAATTTAATTTTTTTTTAAATGAAAGATACTGATCATATACGAATTCAAGACATTTTGACTCGGTGAAACGTTTCAGAAAATGAAATTTCGGGATATTCATCCGCCTTACACACGACGGGTAACACAAGGAACATTTTTGTAACGTCTACAAAACTCGTTTGATGGAACTTTCTGTTGCTCTGGTGGTCTGTGAAGATGTTAACTTGCTTTAAGCCATATATAGAGTAGCGCAGCCTTTTCAGGGACTAGACGATTGCTGAAACTTCGCTTGCGTTTGTTACGTAGTGTTCCTTTTCGTAGTACAGAGTACTAGAGAGAATACTCCCTGAGATAAAACCGCGCATATGACATGTGAAGATGCGTCTGCCGTTAGGTCAAAGAGTTTCTCGTAGGCAGAAAACAGTAAAAATACGGCTCAAATTATTTTTAATCAGTCAAAGACCAACAATAGTTGGAATGACATTTTCAGTACCCGAATATTTTTTGAGGGATTTCGTGACCTGGATGTAATCCTTCACGAAGCGCCTGAAGTACCTCGTCGAGGAAGTCTCATAGTTGAATTTGTTCAGTTATAGACTTGCGATTATAGCTAGGATTCGTTCCCCGCATTCATCATTGTAGCCTTGTTGAACGTGATCGTTTGCGAATCCAACTGGCAGTCAAGATATCTCCGTGAGAATGGGGTTTAAGTCTCCACTAATCTCGATTAGTCGAGAATTTCACTCTAACATACTCAAAAGTTTCCTAAAAAACGACACTATTCAGGATTAGTCGAGAGCATTACCATCAACTATATAACAATAAGCGTAGAGCGGTGACAATACAATCAGAGTACGAATAGATTGCGATAAGGTTGACCCAGCAAGATTTGAATACAATGTTTGGTAATAAAATTAAAAACTGCGAGTCAAGGTTCAAGCAATATTATAGTGATATGATGCTAATACTAATGATAATGTCCGTAGTAAATAGTGAACAAATAACTATTGCGCAAATTTAGTGAATAAGTACTAATAGTGTGAATTTGATCGAACCCGATATTTTTGTAAGAGATATTTTTATATATCTTCGGAGCACACTTCAACAGCAGCTACTGAGCTTTTTTAATATAATAAGAGTAGTAATTACTCTAAACAATTCATCATATTACCAGCCTTACTAACGCTTGGTTTGCTGAATGTAGACAGTTTATCTTTTCATTTACTTTCTCAGTATTTGTCTGAAACTGGACACTGGACTAAATGCTTTTAAGGACAATTCAACTGATAAATTTAGAACCTGCAGAACTTTGCAGTAGCTTTTTGAGCGGCCAATTTGAAAATATATTTACATCGGTTGTTAATTACCTATAATCTCCCCATATTCTCCAATTGGTAGCCTTTCATCAGACGCTCCAGTAATGAATATACAATCTCCCGTCTTCAAGTATTGTTCCGCCTTGATTAATTTTACGGCAGTTAAGTTGAAATCGACATCCATGATGACAGCCTTGACTGGTTTTTGACCAAATGCGTGTTTGACCACCAGCCGAAAGTCTTCCTCAAGAAAATGGTTAGGCTGAAATGTAATGTTTAAACATTAGTTGAGTTGACAAGGATCTCCTTTCATATTTTACCCCATCTAAGACTTCATACCCTGCTTCTTTCAGTGTCGTTTTAAATGCTGTCGATCCAATACAATAAATTGGTCCTTGAAATGAAATCTTCTTTAAATATTGTATGATTGATTTCAACGGATGAACAAGCTGCGTCTTTAAATGTGGAATAGAGAAACATGTAAAATTAGGAGATTTATTTTAAATGGAATTATTTAAATTGTTTCAAACATTCTAATAAGTGCTTGATTTAGACATAACTCCAACATCAACGTACTTTATGAGCTGTTATTCGGTTTATCATTAATGAACTTCTTAAAGGTTCCATTAATTTTAAAAACCACAAAATAAGAGCAGAAACTCTCATAAAAACTTTTAAAGAATTCAATATTTAACTTCACATGCATAACATCAAATTACAATCCTTTATGCGTTTGCTGAACGGAAGCTATTATCTTTTATTGTTAGGGATAAAACATCAGCAAGTTTATTCAAATGCAGTGTCTCTTCAACCTTTAATTGTTTTAAAGCTAAGCACAACTTTGACCACTCACAATATCAGTTTTGATGTTAGCTTTTTGAAATGAGGTTTGATATTGTTCTTCGGATCGAATTGAATTGTTGGTCACAAATTTGACGGATTTTCCAGCATCCTCAAGGAGTTTGATTGCAGGTCCAACATTTTTTATCGGTTGAGTTACTGTCCACAGTACTCCTTGAAAATAGAAAAAAAAATTTAAAAATTCGACTTTTTATGCATAAATAAATTAAATTTCTAGTTACCGTCGCAATCGGAAAAAACGTGATCGAAAGAATCCAAGAATTTTCTCTTTTCGTCACGTGTCAATTTTAGAATGTGTTTCACGACAGCTTTCGCCATATTTTTTTCCTGTTAAAAAACAACACTAATTGCATTAATATTTTATTCAAAAATTGTTTTATGAGTAATTGTTTATGAAAAACAACGAAAAAATTGCATCGAAATTACACATCTCATTTTACATGCACAAAAATCGGTTGGATACCATAATCTTAAGTATTCCATTTGGAAATTTCAATGACAAAAGGCAGTAGCTTCCGCCTCAGGAAAAGATTCATGAATCCCAACAATAAGTTCTGATTTTTCAAAGATCTTCAGGGTTTGATAACTTCTGGCTTTTGCTCGCTCACTTTTTTATTTGACTGTGTGCACATTTGCTTATGAAACTAATATCGTGATAAAAATTTTGCTTATATTGTTGTATCAGCTGCAAAATTTATTTAAAATACTCCTCGTTAAACAATGGAGGTTTCTAAAATAAAATAAGCTTGGGTGCTATTTTGGACGACGTACTGAATAATATCAATGATCAAAATAAAGGTGAGAATTTTTAATGTATAAAAATAAAATGCCCATTTTAAAGAACTTCGAGTTTCGAATTGAATATCTACATTTTTCGAAATATTTAAATCATTTATGTGAAATTCGAAAACTATTCCTTTATCAAATCAAGCACTTACGGGGACAGAGGTAAAATAATAAATGTGATCAAATATGATAAGAAAGGTGAAAGATGATTTATGGTGAAGTGCGTGAAGCGTACCTGAAGACATGAATTTACATAAAGTACGTAAAAACTGATGAAATGAAAACATTTTATCCAGATAGTTAATATAAACAATAAGATAGGAATGGAATGTTTCTGTGGTGTAAATTTCAGTACTTCAGAAAAAAATAGGATAGCAGAGACTCTACAATTTAAAGAGATGATTTGACCAGCGAAGACCTTCCTCAGAAGCCCCAGGGCTCATATCATGAAGCAAGGGTGTTTTTGATAGAAGAATCAAGTGTTTCTAATTCAAAGAGATAAATACTTGAAGCAAACCCAGCTAGAAGCAGGATGGAGCAATTGCTCATTCCTCGAAGAAACAATATAAGATTTACTAATAGATTTATGTAACGAAGTTATTAGGAAGTTTTGAATAGGTAATGTTCTAAAAACCAAATCCTATTCTGCCTCAGCTGATGAATCGTCGAAGAAAAGCATCTATCAATTGGCTTGCAGTTTAACAACGAAAGCAAAGAAAAACTGATTAAAATTTGTCGGTTTTCTTGAACTCGGACCGCAGGATTTGCCTCATCAATCGCTGAACCAAGTGACAAATGTTGGCTTGCTAAAAACTTCGGCCAGAATATTGCATACGATTCGGGTAATAGCTAATTTACAATCACAAGCAAAAAGGACGGTGTATAAGCCATTTCAAGGAAGAAATATTCTCAATCAATATATTTAAATTGAATCTTGTGATGATCTATGCGAGCTGGTATCTGAAATAACAAATACCTTTTAAAACCACAATAAAGGATACATCAAACTTTTTCTGAAAACTGACTGCTAGCGAGCGTCTAGTGACAATCTAATGAAAGTCTAGTGAAGATCTAGTAGCGATCTAGTGAGGATCTAGTGAGCATCTAGCGACGGAAAGATTCGGGAATGGCTTCTAGTGGTACGAGTCTCAAATGATATTGAGCTGTGCTATAGGAAGTATGCGTACCATTTAGGAAAAGTTCATGTGTAACCTGGACTTCAATAATAGAAATGGCCGGTTTGTTGAATAGTCCTAGGTAGAATTAAGGCCATTTCGGATTGAAATTCGTGAAATTTCAATTCACTGGGATCCTGATTGACTGTTGTCCATCCGAAACGAGATTCTTATTGCGGAAATTTGTAATTGGCGCCGAATGGTCTGAGTCTGAGTATCAGGCGATATTAAGTTGGGCTTTATTAAGTCCATGCATCATTCAGAAAAACCCTAGGTCTGGTGAGAGCTTAGCAAGGGTCTATACAGGGCCTAGCCAGGTACCTCCTTATGAAATCATTTTGAATCGATCCCTTAGCTACAAAAGCATAAAATTCAGCACGTTTCGAACAAGTAGTTAAGAACTTGCACGGTTTGAAAAAGATATTGCAGGATTTCTTAGCATACTCAGAAAGACCGTAAGAATGAACATCGAATTAATGGCGGATTACATGAAAAACACAAGATATATGCAACTAGAAACCGAAATTTATGTTGCACATTTTGATGAAAGGAAAAACACAGCAAAAAACTGTGTTAGGGAAAACTGTGTTAGACAATGATAATAAATACTGGCGACGTTAACTATATCTTGATTTGCTTACAATATTTTTCCAGAAAATATCCCAACTTTTCCAGTGCCAAACCTACATTCTTTGTAAAAACCTAAAATTAGTATCGCAAATTTACACAAGATCGCAGATTCGCCAAAAAAATTAGGATTCTGAGGATTTGACCAGAAAACTTTGCCTTTGTATGATTTGTGATTGAAAAAATTAAGGATAAATAAGGGATATGCAAATCGTTGATATGTTTACTCATTCCCCCATAAGAGAAGAACTTTCCATTTTGCGCACTATTCCGTCCACTACAATGACCGTAGATCGATCATTAAGATCTCTTTCAAAAATAAGGACCTTGCGTAGAAGCACTATGGAAAATAAGGGATGATTGAATTATACACGACGCAAGTGAGTTGTAACTTTGAAGAAAATCGAAAGATGGTAAAAATGAAAGATTTAGACGAACGACTGAAGTAAAAACTCTTAACTATGACTAGTCTTAATTATCTTTTTAGTATTGAAAATCTTTATTGGCAAACAAAATTCTAAGATAGAAGTACAACTGAACAGCATATCGTAAAGAGCTTGCAAAACTTTGATAAGTTTTTTCCAAGCAGATTCGAAGAAAATAAATCATTATTCGAAAAATCATCAAGTTTAGTTGCAAATAATTAAAGTTCTCCATTAAGATGTGAATAAGCGGAAGAATTTTCAGAATGATAAATATGTATAGAATAGTATATAAAGCATTATAAATTACTCATTGGATGATTTCCAACTATTTCTTCGAGGAAAATATGAATGAATTTTCTTGAGAATGATTCTTGCAATTATGCGAAAAACTTCATGATAAACGATAAAAGCAATGTATTTTCTTAGTCGAATTTTGTGATAACAACAGTGTTGACATGATTGCAGTTTTTTGGGGAAAACTGGCTACATTTTAATTAGAAATATCTGCTTACTCATATTCATATGTTTTTAAGACAATCGCAAAATCAGCTGAATCGTGTTACATTTGAAATAATGGACTAGGAAGAATGATGTTGAGTGGTAAAGATTGTATAGAAAATACAGAAAATCATGGAGAGAATAGTAAAATAGGAAAAAATATTTATCATCATTCGCAAAAACATTAATATAATTCACAATAACTCAAATTTGTTGTACATTTTCCGTTTTTGCAGTTAGTTAAAGAATTTTTTAATAAACCATGTTGTTCCTTATACTGCAAATTTTTTTATTGTATCATATAAAATTATTTCGAAGACTACGTGCCATCTTCTTCAGTGCGAATCACAGTGATCCACAATACCCTCGTGTTTCCCAGCACATAATAAAATACGAATTAATTCAAAATTCAATAATCAGTGTCGCAAACAAATGGATATGTGTTCTCGTGGACAATATATAACGAATGTAAACTATATTGACTTGGAGGAATGATTCTTCAACATTATTTTCACACTGCTCGAAGCAACATAGTAGAACCTAGTTACATTTTCTTCTATTTCAATCTGTATTAACAACATACTTTATGACTTTTAACGCATGATAGCGTTTTTTTGTATCCTACTGTCCTCACTGAAGAACCCATAAATATATGCAAATACTTCTGAAGAAAAGTTATGAAAAAATAGAAGTGTTAGCTATCAAGTCTAAGACCAATTAAAATAAAGCAGCAGAATAAAGTTCTTATGCAGCAGAGCATTGATGTATATAGAAGGAGGCAGATCCACTTCAAATGTAGCACCTGCAATAATTTTCAGTAAATTGTAAGATTCATACAGGAAATTAGACAAAACAAATTATCTTAACATTCGTTTTTATGAAACGGTTGAATCAGGATTAAATATATCCACACACACGAAATTCAGTCCAGATACAGATACAAAGATCAAACTTTTCAAAATCCATAAAAAAGAGAAATATTAAAATTACTATCACCAGATAACTAAAATTTGGAGCTATGAAACATTACGAACAAAATCATATATCCTTGCGACTACTTTGCAAAATATTTATGCATTAATTTTTATTTAATCAATCGCAGAATACGAAAGAGTATTTTCCATGAGAGCAGATCTAAAAAGCAATAAACGAAACAGGATTTTTTAAAGTTTGCTGAAAGAACTAAACATTAAATAAAAAAAATTTCGATTTTAGTCTTTTATTTTGAAAATTTTCATGGCGGGAAAATCAACGTCGAAATGTGAAGATGAAAGCTTAATCTTGAGAAATCGTTACTCATCTGTATACAACTAACTTTCCAGGGTTGACAGAATAATCAGTAGAGTTTTGAGAGGGAAGATAAGCTAAGCTTCAATGTTGATATGTCCGAAAAAATTGACAATGACTCTATGGTAATTTGTTTCGTTTTTAAACCTTGCCGAATCAACTAAAATATTTTTTTAAAAAAAAAACTTTTTTTGAGTTATTATTTTAAAAAATAAATATTATTTTTTTCAGAGAGAAATCATTATTTAAAACGAGTTTATCGTCATGAAATTTTTTTTATATAGAATAAAAATCATCACAGAGGCATTACTGATTTTTTCTGCACGTCTTAAGACCGAAACATAGCTTATCTTCCCCCGAGTTTTGTTATTACAATGCATAATTAATATTGTGGTGTTGTAATTCATGAGCCATATGTATGGATAAAATGTAAGTAAAAACGTGTGGAAAACTGATCGACCTACATTTGCAAAAGGATTTTCTTTTATAATAAGGCAAATCTTAATCGTATTATTCAATGTGCAGACCATAAACGTAAATATTTATATAATTCACCACTGGGAAAATGTGTGTAGACAAGAAATTTATGAGATCAACGAGCACCTCAACAATTGTCATTCTGAAAATAACCATACAATATGCAATATTAAAAATTCCATTAAAGACTGTGTGATGGACTATTGATAAATACCCATATTGTAGCACGATAAGAATTGTGTGGTGTGAGAAAAAAAAATATACTTAGCTTGGGATACATTAAAAAACCTTTTAACTTAAAACTCATATTATTAATTAAACTCTCTCTTATTTAGATATCAGAATCAGATTCGAACCCCTTACCAGGCAAAGATAAATTGTAAGACCAATATAAATTTGAAATTTTCAATTCAATTCAATTCATTTATTCATCCCATAATCACACACTTCATTTTTATACATGCTTATAAGTTATGTTACCTCTAGTAACATAACCTTACTAGAGATTGGATCAATTAATTCGTCGTAACAATAAATAGTTTTCTATTAAATAATGGAAATATTTAAAAGATTGAAATGCGTAATTGAAAAAGTGAAGTTGAGGAATAGACCCCTACATAAAATTTAACTAATACTAAATATCTAATTATGTGGATGTGTCAATTACGTTCACAGAATCATGTATTGTAATGTTGGTCCAAGTTTACTACCAGCGTGTTATCCAGGAAACTCAAACAAGAATTGTTGTATTTGAATGAGGAAACTAGATATTTTATGTTTTATATTTTTTACATCGCATAGTTGCTGTAACTTCCTCCTTGAATAATAATGTAGATTCAATATCTTCAGTAAATAATCTTCCCCGGTTTGCATGCGATACCTTGACCTTCTATAGGTGAACCATAAAACATTATCGGTTGAAATACCGTTTTATATGGCAATAATTTACGATCGCCATTAGGGGTAGAGTTTCACGTTATCAGTAGATATAATGTTTACGCTATAGTATCACATTTGTCAAGAGTTATCCCGACATTGTGTTGAGGTATGGCAACGATTTTGAATTGATTTGGAAATTGTTCGTGTAGACGTCAAGGATCACACCTCATGGCATGTTTTTTGTGTATTAAAATAATATTAGAAACAATGATATTTATGTATTATTCATTCTCTTGGTTGAGTTATTTTTTTCTGGAAAAAAAATCTGAGTAATTTATGAGTTTTCTACACGCAAGTGCGTAAAGTTGTTTCAATGGTTTGAATAAAGATGAGCAACAAATTATTTGAACTTTCGAGACATTGCTGTACATAGTCATAAGGCCCTGAGAAAATCTTATAAGACTGAAAATGTTCGTTGGGAGTACATGGCGCAAACAAAACAAAAAATACCAATCAGGCAGAGCATGGATGTATGTTAATGGGCAGCTATAAAATGTTGACTCGTTCATACAACATATGTTACATTATGAGACGGTTGTGCAGGTCATCCACGCAAATCCAGCCATCCGAAGACCTCGCCCATTTTCGTCGTGTGCGTGGTGATCTTCCAATCAAGCCCATCCTTAGGCCTCACTGATTTGAACGCACCGAAGACGAGCATGTTCGGACCGCGGGACCTTGTTATTTCACCAAAAACGGCAATGAAAAGAACAAGATCGAAGTACGTTTTGATATGGCAAATAGAGTGTACTTTTCAATTTTCATAATGATCAGCAAACTATACCATAAAAATAAGCTGCCGATGGATAATATTAACAACCTTCTAGTATTAATACAAGGATGCAAAACATGGACCCCGGTAAAGACCTTTAAAAAATTATGGATTCTTTAAAGTGCCGCAGTTCTGCTACCGGTGAAGGATCTGATGGAATGAAAAATTTACTTACTTGAAATTTACTCACGAAGTTTCATAACAAATTCGAATAAAGTAAATGATTTTCTTGTTTTATGGAGATCAAATTGAAAGACATCATCCATGTCCACCATTTTTAACTTCCCAGTATATAGGAAGTCCTTGTAATTGGTACGAAAATTTAAAGTGATTTTTTTCTTTCTTTACGTTTTGAGGTCTTTTATTTTAAGGTCTCTTTACTTGGTGGTAAAAACTAACTGGAAGGTAAGTGATTACTAGGTGGTCAATACTTACTAAGTGGTAAGTACTGTCCAGCTGGTATGTACTTCTTAGGGATAGTCTCGATCGGTGTAGTTGTTAGTTGACTAATGGTACTTTAGCGTATCTGATAGCAAGAAATCGGGAAAATTGAAAGTGTCTAATTTGAAAGTTAGATCCTATTGAGAAATTTTGCATATGGCATCGCATTTTTTGCGTCTATTAAAAACAGAAATTTTATATAAAGTGGATTTGACATGGTTTCATTCCGGAATAATTGTTTGTATCTTATCTGTCGATGAAGCAGAGATCGTGGTATAGATTCGGGATAGTTATTAGCACTGATACTAACTGATTTTCTTGAGTAGTGATTAATTCCCCTCTTAATATCTAAATTGCTAAGATTTGTATTCTGAAAAAGTTGATAAATGTGACTATAATTTTAAAATCAAAAAAAATCAGGACATTCGTACATCTTTTCATGCCAACCGAACATATTTTAAAACGTTTAACCCAATAATCTCACTCACAGATCTGTGTAAGGACGCGACAGCACGGTCTATGCTACATGAAAGTTGATTTTATTCGATCTTTTATTACCCAAAACATATGCGAAACCTTATTTCGTTTTCTTACGTATATTAAGAGTATGATTTAGTTCTCAAAGCTTATGTGGTTAAATTTGTTAAAAGCATTGCTGATTAAGACTTTTTAAACATGTTTGAAAATATCATCATATTCTTTTTAAACTAGACACAACCTACTATTAATTTGGTCAAACTTAAAAGTCGGAACCATGCATCTTATACATACACCTTATGTCCACATTTTAAGCCGCCAAATAGGGTTAGACGCTTCACAAAATCGATTTTTTTTATTTCATAAATTGTTAGTAAAACTATTGAAAAATATGTTCCCAAAATTTTAAATGAAAATTCCGACTCGTTCTATTGTTATAAGCCATTAAAGTGAGTAGCTCTCCTTCAAGCCCCGAGTGCTAATATTTTTTCAAACGCGTTTTTCTCAAAACGATTTTTTTGAACTTGCGTACAATCTAGTTTGAAAAGTTTTCAACCAATTGGCAGTTACTTTCTTCTTAGTATTGCGCTCTATTTGAACCTAAAATCGGAGTATTATCATTATTTAAAATATTTTTTTTTGCAAAAAAGTTATAAAAAAATGGCAAAAACTCATGCTTTTTTTTGACCGCTGCAAAAATTTCAATTTTTTATTTTTTTGATAGCATTTAGGTAAATATAAAAGTGAGACATATAATAAAAGTAAATTCAAATATCATTTGATTTCAGATGAAAATTGCGGCTTCCAGAATGTACGCAAAATGCTGAATCTGATTGTGACCTGCAATATGGGGTCGCTAATATCTTCGGTGTTTTTCAAGAACATTCTTCAAAAATTTTATAGTATATCCTTGAATATATGTGTAAAATATTCTGAAAGTTTCAATGAATTATATTCATTTTTATACTATTTAAAAAAAATTCATGAAAATCATTGAGAAAACGGTCTCCTAACTCTATTTCCCCCTACAAACGGATATTCTGGCTTTAAGGATGGTTAATTGACGATGTTAATAGATGGAAAGTTGCTAGAAACAGTGGTAGTTTTTTAACGCCAAAACGAAAAGATTAATGATAAGCATTTGTTCATTAGAAAACGAATGAATTTAATTGTGTAACTTGTGTAACTGTTTACAACAAAATTTGGAATGATTTCAACAACTGGAAGTTCAGGTTTGGGATTCTTACTGATGGAGCTCTTCTGAGTTTTAAGTAAGTGTTTTCCTTTTTTCTCATCCAGTGTCTTACATCTCATCACAGTTGTAAACTATTTCAATTTACTTCAAGATATCAGAAAGTCCTTTTTCCTAGAGTATTTCATGCTTAAAATTTTCATATGTGCATATATGCATGTGTGTATGTTTGTGGTATAATATTATTTAGCTGTCCTTCTAAACAGTATATGCTGTCTTTGATAGTTTTTATTTCAAAAAGTATTTTTTTCAATACGAGTTCCTGATGTTACTTTATTTTCCAAATATTTCTTTAAAAAATATTTGTCTTTCCTTAAATCTACCATAGATTCCCAATTTCAATAAATAGTCGCACTAAACGGTATAGTTAATCCATAAATAGTTTGTGTCGATCAAGTTTTATCCACCAAATTATAAAAAAAACTTCTTCTTGAATGGTATGCCCAACGTTTGATGCTACGATATCAGATACATATTTTGGGATCCAGTTGATCCCTTCCTCAAGATACTGTATAAAGAAACGTAGGGAGTTTTTAATATATTTATCATATTTATTTATAAGCAAAATCGCTAGGTTCAATATTTGTTTCCAATTCAATATAATCAAAGCACCTATCTCGTTAAATGTGTATCTTCATAACAAAAATTTAGAATTTCAAATGAGACGCTACATAGGCTCACAGGTTCTTTCCTGGTCTAGTAACTACGTCCACTATACACTTCGAACGAACTGAAAGCAATTATTTTGCAAAAGGACTAAACCTTGCGAGGTTTTTGAAAACAGGTGAAGTAGAAAATTTGAAAAATGGTTTTATTCGGAAGATCGTGGCTGCCGTGCAGGCGACTTGCATTGCAATGAAATCTCTAATTAGGCAAATTAGATTAGTTAGAGTAATCGTATCGTTGATAAGGATCTTGGGTGTTGGAGGGAACAAAGTTAACATTGTTTGTATGCAAGAATCTTGGTTTAAAATGGATAAGAGATCAACAAATATATATCTTGTTTCTAGGATGTTTTTTGAAATGCAAGATGGCTCGATTTCAGTTTTATTGAAGTGACTAGGAAAAATTATTAGTAATTATTTGAAATGGATGGGGATTTCAATGGAACCCCTCGTGATTTTGTTTAATGCAGAGATGAAAATTTTACTTATCAAATCTATTCGAATACAAGACTTTATACGTTCCTCTGATTTTTTTTCGATTATTAGGTGATAAACAGAACCACAACCTTGATCAGTTTGAAGAAATCTTAACTCTTTTAGTCACACTTCTGAATAAATAATAAAATACACACAGCGCAGCCTAGCATTTTTACCTATCGTCTGACGAAAAAAACAATTGAGACATAGTTCATAATTCATGTAATGTAGTTTATTTTGTCTCAAACCGTTTTTTATAAAAGTGCGCACTTTTCAATTTATAAACAAAAAGCTAAAAACTAAGTTTTTTGAAGGTTATCTCCAATTTTTTAAACAACGTATCGCTTTTAAGGGGTGGCAAAGTTGAAATTCGCATTCAGTACCCCCTGAAATATAAAGAACGATAACAAAAACTATTCTATATTTCCGCCCTCCCGAAAAAAACTACCATTTCAATCGACCATAACACGAAATGGTGATATGGTTGATAGTATACTTCAAATAACACTCTTCGTATTCCCTAGACAAATTTCACTATGCCACTTGATCAATTTATGAATGAAGACAAAGCTCTCTCTTACGATGAATTTGATGTGTATTTGAGATTTAGATTTTTAACCTTATCAGCAAGACTTCACACTCCCAAAAATACAGACGCAATCATTAATGTTCATCATCAATAAACTGGATTCATTTGAAAATGCATCACTGATAATAATCGATATTATCCAAAAATAAATAAAATACTACTTTCGAAATGGACTTTGATATGTTATGATGTTCAAAAAATTTAATTCATAGATTATTAAATTCTGTCCGCCACGCAGGAAAATTTAAAATCTAATCTTATATCTTGCGTAATCAGAAAGCTACTTAGGCATGCTTATTGTTGCTTCTGTTGCATTATGTAAGTAATAAATTGACTTCTAAATGAAAGATTTTAAAAATGTACAGTGGAAATCGGTCAAAGTATTTTTTCTTTCTTTTTTTATAAAAAATCAATTGTTAAAATTAATAGCAAAGACACGAAGTTTTCCTTCGATTCAAACAATTGAGCCATCCAACTTTTTTCATACGAGTATGTGAGATTAAATCATGATACGAGTTGATGCATCTTAAATCAGTTTACACTAAACTAAACTCACATTCACTTCATAGCTGATATTGAAATAGTTTAATTTACAGAAGCTACCAAAAATCACGCTGGATTCTGCTTCAGTTTTTGATAAGAAGTATTGCAACTAGCAACGCTGTGATGAGATAAGGACAATCATCGTTTTTTGCATTCTCATATAGTTTCGATGGTATAATTTCATAGAATACCAATCAAACACTTAAGTTTCGAAGAACGATGATAAGATAGTCATAGCTTTTTCTCTTCAACTTGAACTCAACTCTTTGAAATAGTATCTTATCATGGAATTTACTCATTTCAAGTTCATTTTTCAACCGAAATTATTTCTATGGCACAATAAAAGTTTCATGTACATGCATTAATACAAAATTAGTATGTAATTATTCTTTAATTTGTACTCAAGATTGAGATGAAAAGTTTCCAAAATTTTTGAATGTTCTGGTCGAACCTCCTTTTTTTCAAAATTGGCAGACGATCCCCCATGATTGCACTATGAACTGAAATGATTTCACGTTGTTTTTTATACTTTCTAGTTAGATGCACATTAAGAAATATTAACCACAACACATCAATATCTGCTAACTCACCGGCAATTATACATACAACTTTGACAATTTTTGAGGAAGTCCCTACGTTTCACACTAGATTCACGTGCACTCGATCACTTGAATATTTCGACACAGTACGGAAGAATATCTGGACACCGATTTGAGTAGCTCGAAGAATATTACTTAACTAACTTCTAGCCTGTTGAAAGGCTAAGCTCAGACCACTGGAACGAATGCAAATCTAAGCTTTAGCGGCTAGTTTCGAGAAAGCAAGAGCTTCTGAGATAAACGTAGTGAAATGGGACTCGTCGTGACTAAGAATACGTTGGATCATGCAATATTGCAATACTACGAATACTTCCGAGTAGCGTTGTTTCATTTAAACTGAGAAAAACACTACAAATAATTGATTACAACTAAGTTCGCCGATACATATATGAGTAATTTGATAGCTATCTTTTCCGTGCACTGGAGTGTCTTATGAAATTGGATTCAAGGTGTGCAATTTTAGATACGCGTTCCAATTTCATGTTTATGTACTGTTGATAGTGCATATGTTGATATTGGAATAATATTGAAGTTAATACAGGTAATAAAGTTTGGTAATCAAAAACTCCTTCGAGAACGATATTCAGAGGTTACAGTTTGATGTTACCGCTTAGCAGTTCAATTGTTAATTTGCTAGAAATGCCGCTTTATCTCGAAAGGAAGATAAATGTGTTTTATGATTTCGAACTGAAGTAAAATCTCTTTAAGTAGAGGTCGCACTTTCGAGCTAAGAAGAGAAAGTTTGAAAATGTTTTTTTTACTTGATTCCAGTGCAAATTTCAAAACCCTGAAAATAAATTTTAGATGTTAGAAAAAATCAGGTTTCTTTTTTAACCCTCTCTGTAGCCAGGTCATACCTTGCTCAAACAGCTTGAAGGCGAAATCAAACAGCAATGCTTGAAAAAAATATAGCTTATGCAATTTTAGTATAAACTTTATGTGATTTTTAACTTCCCAGTATATGGGAAGTTCTTGTAATCGCCTCGAAAATCGAAAATGAAATTTTCAACATATCTTTACGTTTTGAAGTCTTTAGAGTGTTTTTGGAAAATGAGATGTGTGTGTGTGTGTACGTACGTTCGTGGACCGTTTTTTTCTACGAGCATAACTCACGTAAACAAAGTCGTATCAACTTTGTTGAGTTGTCAATCGAAACGTGTTTGCAATTACAGGACCTGATTAGTTTTTGTGACACTTCGGTTGGGGGGGTTTGTTGTTTTGACCCTTTGAAAGTCATTTCTGTCATGCGTTATATCTCGCGAACCAAACATAGGATTTTCATGGTTAAGGTGTCAATCGTCGCGTATTGACTTTTGTGGGATTTTATAAAAAATTTAAAAAAAATTTGGAACCGTTTTTTAATCTATTAAAGAAAGTGTAAAAAATTAGGTTTTTTCATAAACAATAAATTTTTAACCTCATTTGCAAAACACATTAACCAATGTTTATAAAATTTATATACTCCAAACAGTCTTTGTAAAAAGACTTGCAAAACTTTTTGTAATAATTACGAAAAAAAAATTAATTAAAAATAAAAAATCATTAAAAGTCATCATGACTTTCAAGGTCATTTATGTCATTCACTATATCTCACAAACCAACATTTTTGAGATGTTTTTAGCTTTATTAAAAAAAATCGTTTGAGCCGTTTTTTAACTTAATAAAAAATATGCAAAAAATTAGGGTTTTTTCCATAAAAAATTAATTTTTTATCTGATTTGCACAACACAGTAATAAATGTTTATAAAATTTATAAATTGTTATTAATTTTCATAGAGAAACCAGCAAAACTTTTTCTCGTTATTACAAAAAAAAAACTTAAATAAAAAATAAAAAAATCATTCAAAGTCACCATGTAAAAAGGATGCATACGATTGATATTACTTTCTATTTCTTATTCTTAAGACATTGTTATAAAGTCAATCGAAGTTTATTAATATTTGCATAATTTGAGCGGATTTTGAATAATTTTCACAGTGTTTTAATTTTAATAAAAAAAAACTGCTTAAGTTTTGAAAACCAACAAAAAAATTCAATCAAATTTGCATTTGTGCTAATCAACGCTTTGAATGGTAAAATTTTTTGTAGTCAATACTTTGCAAGATCATATGCTTCACAAAGCTTTCATCAAATAAAAAATTATAGTTTTTAGTAGTTTTGTTCTTTAATGTTTGTAAGATTTCAATTACTTTGTCCATCATCATTTGTAATACCTTTTCCTTTTTTCATGCGATTAAACCGATTATTGACTGCATATTCAATGAGTTTCAAGACAAACTGAAAATAAGAAATAATTATTAGTCTCATTGATTTAAAATCATGAAAAAATACAAACTCAGTGATTATGCCGAAGTGATGGCACTTTTGAACGCAACTATTCGAGATGGCCACCATGAGACAAAATGTTTTCATTGGACGTAATAACAAAAACTGCATTTATTTTTGCTAGCGCTCTTTTGTCCTTCAAGCATCGATACGAAAATAACAAATAACGTAGAAACGGCTTTGTAACCTATCCCCTCTCCGATTAATCCGCGTGAATATTCAATCAACAACCCATCCACCAAAATCCTTACGTAATCAATGGACGCTCCCGTTGATGATACGATTAATATTAAGCCATTCCAATTACTGTTATAAGAGGTACATTATTTTTATTTAAAGTAGTATTATTTTCATAATTAATGTTGTGTTTAATATTTTTAATATTTATCTAGATATTACTGGGAAGAATCTATTTTATGTTCTTGTACTGTGTGTATCATCGCCCATTTTAAAATTTCAAAAATCAAAAATAACCGTTTTATGTTATAAACAAAATATTTATTAGTGAAAATCATTAGACTATGCTTTTCATCATTCGGGCGGGAAATTTCAAGTGGATAGTATCCACTTTGATAATCTCTGATGCTGCAGTGGGCACGGCAACATTTATAGGTAAATTTTATATAATTGAATGTTGGCTAGGACTTGCAAATGGCATATTTTACTTTATTCATACTTTTATGGGTGATATTCTGTTTTTTATATCCGGAAGTTTAACACTAGCTAATTGCAAATAATATCCTTACAAATAGGAAAAGTTTCCATTGCGACTTCAATTTTTGCATCAATTTCACTGTAATTTATTCGCAATCAGAAAAAAAACATTCACAATTTCTTCATCCTACCTCAAATCATATATTTTAGGATCTCTCAACGGTTTGGGACTTATTTTTTACATAATTTTTTTTGAAATGTTCAAATTTTGCACTAAAATGGTCGTTGGTATGCCAGGTACATCACTAACTTCTATTACTTGTAACGATTAACAATTTGAACTTCAAATGTACTTCCATATAACAGAAATAGATTTATATAACATATGGTTGGTTTCGATATCAGTTCTTTATTGGTGGCATTACAGCATTAAAGTAATTATGCATTTCACTGACCCAAGTCCCTGTTGCTTTCAAGAGCTACCTCTAGCCTCTTCTGCTATTCCTTCATGTCTAGATTCATTTCCCTGCATGGAAAAGCGAGTGAAAAACATAATATAGTGGGTTTAAGATGTAGCTTTATCGATGAAAACAAAAATTGGATTCTTCCAAATCCTAAATTACTCACTTATTTGTATTTTTTTCAACGTTGGGAGCTGGAAATCTTCAAAAGATACCGATCAGCTTCTGCCTCTCGTCATGCCGGATTTTTACCGACTAAAACCACCTCCGTTTCCTTTAATCACTCTCCATCAATTTTTAGCAATTATCCGTGTTTAACTTTCAGTACATAGTACTTCCCAGACGATAAGAAATCGGTATAAGGGATACTACCAACATATTACAATATTGTTAATAGGACTGTCTATTTTTCACGAAGCGCGGTTGCCTTATTTTTTGATAAAAATATCCAAAAGTAATTAAAATTAACATTTAAATTGTATATTAACGATCACAATTGTATTTCAAACTTCTTATTATATTATAATTTTTGGTTAACAGTGTCACTTTCGGATCGTTGAACTGAGCGCAACTTCACTCGCACACTACTGACGTTTACCCGTAAATGTCAACTAATGTCATTGAAACGTCATTCAAGTTTACTAAACAAATCAATCAGTCGCCTGACTAAATCACGATTCTCTCTATCCAGTTTGCCACAACATCCTAAATGGATCCGTCCGCAGAGCATGCACTGATCAAAAAAGAAATACTTCATCCCGGCAAAACATACATCCCACTGATACCGGGAACAAGGGTATGTGCACAGATTATTTAACGTTGATTGAACATTGTCTTCCCATTCGAAGGTGAAATTCCATTTTCAAACACTAAAATGCGACGAAAACAACACAATCCTGGACGATAGCCGCGAAATGAAGCGACCCATGGAACTTGTTCTCGGCAAAAAATTCAAGCTCGAAGTGTGGGAGGTGATGGTCCAAAAAATGGCTTTAGACGAAGTAGCCAAATTTACCGTAGACAAATCTGTAAGTGACGATAAATCGAAATTCCGTGGATAGTAATTGATTTCGATCCGTGCAGCTTGTTTCGCAATATCCGTTCATATCGAAAACGTTGCGCGATGTCGGCAAGAAATCGAAAGAGCGGAAGCATTGTTGCGGGATGACCATTCAGAACGAAGGAATTGGCTACAAGGATCTTGACGAACTGTTCAATCACCCTTGTGACCTGCAGTTCATTTTCGAACTGACATCCATCGAACTGCCCGAGCAATATCAAAAGGAGTCGTGGCAGCTCAACGACGAGGAGAAGATGAATTCAATTCACGAATTGCGTCAAGCCGGGAATGCTTTCTATAAAGATAAAAACCTCACCAAGGCAGAAGACAGCTACAGGATGGCCTTGGGAATGCTGGAGCAGCTTATGTTGAGGTCAGTATTTGCGTGGAGAGATCAACGCGAATCTCGCTTATTTCGTTCTTAAATCATGTCCACAGGGAGAAGCCGCACGACGTAGAATGGCTTGAACTTGCACAAATGAAAATCCCTTTTCTACTGAACTACTCGCAGTGCCGATTGATGAACAAAGACTTCTATGCGGTGATCGAACACTGTACAGAAGCTATTAAATATGACCCGAAAAACGTGAAAGCGCACTTTCGTCGGGCCAAGGCGCATGTAGGAGCGTGGAACCCGGACGAAGCCAAAAACGATTTCAACAAGTGCATGGAGCTGGACGCAGCGCTCACGCCGGCCGTAACTAAAGAACTGAACTTACTTAACGACGAGCTTAAAAGTCGAGACGCGGACGATAAAATGAAGTTTCAAAATATGTTTTGAATCAGATTAGCTGTAGCGAATTTAGTCATTTTGATGTTTCTTAAGATGTTTTTAATGCAATTTGTTCGTATTTATTCGGTATGAAGCGACTTTTTCAGTTTTCATTTATATTTATAAACAAAATAAAGGTTGTTATTTATGTTGAAGCCTTTTGATTATTTGATGAGCACAAATGAATAACGATTACTTTAATATGAAGTAAAAACTGGTCAAATGCGAGCTGAAGTCGCACTCTGGAGGTTCCGTGCTATAGAAAACCCCACAAAATAAATACAAGCCATCCATAGAGAAATTTATTTGGTAAAAAGCTGGGCTGGGCTACGTGCAGAGATGCGGGTGAGCTTTTGCTTATAAACCTAATTATAAGAAAAATTACTTCGAAATACCCAAAAATGAACTTATGAAAAGATTTTTAAGTTGGCTTTTCCGGTGAAGCGTAGTTTTCGAGATTTCGGCTGGACTTCTTCAGACAAAATTCACCACAGCTCAGCGAAAATCCCTGAAAAAAATGAGTCCCAATTGTTTGCTCACAGTGAATTCTATTTGTAAAGACTATACATAATTGGGATTAATTCGATAATTGATCAAATAACTACGGAATTATTGGAAAATCTTAGATATAGGTGTCGAGGAAAGACAGAATAATAAACGCATGTAAATTAGGAGTTCAAAATATTGATCGTTCAAAAAGTAATGAGAATGGCATACGTATGAGAGGAGAGGGGGGGGGGGTACTTTGATAAAATAATTATTGTTTCGTATACGAGAGTCATTCAATAAGTAACGAGACAAATTGATGTAGGTCAAAAATTGTTTTATAATTAAATACGAAAATTTAAGGGTTTCAAGTTGGCATCCTTGTTATTACTTCTGCTCAGCTGTTTGGTAAGATTTTGTAAATATAACGTATAATTCAGTTAGATCAAGATGTCAAGTCCGATTGAGAATTGCACCGCGGAAGAAAGTGCTGTGATTGGATTTTTGGTAGCAGAAGGTGTTAAAGGTAGTGAGATTCATGCAAGGATGTTAAAAATGTATGAGAACAATTGTTTAAACCGTTCGAACATTTACAAGTGGATGGAACAGTTTAAAAGTTTCCGCGAAAGCGTTGGAGATGGGCAGCGAACTGGACTACCGGTCCAAGTTGCAAATTCTTCCCTTGAATCTCGCATTGACATGATAATCCAAGGTAACACACTGTTGAACTGATAGCAGAAAAAGTGAATGCAAGTGTTGGAACTATACATAACATCATTCACAATAAGCTGCTATACAAGAAACCTTGCACGAGATGGGTGCCAAAACAATTTACGGACATCCACAAAGAAAAAAGGTTTCAAATCAGTCAACAGTTGAAAGTCCGATGTTTAACTGAAAAAGAAGCTTTTTTTGAAAGAATTGGATCCACCATTGCGAGCCTGAGTCGAAGAGACAAAGCCTGGAGTAGAAGCACACAAGTTCTCCAACGCGGAAAAAATTCAAGAAACAGTCATCAACAGGTAAAGTGATGCTTACACTTTTTTGGGACTCACAAGGCTCTATTTTCTGCCATTTTCTGGAAGACCAATGAACAATCAACAACCAATGTTACTGTAACATGCTGGAAAACAAAGTAAAGCCTGCCATTCGCACTAAACGTCGTGGATTTTTCACAAAAGATGTGATTTTGATTCACGACGATGCACGGCCGCATACTGCACAGATAACTCAAGAATGCATTCAAAAACTGGGCTGGGAGAGTCTTTCACACACCTCTCATAGCCCAGATGCTCCATCAGATTTCCATATGTTTGGTCCTCTTAAGGAGGCGCTACATGGCAAAAAGATTGGCTTTAACGAAAAAGTCAAGATTCACGTGCAAATTTGGCTCCAACAGCTACTACAGCTGTTGGGGGGGGGGTATGTTATGTTGAGAAGTAGCCAAAATTTTGTACTGATTGAATGAACGGTTTTTAAACTACAGCAATTTGTCTCGTTACTTATGGAATGACCCTCGTAGATCAGAGTCATGATCAGTCAGAATACCTACAAAAACAAATTTGCTCTAACGGTGTCAGTTTTGAATCGCATTTGTTTGTGACTTGCTGATACGTTTCGATAAAAATGGATAAAATTGAAATGCGTGTGCTGATAAAATATTTTTGCTTGAAATTTTTTACCACCAAAGTTTTTGAAGAACTACGAGGGACATTAGGAGAGGATGCTTGGCTATATTCTACAGTGGTTCGGTGATGTGCAGAGTTGACACATGGAAAAACAATATTTAAAGATGATCCGCATTCGGGCTGCCCTTCGACGTCAGTCACTCGAGAACTGGTCTAAAAAGTTGAAACAATTGTTTTGGAAGATCGTCGTATAACAATCCGCTTTATTAATGAAGTGTTAAATATTTCAATTGGTAGTGTACATAGTATTTGGCATGATCATTTGGGAATGAAAAAGGTATCCGTGCGTTGTGTACCAAGAATGCTAACGGACGCACAAAAGCAAACGCGACTCATGGTTTCGGAGAGCTCATTGGAATTGTTTCAACAAGATACCGATCGTGTTTTGGCTCGATTCATAGCAATGGATGAAATATGGCTTCACCATTACGACTCTGAGACAAAACAGCAATCAATGACATGGAAAACACCATCATCTTCAACGCCAAAGCAATTTAAAACAATCTCGTCCGCCGGCAAGATCATGGGGTCTCTTTTATGGGACAGCCATGGAGTTATAATGATTGAATGCATTGATCATGGCGCCACTATAATTGGAATAGTGAACGTAGAACAAATAAAAAAATTAAGTCACGAAATCCTTGAAGAAACGACGAGAAAAACTCGCGAAAAACGTTCTGGTCCATCAGGACAACGCATCGGCACACATGTCTGCAGTTACCATTGCAGCAATCCAAGATGCTTACTTTGAGATCCTTGAGCATGCACCATATCCATCGGACTTGGCTCCTAGAAATTTTTACTCATTTTCATGTTTAAAAGACCATTTGATAGGCACAAAATTTAAAGACGAAGAATTGAAAGCTGCCTTAAACGATTTTTTTAGTGCCCAAGATGAAGATTATTTTAAGAGGAATTTTGGATCTAGAAAAAAATATGTTAAACGCATTAATCTAACGGGTGATCACGTAGGAAAATAAAATTATATTAAACCTAATCATCTTCCAACCTAGCAATTCTCATTACTTTTTGAACGCCCCTCGTAAGTCTCAAGATTCAAAAGTTGTGTTGTACAGCTTCGCCGTGAAAGGTGTGGTTGCCTGCCAAAAACGTTCTGTAAACAGTAAAAGCACATAATCACGTTTATTTCTTATGGGGAATGTTTTTCATGTTTTTAAACTTTATTTTTATTGCCAAGGCTTACTCAAAAAATGTAAGGTAACTATTTTTTTATTGCTACATGTCTGCTACAAATCAAGACGTCATAACATAGAGGAACTCTTGTCTGTGTTGAATACGCTTGATTTTAAAAATAAAAAAGTATTAAAAGTTTCAACGAAAATAAATTATTCTGCTTTCAAGTTTGTCAATAGATCACTTCATCAGCTTCTTTAGTTTATTCACTAGCAGCACATTGTATACTTAATAATTTAAAATTCAAATTCTACTTTGACTAGACAATTCCATAGCTAACATCTAAGCGGCAAGATCATTCTCTAAAGCCTTATTGTTAGTCCAAATTGCTTTTCGCGGGTGTCTTTATTTATTTAATTGATTCTTTTCTATTTGATATGTCGGCGATCCGCATACAATCATCATCGTTTAAAAGAAGATTCTCCACCTGTTCGTCAGACAGTGTATCCTTTTCATTTCTGAAACATATTCTCAATTGAAATTGGAAATCTTGTGAATGAAAATTCAAGCGAATACCTTGAAAACATGAAGAAATCTCCGCTATCATTGTTCACTTCCGACTCGCTGTTCCTTCGTTCTAAGGTTCGACCAACTTTTTGAAATCCACTCGTAAACACGTCCTTGACCCGATCGCTTGCATCCAAGAGAATGTCGAAGCTCTGACGTCGTCCTGACGACTTGAAGCTGCTGGATCGTGTGATCCACGTACCAATTCCATCGCCGGATTTCTTTGAACCATCGTCTGCGGTGTCAACTGTAAAAACGGTCGTGCAAGTCACTTTTCTATTATCATCCGATGAAGAAGTATCACTACCGGGCGGAGTTTTATCATCAATCACCGACTGATGTGAATATTCTGAACTACTGCTATCAGACAGGCGAATTTCAGTCCATTGCTCAATATCATCAGTCAAATTTGATACGGCTGAGCTCGATGCGGGATCGCGGCAAAACGAGAACACCGAATCTGTGGCTAATGATTTGGTCTCGTCATTTTTCACATTACCAGCATCCAGCGAAGGCAAATAATCATTTTTATTCTCAAAATCGTACAACAGATGCGGACAATCGTGCTGATCGAAACGTTTCTGTCGAATAGGACTTGATTTGGTGCTTAATTTCGGCGGGAAGTCTAAATACTCATCACAGGAATCAATCTGACTGGGAAACGTCGTTTTATTATTGCACAAACTATCATTACTATTGGTTTCGTCAAAACTGATGGTCGTTTCGAAATTGTGGTGTTTTTCTTGTCGCATTTTATGTATCTCTTCCGATATTTGCTCCAGATTTTTTAACGCTTCCGTATATGTTAATTTTGCTTCGCTTACTTTATTTTCTAGACTGTGGATTTTTTCACGTTGCGTTTTTAGAAGACCATTGTAGTTTGCCCGAGTCTCATAGTATGGCCTGTATTGTTTTTTAAAAAAATATAATAATATGATTTTTTTTCAAATGGTCGAATTACTTGCATGGCTACAAAACAGTTGTTATCAATTAAATCGTACAAGTTTGTGTGTTCCTACTTACAAAATCAATAAATCATGCTGATAGGCCAATATATTCATGAAAAGTAGTTTTCTTCGAATATTGTAACTAAAATAAACGTAAAAATAAAATTATACATTTGTATGCAGAAATTTGAACAGAATGTCGTAAATTAAAGGTAAAATGCGATATATATTTTTAAAATTATTTAATTTTTACAAGCAATTTATAGAAAAATGAAAGCACTAAAGTTATTTTGTTGATCGATACAAACATTAAGCGTTTTGCACTATTTTCACGAGTGAAGTGTGGTTTAAAGAGATAAACTTTTCGTAAGACTGATCTTTTAGAAACGCAAAAAATCAATCCAAATGTTTCTGGAATATGCATATTTATAATGATTGACTCCTTTTTTAAACCATGCATAACCAAGAAATGTGAGGGCTTTGCAGAAAAGAATGACGAAGTAAAGTTCCCAGACGATAGCTTGAATTCGAATTGAGAGATATAGAAATTAGGGAAGACTCAAAATCAATTGAAGGTTTCAGTTTTCACTGGATTTCAATAGCTAAAGCTTGCAACAAGAAGAATGGTAATAAGCCATCCACCATAGAATTTTATGTCATGAATTTATTAATTGGATCAGACATTCCTTTAACCGCGGCAGATATCTTTGGCATATTGAGCGTTGCACACATCAATATGGCAGTTCGTACTAGGATTGCTGATGCCCTCTTATATAAACACATTACGCAACAAATTCGCTGTGGAAAATTCTGGAGCGAATTATTTACCACAGGCTGCTTCCAATAGTAGAAAAAGAACTCTCATCATTTCAGTTTGGCTTCCGTAAGACACGTCCAACTGTTGACGGTTTCACCAAGGCCTTCAACTCGGCGGGTTGGTAGCATATACGTTTTTTGGGATAGCCGCGGAATATTTCCCGTCGATTATTTTCAGAAAGGTAAAACAATAACGGAAGGCTATTACGCATCATTACTTGATAAGCTAAAGAAATTGCAAAAACACGACCGCATTTGAGGAAGAAAAGAGTGTTTTTCCATCAAGACAACGCGCCTGCTTACGCTTCAGCTATCTCCATGACTAAAATTTACAACTTCCATGCACCGTTTTCTTTAGATCTGGCCTCAGTAACTTTTTCCTGTTTCCTATCCTAAAAATTTGGCTTGGAGGACAGAGATTTTCATCGAACGAGGAAGTTCCGACATATAATGAAAAACGAAGCTAAATTTTAAGAAAAAAATTCCTTGTTTATGTCGGAAACTTTTCGGACAATCGTCGTACAGAATGCCCCGGTCAAAGGTGATGTTCCTTACTATATCCACTAAATATTAGCGAGCTACCTCGTTGATAGGACTCTCTGCTGCGCTCGAAATCTTCAGGTTTTTTCAGAGTGCTACAGCAGCCCCGGATCGCACAATTTCTGAAAGAACCTGAAATAGGTATCTGCCAATTTGAAAATGACACGCTTATCTACTGATCCAATATAAATCCTCAAAACGCAACCAGCAAAATCGATGCCGAAATTAAAAATGGTAAAGACCTTTATTTGCTTGGTAAAGAACATGGGCAGATATCTCCTTCTCATGACCGTCAAGAAGTAGGCAAGAAAACGTCAACGTTCACATTAACGGCATAGTTGTCAGACCCATAGCAAGCCCGAACTTCCTAGGAGTTCCTTTCTCGGAGGATCTAAAATTTGACCAATACATACCTTCTGAGCAAAAAGTACCCGGAATATCTCATTCAAATTGCCCGCGTTAAGTATTTTCAAGTATTTTAAGTATCTTTTTGTATGTTGGTAGGACTGTCCTTAATTACAATGCCAAAAATGGACGCGATCTGTCAATTAGTTTGTTTACAGCAGCTGGTTACTCTAATTAATTTCGGTCCACGGGTGGAAGTTGTATTTTTGCCACCAAACACTACCAGCTTGCTTCAACCAATGAACCCGGGAGTTATTAAAACATTTGAAGCTTACTGCACAAGGAGATCATTTGCACATCTAAAGCTATGAGACAAAATAGCGAGCTTTCTGTCAAAGACTTTTGGAAGCAATTCAATGTTTAGATGCTGTAAGAATTATTGGACAATCGTGCAATGAAATTTCACAAAAAACTTCGAATGGCGTCTGGAAAAGGCTGTGTCCATTTTTTCCACCACAGAAACCCAAGGAGAATCAGCCTCAGATCCTGAACAAATCGATGGTATAATTAAAGAAGTGGTCGATATTGCCAAACAATTAAATTTAGAGGTGGATGATGATGACGTTCAAGAATTGCTGGATTCAAGAGCTTATAGAAATGCGCGAACATGATCAAGACATTGAACAAACTGATTCGTTAAATCCAGTTGAATCGGAAAATCAAATGAGGATTTCAAACTTAACAGAAGGCCTCAGTACAATTGAAAGGGGGTTACAAATTATAAAAAAATAGATTCCAATGAAGAGCGCGTTTCTACCACAAAACGGGAAATAAAAAAGTTACTGGCATGCTACGAGGAAATTTTACGTGAGAAGAAGAAAAACTCAACTCGTCAGACGACATTGTTAGACTATATGAAGCCTTCGACATCAAAATAACTTCGGTTTACGATGTTCTATTTATAGTAATGTATATTGATTTTTTTTATCTATCATTTTATTAAACATGTTTCTTCTAAATTACTGTTTTATTTAGACTCTGGTCCCGATCACACAAACTTTATACGTATTTGTATGCAAAGTTGAATCCCGAGTTACGCGAATTCGACTTACATGGCTATCGCTTGGTCCCACCTATCGCGTAAGTAAGGGGTATTACTGTACTAAGATTCACTAAAGCTCAAGGCTTAGACAGCCACACCGAATAGATTTATTTGTAAAAGCAGACCTTTATAATTAAATTAATGATGGAAAAAATTAGTGAGAATCCAGTACTATCCCTTATACCGATATCCATCACCGGGGAAGTACTAAGCAAACATACAAGAAGTGAATAAGTATATTACACAAGGAAGGTGGAAGCAAAGACTGATGGAGACAGAGGCTTGGAAGATGCGGAGGTAATTTAATCGGCAAAAGCCTGACATGCCGAGCAGCAGGAGCTGCTCGGTATCTTTTGAAGATTTCAACCTCCTAACGTTGAAAAAAAGATATGAATGTTTCAATATCGGTAACACAGCGTTCGATAAGCATATGGTCGTGTGAAACTCTAAAAAACGAGTTAAATGTTCACAAAAGTAACAGAAATGCACAACAAATAATGCTAACGTTAGCCTGGTTACTATTCAGAATAAAAACTATAAAGAACCAACAAACTTACACCGTATTTGTCATTCAAATTATGTACGAATAAAAGCATAAAATTTTTTTAAAACACTTTTATATTGCCGCAAATGCATTGACATTGATTCAACGAGAGTTCACAAGACGAGATCAAATTTAATACTGCCTTAAACATTTTTGCACGCATGCCACAAGAATTTTATCTTTCGCTTATCACTTTCTTCTATGATAAAGCAATTATGTTTCAAGCAAACAAACGGTATAGGAAAGATGTGGTGTTTTGGCATGTATTCTATAGAGAGCTGACATGAGTAAAGTTAAATATTGGTTTTAGTTTATTTGATGGTATTTTGGTCCTTTCTGCTTACAATTAGTGCAGAATATACAAAGCAGCATTTGTCTCTTATATTCATTTATTTATCAGACTAAGAACAAGAAAACTTAAATAGAAATTCTCAAACTCCATTCTGCAATAGATGACAAATATATTAAAAACAAAATGTAGGACGTTCAAAGAAGCCAAATAAACTAGGAGAGGCAAGACAATGCTGACCTGCTGTTTTGCAACGCTCAAATTGACAAGAGGATTCGAAAGGCTGACGAAACTTTAAACGAACAGTTAAGGATAAAATTAACGTAATGCTTGGTTAAAAATATGAAAATATGTTAAGAAGCAACGATTAAAGATTAAACATTTATTTGCCGGAAAAACAATTCAATTTACATTAAAAAACGAGATTACTAACCTGGAAGCTTTTATAGCACTTTTCAGTTGGGCTTGCAATTTGGTCACACGATTGTTGGCAACTTCTGACTTCAACTCCGTAATTTTCAGTAGATTCCGGGTTTCTGTACATTCTATCTGCGACTGGTTGACACGACCTGATCGAGTGCATCACATTTAGATTAGAAACAAACAACAACAAAACAACACTGAGCAGGGAATTCCAAAAGTTACTTACTCGCTGCATGACTAAGCATCTCTTGGCAGGCTGTATCTAATGTAGATTTTTCGCCAAGCCCTTGTTCCGCTAAAAATACCATTTCTTTTGCGGCAGCATGAACAGATTTGGCTTTTTCGTGATTTGTTTGTGCGTGCTGTGCTTCTTTTGATAGCTAAACGATTAGTTATAAAGTAAAATATTATAGAAAATATTGTTGTCAGTTAAATGAATTTTTTTTAAATAAATTGATTGATAAATCTAGGAAAAAAATAAATTTTGTTTGATTTTACAGCATTTTGGCAAGTGATTTATTTCACTTTTAAATCGAAATTTCACCAAATCATCATTTTCACAAGTGCACCTTTTAATCATCTAGTATTTTGGGGACTTTTTTAATTAATAGAAAAAAGTGCAAATTGTTTGGGAAAAAGGTTTACAAGTTTTTGAAATAGATTTAAGGGAATAAAACTATATTAAAGCAGTTGATTTTCTTTTACTGTTGCACCCAGTTTATTTTATCCCTAGTACTACTGAAATAATACTTAAAATCATACAAATATAGTGTAAAGTGTGCATACATACTTGGGTGGCATACAAACGAGCCTCGTAATAAGGTTTAGCAGCCTCTATAGAGTTACCTAGCTTGTGTGCCGATTGCTTGATTTTTTCAACACTTTCGGCAAGTAGTTTCTTAAATTCACATTTGGCTTCCTAAAATATGAATGCAGGAAGCATTAATAACAGAAATTCAGATGATGATTTTTTAAAAGTAAAATATATTAAATGAAGTCGATCTGAACGAAATGTTGACAAAATCCTTTCAAGGCAGTTTGGTTCTGTCTACAAAACACATTCGGCTCGAATTGATATGAAAGAAGATAAAACCTAATGCGATTTTTGTTCGGAGGACCTTGGTTTGAATGCGTGCATTGATAGTGTGTATATTTACTACTTAATATGAGTGACCACTTTATGCAGGGTGTTGAGGATCTAATTGTTCTTATCTGAAGACAAGATAAGACTTTTCAGTATCGAAGCCTGGCAACAAGCATTGTCTACTTTAACAGATATAATTGTAAGCGAGTAAGAATGCTAAAATTTCTACATAGCTTCGTTGCTATTATTTTGAATGAGTTATCACCAACGATCGTAACTTTTTCTATCGCCGTTTTTCAATGAAAATCCCAGCCAATGCTGTACCGAGATTACTTTTGTAGTGTTCAGTTTCTTGTAAATGGCGAAATAGGGCACGGAACGAATCAAATTTCGGAGAAACAAAGTTCAGGCTCATCGGTGAATGTAAGAAAAGTTCCCAGCCTGGCTAATGTTATTTGTGTGCAGCGATTGAACCTCCTTGACGCCTTGCACTGCCGTTGTGGAAGACAACTGCTTGTCGATTTATTAGTGCAGAATGTATTTTACGCGTTTCATCTGCAACATTTTGCAGCTGTCGACTGTACACTCCACGTATATCGACGGGCAGAAAAGCTTTTCTCGGGTGCTACTCTTCTGTCGACGTTGATCTTAAATATAGTACGGGGTTTTCAACCCTCATGCAAAGAACTTATTTTTTATTCCTAATCACAGATTGCCTAAAAAACATTTTAATTCAACTTGGCCAAAAATTCTAGAGCGCACTTGTTTTCTCTCTGAATAATGTAAAGACTGCATCCTTCCGCTAATTTTGTAACTGTGAGCTATCGTTCGCTTCTGTGGTTTCTAAGAAATTGGTATTCGTTACATGATGAGACCTCTACGATTGTGGCTCATTTTTAAATAGTGGATCTCCGGGCCGCAAGTAGTTATACCGTTTGTGGCACTGTCCAATACGAAGCGTATTTACTGCATAAATTCCACATATCTGGCGGTGGGCTTTCACTATGCTTCGAATCTGATCAAACTCGAATCATACACACTGCTCCTGAAGCATCGATAGGTTGCATGAAAATGGCACTTAAAACTGAAAGTGCCTTATTGTTTGTACTTTTATTCTGATGAATTGAAATTTTAGTTGATCCTTTTTACAAAATATGCATACTTTTGTATTTTTAGCGTTTAAAACTGAGTTTGTATTTGATAAGCCTGTTGAAAGATATTACACACAAGATTTCACACACACACGCACGCACACACTCTCCCACACACATACAGATGAATATAATAAGATATATGAGATATTATTTCCACACCATCTAATGAGATAAATACCACGGCGCGATGCTTTTAAAGTGGTATCCCCACTCTGTAGGCCTATTCCACGTAATACAAGGGATTACCAGTGGGACATAACATCGATGGAAAACGTTAGAAAAAAGGTTATGGCCGATGGAGGACAGGGATTCTTCAAAATTTCT
Organism: Oxycera nigricornis; assembly: GCA_963942545.1. Lineage (NCBI taxonomy): Eukaryota > Metazoa > Arthropoda > Insecta > Diptera > Stratiomyidae > Oxycera > Oxycera nigricornis. Next base: position 11,761,365 of record OZ012660.1, on the reverse strand, counting down.
CTAGCAGTTTTAACAGAAGAAGCATGCAATTTTGATGCAGACAAAAATGAAAGAAGCTCATACTCTCCTGGAGGTAGTACATCAAAAGAACGTAAATTAAACAGCGTATACAGATTAATATTACTATGTATAGTTCCAATTATTAAAGAGACTTACAATAACGCGAAGATTTTATTCGAATTCACAAAATTGAATGAAATTCCTTTCAAATTGTCTGCATCGGCAGCTTAGTCTTGTCGCTACTGTTTCATTACCTTAAGTTAATTGCTTGAATCAGGTAAGTATATTGACCAAGAAGACACGAACATCGTCAGCAAAAATATATTTTTAAGTTTCAAAAATTTAAAAGAAAATTATGAAAATTATAAGAAATATGCAAATCAGTGCCACAGTACGGTCAATCATTCTCTTTTAGTTAAAGAAGAAGAGGATGAAGATGATATGTTCATTTTACAGAAATGTGTTCTTCCTGGATTACATATTTTGCAAGGATCTGATCTGATCTGTTTTGGAATGGTATAGTTCATGTCGTAGGGTGTGAAAAAGCTTTAATTTGGCCAACAAAGTTGAAATTAGTTGCAAAGAATTACCAAGAGGAAATTTTTGACGGAAATGCATGCAGGTCACTTTTAAAGCACTGTACACAATTTATCAGAAGGTTTGTCCGTATGCATTGCATTGTATTTGGTGACCCTTCGCAAATCCTTAGAAAGTACGGAAGTATCGCAAACATTTAAGATCCATGCGATATTAGATAATCTAAAAGAAGGAATTTTACAATTAGGTGGTGATGGTTTAGGTTTGTGGTCAGAGCAGGCCATTGAATCAATCCATCGAGAAATTGAAAAATCCTGGAAGAGATTTAATATAAATCTAATCACAGATCCAACGCATTGAAGGCGCTTCAAAAATGCGGTAGTTACTTTTTCGTCTCAACATCTATAATTTTGTTATAAATAATTAGAATCTATGCTGGTATTTGTATTAAGGAAATATTTTACCAAATGAAAACAATAAATAACAAAAACATAACAGTAATTTGTCGGGAAACCGTTCTGCTTCACAATCTCTAGGTGATTCGGCATTGTTGTCTTTGGCATCTCTCCACATGTATGGATGCTCATTCTTCTTTCACCGATTCGAACAATTGGTCCATTTTTGTGAAATTTCTTACCGCTATGGCTTGTTTTATGTCTCCCCACAAGTATTCGATCGAATACAAGTTCGGACTCGTTAATGGCGAGTCTAAAACGGCAACGCTGTTGTCCTCCAGAAACTTCCATGTGTGTCGTGCTGTATGTTTGGGGTCCTTGTCGTGCTGACACTCTTAAAGATTCTCCTCAGTCCACGACAACATGATGTTTTCTAAGATGTCGACGTACTCTTCCTTGGTTAATATTTCTTCTATACGGTGTATTGGTTCAACACCAAACCACGGGAAACATCTCCAAGCGTGAATTGAGCCACTTCCATGCTTAATAGTTGAAGTGTAGCGCGGATCGAGTTCCCCACTCCTTGGTCGTCTTAAATATCTTCTGCCATTAGAGCCAATGCGATTTATTTTTTAGTCGCTCCAAAGGATGAATTTCCACTGATTTTTCCAGGTTAAATGTTCCCGTGCGAAGCGCATTTTTTACTTTCGATTAGTTGCCGTTACCAAAGTCTTCTTCCTGGCTATTTTGCCATGTAGTCCGGCTTCCACAAGACGTTTTCTGGCTGTTCTCACCGAAATGTCACTACTTTCCCCGAAAAGTCGGCTGATTTTTTTGGGCTCCGTTTCTATGTGCGGACAAGTTGTCTATTCATTCCAGTCCTAGGAATATCTTGGATAGTCCTGTGACTTTCCACGTGTTTCAGTGCTCCGTAAACAATTTCTATGGAACGCTCTAGTCGGCTGGCAATTTGTAGATACGACAAGCTTAGCTCTCTCAAATTTAAATTTTTTTTTTACCTTACTAGAGAGGCGCAACTCTAAGGCTTTCCCGTCGTTTTTAAAACAGTTTTTAAAACTTTGAAAATCACGTTTAAACTGCAACAAATACAACCGGCCTTTTCAAACTGATCATGACGAATGTATGTACATGCCATCCTATTTTAGACCAGGACGGATCTGTAGAAAAACGACTACATTTGGCCGTTGAGAGGGAGCACGCTGATTTTTGCAGGAAAAGTTGTGTAATAACTCGTATAACAATAATTGATCTATGCTCCCTGTCAAAAAAATCGGGAACATTAAAAAATCGAAATGTTTAAGAATTTAGAAAAACGGTGTTTTTCCTGCTTGTCTCACTCCTAACTTTAAAACGGTTCATTCCAGAGCAAAGTTGCGTGAGAATCAAAGTTGCGTAATTTTCCCAAGATAAAATTGCTTTAAAAGTCTAAAACATTTGACCCTTGTCGCAAAATAGCAATAATTAAAAATAAAATGGGGAAAAAAGCCGTTTGTTATTCATTTTTTTTACCATTTCAAATAAACTTAGGACCTTCATAGTTCGCCTAAAAAATCTTTATAATAGAATAAAACTGCCCACAAATTTTCATCAAAATCGAACCGGTAGGTTTGGCAATCAAAATTTATTGAAAAAAATTCAAATTTTTTGTTGTTGAAATATTGCAAGTCAGAAACTAAAGCCCATAGAAGTGCAAGATTTCAAAAAAATTTGTGAAATCTACTGATTCAATTTTGGTGAAAATTTGTGTGCTGTTTTATTCTATTTTATAAATCTCTTAAGCGAACTATGAAGGTCCTAAGTTTATTTGAAATGGTAAAAAAAAATGAATAAGAAACGGCTTTTTTCCCATTTTGTTTTTAATTATCGTTATTTTGCGACAAGGATTTGTTACGTTCGCCACGCAACGTAGTCGATCCCAAACCCACAAGGGCGAAATATGGGACTTCCCTGTCCTTGAGACCCCAAACCACCGTGCGGGTAAACGCTGTTTTTTCGGAAAATGGAATACGCAAATCGCCACTTCGCACAATCAAACCAATGAATGTATTGAATTGTTATTAATGAATTATAGGGAGTAGGTCAATTTAGGATAGAGGTTTGAATATATGTATGTATATAGACATAAAAATTAGGCCATAGGGCGCTTTAGATACGGATTATTGGAACTGATGAAAGATAAAGAAGATGGTTAGGAAATTGGATTAGATAACTAAGTAGGTAATAAGTTTTGTTTATGGGGAGTGTTCCTGACCGTGCGCGGGAAGGCTGCGTAATCACCAACAGCTAAATGCATTTTCGTCAACGTCACAGACCCTGCAGATAAGTTGCCAACAATCACAACAACAAACAACGCTCACCCAATCGCCGTAACAGATCCCAAATCAAGGCTCCGCCCGGTTTACGACACGCCATTGGAGTCCACTATGCGTCTGTGATACCTACAACCATTGGCAATTGAAATTCACCATGATTAGCGACCGCCACGATTATTTCCCCAACACCCCAACCACATCACCCAAGCAGCAGCTGACGTGCATCGACAAGAACCGGTCCGAAAAGCCCGGAAGCTGCGAGGAGGTCATCACACTGAGCTGGGCCGTTGACCGCCTACACAGGACAACGGTATTGGGAAATCCCATATATAGGGCCGGTGGAACAGCTGGCGGAGATCTTTTCTTTTTGGTTGTGTGAACTGGTGGGCGGCGCGTTACTGGATCTTTTTTGGGAGTAAATCGCTGAAGCTGGAAGATAAGCTTACGCGTTGTGGAAGGAGGAGAGAAGACGACGGCTAGTAAGCGGCGCACGTTCGGGAAGTAGCAGATGAAACCGGAGCCGCAGCATTAGGATAAGAAGGAACAAAATTGTGAGTAGACAATAAGTAGAGATAGGAAATTTAGCCAGGTCTTTCAAGGAAAATAAAGTTGTGCCTTGAATTTAATTTGAATTGGTGATTTTGTGAAGTGGCGAGGCGGAAATCGCGTGTCCGGCTTTGTGTTCCTTGTGCTCCCCTATTCGGTCGGTGGTTTTTGGGTCACCGTGAATCATATTCCCGTTTCAGGATTCGCGGACAGGGCAGTTTCGGCGCAGAAACGGGTGGCGCCCTTTATAAAATACATTTTCCCACACCCCTCTTCGCGGGTGAAGCCGGGTGGGATTGCCCGAGCCCTGGCTAAGATCGGCTACGGTGGAAGTGCGGACGTTAGACGAAATTGAGCCGTAACAGATTAAATGGTTTAGACTTTTAAACCAATCTTATCTTGTAGAAAATTTTATTACGCAACTTTGATTCTCACGCAACTTTGCTCTGGAATGAACCGTTTCAAAGTTAGGAGTGAGACAAGCAGGAAAAACACGTTTTTTTTTTAAAAAAAGTTAAACTTTTCGATTTTTTTTAATGTTCCCGACTTTTTTGAGAGGGAGTATAGATCAATTATTGTTGTACGAGTTATTCCACAACTTTTCCTGCAAAAATCAGCGTGCCCCCTTTCAACGGCCAACTGAAAACAGATCCACCCTGGTCTAATTTATAGTGTTTCTAATTAAATGTCCTTCAGCTGTATGTAAAGTACATCGAGTTGAAGTAATGAAAAGGGAGAAATACAGGGCGGTTCGTTTAGGAAACAGATCTACAAGTGAAAAATTAAATTGATAGCTTCTCCCAATCACACAGACAAGGCTCGCAATCTGGTCTCCTTTCTAGGGTTTGCGAACAGCCTACTCTGCCCTCTTAGTGAAAAGAAGAAATCGGGGATGTTTTACGGGATGATGGTACGGTATGTGGTAGCTTCTTTATCATTTCATTAGTCATTGCTGAGAGGTAATTGGCAATAACCTCGTCATTAATTATGTTGTCCTGAAATCCCAGTTTATTCATTTGTTTAGTAATAAAAGGGATTCAAAGATCAAGAATTGATGTGTTTTACCATTGAAAAACTCTTGAATCGCAAAAACTTTAAGATCCAAGCAAATTTATGTCCCTTTTTGTTGGTTGTGCCGTTCAAAGCCTATTAAAGCTATTACCACCAAGGGTATGCATTTATGTAACCAATTTCCTGCACTATCCTTCCCGTACTCAACGCCTGGCACCGAATCGCGATAATGCAAATAGAAAATCGATACCCGTTGTGCCACCCACTTCCGCACATCCTACTTACGTCCAATTCCACCTCGTATTTGTTTATGTCGTCCGTCGCGCTGTTCAGCTTCTCCAGCTCCACCTGCAACGAGAAAACACACGTCCCAAATCAACAATTTGTCGCCAAGCAAGTGTCGTTCATTGTTTTATAAATAAATTCGTGAAAAATGCATCAAAATGTTACACGGAAAGGTCATATGCAAGTCACGCTGACACACGTCCTGTTGGTAGGGAATCTGGTCAATCGGGCGGCAGCTCGGCAGGAAGGATAACTAGGAGGTGTGCCTATATTTATTACCTGAACGCGAGGATCTAAAGGTGTGTTACTGTCCACGGACATTGCGACACCACAGGAACAACAGGACTCGAAATCGAAACGGATCAAATCTCAACGAATATTTACACTGATTCCACGCGGTTATTGCTTATCTGACATACACCATATTCTCACAACACTTATGAACACGGCCAACAAATATAAATTATGAATTAATTAGGAATTTGGCAAGGAAAAAGACGAATTCATATCAATTGGCTCCGAACACGTCCCCACGGCAGGAACAACATTTTTCGTTTGACAGTCGGAGAGAGAGAGAGAGTGTCGTGTAGTTTGACAGCTGAGCTGGGAAAATTCCCACACTCACGGAATTTTCGAAACTTTCATACCGATGGAGTGGAATTTTGAGATTGCATCCTAGTCGTTGATAAGTGGCGCTGATCGCAATTAAAACTATTTGCAGAAAAAATATTAAATAAGCTTTGAATATTTGAATGGTATTGAATATCGAAAATGAATTTGTTGCAATTGCAAGACGGCAAGCCAGAATAAATATCTTTCGGCACTTTTTTGCTACTTGAGAAGGAATGAGATTAAGAAGCGAATGACGGAAGAAGCCAATTACTAACGTGCAAATTAAATAAATAATATTATTAATCCCCTCACGCTCAATATCCATGTAGTATTAACGTTGTAACGCATAAGTTCAAACTGTAGCCAAACTACTCAATTGTTGCAGTACAATCGTACTGCGCAAAGGTGAGTATCGCAGAATAATAAATTGATGGCAAAGTTCAGAACTGGTAAAGCAAGCATTACACGAAGCAAATATTTGCTAAAAATTAAAGCAAATATTTGCTTATCCGTGTAATAATGAAATATTTGCCTTAATTTTTTGCTGAAAAATATTTGCTGTCGTGTTTGCTAAACCCAAAAAGGTGCAAATATTTGCTTCGTGTAATGTAGTTATTTGCTAGTGGCTCCACCAGTGAGCAAATATTTGCTCAGATATTTTCTTTGCTCATACCGACATTTGGTATTAGCAAACAATAGCAAATCATTGCCATTTGAAATGTCACTTTTGTTGTGAAAGTCGCCATCAAAACGTGATTCGTTTTCCACTACAGTTTTTCATCATATTTCTGGTAAAATTTATTGTGATTTTAGTTTATTTGTTTTTAGTTTTCAATTTTATTGCAATTTCGCAGACAAACAAAGATGACTGATGAATATTTAGATTTGGAATTCATTGATGATGATGAAGATCCGACATATGGATCAAGTTCTACCCAGAACAGAAAAGCCACGCAATCGAAAAAACGGCAAGTGAAACCAAAAGTATGTTCCGAGTGGTCTGACATTGAGATGTTCAAACTGATTGCATGTGTGGAATGTGTGCCAATGCTGTGGAATTCAAAAGATTTGAAGTATCGCAACAAAATCGAGCGACAGTCTGCATGGAAGCAAATTTCCGAAGCCGAATTCGATGAAAAATTCACCGGCACCGAGCTCATGGCAAAATGGTCGAACATGCGCATCCAATATCGTAGTTATTTCGCAAAATATCGAAAAACAAAATCGGGCCAAGGCGCAAATGAATCAGTCAAATGGAAATTCTACGAAGCCATGAGTTTTGTCGGCCGCGTTGAAGAAGAACAAACTGCTATCACGGTTTCAAATTTGGTATGTGTTTATCGTATTAATCGTATTCATTGTGGCTATCGTATTTAATGAGTCTTATGTTCATTAACCAAAGATAAATGCCGATGAAAGATCGCTCGATTCTCCAATCGATCGAAGCTCGACAAGTAGTCCAACACCATTGAGGCGTAGACGACTATCGCAATCATCGTCCACAACTACAACAACTACAACTTTGTCATCAGCAGCGCACATCGTAGCTGAAGGAATGAAGGATGCGGTCAATCAGTTAAAAGAGCAACGGCAAAAGCGTGAAGACGAATTCGATGCATTCGGAAAATATGTTGCGACAGAACTTCGTTCTATTCCTGATCTAAGTTCGGCACAACGAGTTCGTTTCAAAGTGGCACGCTTTTTAATGGATTGCATTGAAGCCGAATACCAGGGCACCAGTCAAGTTTGTGATTTGGATGAGAACATGTTGACTCAAATTCCACCACCACAACAATCAAAACAACAATAATAACCACTTCCAAATCAATAAATCATCGTAGCGTTTGGATTTGAAATCCATATTTTTCATTATTTTTAATCAATAAAGTAAGTAATGAATAAAACATTTGCCAAAAATTCATAATTTTATTCAAATACGACCATATTGAAAGCTGACTTCTCCTTCCTGAACGAAATATTGAGACAGTTCGTCACGTATTTGTTTTCCTCTATTGCTGATGAAGGTGCGATGCGCTTGGAGTGGATAGAAATTATTTTCTGTATTGATATCTCTGCGCCAATCACCATCCACAACATTTCCTTGATCATCGTAGCGATCGACCAACATAGGATTGAAATAAATACTGTTTCGCATTATGAGGTAGTTGTGGAGAGCACAGCAAGCAACTGTGATTTTTCGTGCCTTCTCTGGACCAAGATGAATCGGTTTTCCGAACACACGAAAACGACTTGCTAAAATGCCAAATGCATTCTCTACTATGCGTCTTGCACGCGATAAGCGATAATTGAAAATTCGTTCCAGTCCACTTAAATCTCGTTTTGCATATGGCTTCATTAAATTGTTGCTCAATGCAAAGGCATCATCGGCAACAAGGAAATAGGGAATTGGTTCATTTCGTCCAGGCAATTTCTCAGGTGCTGGCAAATGTAATTTATCGTTAGTGAGTGATGTGAAAAATGATGTACGGTTGAATACACCACCGTCTGATATTCGTCCGTTCGCTCCAACATCAATATAGGTGAACTTATATTTTGCATCCGCAATCCCCATCAGCACAATACTATGTGTACCTTCAAAAAAGAACTATTTATATAGAATTTGTTTTTCCATTGTATCGAAATGACTTGATACCTTTATAATTGAAGTAAATACTTCCTGAATGTGCTGGGGCTTTCATTACGATGTGTTTACCATCAACAGCGCCAATGCAATGTGGGAAATTCCACCTATCATTGAAGTCGCAAGCCAATTCAATCCAATTTTCCTCAGTCGATGGAAACTGAAATACGAGCTTTTGCAATTGCTGAGCTGATTGAAGAAATGAGGACAAGTTACCTTCATGAAGTCAGGCAGAAGAACTTTGTATATTGCGACGCAAACTTCAGGAACAATACTCGATATAGTTGTTTGTGGAATTCGAAAAAGATATTGTAGAGACATGAAACTGTCACCTGTAGCGAGAAAACGCAATGTGAGAGCAAGACGTTCTCCAGGTGAAATAGCTTCTCGCATGTTTGAGTCCTCTTTTTTAATCAACGGAGACACCATTTCCAAAAGATTGTTGAAGTCAGCAATGTTCATGCGAAGAAAGTTTTTGTACAAATGTGGCACCTCGTTCTCTAGCTCTTGAAGAAGTTGACTATAACAACCAAGTTCATTGCGCCGTCTCACCCAGTCGCGTACCCACATAGTACGCCTTCGACGAGGCGTTTGATTCTCATCATTTTCTTGATTGTTGATAAGAAATTGAGCGGCTTGGCCAAAAATACAAACCAACAATGCATCTTCTTCTTCGGAATCAGTCATTTTTACTTCAGAATAAATTTTTCGCGGAGTTTTTCCACACAGAACACAGATCACTGATATTTATGAACCAAAACGAAGAAAAAATGTTTGCCAATGACAGATGTAGTACAGCAAATAAAATATTGGTTTGCTATATTTGCTACGCAGTTTATTTCCTGAAAATTATTTACTTCGTGTAATGGCATAGCAAATATATTTGCTACAAAATGAGCAAAGAGACTTTGCTACCGGTTTAGCAAACAGGTTTGGAGCAAATATTTGCTACAGTGTAATGTCATAGCAAATATATTTGCTCAAAATAAAAATTTGCCCAAATAAATTAGGTACCAAATAAAGCAAATATTTGCTTCGTGTAATGCTTGTTTAACATTCGAACGGGATGATTTCCTGGAATTAACTATTTTTTTGTAACAACTAAGAAATTGTTTTTACCTCTCAAGCAATCATACGATCGCGAATACAGTTATATTCGGAGCGGTACAGTCGTACAGTCTTACTTACCCATATGGTAGATTTTTATTTATTTATTCATTTAGGAAAATTCAATGAACAGATTAGATCTAATTACACATTAAAATTAAAGTGTTTCAAGTTTTGAAGTTAAAGTACGTATAAAAGAATAAAAAGATGAGGACATAGGACCAAGTTCAAGTGCATCATGCTGCCTCATTATTCTCTGCAAAGGAGAGTTAAATTCAGTAGCGTATGCAGGATTTTGATAAGGGGGGTCATATTTTTGAATGCTTGACTAGGTACGTTTGCTAGTGCTTCGGTGAAGATATGAAGATATAATTATGTAATCATACTTAATCATACTTTTTCACCGGTCAAAGTGGAGTCCTCCAAAAATAATTCTGGCAGACTTTAGCCCGATTGCATGTCTGGTTTATTTACGTGGCTAAACTTGTTTATCCAAGGGGGGGGGGTTGAACCCGTACCCCCCTCCTTGGGTACGCCACTGGTTAAACTATACAGCTAATTCAGCAATGGTGGGGCTAAAAAAATTGAAACTCCTGGTGTTATGGGAAGGAACGCGAAGTGCTATGCTTTCGAATGATGAGGCCGGTATATAGCTCATACAAAAAACATTGATCGAGAAGTACTCGGTGATCAAGAAGTGAGGGAAGTTTCAAAATTCTCAACCGATCAGGATACTCCGTATGCGCTAGGCCGAATTTATAAAACAAAGACCGTGTGAACTTTACGTTGACCGGATTCAAGCAGTGTACGATCACAGGCATGATAAGGCGACCAAACAACCGAAGCATACTCGAGAATGTTTCTCACCAGCGAAAATATAAGAAATATATAAGAAGGACGAAAAACATATTCCGTTGCGTTGGTTGTGTTCCGCACGCACCGCATGCACGAAAATTTTACGAAACGCGCACATGCGGCGCCTGCGGTGTGATAAAGTGTGAGGGAGTGTTTATTTATTTATTTATTATCAGCTCATCTTACAGAGTAAGCTCCAATTACAAAATGAGTAAATAAAAATAAAAGTATAATTGAAATAAAAGAACTTAAGTGAATAATTGATTCCATAAACTACGCTTAAAATTAATGTAGGAAGATGGTGAAGGTCCAAGCTGAAGATTGTTATGTGTTCTAGGTAAACGTAGTAAAGTCGAATTAAAGTACACTTCCGTTCTAGCAAACGGTAAACTAAAAATATCGGCTGATTGAGAGGGTCGATAATGGTATCTTAATAAGACAGGATTATCGATGTTCACCTGAATGAAGTTATTATAAAGCTTAAAAAGTAAGCAGAGGTCAAGATATATCCTACGTGATTTCAAGGAGGGTAAACAAAGTAAGGCAAGACGTTCATCATACGGAATATAGGAAATTTTGAACTTAAGGAGGAGAAAGCGTGTAAATTTACGCTGAACAAATTCTAGGAGATTTATTAAATACTTCGATTTTCGGTCTTCCTCAGCTATTAAATTGAATTTTATCGCTGAAGAAGACCGAACGATTACCGTCGAAAATCGATTACGAATCCAAATAAAGATACACAAAATTAAAAGGAAGTTTTTCTTTTATAAAAACACAATTTTTTGTAGTTAAAACATTCCGTTATCCAAACGTCTTTCATTGGTACAATACAGTACAACAGATTTTCATGCCAGCCCTGCATTGAGTAGACCTCTTGAAAATGTTTACTTCGCGATGTTCTCACGCCGCTTTGGATGTGTGCATAAAAAAGGGAAATTTCCCAGGTTCTCACGCATTCCTATCGCACCCGTTCGTTTCATGTCCGTGAGCATGTGTGCGCGCCGTATTTCTCATCTCGCCCTCGCGCAAATCCATTCAGTCAGCGACTTCTTCTTATTGGATTCGGTTGAAAAGCACGGGTCGCGGTTCTTGTTCGTTCCGGTCGCGGGTGTCGCAGAAAGAAGCTGAAGTTCTTGCAAATTATCCGCCCTCGGCGGGTGTTTACGGTCGCATGCAAATCGCCCGAACGTGTCCGCGGAACAGTTGAAGTGATCGGCGCACGTACAGTCGCCTGCTAAGTGCGGAAATAGCCCCAGGAGAGCGCGGAAGGGGCACGTGAACGCGGTAGGAGCCCAAGTGCGGGTGAGTGCCAGGGAAATACCGCAAGTGCCAAGTGAAGGAAGCCGTCCGCGATCGGCAGTGCCGCCGTTGCGCGTCCTGTTCCCGTGTGCGAGTCCCGTGCTGCACTTGTCGCGCCCTTGCAGGTTCAAGTGCATCGTGGCCAGGTGACAGCTTCCCGGATTCCCTTTGTGTCGGAAGCTGGGCGCTTCCGCGGCGCTGTGTGTGCTGCACCGCAATTTAGACTTGCCCGCAATTTCGGATAGAAGATGCAAGCCGCGTTGCGCTGCTGCCAGGAAACATTCTAAAGGTGAGTTTACAGCCGCACCTTGGACGTCAGCTCCTGACAGTAGCTTCCGTCTCGCAATGGGGCTCCGCTCGCCCCACACAGCCTGTCAGCACTTGTGTCGCTCCCTGGCAGTGGTGGCGGAGGGGCGTCCGCGTTTCCTTGAATGAAAGACGCCACGACAAGCGAGGGAGTGCGTCGGGAGGGTTCCGATTGGCACGCGGTGGAGACGGGGGTGTTGCCGCTGCGGACCCAGACGTGTTTGCTGCCGTTTTCCGCCTTGTTTACGCCGGGTCGACGCGCAGGAGTGCTCCGCGAACGGCGCCCTCAGCTCCTGCCACCAGCAAGGACTTTACTTGAAGTTGCATCGACACCTTTGACTTCGTTACACCTTTTCGCTACAGCATTGTCATCCAAGAAGGGTGAGGAGCAGGCTGGGGCGGAGGCTGCAGGAGAGCAGGGCTCCACATGTCACGGGCACGAACAGAATGTTGTCCTCAATTTATTTGGCTTGGCAAATGCTCTTTGCACTTGATCATGAATATTTACTTTTGATTTGAAAGCAGTTTGCAGTTAGAACAGACGATTGTGTCCTTTCACTATTTATGAGGGAATTCCAATTAGCACTTGGGGCTGATCTGTGACGAAGCTGGGGGTCGTTCCATCTTCACTCTTAAGGGGTCTACCCTCTTTATAATTTTCAAAAAAATCGTTTTTTTATCGTATTTTTGGAAAGTATATATGTACAGAAACCTCATATTAAATTTTTATAAAGATCGAAGCAGTATAACTGTATTTTTGGACAACTTTCACTTTATCACACGAGCGCGATTTTTTATTAAAAAAAAAACTTTATCCGCGTTTTTCGACGCCGCGTTGATGAAATCTCGCGAACTACTAAACCGAGATTCACCATACTTTTACCAGACATTCTTTATGGCTAAGGATCAGATAACACGAAAGAAAAACTATTATACGCTTTTGCAAGTTTCTAGACTATGTACGTTTCTTATTCATCCAAAAATTGCCGTCACGACTCGTGGGATCAAATTTGGTGGAGCTAATTGTCGTGCAGTTAAAATTCGAAATAGTCAAGCAGAAGTCTGCCTGGGATGAAGTTTGGCATATAAGTGGTAGACGTTAAGGATATCCCAACCCTTACATATTTGACTATGATTCTGACTCGATTACAATTGTTTTTCATTATCCAATCGCTAAAAAATGAGTTTTTAGTAAAATTCACAAATATAAATGAGCAGCTAACTGATTTATGAAAAAAAATGCGTTGTGTGAATTTGCATATGATGGCTTACCCTAAAACTAATAACTTTAAACGTTCCTTTCAAAAACAACTACGCCGAACCGGATTTGAACACACGATCCTGGGTTAGGCGCGCTGTTGCTTACACTGTACCGCTTTTGCCAGAAGAGAAAAGTAACTACATAATTCATAAGAGCCTCTGCAATCTTCAAAGGTTTTTTTCATGAAATAAGGGGTGTTGCGGTCTAATATTTTAGAGGCTGAGTATTCTTAACGTCTCCTACTTATATGCCAAATTCCATCCCGATCTGAGAGTACGAGGCCGTGCCTTCTCCTTGTTGAAACCCATTACCCCATATACATTATTAGACTGAATATTATGAACGGCATTCAAAACAAGCCGCGAGGCGCGACCCTTGAGGTTCACACGGTCAACTTCCTAGTAATATCAACATAAATATTAAAAATATTAAACGCAATAATAATTATGAAAATAATACCACTTTAAATAATAATAATGCACCACTCATAACAGTAATTGGAATGTCTTAATATTAATCGTAACATCTACGGGAGCGTCCATTGATTACGTAAGGATTTTGGTGGATGAGATGTTGATTAAATATTCACGCGAATCAATCGGAGGGGGAGGCAGATTACAAAGCCTTTTCTACGTTATTTGTTATTTTCATATCAACGCTTGAAGGACAAAGAGTGCTAGCGAAAATGAATGCAGTTTTTGTTATTACGTTGACTAAAGAGATTTTGTCGCATCATTTCGACATAATCACTGAATTTGTTTTTTTTTCGCGATTTTACATCAATCAGACTTATAATTATTTCTTATTTTCAGTTGATCTTGAAAAACATTAAATATGCAGTCAATAATCGGTTTATTTGCATGTAAAAGTAAAATGTATTACGAATAATGATGGAGGAAGTAATTGAAATCGTGCGAACACTAAAGAACAAAACTACTGAATCTACAATTTTTTATTTGATGAAAGCTTTTTAAAGCATATGATCTTGTAAAGTATTGACTTCAAAGCAAATTCGATTGGATTGTTTTTTGGATTTCAAAATTTAAGCAGTTTTTTTTTATCAAAATTAAAACACACAGTTCTGTGAAAATTATTCAAAATCTGCTCAAATTATGCAAATATTAATAAACTTTGATTGACTTAACAACAATGTGTTTAGAATAAGAGATATAAAGTAATATCATTCGTATGAACCCTTTTTACATGGTGATTTTTTTATTTTTTATTTCCTTTTTTGTAATCATGAAAAAAAGTTTTGCTGGTTTCACTACAAAAACTGATCAGAGTTTATCAATTTTATAAACTTTTATTACTGTATTGTGCAAATCAGGTTTAAAATTATTTTTTATGAAAAAAACTAGGGATGCATCCGATACTGATATATCGGCGATACTTCGGGTTTGCCGTTATATCGGTATCGGCGACATTTTAATGGCCGATTCAACGATATTTTTTAAAATTTCGCGCTTTAAAATTGATGTAATGTAAAAGGTCGTGTTGTTTCGTCTATTTCGTTGCAAACGAGTCTCTAACTAACTATGCTCGGAGAATCCCCGCGCTTCATTCAGTCTCTTATTTCGCCAGGTTGACTGTTGTCGCGCTTAGTATTTTTCCATGCAAATAAAATTAAAAATTACATATCGTAATTAGTTTGTGTGTATATATCATTTCTAACTAGTCGTTTGAGTCAAATAAAGTAAATCTAAATATTAGTCATGTCAACTTCAAAACACAAATTATGGAAAAACATAAGTCCGTCGACAGAAAGGGAGGATTCATCGCAATCGAAAAAAAAATAGCGGCTGAGTTGGTATTGGCTCTTAATGAAAAACTTGATGGTTTGGAAAATGAATAAACATATTGCTTAGCCACAACGCTGGATCCTCGTTACAAAGCACGAATATTTCAATTACAGTCTACTATTCCTACCGCGAAAAAGCGTCTTGCTCAGTTACTTGATCTTAATGTAGCACTGCATTTCGAAACTATTTCAGACACGGTCACACCTATATCTAGTACTGTAACTGTACGTTCTGAGATGCCTACAAGTGGTGGCCTATGGAGCGTTTGTGAAAATATTATTGGAGAGTCCGAGGAAGATGAGCCTCTTTCTACTCTGAGCTGTAATTCTCTCAAAAAAGAAGTCGACAGATACCTAAGGTGTCCTCATATATCGACAGCGCAGATCCGTTCGTTTTCTGGCGCAATGACGTCTTATACCCAAACTTGAAAAGAATGGAGCAGAAGTACTTTAGTTTCCAAATAAGTTCTGTCGCATCTGAGAGATTATTTTCTTCTTATCTTCGTCTTATTCAAACAGACTTGTAATACTTAAGAATACTTTGTTTTTTAAACGAAAATTTTATCAATGTAAATTTCAATTATCAAAACTATTACCTAATCTCAACCTGTCTATTTTTTATATTAATTAAAAAATTAACCTGACTTGTGTTTCATTTATTTTACCTACATTTTTGAATTCAATAAGCGTATCGATATCGCCGATATTTTTATAAGAGTATGGGTATCGTATCGGCAAAATGGTGTATCGAGGCATCCTTAATATATTCCACAAACAATTGAGTCTTGGAATTAGAAAGTCTACACAGTTTAGTAACTTCTTTTCATATTGTGCCTTTGAATTAATGCTTTTTTGAAAAAAATATTACATAACTGACAAGTTTCATGCAAATCCATTCGCATATGCTTAACCTCGGAGCTATGAGTTCCAGGAGTGAAAGTTAGTCTGAGGCATAGATATTCCCCCCCCACTATGTAAGTGCTATTCTATTATGCCCGTCTGTTGCCAATCTATAAGTAAGCTCGGTTTTTTAAGGAACGTTACTAATTTTAACTTCTACCGCACATCAATATTGTTGTAAAAATGTCACAACAATAAGCCTGTGCTGAGGAAATCAAATGATGTTTATTAGAAAGAAAAAGCCAATGCAAATTATTTTCAATAGTAAATTTCAATACAACAAAGGAAGCCATAACTTTTTTGTTAATATTTGAAATTTACCTTCGTAATACATATTATGACTGATCGTGGGTGCACATAAACATTTCCATACATAAGGAAAAGCAATTTCCAATCGAAACACTTCAGTGATTTTTCATTTGCCAAGCTGCAAGTTTAGACGCCATATATTATGCATTTTTATGACTACAGCACACATCGAGCATAAATCAAGGCAACCAAAGTTAACATCAGGTCACCGCTGCTGTCGTCTTGGCAGCGTTCGGATCGCTGGAACTTCTTGTAGGTATTCTGGCATATGTATCAAGTTACAATGAGTATGACACCATTCCCGTCACAAAGCACAGGATAACATTTCTTTCCTACGCTACGATCGTTTGTATTATGGACGATCGATGTTGCTCAATTTGCATTATCATAGACCATCTGGCTGTGGCTTTTGATGATGCTCCTGCTTTCTTTATTATTAGAACACGGAACTACAAAAGAGGCAGTTGGCAAAGCTAACATATTTGGCGTTATTTCTGCTTCATGTAAATTTTGGAAAAAAAATCTTCAAGATTTTTCGTAATAATGTGTTCTCTGAAAGAGTTGCGAAGTGCTTTTTTATGCTCTGTTAACAGAATCCAAATGATTGAAAACAATGAGCCAACAATAAAAAGCGAAACAATGTCTGTAAAGTCTGTCTGGTCCAGAAGCCGCGTATGCATGTGAATGAAGTGCAACAACGGTGGGAAGTTCCAAGCAGTCGAAGGGATCACAGCGATTGTGGGCCAGCATAGCATCATTGCAAACGGCGACATAGTCGTGGTCCCCGCATGGATATCTGTGGAACCATTGGAAGCTACCGCGGGGTGGGAATAACTCACTCAAGCTGATCTCATAATCAAAAAGGTTGTCGACCTGTAGCTGCTGCTGCTGCTGTTGCTCCATCACAAAATAGGCACCGGCATTCTGGGGTCCCGCAATAATATAGCAGCGGACTCTGCGCTGCATGGTAATCAGACTCTGTCTTGAAATTGACGGGGGAGGGCAGGGACATCGTATTTTGATTACAGTATACTGACTGATAAGTGCGACTGAAGAAATCGGAAAACAAGCATAGTAACGTAGAACTCTTCTGGGGGCTATGCACATATCGTTAAGATAGTGAAACATCTGGCTGATAAGAATGATGAACCCTGAAAGATGTTTCTTGTGAAGTGGTACCATGATTTTACTTACAAATTTGCATGTGTTGTGTTGCATGTATGTGTGATCTTGGCCTTTTGTAGTTAGGAAAGTTAAAGAGCTCTGTTCAGCGGAATCGGAAATCCTATTCTAAAGTCAGAGTTACTTATCAGGTATTCGGCGAAAAACTCGACAACGCCAATGAAGTTGCCTTATAGTTCAGTCAAAGCGTCCGAATTTTGACGTAAACCGTGCATTTTGGGTAGGTAGGATTTTTTTTAATGCAATGCGTGGGTAATGATATATGTAGATAGCTTAAGTTCAAGTTTCTGGGGTCGCAGCTCCTGTCCTTTGGGCTCCACCTTCAAAACAAAAGAAATTTGGGGCACCCGCATATCTCCGAAACCATGGATCCCACAAGAAAGCTGTAACACCTGTTTATCTGGTCCTAAAATGCTTTTTTCTTATGACTTGTCCTTTTTCGAGACACAATAACTCCCAACATGGTACAGTGATCGAAACGAGCATTACGGCAAACGTTTGGTGATGAAACTGTGTAACAGTTATTTTCAAACGAATTTCGCGGTAATAGGGGAAACCAAGAAGTTGTGGCGCGCGAAAAATGATCCCCCCTTTTCAACGTCGTTTTTGGCGTGTAACTCTTTTAATATTTACAGCACGTGAAAATGATGTATCCACAACTTACTGCAAATTGAATTTTACACAAGTTTGTCATATTAAACTTTTTTGTGGGAGCGGTGCTTTCCAAGATATGGGGCCGGCCCATTTTTTTTTGTTCTCAAGATGGCGCCGAGGGGATTGGAGCTACGACCCTAGAAACTTCAATTTAAGCTCACTTAAAGGCATACTACTCATTGCAATTAAAAATTTTCTGCCCACTGAAATGCTCCGTGAGCTTTGCGATGGGGGGTTTGCCATCGGAATCCGATTATTTGGCCTAAAAATGCGTTTTTCACGTGAGTTTTCCCCCTTTGGGATGCAATAGCTCCCGCCAGTGTACAGCGATCAAAACAATCAATAACGCAAACGACTTGCGACAAAATTGCCTTAAAGTTATTTCCAACGTGTTTTGGGGTTAAAGGGAAAAACAATGAAGCTGTGGCGCTTGAAAGATGTTCCCCCCTTGTTGTGTGTGGTTTTTGGCTTGTAACTTTTTTATTATTGACCCAACGTAAAAGTGATGTATGAACGACTTGCTAAACATTTCATTCTACGCAAGTTTGCCGTACACAACTTTCTTGTGGGATCCATGGTTTCGGAGATATGAGGTGTTCCACTTTCTTTTGTTTTTAAAATGACGATGAAAAAAAAATTCTGCCTACCTAAAATGCACGGTCAAACTCCCATTTGACTGGACTATTATATTTGGATGTTTTGAGCGTCTTTTGCTGGTGTTTTACTAGTCGTGTACAAAACACTGAAGAAGGTTGTAAGTAGCAACCGAAATACGTATTTGAGGAAATACATAATTTTTTTGGTGGAAAGCAACAACATGACTTTTTTCAATGGACTATTATGCTTTACACAATTGTGTTCAGCGCGTTCTCGCATGTTTCGCCGAATACCTACTATGTTTAAAAGCTAAAAAAAAAAACAATAATTCTGGGAAAAGTCGAAATTTTCCTGTTGCCAATGCTCTGGTTATGCAAAATATCTTTTGTTTTAAAAGAAAACTTGATGTGGGTTGTACTAGAATACAGTGTGTTTGGTAAGAACATGACCGTAATTATTCGTGGTTCGTTGTTGGAAAGAACTTTATAATTTCTTTTGCACAAACCGTTGATAAGGCGTCATTCTCCGTTATTTTTTTTAATTATCTCATCATCTGGAAGCCAAATTTGCATCTACATTTTTCTATATCTTTTTTTAGAACTTTTCCTAGATGTTTGATTGCGCGCATATTTTTTCCACGTAATTTATTTTTCATATACGCCCAGATGTTTTCTATGGGATTGGCAACAGACAATTGTGATGGCCAATCTAATACCTTGTTTTCATTTTTCTCGTGGAAAGCTGCGCAAGAGTCGATTTGGATGTTTGATCACGCCCTATTGTCGTTACAGTATAAAATTTTGGCGGACGGCAACAGTCATTTTTAATATAGTTCCAATATTTTTTAAGCCATCAGGGTTCCAGTAAAGACTAAAAATTTACCAAATCCTTGCGCAGAAAATCATGAACCTTTCCAGGATGTTCAACGCTCGAGCCAGGGTTCGTCTTTTTTCGTCACACACATCTCACTGTACTCGTTAGGCAATATGAGGATTCATCTGTAATGATTACTTTCGTTCGGTCAATATCAATTCTTATTTGCTTGGGCCGAGCTCTAGAAAAAGTTAGTTAGGCCTAAAAACTGAGGAGTATGGCACTTGATTCCGATCAAGTGTATCCACCCTAATTTTGCAAACAATAAAAGCGAGCTTAGTTCAAGCAACTCACTTTTTACCGAAACGCATTTTGCCAAGTCCTTTTCGAATATGGGAATATTCCGGGTCATAAAAACCCTGAAAATTTCAGACATTTTGTAACATTCATGGAACTCAAATTCGTCTAGAACCAAAGATATTCGGAGCAAATTTAGATTAATAGATTTCAAAACAGGAAAAACCTTGAAGTTTTCAGCTTTTCGTTTATATTTTCTCTACAAAATTATTAAATTAATAACTGCGGCTATTATTTTGTTCCTTATAGGGTGTGATATCTTTTTATATAATTCATTAAATTGTAAGCAGAATTTATCCTGACTTTCAAATCAAAAGAAGACAAATCGACTGAAATTGAACATTCGCCTGATGAATAAAAATTGCCAATAAAAATCATCTCCTATATTTAGGGAAAACTGCTAAGTACAACGGGAATCAAAAAAAATTTTAGTTAGTTTTTTATCAAAATAATAATTAATAATTTGCAGCACCTCCTCTAGCCTTAATTATAGACTTTACCCTTGAAGGCATTGACTAGAAAAGTCCATCGATGTGATCGAGGTTTATTTTTTGTCTAAGACCTTTTGGATTACACTTTCGAGCTCTTGAGTTGTTTTCGGCTTCTTTTCCTACAATTTTTTTTCAACATTATCCTCCAAAGGTTTTCTATTGGATTGAGATCGGGTCTATTTCCTAGCCAGGGAAGTTACTCGATGCCAATTTGTTCCTTAAAATTTTTTACCTGTGAAAGTAAGGGCACCTTAGTTAATCAAAAAAAAGTTAAGTTACTGAACGAGTACGGTGGCATGGTGCCGAATCATCCTAGAAAATAGGATTGGGGTATGCTTCATGAAAATCCTCCAAAGTAGGGAGTATCGATTTGTACCTTTTGGCGGACACAACCGAAGTGGGCTTGAGCGGGGCTCTCGCTCACGAAGCCTTACCAGGGGTCAATCTGGTACCACGGGAACCGGGGCCCAGGGAGGTTGTATACCTTCCTCCGGTCGCGGTGAGGACCTCCTATAGGGGGGTGCGAACGTGCTGGCTGTGGTTATACCCATATGCGAGTAGAGCCTCCTTTGATGCGCTTTGAAGTCTTCGTGCTTCCGAGCATGGGGACTTCTGCAGCATCTTTGGGGGCTCGGCGTGGAGTTACGAGGTAACCCGGTGCCGAGACCGAAAGATCGGCAGAGGATTAGATGGGCCTCGCTTCCACCAGTAAGGTCACTGAGCCTGCACTCAGTAGGCAAACTGGTACTCCCAAGTGGTGGTTGGAGGGCGCTGGCAGCCGCTTTGTAGCTGCCCGTTGTCCAATCGAGGACCGTAGAGACCGTAGACCCTACTGGGTAGGCCTCTACGTAAAACACCTAGGCACATTCTGTACCTTTTGGCATTGCCAGTTTCCCCGTGTGTCAAAATACTGCAAAATCCAGTTCCTTGATGCATCCCCATACCATTTCATACGGGAAATGTTTAGATGTTGGTTAAATACATTCGTCGCCTTTTCTCCGTCGAACTTTCAAGATTCCACCTGAACCAATTGAATTTAAATTTGATTAGTCCGAGAACGTAATTGGCTTCCAGTCTGTAGAGGTCCAATTTTGTATTTCCTTGCACCCGTTAGGACGTGCCTACTAAATTTTCTTGTATACTAAAGGCTGTTTTGCTGGAGTTTGACATGCTAGTCTCATCTTGGTCTACCTCTTTGGCACCGTCCAAAGTAGACACCTCCTTGATAACGTAAGTAAGTTTTGCCGCATTTAGGAACCGATTCAGTTAGCAGAGGAATTTCAGATGATTGTCATTTTTTACATTTCTTCCTCTGTACGGTTTCAGTTTTGGTAAATTTTGTAAATTACTTTTCGGCGTCTAATCGCTTTAGCCAATATGCCTAGGAATATCACGTTTTGGTATGTTTTCCTATGTGTGAGTTTTTCCTGCTCTGGGTGTACCTACTCTTTGACTTTGATGTAGTTAAAGTATATTGACAATAAAACAATGTATTCAACAATAATAAGGGTACTTGAATGTAGCAAAAATGAGCATCAATTGTGACATCGTTTACGGAAATCAATTAATGGTTTTGTTATGTAAAAAATTATTGTTTGTTACCATTTCTAGGTGTATTAAAAACTTAATTTATCGCATCATTAAGGGGTCTACCCTCTTTTCGCAGTGTAAAAACGGGTTATTTTTAACATTTTTTACAGATAGGTTAAACTTATAAATATTAAAAGGGGTTATACCAATAAATACACTCTCGAAATACACAAAAAAAATTATTCATTTATGTGAGTTTTTATCAATAAAAATACCTGGTTGAAAAAATATCGAAAAAAAACAAGAGGGGTGTGCGCCGTTGATGAAATTTTCGAGGTGGTTGGTCTGAAACAAAAAATTCAAATAGTTTTTGGTTCAGTATGTTAATAGCTATAGCGTAAATCGGGCGATTTTTGGATATTGCAAAATTGACAAAATGGCGGACGTTTTTCGAAAAATTACTAAAAAACATGCTTTTTTCACCGTCAAAAAAATTCAAATTCAAATTTTGAAAAACCCCTTATTCGCGCTATAGCTGTAGTCATAAAGAATGTCCGGTAAAAATTTGGTGAGAATCGGTTCATTAGTTCCCGAGATTTCATCAACGCGGCGTCGAAAAACGTTGTTTCGAGAAAAAAGCGATTAAAGTTTATTTTAATGAAAAATCGCGCTTGGGTGACAAAGTGAAAGTTGCCCCAAAATACAGTTAAACTGTTCCGATCTATATAAAATGTATATATATACTTTCCGAAAATGCAATGCAAAAAAATCGATTTTTTGAAAATTATGAAGAGAATTTCAAGGACCCCAATATCATCAGCTACAGCCAATTCATGTAAATTGTTTTCCTTGCATTGATTGTGTCAGTCTCGACGAGATACATTAGTGTTTCCATCATATTTAAATTTTCTTCGTCACTAACTGCCATTTTTGAGCAAATATCATACTCAGAAATTTCCTTTTTCTTCTTCTAAATTTATTGATACAATTTTGCATGTTTCGATTTCTACTGTGAAAATGATTTTTTTTAGATAAATTTTTTTTACGAAGTTGAATTTCAGAATTGAATGAGAAATACCCACACGCATTTCCACCTGATTATTGCCGCGGCAGCTTTTCATCTAATCATTAGTGAAAGAATCCCATCTTAGTATGCACAATGACGGATAAGAGAAGAACGCGAGTGCAATGACAACATGACTTATTGCATTAAAAGTCTTAACCGTTGGCCCACTAACGGGGCACGGAGTATCTGTCTTTGCGCACTCATCGCCCATTTCGTGGATTTTATTCATAGGAAACTTAATTATATGTACAATGAGTATCTACTCAATGAGGTGAGTATGCATCCATCAGATACATACATACCTAGCGAGTACATTTGCTTTTTGATGAGCACAGTTCTTTCTGCGTGGGTAGCTAGATAGGTGACCAAACTAAAAATAGCGGATACGGTGATGTGATGACTGTTACAGCGGTGAATAAACGTGACCAGAATGCAGTACGATAAAATCCTTATGGAAAGAATGAATGGTTGAAACTCTAATGGGATGAATACTTCATTTGTCTATCGATCCTATTATAGAGGAGGCATGGTTTGATAGAGCTAGAAAAAGAAAAGAAAAGCAAAAGTGTAAATAGAAACGTTATCGGGTCTTTTAGAATAATAAAAGAAGATTTAAATGGGATTCAAGAAATTCACTGAAAATGTTATGATCATTGGTTCCATATACGATAAAATCTTGTCAAATGGATTTTTGGTTTGATGCTTATGAAACCAGCATTTACTAGCAAAGTCAATTTATTGCCAGTTAAAAATTAACAGATTACACCACAGTTAGTTAATGCATTGTAAAAGATTCTACATTGTTCAGGTTCAATTCGGAAAGAACATGCAGATATTTTCCCCTCTGTTTCATGAATCCTTGGATTCCTTAGTTTGATAAATCCATGTATTTAGTAACGCGATTATTCAAAATTTAAACACTTATAGGTAGAGCAGGCAAACAAAATGTCGAATATACCTATACAAAACATACATAAAACAATTTGAAATCGATCCCTTGTTCATATGGGACGATGACTAACGGATTGAGAGCTTTAAAATGTCTTTTACGTTACGATTTTCAAAAAAAGAAGAATTTTAACCATTTATTTCAATAGAAATATAAGAGATATCATTTTAAAATTGGTACTTTGGGTATACAAAAATATTTGTTTTAGATTTTTTATTGTTTTTTCAACCATAACATTTTTTTAAACACATCAAAAAAGATGGCGGACGTGATTTCAGGTGCCTGGATCATCTGGAAACAAAAAAACGCCAGATTAATACTTGCTTAAGTGCCTATCGTCGGTACCTCTATGATTTTTTTTGATTAAAAAATAAAAAAAATGGCGGTCTTTTTTAAAAAAAAATTCTATTTTTGAGGATGGAAAATTGAGTAAGAATCGGAAAATTTAAAACCGATCATAATGATTCCGCTACCGGCTATAGCCATATATGTGTACAACAACATATTAAAAAATCAGAGTGATCGGTTGAGTAGTTTTTCTAAAATCGTGTCCGCCAGCTAAAAAAAACAAGAATTTGAAAAAATCGCATTTACTTTTTTTTTGACGAACTACGAAGCACCCTTCTAATAAATCATTCGAAGTTAAATCTTCGTATATTGGCTTCAAAACTGCTTGAGCTTCTTGATCAAGAGGTGGACCATGCTTATACTTTCGTAATTCAGGAGAAGGGAGTCGAGAATATCGAAACACAGCGGGGCGTCAAAAATGCTGCTTCACGGCATCTCGCTATACACGCTTAAAAATACTTTAAAAATTAAAATATCATCAATCCTTTTAAATCGTATTCTTGATAAAATTTACTAATGAAATCTGAAAAAAAAATTTTTTTGATGTTTTGAAAAATTATAACCTAAAAGAGAGTGCTTCTATCCATTATCAATGGTATACCTGTCCAGAAGCGTGGGCTTCCTAAGATTGTTTCGATTAAAACTTTACGTTTTAATGTCGTCCAAAACATAAATTTACTTTTAGAAAACATATGTGTAAGTCGATCGAGGTTGGCAACTAAAAAATTTCCCCATTTCGGTCATCGATTTCCCAAAAAAAAACTAACTTACAAAAGCAAAAGTATCGGAAGCATTGCCAAATGTCGTAAATGTCGTCTCAGTCAAGAATTGTATCTGTATGCACTTGTTGACTAGCCAGTGGTATCGATTCTTGCGAAGCTGCGAATACAACAATGGGCCTTGCAAAACGCGTGAATGATGGTGAAACTTCCAGGCGCAATATGAGAGGCCGAGTAGCTGGCATTCACTCATCAGGGAAACCGAACAATCGCTGGTTGACTCAGTGAGCAAAGCAAGTGAATCTATATTGAACTTTCCGGCTGAAAGACGCAATCGTTGGACCGAGAAAGCTAGAGGTGATGTCTTCGGGAGCCCAATGTTCAATTTGGACTGATGCGTCATTGATGATGATGTAGACGTTTGTCTAACAAGGAGAAACCACGGTCTCGCCCTCTTAGATTTGTATGAAATTTGGCACATAAGTAAAAGAACGCAACACACACCCCCCGGTTCTTGAAAAAAACGCCTCTAAAGTTTTTAGCGTCGCTTATGGATTAGTAAGGCGAGACCGTGGCCTCTCATTGTAAGTTCCACGAAAGGTAGTAATTCAATGTTGGTGTCCTGATTTTTTCGATTAGTAAAATTGATAGGGTAGGACTTCATCATAATCATCATCTTAAATGTAGTAACTGCCTAGAGAAGATTCCTGAAGACATATCCATCTTTCTCGAACCAACGTCCGTTTCCTCGGATTTAATCGTCCTTGTATTGTGCATTTGAAAGCTCCGAATGGCAGGCCAATTGATGTCTGTACTGCTTCGTCAGGTTTGATACCGTTGGTTCGCCAAAAAGTGCATACATGCATCCATGGTTGGCAGCATGACTCCTTAATCTAAGTCATTTAGTGTTCTGTGAATCATATCACTGAAATAAATACAATTGACAATATGACGGAAGAGGACGAGAGCATGTCGATCCATCTGGGTCATAATTTCATTACAATTTCTGATGGATCGGTTGAATCTCACGTCAAAAACATTATGGTGTATCTAATTTTTTTACCAAACGACATGAATATGATTAATTTACGACTTCCTCACAAGACCACGACGCTGTAAACCATACCCTTTTAATGTTCAACGCCTCTTTAGTAGTAATATTTAAGTATGCTTGGTGGTCGAATATTTTGCCAGATCGATCATTTCTTCGGCGGAAAAAAATCCTCCAAGACATATAAACTAAGTCACTTCCAAAGTGTACAGACGAAACCTATATACGTTGGGACATATCGGGGTGATAAATGCGCTCTAGATGACTATTCCGTCAAGGCGAAGTAACGCTGCAGTAAAATACGAACCACCGCGAAAAGGATGTTCTTTGAATGTACCCAAAATCTGTCTTTATTTTTCAAAATGAATTTTCTTCTGGTTTCGTGGAAAATAATTTAATTTAATTTTTTGATTGAATTTTAACTTTTTAATCTAATTATTAAGAGTCATCTACGATACACATTTATACAAAATGACAGGCACCCTTCACTTGCATTTCTATGCGAAATCTAAATCTTTCTAGACTTTACTAGTTTTTTTTTCATCTCAATTATGTCTCCAAATCCGAGACTGTACGTTTTCTGCAATCCGTGAGTATAAGCATATTCGAAACATTGTAATGGTTCAATTTGAGCTATTGTGTTACTGATGATAGCGATTATATAACCAACAGCAACATTTGTGAATACTGGACAAAATTTTTGTCTGAGTCTTGTTTGCTTTGTTTATTTGTTGTTGGCATTGTTACAATTTGCAAGAAATCCCAAGATTTGTACAATCTATTATCGATACTAACCACAACAACTAACAATTGGCTTCTAAGTTCCAATAAATTAGCAATTCAAAGTTTGCAACAGACCCTTCCCTTCTACACGAAATCAGAGGCAATTTCATTAGCAACCGATACCAACCCCATTGATTGCTTGATGCCTGTTCAGATTTTCCAAAATGTCTTCAACGCTATCGAATTAATAAGTAAGTCAAAAATTTTGAACGTTACGACACTCTTTAAACTAAAATCATTATGCAAACAATGTTTATTGAATCGTTGATTTAATTCAGAAATTATTCAAATTTATGTGGAATGGAAGCCTGCATGTTGTTTTAGAGAACTCACCCTGCCTCTTATATTTGGATGCACACATTTCACACAGCATTGATTCAACATTGACTTTGCACCCTTGTTAAACAAGGCAGCTGATTTCCAGTCGCTACAAAAATTGTTCGTTAGTCAAAATATTATACAAGTTAACGCCCACGCTAACATGGAAGTCACAATAAGGGTTAGAATGGACAATATTATGCAGGAATATGAGCCTTCCTCTTTTTTTCAGATCCATTGTGTATATTGTATAGTACATTTCAACCATAATAAGGCAATCGATAGCTCATTTATTGGCGCTTTTAGCATGCTATTGTTTTGTTGTTATTCCTTTCGATTGTTCTCCCTTTCATTTTCAATGGTTCTGTACAAGTGAAACAATGACAATGTTAGGTGCACAAAGGTGACTAAATGGGGTGAGTTTGACGAATGAAAATTGGCTTCTCTATCGAATGTCTGAGTTCGACTCGAACGTGACTTATTCAAGCAATTAGTTCGAGGCGCTACGCCACTCGAAATGAATTGAGGAGTCTTCCTTTGAGCGAATGTATCAATTTGAAGCTTATAGAAACGTATGTAAATAGATTTGTGGTTGTAAATAAATATATAACAATAGTTTTTATATCGTAGAACTATTGATATAGTCGAATAAGTGGGTATGTCTCGCCATCTTAGAAAGAAAAGTCGACGGATTTTTACGCTTTGTGGCGCCTAAAAGATTTGGCAATGACTTAGAGGAATATGATACTGTTAATTTTTATTCAATGTCCAACACAGTTTGAAGGATAAAAAAATTAAAAATACAAATCAGCGATGCAAGACTGTTTCAAAATTTAAAATTCTATTTTGCTATAGTTGTTCTGCAACCGTTCACTCAAACTCGCTTGATCTATTGTGAATGCTAGAATATGTAAACGCTTTCTACATGCACTTTCTATAACCAGATTTATAAATTATTCTGTAGTTATTTGAATTACTCTTATTAGCATGCGATAGCTTGCCTTAGAGTATCCAGCCGAGTTCAGTTATGAGTTTTCTATCCGCTGGGCTTCAAAATCAAGAAAAATGACCTCCATTTTTCACTAGTTGGTTAAAGTGGCAGATCCCTTTTGCAGAGATGGCTCAGTTACACCTCAATAGGCCCTTTGAGGTACAACAGGGCGGTAAGGACGAAACAAGAAACCAGTTATATCACTATGCTCACTATATTCAGTACGGGGTCATTTCAGATTGTAAGGGCATCTCGTTTAGTTGTGTACAACATTTCATAGCAATTTAGGATTTAGTGAGCACATTTGATATTCATCGCATGGTTGCCTGTGGAAATATTTAAATTCTTTGGATAGTTTTTTTTTGATTTTGCAGCCAATTTACTGTCTTGTAGTATATCGTCATGAAAAACGTTACCTTGACCAAGGATCGCAAGGATAGTTTTAGGTGTATCTATTCACCCATCTTCTAAGGAAATGTATGACGCATGCACCGATCGGCGGTATTTGGCGTGCTGGAAATCGGAAACTATCAGTCGTACAATAAAACAGTAGATAAAGCAATGATACTGAGATCAATCACTGAGAACTTCTAGTGCCGTTTGAATCCGATTGATTCCTATTTAACATGATGTAAGAGGCCTTCATGTTTGCTCCTGCAAAAGCAACCTGAGAAAAAATAGCAACTAATCAAATTGTATTGCACTTCGAGTATCAATTGTCTCCGTCGCGTTACGTAGTCTAAATTCTGATATACACTACCGCTCATATGAATTTGCCCACTCCGAAAAAATGGTGTATTCGGGATGAGAAAATAAGATTAAAAATTTTGATGAAGAGAAAAAATATTCTTTATTTAATTCTAAGCACAAATAAGGAAAAAAGATACAAAATAGTGTCATTTACATTAAATTTTAGACTCATCAATGTATCCACCCTTACTTTTAATTACAGCCTCTCATAGTTTCGGCATTGTACTTAGCAATTTATTTAAAGTTTCTTTTGCAATTTTATACTATTCTGACTGTAAATGATGCTGCAAATGTTCGGTAGACGCTGGACAAACATTTCGGACGTTTCTATCGAGTTCATCCCATAAGAGCTCAATTGGGTTGATATCAGGAGACTGCGATGGCCAAACCATTACATTAAGCAGTTTTTCTGCTGATAGCTTCTCTAAATAGTCCTTACAAAGCTTGAAGGTATGTTTCGGATCATTGCCGTGCTGAAATGTGAATTTATCTCGAAAAATGCGCAGTCTAGATGGCAACATTTCAGTTTCAAGTAACTCCCGATAGTGCTCACTCCTCATTACGCCTTGGATTCGGCAAAAATAACCAATCCTACCTATTCTATCCAAAACAACCCCATAACAGAGCCACCCCCATGTTTGATGGTAGGCACTAAAGATTGGTCTAATGCCCGTTCTTCTGCTAACCCTCAAACAAACACTCTGCGCCTGGAGCCAAAAACTTCGAATTTCGATTCGTCATTCCATAACACCTTTGTCCAATTTTTGTGTTGTTTCGCCCATTCCGATCTCTTCTTCTTATTTCTGGCATGGAATGATGATTTTTTAACCCCAACACGGCCATGAAGGCCTGCTGCCTGAAACCTTCCTTTGACGGCTGACACACCTAGGAGTTCAGATTGCTCTAAATTCACTTCAGCGGCTATTTCTGGAGCAATAAGACGTCTGTTACGTTTTCTGGCAATTACTTTCTTCCTATCTTCAGCTGCAGTCATAGTCCTGGGTTTTCCACACCATTTTTTATTTCGGACACTTCCAGAGATCTTAAATTTGTCCACGTTGTAGTCTACTGTTCTCTTCGAGATTTTCAGTTCCCGAAAAATTTGACGATTGCTTTTGCCATATTTGTGATGCGCAAATATCATAGTGCGTATTTCAGTTGAAAGTTTTTTCCTAGTACCTTCATCAGATAATAAAAGAGAACCCTAAAAAATTCGGTTACCTGATGAGGTAAATCACATCCGAAGTCAGTTAATGTCATTTTCATTGAGAACTCATTTATCGTTTTTCAAAAACATTTGGTAGAGTTTATAATTACACCTACAAATTTTTTATACAAACAAGATGTCATTATTCATCATTAACGAAAGATATGAGCGGTAGTGTACGCCCTTGTCCATTGTTTTCTAAGATTATCAAGAATATTTTGAACACTATGCACTATTAAGGAAATCTAGAGCAAAACAATTACCCACAGAAATTTAGCTGCCACGATTTTGGCGCAATAAAAATCGCCCTCAAACTGCCTCTATGCTTTGATCGAGCACGTTGTAAGTGCTAATTTACAGCACTGTTCTAACCGTTAAATCACATCGATATTGATAAATCCAAACCGCAATTATAGTGTGCTTAACAAGACTGCATTTTACTTAAACTCTGATCCTTATATTATACAAACTTTCCTCACATTCCTAAACCCACATAAAATTTTCTAGAAGAAAACTTTACCAATTATGGTTCAATATTCATTTTCTCTGTGCAACAATCCCTTATTTATTAAAATAGTTTTTTTCAGTATTTCTCCAACTCAAACTCGCTTGTTATCATGTTTACCAAACCATAAAAAAATTCAATATTTATGAATCAATTTTTTTGCTAATTTTTCGTCAATAATAAACCTTCAATGAACAGAAGTTTTCTTTATCAAAGGAAATTGGAGAAAGCAAAGGTTGAACATAAAAAACCTATTTGCAGAATAATATAATAGAAGCAAACAAGGGAAAATATTTTTTTTTATTTTACTATAATAATGACACTTTCGTATGTTTACGATATTTATGCCCTCCCATTACTTGTTAAAAATTTATTTTGATAGCAATCAACTCATGCATTTATACCAATAAATTATGCACCGAAAAAGTCTGAGACAAAATATTTTTCTTGCATCTACTCATGTATCTTTTCTTGATATTTTGCAATAAAAAGTTTCCTAGACGGTCTCAATCAATTTATATGAAAATTGCTGTCACGTATTTTTCTGAATATTTTCATTTTCATTCCTAGGAAGGGAACGTATATTGGATCTTCTTCTTTTTGGGAAAGACATCGGCAGGAAAATTTTATTTACATTCATATCAAACGAAAAATTCCACAAATATTTTCTAATTCCTATTATTTGCTTACACAATATATTTCATTGGTCTACTAAATCGTTTCGTTTTCATAGCTTTTTTTTATCATTTTCGAATGCTTTCTAGACTGGTTTCAAATTGTTGTATTTGAAATCGTAATGTTGACTTGTATATTTCCAAAATGCCTTCAAGGCCAAACAAAGTCTTTTGCTCGGCAAGACTGACAAGCACTAATTGTATGCATGCATCTTTCGTAACATCATTAAAATAATTGTTCCGGTTTTGTGTTCCTATTCTGTCTTCTTCGGCCATATATTCTGAGGATTCATGTTTTGGCTTTGAGAACGCAAGAAAATAGCACTTTGCCGTGATTGGCAAAGCCAAGGTTTGAGTCATTTTAAATATTTTTTTCATTTGCTGATGCTGTCTTCTTTCTATTTGGCTTCAATGAATCATCAGTTCATCTCACCTTTTAGATGGATGAATCGCACATTGGGCTGTTATCTACGTTTTCTGTTTTTCGTCTATTTATACTAACATTTTTTTTCAGAGAAACAGAAAAGTTTCTTCAATAAAATCTTTTCATATTCTACGATTCAGATCCATGTTTCAATCATCATGCTTATCTCAATATATCATACGTGTTTTACTTATGTTTATTCTATTCTTTCTGCCAACCGAATTTAATCTATTCTCTTTCCATTTTCAGGTTGGTTGATATGACGGCTTTTGATTCGCTTATGGATAAATGTGTGAGTGGTAAATTGATCTAAGATGTGAGAAAAGTTCACCTGAAGAATAGAATAATACTTTTGTTTTATCCTTCAAGCAAAATATATTTATCACATTCTATTTATAACGCTTTCAGAAATAGAACGATATTTTTAAAACTGAGTGTCATTTAATAAATTTAATTAAATATATTTTTTGTAGCATTTTGTGGTAATTTTAACAAGAACAAATAGAAAAACCTATCAAAATATAAATGCGATACATTTCATACAAGTACATTAAGGAATTTATGTTGCATAACAGGGACAACTAATTATCGAACATATTTTTGACCCGTCGATTATATAGCGATTATTCGCAAAAAATATACTGACAGCTTTTTCTGTCAACACGCCTGCAACATACACTTCAAGGACTTCCAGTGACAACTTGTATGCAGGCGATTTATGTAGGATCATATGAAATATTTTTATATCCACAAATCTAATCCATTCAATATTTGGATTTCCTATTGGCCGACAATATTCTATCGATTTTATATCGCAAGAAGCCAAACAGTTACACTTCATTATTCATGAAATCACTTGACGCAGCAGTATTTCAATTAGAAAAAAATTCTCCAAATCTTAACAGCAGTAAACAATATCGAAGAAAGGATATGTCTTAATGGACCGGCAAAGCAAATATCAAAACATAATAATATAATCCAATGTGGGTGCTGAGACACCAAAGAAGTGAAATCCTCCCAATTTTTATATGATTTTCCTGGTTTGTGGCATCCAGTTGTTCGGTATTTCACGCATCTGGTTGTTATTATTTTCTATGTGATCCTTATTGTTAGAACGAAGTTGTTTGCTTGGATCGTCCTTTACGGGTGCCAAAGTACGTCTTATAATATGATGCCAAAAAATGTCAATTGCATTTTTCTGTGCCAGGATCCACGCAGCTTTATTTCGGTGTACTTTGTTTGACTTAAGAAACCATTGGGAAGACTAAAAACTACGCTATAATTCCATTTGATTAGTACTATAAACAGGTTCGTGTGAAAACGTCCACACCATTTTAAATGCATGAAAAATAAACTAAAGTCTCATTCACATTTAGTGAAAAATGGCATCGTTATATCTCAGTAATAGTGGATTCCACGAAAATGTTCTCGTTGACAAACTGTGCAGCATTTAGTTGGCAGCAACTTGTACACACATTATTTTCACGTATCATCAACGACCAAAATTTATAAGCCAAAAACCGCCCCAAAAAGACGAGATCGTTTTTCGGGCACCACACCTTTTTTGTTTTGATTTTAACCGCGAAAAATATTAAGAGTTTACTTGAAGAAAATTTTGTCACAAGTTGTTTGCGGTATCGTTTGTTGCAATTGATGCAAATGGTCGAGATTTATTGCGCTCTGAACGGGGCGAAGTCACGTAACAGTGCATTTTTTTAGCGAAACAAGCAGTCAAACCGCGCAATGCGAAAACCCCGCGAAGTATTTTTATAGGCAGGAATTTTTTTTTTGAGATTTTTAGGGAGTCGAACGGAAAGTTTTAGTTCAATCTTCTAGTGTCGCAGATCCATCACACACCAACTTGAATAGAAAACGAAAATTGGATCCCCCTTTCTCTTGCCAACTGTGCTTCTCAAAAAAGGTTGTATGCGAAAAACTTGAACATAAAATTTTCAACAACCTTTGTCTACAAACACTTTTCACAGCTGTGAAAATAACAAAGTCATAAGTTAATAACCATGCGACAAAGGTGGATCCATGTTTCGAGGGTGAAAACTTTTTGATTTCACCTATATTGCGAAATGCATTTGAAATTTGCCATGAGAACATTTTGTTGTCTTTTGTTTGCCGTATCGTTTGTTTCAATCAATGTCCTTTGATGGAAGTTATTGCGCCCGAAAAAAGCCGTTTATATGGCTTGAAAATGCATTTTTCGCGTGACTCGTCTTTGGGGACGCAATACCTTCCGCGAATGTACATAGATTTGACCAAACAATACTGATAAAACCAAAGACAACAAAATATCCTTATGGTTAAATTTTGAATGTGGTGAAGGTGAAATCAATGCACTTAAATTAGTTTGTTAAACATCTGTTACCTCTTTGTTTAGCGGTTTTTCGCGATTCCGTTCTAAGAAAAGGAACCGAAATCCGTACACAGTCGAGTATATTGTCGAAACAGGATCCTAATCCTCATACGAAATATTTAGTGGCTCATTACCTTTGATATCAAGATAAGAATACGCATTGTGTGGTATTCGGTGTATACCATACTGTATAATCATCCTAAAGAGCCAGTCTAAATATATGCTGGAGAATCGCGTGTAGTCAAGGAAATTAAAATCTAAACAACGTTTTGAAGAGTAATTAGCAAAGTATACGATTCGATATACAATAATTTCAATGTTCACTGAGCGTTCAGAGATAAACAACAGATCAGAACAACTTCTCCGTTTCTCCGCAAGGCAAGGTCAGCTTTCGGGAAGCACTCTAACTCACAACCGTCCTCCCAAGACTTCCTTTTGGCGATTCCACGCTCGCTCGCATATCGTTAGTCATTTAGCATTTGTAGCGGTCCCTGCCTCAAAGCCATCAGATCGGAAACAGTTGTCAATTTTTAACCGCCGCCCTGGCAAATTATTTCGCTGATGTCGCGGGCAAACTCAAAAATGCAGGTGAACGTAAAATCTAAGCTTTGAAAATTCAAGGATGGTTGAAGGTATCGTCCAGAGTTGCCGCTTTGCGAGATTGAAAATTGTAACAAATCAACAAAAAAGGAAAAAATTATGAAAGAAATAAGAAAAAATTCACCTTAAGATATTACACACTTGATTATCGAATAGAGGCACCATAAATTTCTACAAAGAAGGAAACAAACTTTTAAAAAAGTGATTAAAAAAGATATTTCAAGACTTTATTAAAACGTTGGACGTGTGTAATGTTGCCCCGTTCTGCTGGAACCATGTTTTCTGGCTATAGTCAGAGAAGTTTTGCAGTGCTGCCACCCCCATCCCTCCCCTCTGATTCGATGCGTTCTCGCAGTTTGGTAAACAAATGTAAACTTTCTTTTGAGACACCCTGTATATTTGGATAAACTTTAGCCAGCTCCTGACGTCCTGATTTCGCACCCAATTTTCAGATCTGATAAGTTCAGAAGAAAATGGTGCTACTCTATTGACGGACTACCCAATTTTGGTCCTGGAGTCATTTGGAACTTAAAATATTTTTCATCAATTTCGGAATTTTAAAAGGGTTATCAACGCAGTTGTTCAAACTGGTGCTCTTAAAAATTTGTTACTAGAAGCTATGAAGAAAGCTTCGAAAGCTTATAATATCAATATAAAGCAGAATACAATAGAAAATTGCTTTTTCAAGGCTCATTGTGGATTGTAATTTCTGGGAGCAAGCAAATACTATTCCTTTAATACAAATCCAATAATTTTTTCGAGAAAAAATGAATCATCTGGACCATTCTTTTATTTTTAAACAACTCATAGCAATAGTCGATGATCTAGCTACCACAAAAATCCCTAAGAAGAAGCAATACTTTCCATGCAAGATGATGACAACGAAATGTATATATCTTCTGACGTATATATTAAACGAACAAATAGCGAACCGATCGAATTTGAAATTACAAATGCTTTTGATACTCCAAAAAACTTGACTCAATCAACTGCAGAAATACCTAAAAACGCTTTTATGCTTCTTAATAAATTGGAGGAAATGTAAGAAAAATATAAAGTTAAAAATTTAATTGTGATATTTTGAGGTGTATGTGTGGAAAACCTTACATGTTTTAATCTTTTATTTTATTGAAGTTATGATACAGTTTAATATCCACTTTTCTTTCTTAGCAGTATAAAAATTCTCTATAAGAAAAACTGAATAGATTTAATTATCTCAGTGTGAACCCTTCTTTTTCACGATTTAACAATTTAATTTAAATTAAACAACTTAATTTTAAATTTTCCCTTAAAAACATGTTTTACATCCAGACGAAATGTGCATCTGAATTATAAAAAAAATAGTAAAATACACGATTTTTTTTTAAAAAAAATTGAAATTAGGTTGTTTAATTTAACTTGATATATTTCCTTGACGATTCCCTGCAAAGAAATTTGAATATATTTGTATATAAATTTCTTTAACAAGTATTCAACGAATAAAGTGGTGTAGATTTATTTCAAGAATAGATACCCTCATCAGGGTCAGCGATTGATCTCTAGGTCGAATAACAAGACTATTAAATTCGTTTGTTACTTCCTGAACATATTTGATTCCCATCACAAATGTTCACAATGTTTATTGATATGAATAACCCTGACGTGATTAAAGCGATAGGAAAATATATATTCGGCCCTTTAAAATATGTTTCTAAACTTAAATGAAATTTAAATTCGTTTGAAATTTGACTGCTTTAAAGAATGAACTTTGCTTTCGGTACCATTGAATTTATTTAGTGCGGCCGACAACTTTACCACGCTCGACTCCGAGCAAAGATTGTTGAAAATTGAAGAAAACATTTTCACGCACGTCTTGGGTGTATATAGTACAATTGCTCTGCAAGTTAACAGCCACGATTCGTGTGAACGCTGGTATTCTACGAAAGACAGACCCATTAAGC
This sequence comes from Oxycera nigricornis, assembly GCA_963942545.1. Classification (NCBI taxonomy): domain Eukaryota; kingdom Metazoa; phylum Arthropoda; class Insecta; order Diptera; family Stratiomyidae; genus Oxycera; species Oxycera nigricornis. The sequence goes on along the minus strand of OZ012660.1, from coordinate 11,724,850 downwards.
GTACCAATTCGACCTTTAGTCTAATCGCTGGTGACAAGGTGATGTCACTCTTTGCCATGCATAATTCATCAGTGTTTTTCATATTCTCTCCGAAATCGGTGAAGCCATTAAATTCGGCTGGTTTGTTTCGTTGTAATTCTGACAAATAACATTGAACATGTCTTTCCATATTCGCTGATTTTTCCAAATCATATGCATTATCATATGTAGGATGATAGCAACGTTCATATCCATTAGAAAAATTTAACAGAATTTTGGTCCGAAAAGCGTAAACTGAAATGCTAGCCAAAATTCTAAATGAGCTATTAATTTTTTTCGAAAATTTCAAAATGCAAGTCTAAATAAATAATACAAGATGAAAGTAAATGAACAAATGACGCTTTTGAGCTAGTTTACATATTCGAGATAAACACTTCCAGAAAATATTAATTTACGTCATTAAAATACCAACAACAAAAAAACATTTTGTTGATCGTTTGCGGTGATCAAAACCTGTTAACGAGCCCATCAATCTCAGCACTAAAAATGTCGTAAAACATACTAATCTGTACGATGTTGAATACGCGTAATATTTTGTGCATCCTTAAGTTGAAACGAAATTGAAAAGTTTGAGATATTTTTCTAATGGATGGCCGCGCAATGATGTAAACAACTTTTGAAGAAGAAAATAGTGTATTGAGTTAAATGTGAGAGTTCTAGCAATAGTAAGCAGACACGAAAGATTCAATCAGTTTATCGATTATTAGTTTTAGTTCGTGGTAGAAATTTAAGAAGCTTTACTCTTTGAGACGTATGTAAGTTTGTCACTTTAAGATCTTTGTTGAAATCATTGCATAAATTTGATGCAATACACGTTTTGACTTCAATTTCACCATCGTTATGGGTTTTTGATTTTTAAACACGAAATTTCAACTAAGAGTTCATTGCACACTTTATTTCTGTGACTATACGAAACACACGCTGTTTAAAAAGTAAGGTACTTAACAATGAAAACATTTTTTTTGGCAAAATTCTTCAACAAAATCTTTTTTCAGAGCGATACACCGAATCTAACGATCTTCAATTTTTCTTACATTATCTAAATAAGACGATTTGTCGAGTAGTCCAAAATAGCTATTAGTTTCATATTCGACTCTTCATTCGATTTAAAACGCTTGCCTAACAGTCACTCTTTGAGGTTTGAAAACAGGTAATAGTCGCTGAGGACCAAATGTGGCGAATACGGTGGTTGAACAAGAATTTCAACGCCTAATTCGTTATTTTTTGCCTGTGCAATGAGCGTGGTATGAGATGGTGCATTGCCATCATGGAAAATGATTGTTTTCTTCTTCAAATGAGCCCGTTTCTTCTATATTTCGACATTCAGTCGATCCAATAACGCTGAATAATAAGCACCAGTTATTGATCGTCCTTTCTCAAGGTATTCAATAAAGATTATGCCATGCGCATCCCAAAAAACACTTGCCATAATCCTCCCTGCCTATCGAGGTCTGCGTTGTTGGTGCATTTCCACCCGGTAAAATCATCTCTTTTGATTCTTCCCGTGATGCGGTGTGTAGTGGAAAATCCACGTTTCATCCGTGGTTACATATCGACGCAAAAACTCGAATGAATTCTTGTGAAACAGTTCCAAATTTCTCATGAAAGTGGTCACATGAACTCGGAATCCATCTTGCACACATCTCCAATTTTTCGAGCAGAATTTTTTAAGCCGATCCTGTTGAGATGCTAGCTAGCTGACGCACTTTCAATTTCGGGTCGTCCAATGTCACATCGTGGATTTTTGTAATCATATCTGGTGTTGTTACCTCAATTAGGTGACCTGGATGGTGTTCATCACTTGTGCTCCTACGACCACGTTTGAATTCAGCCATCCATCATTTTATCTGACGGAGCGGATTCCCCATAATGTTTATCGAGCGTTTCTTTTGGGGTTAAACCCTTCAAAAAATAGTCTGTACTCCCAACACGAAATTAAATTTTTCTATTGTGAGAAAAATATTCAATGTTCACATTCTACGTTTGTCACACATAGATCATGTGAATTTGACATGTGGTCGTCTGAAGGCTGGATCTATCTGGCAACAAAGAGATTTCCTTATTTGTAGCGCCCTCTGTTAGGTAGCTTAATTGTTAAACAGCCTAGTTAATTGTGCTGAATTATTTAGTAGAGTTTACAAATACTTCTCATTCATCGCTTTTCAACACTGTGGTCTTAACTCTGTCATTGTTTGCTACTCGCAACTAATGTGCACTCTTACGTCCAAAAACTGACTGACTTCACTGTGGTCGCATTCACTTAAATATTGTGTCACCATCCAGTGGGGAATCTTTTCGAATATATCTGAAAACTACAGAGCTCTAGCACCGCCTAGAACGCGGTAGGATACTCCCGGTTTTACATTCTCGAGATTTCTGTTATACAATTCGCCTTGTGGAATTGTACACGCGTATTAATGTTCTAATTTGCATCGGTACACATGTTATTCGCACACTACTACGGTCGCGGCGTATGTTCGTACACGAATTACTGGCACGATGCGAGTGGTCGTTCTCTCCCGTGCAAGGTTAGCGACGAAAATCAGAGCGCTCCCTCTGAAAGAATGGTTATTTTTGCATTTTTGTCTCATGTTTTTCGGCAGCTCGGAATGTCCGTGCTATATAGTCTTTATGCTATGGCAGTCAGTTATAACCATGACAAACTGACCATCATCGTCGTGATGGGTGGGTGATATGACAGCAGAACAAACTTCTCCATTTATCCAATATATGGCTTCAATGTTTATTACATGCTAAACGATGGTTTAGAACATAATTTCAGACCATCCTGACGATGGTACCATCATAATGACGCAAGTTTGATTTCTTTTGAGTGTACTATATACTATGGAAAGAATGAGGTGCATATCAATATTAAGTGTGCTCTTTATAGTTTCCTATTAGGTTCGATTCGATTAAGCGGCTATGATGAACTTTGCAATCACTTTGACCTTAAAGATCTATTGTGAATCCCTGAACTTGCTAGTTGCCGCCAGACAGCACGTCCTCTAGAAGCTTAGCTATCCAAATGGCTACCTTGCACACCTCCTTAGTGCACTTTCATTTGAAAGGGGATACTATATGAGATTGCAACGAATCGGATATTAATAGAGTCAATTTAATAAATCAACCATAATTTCATCTTGGACTGAGATAATTTGTAATTCGATAAATTCAGTTTTCAATCAAATCATGAAATTTAATGTGACTGAAAAGACTCAATGCATACGTCATTTGTAATATCCTGTTTCCTTACTACATGTTACATAACAGCATACCGTGAGCTCGACATCTTACGTTGAATCACAAAACATAAACTGAATGTGCACGAGTATGTTCTTTATCAGGATTTTCTCTTACTTAGAGCTGTAATAGCATCAATCAAAAGGAAACAGCTTTCATCGCCATGACGGGCTTAATCAATATGGACCTACATCGTACTTGTTTTGTAAGAGAAAGGAAGCCTTCGTCTCGTCCCGACTACCCATAAAACTCGACAATGTGTGCAAACAATGATATTACATTAGAGAATATCGATTTCAAGACACATTCAACAAAGCCATACGATTTTTTCATAGATCAAGTAACAAAATTTCGGAAAGAACTAACATTTGATTTGTTTTTCGCTCTGTTTGAATTACTTCCATCACATATACTTGCTGAAGTCATTTATTTGAAGTCTTTTTTTAAGTCAATCATCACTATCAACATATTTAGTTAAGAATTTGAGGTATGAGATTTTGATAAAGTTTTTATAAAGTTGACAAGCCTTAACATAGTTCTGCTTTGAAACATGGCACACGTCGCAACAGTATAGCCTAAAAACTTGAACGTTTAGCCTTTTTCACTGCCATTATTGCAGGAATCGAATGATCATCACCTTAATTTTTTTCTCGAAACATTTATTAGAATGTTTTGAAACTTTTATATAATAAAATGTGGACCTTGAACATTACAAAAATTATTTTCCAAACATGGCGACAAAATGGCGGTCATAATAGAGCCCTATTAAAAACTGGTTCTCGAGTCAGGTAAGTCTGAAACAAAAAATTCTAACAGCATTTTGAAATATAAGTGGATGGCTAATGTCGCGACAAGAACTAAATTTTTTTGGGTGGAAACTGAAACCAAAATGGCGCACTTTTTAATTATTCGACCATTTATTTTGCAACTTAAATTGTTTTAAAAAATGGATTAATAAAAAAAACTGATTCTAGTTCCGACTGAAACTGTATATGTACTTAATAATCCCTCAAAATTTCAGCCCGATCGGTCAAATAAATTTTTAAAAATCGTGTCAACCAGACCAAAACAACGTTGTTTTGAGGAAAACGCGTATATAGCTGAAACACCTGCAGAGCGTGCTTACACACGTTATATTGTATCGCTTTTATATAAATTTCTGGGCTTCGTCGACCAAAATGAGAGCTTATTTACTAGTTCTACACATACACACACATATATATATATATATATATATATATATGTATGTATGTATATATATGTATATATATATATATATATATATAATGATGTTTTTGGAAAATCCATTTTTTGAAAAAATAAACCCAGACTGCCTCCTTAAATAAATTATTGTTTAGGTAGAAAAAACTCTTGTATAAAATGACTTTTTTCCGATGCTGCTAGAAATTTATTGTCATCCATCTCAAGAACCACAAGACACATTTTCCCCTCTCTCATCAGTACTTCAGACGTTAAAACTGCTTCCGTGATATATTGATTAAATTGCTCTGAAAATGCAAGCAGAGGACACGATTTTCACTTCAATACCCATTCAGTATTCTGTATTCTCTTTCGTAAAGGTTGCATACATGTTGAGTGTGCATGGGCACATCGAAGCTTTCCATTAAAGCTGGATGCGTTTTTATCGATAATCTGCCAAACAACGCTCAGTTGCATAATTTATTGATAAAAAATCGTAATTGCTTGTTCATTAATTTAAGGGGGGAAATCACATTAGGATACCTATTTTTAGGTTTTTTCTCGATTTTTTTAAGAGAAAGAAATGATTAGAACTAATTGAAATTGATGGGCTATTTTATTCATATTTTGAACTACATCTCATATTTTTTTCGAATGATTATCATCAAACTTCGCAAAGTTAGAAGCTGTTCTTCATGGAAGTCTGTCGCTTGAGTCTCTCATTGCCGTACATGCTGAAGTTCGCAATTTTAATGTGAAAGCAATCCAAGCAAATTTTTCATATTATCTGTATATATAATTGCTCGACGTTCCTGATTTTGAGTGATAATTTAGAAAATTGAAAATTTGTGACGCGTTTGAAAAAAAAATTAATTATTTTTCGTGTTTTGTCATGGTATCTTCGAGAGCACGTGCCTTTGCTTATAACAACCACTCTCTTGCTTTTACGTTACGAACGTAGCCATATAATTTTCCCACAACACTTTCATTCAAAACAAGTGATTTTTGATCTTGTAAGAACTATATTTCTCTCTATTCAAAGAAAACAGGCTCTTCATTTCTCTCACGAAACCCCATATCTAAACCACTTCCGCTGTATTCAAACCATCGCTCAGCTCATCAGCGCTCTCAAAAACCCAGCTCACGTCCATCACATATTACACACGCTCGCCCAGTCGCAAACAGCCGGCCGGCCATAGTCAAAACCGGATCTCCATGCTACTTTAAGCATGTGTAGGGGTACAGCCTGTCCCTATCGGATGCCGTGCAAAACTGGCTGAAAGTTTATGTCTTACTACTAATTCTAACTCGAAATTTTTTATTCCTACTTCAGGTTCAGTTAGACGCAAATTTAATAAATATCGAAAAATTCTATGGTTTTTGAAGATCAGTCAAAAATTTGCTGAAACAATGCAAGCCGGAAAACCGCATTTAAAAACAAATTACCAAAAACTGAGTATTGACGTAACTTGTGTATTACTCCTATATACACAGGGATACCAGAAAAAATATTTTTTTGTTTGTAATATCTGCCCCAATACATATAACGTAAGATATATTCATAGAAAGACAACTGCGTGAGCCCGCCCAGCTTGTCTGCGATCGCTCCATTCAATGGGCCATGCGGTATACTCGAGCGCGCTTTGTTTCTTGCCCCGAAAATGTAAGAAGGACTTCGAATATCGGTCTCAAATTTTTGGACCGAACTCTTGAATAGCTAAACTTTTGATTTCTGAAATAAAAAAGTCGATTTTTTGAACCGTCTAACGTGATTTCTACCCTTAAGCAAGGCGGATTAAACTTTGTTATTAATTGTATGCTATACTAATTGGATGCTTCTTATTTGCTGCACCTAGTTCCGACCAGATTAATATTTCACTAAATTCCAAGAACAACAACTATTTACAAAAGCTAATTAATTTATTTTATGGTCTATTTTTTTTCGCTTCAAGCGTAAACACTCTAGGACCGGATTATAATGTAACCTTCAAATATGATCAATATTTTAACAGACGAAATATTTTAATGGAATATGAACAATTAAAAAAATATTGTCTTATCTTTATGACTTAATCCCAGTTCAATATTTGTTTGTGATGTAAATGTGTGATCAAAGTGCGAGTTGAGTCGTCATTTTTAGAAAAACAATACTGCAAGTGTTATCAGGAACTAAATCCGAAATAGGCGCTTGTTCATTCATTGCTATAGACTAGATGCAGAACAGGATGAAAGTTGCCTTCATTTAAAAGGACGCCATTGTTATAGTTGCACTTGCAAGCTGAATAGAAAACTTTTAATAATTAAAAAGTCGAAGCACTGTTTGCGCAGTCTTTATATTGGTACTAATTTCTTCTATTCTGTTTCTTTTCTCGACGGATTGCATGTTCCAGAATCCTTTTGAATTTCTCAAAAACTTATGCGGTCTGAATTCTGCCAAGAGTAATGTTGAAAGATGTTCTTCAAATTCGATTTTTCAATGCTTATTTATATATAACATGACTTCAGCAAAGGGAAAGGATATAAACATGAGAACTTAATTACAATATTTAAATACTATCTTTTTTAGAACGAGAAATCTATTGGGTTGTTCAAAAAATCATTGCGGTTTTCACTATATATTTATTTATTTTATACAAAGAATAAACATTAATCAATTATGTATTGCCCGTTTTGTTCAATCACTGTTTTCTATCTCTTGGATAGCTGCATGATACCACGCTCGTAGAACTTCCGATCTTTATCAGCAAGGAACTTGCCAAGGTGCTGTTTGATGAGCTTTTCGTTAGCAAACGTTTTACCATTTAAAGAGTTCTGTAATGAACGAAAAAAATGAAAGTCCGTTGGCGCAAGATCTGGACTATACGGTGAATGTGGTAACACATCCCATCCAAGCTGCAACAATTTTTGCCGAGTGCCCAAACTTGTATGGGGCCTTGCGTTGTCGTCGTGTAATGAGAATTTGTTTCACGAACTAGGTCGTAACGAAATTTCAAGGCAACGAGATTCTCGTCTCGTTAGCCTCATTAGACGGTTAGTCCTGGGACGAGGCAACGAGCCCGTTGGTCGTGTAGGCAAATTGGGTTCGGCCTCTACTTGGCTAAACGGCGATGGCTGCTGGCAGGCCAGCTCTGTTTGGGCATGTCCTCCTTCAACGAACGACACTCAACCCACCTCTCATTCCCAACCAAACCGGCTCCTTGCTACCTCACCGTGGTGGATAAGGTGAGCACGTTTCTGGTGGTGAATTGTTTCGATCTGGCTTTGCGCGGGAAAAAATTTGAACTCTATATAAAAATTTGGAAAACAAAGCACGATATTACAGTGGTGAAAGACTACGCCCTTCCGATTGACCAGTTCAGGACGTTTCTATTCGATGGCATCATTCAATTTTCGTAGCTGCTCACGGTAGACTTCGAAATTGATTGTTCTGTTCAGGTCCCCTACAATCCCACCAGAAAGACAGCGAAACCTTTTTGGGTGGATGTCTGCTTTTGATTGCCTTTCCGGTGTTTCATCTTTCGTGCACCAAATTCTTTTTCTGGCTACATTGTTATAAACAATCCACTTTCATCACCCGTAATCATACGCTTCAGAAAGGGATCGTTTTCTTCGCGCTTGATGAGTTGATCACAAACGTTTATGCGATTCACCTTATGAATTTCCTTTAACTCATGCGGCACCCAAACATCGAGCTTCTTTCCGATGCCAGCTGATTTCAGATGGTCATGATCGCTTCCAACGGATACGTTTAGAACGCTAGCAAGCTCCCGAATACTTGAGTGCTTGTTTGTCTGCACCAACGTCTTGATTTTATCTTCGTCGATCTCGGATGGCCTACCAGAGCGAGCAGCGTCTTAAACCGAAAAATTTCCATCACAGAAACGGGCGAACCAATTCTGGCACTGTGCCTTTTTAATCACACCTTCACCATACACATCACACTACTTTTTTCCCTCAGTTGCTGCCTTCCATTTTTTTAAAATAAAAGAGCAAAATATGGCGAATATGTTTTGCGAAATTATCCATACTTGAATTTCGATTTTAAGCACTTTCAAGTGTGAACATTAAAACGCGCGCAAATATTGAAGACTTTCTTAAACAGATACGAAAATTTCAATTTATATGGAATCAATTAGACGTTTATAAAATCCTGAAAAATACATAAATTTTTATGAAAATATATTTTCCTAAAGATATTCAAGAAATTGACACTGTTTATAAACTACATGCCAACCGTGACGTATTTTGTTCAATGGTTCATCAAATAATTATAATGTTCGTATCCATGCCAAATAGGCGGACATATGTCATCAATCTAGATTCCACTGAACCGATGTTATCAGATAATTTTATTAGAATCCGTGCGGGACTCGTCGAACCCAACATTGTGGAAGTAACCAACGGCACCATACATTTACCCTTAAAAAAGACGGATCTGTGATGCTCATGGCAAGCATTAAGCGCTGTAGTAGATTTCTAAATTCTTATTTATAGATCTTCGAGTTCCTACTAAATTGAATAGTATAGATAGCCTATAGCTACTTTGTGTGGTCTGAGACTTGTCCGCCTGCATACCTACGTATGTACGTGCTAACAAAGATATCGAACTATCTTCGAATGTTTATTCAAGTTTTTTTTTGCCGAAGAGAAAACGTGTAGGTAGGATTAAGATATAGTTGGCGTTGCTTTGATGCAGCGCAGCCAATATGGAAACCATCATGGATGTACACTAAGTCACTTAAAAGTTTACCGAATGATGTTATTACTTTTTGAAAATGTAAATTATAGCTTCCTGCCCAATAATTGTGTTTGGTTGTGACGTGTGTAGACAAATCAAAGTTAAAATGTGGGAAGCGCCATAGTAGGCCGATATTGTTATAAGAGAGTAATACATTTCAATAAATATACTAGCTGTAAATAGGGTCACGGAATCAATGACTGGAAATAAGAACTTTATTTCCATCAGACTTGGATGATCAATGATAAATTTAATTCATATTAATCAATATTTAAAAACATTGTCCCAAGTTGAAAAAAAATCTGTTAAATTTTAATTAATTAACATCGATCTCCAGTCGCCTATCGCCATTATCGTCAGCAAATGCTCTATTTTTTTAATTTTAAGTCTGTAAATTTTTAAGCATAGATCATTCACCTGTTCTTAAAAAACCTACAGACATATTTGAAGGGATGGAAAATGAAGTCAAAACAATAGTAAATGTAGCCAATACAAATTTCCTGAATTTTTCTAAATCAAATTAGTCAAGGATCTATGCACGTTGTGAGTATATTGGAAATGATAAACACTGATAACATTTTCTCCACTATGTAAGCAAGTTTTTTGAGTTTGACATACACAGGAAATCAACTCACACTCAAAGTACGATACCATATACATCCAGTCACTCATTCACACACAAAATGGCCGCATATAACTCAATGATTCTCCGAATGGTTACGATCCCTCTAAATACTGAGCGCAGCATAAAGGAAAAAGAATACATCCTAGAAGCGGCACAAATGAATGGGTTCACCAGGACAATCATCGAGTACCGTATTAAGAAGATAGAGCATCGGAGGAGAATACGGGAACTAACGTCTCCAGAAAGTAGCGAGAATGGTCGAGTTACCAAAAAACGGGTAGCAATTAAACGCTCAACGATAAAAGGAAAATTAAAGAGTATGCTAGCTAAATTCAACATCGAAGCGACAATAACGAGCAACAAACTAAAAACGAAAACGGTTCTGGGGACAACCAAGGATCCAAAAACTGCAGCAGAAAAAAGCGGAATGTCATGTTCAGATTGCAATTAGGCAGATCTAGAAAAGAGTGCAGGAGCACATTAGAGAAGCTGAACTAGCCATCAAACATGGAAGGACTGATATTAGGTCATCAGTGACAAAACACATCGTCGAGGTTGAGGAAGGCCACAGCATCACGAGGGCAAACTCGAAGTGCATAAAAATCGTCCAAAAACATTCTATGAGAGTCTTTTGATTGCGAGAACCCCGGAGTCGAAACGGTTTCTCGGATCTTATTAAATCGATCCTGTAGGGCTCATAAAGTTATACCGAGATCCAATTATAGGAGGATATAATTATTAAGTATATAAGCCTACTACGTTTAAGGTACCAGTCCACTTCAGACGGCGAAAAAGACCATTTTTCAAGCATTTGTTTCTCAGAAATTTTATTACACATTGGCAACGAATATTTTTTATAGTATTATTTCATATTTGAACAACACAAAAAATATTATTTTTATCCTTTATTTATTATTCTCTTTTATAAAGGGCACTGAAATTAAACTCTGAAAAAATTGTTACTCCACGGCGGATAGATAGTGTATGGATTAGTAGATCTGAAACAAAAAAATTTAAAAGGCACTTCAAAAAGCAAGGCCTCTTACACCGTAATCCACCACCGATTTAAAAAAAAATCAGTTAAAAAAAATGGGGGACTTGTGAAAAAGAATGTCAAAAATAGACCGTTTTTTCGTAGTTTTTTTAACGCCAAATTTTTTTTTCCAAGTTTTTGCTAATATTCTGGTGGATTACGGTGTAACAATCTCTAACAAATAAAACACATCAAAGTTTTTGAAAATCGGTTCCATATATCCGGAGACTATCTGTCTGCCATGTTAAAAAACGTTGTTTTGCGTAAAACGTATTTAAAGTTTTCGTTCCATTTCGCTGACAAGTATTTTGTGGAAAATGAAAAATTAGACGTTTTTCAAAAACACGCAATTGATATGTAAAAGTCTACATAAACACTGAACACATACATTAGAATCCCTAAGGACACAACTAATGTCCGAAATAATAAAGGAAACAAGTGTCTTTTCTTATATTTTTAAGAAGTACGATTTGTAGAAACTCGTTGATACTTTATTGATAAGCAAGGCAGTAAGTAGCCCTGATGTGATTAAATGTTTTTAGCGTCACTCAATCAATTTCAATTTAAAATCCAATATACTGTAACCGCGAGCATACATGTTCTAACCACTTTCTGACCCGACCAAACCCAATTAAGAAAGTAAATCGTTTACATTGCGCTCCAGTATCAAAAGGTTGTCTGATTCTATTCTTGTCGATCTTCGCGCTTTCATCCCTCTTTCACTCGATTTATTTACTCTTTTTTCATCTGATTACTTTCGCAGACTGTAGTAGGAAAGAATGCTTCTCTCGCGCTAACTCTCTCACGATCGGTTCCTTTAATTCTTGCGCCTATAGTCATTTTTTTTATATATGGTCAGAAGAATATGAAATGTATATACGGATGCAGATACAAAAATTCAGAATGAAAATCTATAAATGTGTACGACTGTCATTTATACCGATTTGCTTTCTTATCGTATCGGTAAGAATAGAAAGCGATCGTCACGTATTTGTCCAGTTTAAACCGGTACGTTGGATGAACAGGACATTCCGGTTAAAATGGCGAAAGTTAAGGTCATTTTTAAATCTTTTGTTTACGAAAAAATAAAAATTTGAATTATGTAAAAAAAAATTAAAAGCAATAACGGTATAAAGCTTCACCGTCCTATTAATAGATCAATATTGAAATTTTCCAGTCGAACTTCCCAAGCACACCTGCGAAAGTAATAAATAACCAACAATTGAGAAAAAAACTATCACTAACATGATCCGTTAAATTGTCGAGCAAACTTAAAACTTTTGAGAGGTATTGTGCGATGTTACACAAACACAACATACATACTCGGTGCATTCGTCTCTGCAGAGGTGATGGATGGTTTCACCATTCAAATAGAGAGAGTGCCAAGGAAGTAGGTCGCCTGGTGGAGCGAATTAAGAATGTGTCTTAGAAATAGTGTCAATTTGATGGATGTAGGCAGTTCACACCGAAGAGATAACATCGAGTTGATCAAGCGAAAATAATTAAAACTTTTCTGCTGCATTATTATCATAGAAAACACACAACTGAACTGCATTTATGTTGTTTATATTGATGAAATGAGGTTGTGGAATGCATTATCTTGATACTAGTTTCCACAATATGAAGAATGAGCAGGGATATGTCTCGCATGCATGAGAAGCCGTTGAAAAATGAAATTGACGATAAAATATCTTCTGCATTTTTTTGAAAAATAAACGATATTTGTGTGAATTTTTCATAAAATACTATTATAAGCAAGAGTTTAAAAAAAATGCCGCAACTCCTATTACGCATCTTCCTTAAGAGGTTAAGGTCAGTCGGAGTCATGAAAAAATAAACATTTTGAAAAACAAATTTTTTGAACAGTTGGGTAATCATTTTTTTTTGATTTTCCAAGCTTACACACTATGATGTGAATAGCTTCCACGGAAATTTCCAAACAAAATATTAGATCTAGTCCAAGTTATCAGTTCGATAGTTGAACGCTCCCTTAAATTTGCGGTGACCAAAAGTTTTTTTGGTGAGTTTTTCCAAAGTCAATAAAGGAAAAAAATTTAGTTTAATAGTTTAAACTTGGTAATAAACTCTAAAATTGTGCTGAGCGCATGCGCATTCAGTCGTAGGAGCCATGCTCCCATCAAAAAAATCCGCAGCCGCCCAGCACAATTTTAGAGTTTTAGCAAAAATTGCTGAGACCGCCATAATTATCCAATTTTAATTTTGTAAAGTGAATGTAATAGGTGAAGTGCTCTTTTATATGTGGAAAAAATTTCAAACTTTTATAAGTATAAGTTTCTGACTTGCAAGCTTTCAAAATTTTTGATTTTTTTTTAAATAAATTTAGATTGTACAGTTATTATGGGCAATCTACTGAATCGATTTTGATGAATTTTTTTAGCTGTTTTATGATGTAAAAAATTTTCAAGCAAAATATAAAGGTCCTAAGTGCATTTTAAGTGTAAAAAAAATTAAATAGAAAAACGCTTCCCCCCCCCCCCTTTAACATTTATTGCAATTTGCGACAAGGGTTAAATGTCTGAGAATTTTTAACTAATATCATCTTATAGAAAATTTTATTACGCAACTTTTATTGTCACACAACTTTGACCTAAAATGAACCGTTTTAAAGTTAGGAGTGAGAAAAGCAGAAAAAACACGATTTTTTTCAAAATTTTTAAACATTTCGATTTTTTTTAATGTTCCCGACTTTTTTGAAAGGGAGCATAAATCAATTATTGTTATACGAGTTATTCCCTAACTTTTCCTGCAAAAATCAGCGTACCCCCCCGCAACGTCCCCTGAAGACAGAAAAAAATCCTTAATGATAGTTATTTTCTCCAAAAAATTCTTCTCTGTCATTCCTAGCATTTTGTTACATTTAAAATAATTGGGCGACTTCACAGCACTCATCACTTAATTAGCTCTCTAAAATCATCTTCTACGTACAAGTTTTAGTGAAGAGCTATATTGTGATACGTTTATTCTTTCGGATACTTTACCAAAGTAAAATCAAAGAATATTTTTCAGATACCCCATCTACGTAAGTAGTTCTTCATAGTTTTTAAAGATGTTCATTGACATGTGTAACTCGATTACCAAAGCAATATTGGCTTTTGTTGTTGAGCATCTCAATTTTTGTCATTTTATTTTGAATAGTTTCCGTTTCAATTGTCATTTTTACGAACATGAAAATTTTAAAATGATCGAAGCAGTTTTTCTTTTATCTATATTTTTGACAAAAACACGATATTTCTTAGTTTCACGAAGTGTGTAAACAATTTGTGGATCAGTTTCTTTTGAGAACACTAACACTATTTAACTTCGAAGCAGTTAAACAAAATTGTAACAAGAGAATATATTAGCAAATAACATTTAGGAAGAGCAAACGCAGAAACTGATTGTTTAAAAAGCAATAACATTTTCAATCGTTTTTCAACTGCAATTGTGTAGCAAAGATTGCATATCTAGAGCTCGAATTATGCATTGCGTTTTTAAAGATATTGACCAGTTTCAAAAGAGACTAGTTATCCTTTAGCTGCTTGTGGCTCCAAAACATTTAGAGCAGCTTCAGTGGAATAGATCGATCCCTTAAACACTATATTAAATTTAGAGCAGCTTCAGTGGAATAGATCGATCCCTTAAACACTATATTAAAAATTGTTGTTGTAAACACGATCCTTTAAGCTTGACATTCTCCTTGCATTCCCAAAAAAAATCTGTTTTCAACTAGTTTGTAGTAATTATCTATGCTATCACTGTTTTAAATCAAGGAACACCTCTTTGTTACCGGAACTGTTAAAACAAACGACAACATTTGCTGATAGCAATAAAATCTTAGCCTGCATAATTTGCTTAGCTGAAACGATATCTTATCGAAAATCGTTTTGCTTTCTGATTACACGTTTACGTTATAGCACAATAGGAAAAATTTCCACAGCGTCGTTGTGGCATCATCAAAATGACTTATCAAGGTCCGTTTTACTCATCAAATAGAAAGGTGTAAAACTGTTGATATCTGTTGACAAACGTCACCTGGACTATGTAACATTTCGTAAAATGTATGTTAATCCTCTCGTATGATGAAGAGGATATATGTATATTTAAAAATATGAGGTCTGATTTTAATTCATATTCCAGAAAGCTTATAAAACTGGGAAGGATTAGAATACTCGTATAACCTAACATAGTTATGAAAGAGGATAATAAGACGCAAAATCGCTGAAGTCTCTTACGTATAGAAGAAAATCATAGGCTAGAAAGAAGAGTGTGCAGCGATCTCACTTACCGTGAATTCTGAGTACTGAATTTCAGCTAAAAATACTGTGAAATTGGCTAAAAGACAACTAAATCGAAGAAATAACTAGTGAATATGTAAAATTGCGATAATATTTGTATAAATTGATTTAATTCTTTACATAAAACATAACTCAATAATATTCTTGGCGGCAAAATGGCGGCCATAATAAAGCCCTATTAAGGGGTTACATAGATCTTATATTTTCAAAAAATCGATGGAATTTTTTTTATTCCATATGAAAGTATAGTACTTCCAGAGTATTCACACCAAGTTTGAAGTAAATTCGACCAATAATACCGGAGTTATAGAGTTTTGAATACCGCGTGGTCGGTACATGCCTAGACGTCGTTACCTAGCGTATTATACGCATGCAGGGCGGTTCTACCGCGTAAAATCAGCTCCTTTCTTTCTCATCAAACATCAAAAGGATGCTTTGAACATCGCGAATGAGGCGAACGAAGTAATGTATTGACCTGAAATCGACGACTCGATGTAAGTCGCTAAAAAATAACTTTAATTCATTAAATCGCAGTAAAAAAAACTTTAAACGCGTTTTTCTCGAAAGCACGATTTCTCGAGAACGAATCGACCGATTTTGCTGAAACTTTGAACAGAACGAAGGGATTTTCATTCGGTCGACTCGTTTGTGTTTAATACCAAAAAAATATTTTAAAAACGATGAGAATCGCAACAATGCTAAAAAATTATGAGACGAAAATTCATTTAAATACATTTCAAAACTTGAAATTTCATTTTTTTTTCAATTCCTTTGTTCAATCACGAGCCAATGGCATCAACTGGACGAGGAAAACTGCAGGAAAATTGACAATTTTCAATGTTTTTAGCTGAAATTTTTTTTACAACTTCTTGATATGCTAAACTTTTATGTGTGTAAGTTTTAAATAAAATAAATTTTTGTTTTTAAAATACAATTTTTTGAAAAAGTTGTTTTTTCTTTTCCTTCACGACCCATGTAACCCCTTAAATACCCGGTTTACGCGATATCTTAAGTCGGGTACGTCTGAAACAAAAACTCCAACGGCATTTTGAAATACATACTGTATATGTGGTTGGCTATGATCGGAACTAAAACTAAACGTTTAAGGTGAAAAAAAAAACAGAATGATGAACTTAATTTTTTGACCCTTTTTTGTAATTGAAATAATATAACAAAAATAATCTGAATCTAGTTCGGACCGAAGCTGTATTAGTATTGAATATTTCTTCAAAATTTCAGCCTAAACGGTCGAATAGATTTTTCAAAATCGTGTCAACCAAGTCAAATAACGTGATTATGAGAAAAACGCGTTTAAACCTGAAACACTTGGAGAGAGCGCTCACACACGTTCTATTGTATCGCTGTATATATCTATATATATTTCGGGGCTTCGCCGACCAAAATGAGATTTTGTATACTAATTCCAAAATATTCTTTTCGAAAATCAGTTTTTTGAATTGTAGAATTTTTCTTTAATTCTCAATTCTTGGATAGTACCTACTGAATATGTTCCTTGGTTGAGATATCTTCGTGAAACAACGGATGAAACGTACTTAATAAGCTTTAAAACAAAGCTATTAAGGGGGAAACCCACTGTAGGATTTACAAGAAATCAAAATGTTTTTGTTGCTCTAAATTATACCTTGTCATCATAGAAATCATGTAGCAAAGTTTCATATATTGGAAAAATCTGTAAGTGATCGAAATTTTAAATTAGCGTGGCGCCTCGCACTGCTCTTTCGGAGCGCAATCCGCGCGTATCCCCGCGCGTATCCCCGCGCGTTTCCCCGCGCGCTGTTGGTATTGAAATTTAGAACAATTTTAAATATAAATTTCTCAAAACTGTACACATGGTCTGTTAATTGCACGTTAGTAGACTAGAGGTATATCAAATTTATTAATGATTTTCTATAACTTAAACTTTAAACGCGTTTTTCTCGGAACAGAGTTTTTCAAACTGGCGGAATTCTTTTCTCAAAGAATTTTTGTTCGATTTACTTGAAATTTTTACAATATGTTCAAAACTAATGTCTGCATGGAAGTACGTACGATTTTTTTATGTTGCATATTTCAATTGTTATTAACAATTTTCGAGCGTTTTTTTCGTTTTTTTATATTTATTTTATATTTTTTTAATTTTTTTTTATATTTTTTTATATTTTTTTATATTTTTTTGTATATTTTTTTTATATTTTTTTATATTTTTTTAATATTTTTCATATCTTTTTTATATTTTTTTTTTAATATTTTTTTATATATTTTTCATATTTTTTTCTCAAAATGACGCCATTTTGACAAAAATCAATTTAAAAACATCCTACGTGCTTCTCTGGCTGTTATTATGCTTTATCGGTAATTATTTGTTTGATAACCTTAACAATTCAGGAGAAAACGGTCCGGTCGCGAAGCCATGAAAAAATAAGGCGTTTCTGGAGAAATACTAGGGAGCCGCCATTTTGTTTTTTAAAGTTCTGAAAAAATTCAAAATCAAATACTTGTACAATATAGATCTTTTTATCAAATTTCGATATGTTGTTTGGTTTTTGAGAAACAAATTTCCAAAAAATGACTTTTTTACCTCTACTGTGGTGTTCCCTCCTAAACGTTATATTTGAATTTCCTTGAAAAATCTCACATCGGTTTCCTAAAAGAACATACTGTGAGCAAATAATTTCGATCCATAGTATAAACTATTATTGCTTTTCAGTACCACCTTGATATTAACTGTTACAAAGTTCTACAAAACGTTGGTTCAAATGCAAACACACATGATAAGAATGCCCGGAAGAGTGACAATTTGATTGTTTGTAAATGCTTCATATTAACAAATACTGGCTTTGATGAAGTGAATGAAGGATGTCAGATAGTATCTAAATATTAGGCTCTTTTCTTGTATTCAGCTGTAAGCGGACGATGCAGATTAGATTATAATCTAAGGTATTCGAGTGGGTTTATATGAAAAATTAAAATTTTAAGATAACATCACCCTTTCTGTGCGCGATATATTTTTGATTGCTCAATCCATGTGTATTTCTATATATTTATAATTCATTTCCAGTGCAACTGGTATCACTGTTGATTTCGTCACATCTAAAAACATACGAAACCAATAAATAATGTCACCTTCATCATTCTCATCATCATCATCATGGTTCATGTTAAACCAAACGAAAATACTTGTGGAAAACTCAAAAAGAATGTTAATTAAGTGGAATGAACCGGACCGCATTAGTATGTGAGCGCCTCACGAAAATAGTACGAAGCGATCCATTAACCTGATCCACGGGAATGTCACTAATCTGGTATCACAAAGTGGAGTATCTAAAAGCGTTTGCTGTGCTCGCAACACACTAATGAAACAAGTTGCGGTAAGCTGCACTGTATGTAGTATGGCACCATCATCAACGCAGTCTTTCGTGGATAGTGAGTGCTTGGGAAGAAAATGCATGACTGGCTTTCGTCTGGGACACATAATTTGGATAAAACCACTTTAAATGCCGAGCCGCATTTATGAGAGACAATTCTTTTGAAAATGTTTTCATGCCCATATGCGCACAAAGCGGAACAGCTTCTATGGCTATGTGGTAATTGAATTTAATTGCGCATACCTGCTTGTTGCATGCGTACGAATTTGTTGTGAGAATCTGAAAACAGCAATTCAGTTTGGAAATTGTGAATTCAATAAATACATCGGATATTTATTTGCAAAGTTTACGGTAAGCCTGATGAATTAACAACCAAATTTCTTTTGCAAATTGTTTCAAAAATCTAGCAAGGAAGCTACAGTCATGTTAAAATCTGAAACTCTTGAAAAAGGTCCTTAATCCGTCACACGCAATAGTCAACCCAAAAAGCTCCTAAACTTTTGAAACAACAACGTAGCGCTTGAGGCTTCAACATTTAAATTCTGTCCAACTAAAAATCAATAAGAGTTTTGTACATTTTACGCGATCTTTAGTTTCTGATCTTTTCTCGGAGTCCTTTTCTCAGATTTTTGATTTGTTTTTCGTCGTTATTTTTGGTTTTTGATTCCATTTTTTGGGTCTTCTTTAAATTGACTTTGACGATTGCCCAACATAGTTCGATCGGTCAAAGCTCTGGGACATTTTGTGGATTTAACTCTTTTTTTCATAGAATGCACACGATGTTTTAGAAACCATTGTAGGAAATTTTTGCGTAATGAGCAGGAGATAAATCAAGTTAAAATATTATAGGTTCGTTCTGCTTTTTTACAAACGGTAGTAAATGTTTCTGAAGGCACGTCTTGATGCAGATTTCGGAGTTGATCTATCTGTTGTGTGCTCTTTTTACTGCATTCGCGAATACCCTGCGAAACAACTTGCTTTTGCGCCAGACTTTTCGAACTCAATTGATTTTTCTTCTAGTTGAAGGTTTTTTCCTGGCGGCAGGTTGTAAAATTGAGGGCCCGGAAGCGTATTGAAGTCTAATTTGAGGTACGTTTTATCGTCCAAACTATTGTTTGTAAAAAAATTTCGCTCTCTCAATGAATATCCTGTTCTCCACTTCTTTTGGCATTTTTTGTTTCTTGTATGTCTTTTCGCCTTTCCTTATTTTGATTTTTTTTCGCACTGTTGATTGCGCTGTTTTAACCTGTTTCGCGATATTACGAGTTGATGCCGACCGATTCGCATGAATTGCTTACAACACACTGCACTTCGATTCCTTGTCACTGGACCCCTTAGGACGTTCACTTCTCTGTTTGTCTTTAATCGAATCCTCCATTTTGAATTTTACAATTGCCAGTTTTACATTCAATTTCGATATTTTTACTTTTGTCGCAATTGACTTCACTGTTGTCTTCAGATTCTCCGTGAAAAGTTTCATAATTACTCGTATACTCCGTTTTTTTTTGTTTCTATTAGTTTTCACCGTATTAATGTTTAAACTTTTGAAGAATACGGGAACGCAAAAGGCAAGTAGTGACGTTTAGATTTAGACAATGGTATGATTGACATTTGTCTAAGTCTAAACGTCACTGTTCTGTCAAAATACCTTGCAAGAAAAAAAAACGTTGAACAGAATTTAAGTGACCAAGCCCTAAAACACATTTTTAACTAAGAATAACGGGGAAACGATTTTAATTCAAATATCACGTAAACTTTGTGACCATTCGTATAATTTTGAGTACCTAGAGGCAAATTATGGCGTTAAAAAATTCCGAATAATTGTAAAAAATAATTTTATTTATATCGTTTCCATTTCAATTTAGTAGTTTTTTGAATCAAATTAAAATTGTTTTGATTTAAATTTATGCTAGACCAAACCAAATTGGCCTCATTCATGACTCAAACGATATACAATATTATTCTCTTTTGTAGTATTTTATTTTTCAAGTGAATATGAAATATAATTAGTAGTTTTGCTTCAGGAATGAAATTGTATAGTACTCAATTGCTTTGAGTAAGAAATACTGTTTATTTTCAAAAGATGCTACGCGTTCCTATAACGATGTATAGATAATATAATCATTTATTTTGGGTTTTAAACCTCCGTGTCTAGTCGACAACACCGTCCACTAGTGTGCTTTTGGTTCACAACTATGTACTTGCTACAACTTGCGATCCAGAAGATGTATAGATATTAAATTTAGTAAATAGTACTTAAGCTTTTATCAAATTTCTGATAAGTTAAAAACTGTGCATTGTTACATTTACAATAATCAAAAATCAAATAATTTCGAGTACTAGTTTGGCTGAAAAATAAGCAAAAATTTGTATTTCGAATCTAAAGATTCGTTGTGTTGGATTTAATAATTCCTTAAAACGTTTGTTCTTGCATACCACTCAGTTTTTTTTATATCCATGTCTGTAACTCAATTTAAAACTAGAAGCGTTTTCGATTCAGCTGTGTACTTGAATTAATGACCAAAAGTTCAAGGTTGGTTGTTACAACAGGCGCATTGTTGTCGTGATTGCAATTCAAATTAAAAATTTAAACACTTATTTTATTCAAGTGTCACAAGGTGAAACCGAAAGCTACTTAATATTTGCCAACGAGTGCATCCATTGTGTTTATAAGGTACTAAATGATCGAGCACCAATGTTGCATTGACGGAAAAATTTGAAATTTTAAGTCGCCATATGCAATAATTTTGATTCGAACGACAACAATATCCAATGCAATATTACACATACTGGAAACATCGTGCTTTTTGGCCAAAATAAATTCAGTCTATTTTGTATGTTACCAAATGACATAATTGAAAGAGTAATGCAGTTTGGAGAAAGGTATTATACTCATGATAGATTCCTGGGACATTGAATTGATTCAAATGTTTGGAATGTCAAATTTTCTCTGGATACAAAATAAATGCAACGCAAATCGATTACTCAAGAAAGATCAGTCAAATTTTCTTTATCGTGACGCTCTCAGGTGATATCTGTAATATTCTAATTTTTTATAACCAATTTGAAGTTATCCGACATTTTGCAGAATAATTTTTAAAGCTGCACTTATTTTATACCTCTTCATGTTCCTTAAAACAATTATAGCCGACCATCCTGCTTCTTTTTTTAATTATGTAATCATGAATATGATATGAAGTCTGAATCTTGTCCATATATTTGTATAGTCTGGGCTTATTTTAAAAAAAAATCGATTTTTCAAACATTCTTCGGAACTATATATATGTAGGACTATTAAACACATTCTCGTTTTGGACGGCGAAGGCCAGAAATACATATATACAGCAATACAAAATAGTATTTCAGCTTTAAACGCGTTTTTATCAAAACAACTGTTTTTTGACCTGGTTGATGCGATTTTTGACCAATTCGGCTGAAATTTTGAAGGATTTTTCAGTACATATACAATTTCAGTCCGAAATAGAATCAGAATTTTTAATCATTTTTTATCCCTCTTTTAAACAATTTTAGTCGCAAAAAGGGTCAAAATATTGAACAGATTTCCATTTTGTTTTTTTTTCATCCAAAATGCTTAGTTCTAGTTCCGACCACAGCCACCCACTTATATTTCCAAATTTCGTTGGATTGTTTTTTTGTTTCATACTTACCTGTCTCGAGACATTGTGTCAGCCAATTTTTATCAGGGCTCCATTATGGCCGCCATTTTGTCGCCATGGTTGAAAAAAAAATTAAAATGTTTTTTTTTTTGTAAAATTCAACAATCAGATTTTATTATACAAAAAGTTTAAAAATATTTTAATAAATATTTCGATAAAAAAATAATTGAAATTTCATAACCCAGACTGCCCCCTTAGTTGTGTTATCAAATTTTCAAACGTAATTAAAAAAATAATCGGTAAAGGTTAAGATTATGGCCCCAACCCCGAAGGAGGTGAGAGTAAAAGGGGGATCGAAAGAGGAGGGTTCCCCTACTACTATGGCATAAAAAGTTCGCGGCGGTCACGGCCCCATGAGGAGCCATAGGGGTATCCCCCACTAAAAAATGGTTATTTTGCCTATTTTTTAGAGATATGAAACCGTAAAATTTATCTGGAAAGTAATTTTTAAACATGTTTGGAAGTCGAACAAATAAAAAAAATAAAAGAATTTTTTTGGCAAAAATTTAAAAAAAATGATAAAAAAAACCTGAATGTCATTTTTACCGTAAATGTAATGTAAATAGAAGTAACCCTTTGGGTACACGTTTTGCATCTTCTCCCTAAATGCGCTTACAACGATGGAACAGGGCAGTTTTATCGGCCTACATATCAATACGGCAAGAATAAAATTACAAGACCTCCCAAAATGCTTTATTTTCCGTGGCATACCGATTACGCGGCAAATTGCCAATATTTTTAGTTTTCCGATTATAAATATTTCATATCTCGTTATTCCTGACTCTATCACCATCATTTCGAAAGGTGTCCTTCTGAATGATCGCGCCAAAAAAGCCGATCGGCTGGACATCTAGCGCATAATATCGTCGTTGACATGAAAGCTTTCAAGGAATATTTATGAAATAAATTTCAACATTGATACGGGAGGTACAGTAAAACTTCTTTATAGTGGACACCGATGGTTCCGAGAAATATGTCCGTAATTGTGAAGGACTCTTATCCAGAACTACCTTAATGGGGGAATAAACAAGTGACATGATAGATGTCCGCTATTTAGAAGTGTCTGTTAAAAAGAATTTCACTGCAAAATTTCTTCACTTTCAAGTCATAACTGCTTTTTTGCTCGTGTGCTGTCTGCTGTATTTAGACAAAGTGAAACCAAAAATGCAAAAATTCTCTACATCTGAAAATGCTACTAGTTCATAAAATGAAAGACTAGCAGGAAAATAGAGACACTTCCATTGTTGACACTTTTGAGCTATCTCCACCACTTTCTTGCCTGAAAGTCTCTATCTATAGCAGAATAAGTTATTTAAGAAAATTATTGATGGCACATGTACATACACTTTAAATGGGCGAAGAAATTAAAAACCTTAAAAGGTATTTGTAATTATTCAAATATAAAAAATAGTCATCTTCTTGCTTCAACTCCAACAGTTCTAAAAATGCTACTAATCACTCTCAATTTTATTGGTTCCCAATATAAAAATGATTCTCGACCAAATAAACCATTTAGCATTCAATTTGAAGGCAAACAAATTCATCAGATTTCAAAACCTGTTCGTAAATACACAATGTCTGCGACGTTCAAATGAGCTGTCGTGAACTAAGATACATCAGCATATATGCCAAAATACCTGTATTAAATTTATTTTTCGCGATAGCTAGGAAAACTATTTATATCGTGGAAACCATTTGGATTAATGTTTACTTCTTCGGGAAGGTCATGTTTTGCAAGACCGATATCTATAAAACTGTATAAATATTGTAGATTCAATTTGAAGTCTTATGAATTGAGCAAATTTTCGAGAATTGAGTAGTTTGACGAGCAAATTTTTCATAGTACGTAAACGAATAAAACTGTGTAAATTTACGAAACATACTACTATTCAAATAACCAATGCATCTCACTTGAATAAATAGTATTGACTATTACGAAACGATACTCACCAAAATTGTTTGCAACAATTGTTCGCAAATTTCCCGGTAAGCATATCCTCGTTGCATTTGTTTAAATATCTGAAAAGTACACAACACAGTCTGATACGTGTTTACTTATTGTCGAAATGATTCTCTTCATGCTCTTTTATTTACATCACTCGTTACTTGGTGAGTTTTTTCCCCACTGGATATGGGCAAAATTTTACACGCGCGTGTGTTTGCATCGGAAAATATATGTACATGTATCTGCGAGCAAAGATACACACTTCGTCCATGTTCAGTATTCGCAAACATTATCGAACAATTCAACGCGAACCAGCTACTGCTAGTGCTACATATGGGATGACGATGGTATCTATCCATCCGAGGTGTACATAGCATATTCAGCTGCCAGAAGATACATTCATATATGCTTGCCAGGAACAATCTCCTTTACCGATGCCCAAGTGCACAAAGTGCAATCCTAGTTTGTCAGTTTGCGGTTGTTGAACTGATTCTGGCGTATGCAAAGGGCAAACGGCAAGAAATAGTTTGAAGTCGAGAAATTAAAAAGACTCGGAACAGAAAAGAAGAAATCGCGAGTGTCATGAATATTCATTAGATACAAATAGTGAAGCGTCAGCAACACTTCAAGGGCTTTACAAAGACGATGGAATAGTGTGAAATTTGCCTTCTAAGCAGGAGCTGAAAATGTCTCGATTAATCCAGCTTAGATCATTAAAGAATAAGATACAATGTTGAGTTTGCACTAAAATTAACTTTTTATACATACAGGGTATGGTTATTTCGCACGTCAACTGCCAAGCCAAAAAGAATGCCAAAACTATTATTTTGCCCAATAAGAATAAATGCGTATAAAACGTTTTGATTCTTGTCATTAAAGGGATTACTTAAAAATAGGTGTAAATAAAGAAGAGTAAAGTTTACGATAATTTAACAGCCATTTTTTCGAGAATGTATTTGTAAAAGGGAAAGTATCTTCGGTCAAAATCAAGCTTCAAGTTCTACTCGTTCTCCTAACTCGAAAAAGTACTATTCACATGCACATCACTTCGCATACAAATCACTTAACCCTGGGGGGCTAATCATATTTTTTCAGCGTAGAGGCTATAGATTAGTCAATTCGACTAACATAAATGAAAACTGTTAAAAACTAAGGTTTTTGCATCAAAATCAGATCATTTGCACATTTTTAAAAATTTTAATCCTTACTCTATGGTATAAAATAAAAAAACCGATTTGAATTCAATATTTTTATTAAAAGTTACAAAAAAAGGTTACCTCTTACTTTTTTGTGCGATCGAGTAAGGCAGGCTTAAAAACGTGTTCGTTAATAAGTGTTCAAAAAAAATGACATGTTTTTTACTTATCCTAACTAATAACTAACTAATATTACACTTATCCGCAATTGACGACTGAGTTGGCACAAAGTATCAAAGCGCTACCTCTACTACTAAGAGGGCTACAGAAAAAAATTCACCATGTTAGTCGAAAAGACTAACATTAGCCGTTTAGGGTTAAAATTTAATACTAATCCCATATGTCCTTTCCTTTATTACGCTGGCCACTCATAACAGCCGATCAAGGTAAAAAAAGCCTTGAATAATTTTCACCCCTAGCAAAAATTAGACAAATCAAATGTCTGCGCAAACAAATTAAATGTCTGCGCAAATAACTCAACTATTCAGACCGATTGTGTAGACCGTTTTTGCAAACGTATGCGCAGCCTGTCTCGGAACATGCAAATATTCTCTTAAGAATATTCAAAAGATCGTAGTGCTACATTAACAAACAAGTTTTTAAAATATGACCACAAGTGATTTGTGCTAGTATTGACGAATTTCGACAGATGTAGTAAAGAAAATCCAACGATTGAGTAACAAATTGTACATTGAAACAACAAACACGATATTGAAATAGACAATTCAGTTTAAGAAAATGTCTCCAGCTTATTCCGAAAACTCATGTCCTGCGTGCAGAAACACTGATGTAGATGTTTCAATAAAAACGATTATAATAACGCTTTGTCGTCCCATATTCTATTTACCAGACTGTTTCCACGTCTTTTTGTTTTAAATATTCCACATTATAATTTTCAATTTTTACTCATTCTCATGCTTCATATTCACATGACCTATCTTTTCCTTCTAATACTCGTCACTCCACCCAGCAGGAAAACCACATCTTGTTTACCAAAAAGTGTTGCTGAAATTCCTACTGGGCAACGTGTCATATTTTATAGAGCACATGACGTCACCGGAGCTTCGAAAAAGACCACCTATTTGTCTATATACATTGATTAAACCTCATAAATAACGTTTTTATGCTTCATTTAAATGTATCTAAGTTGTTCGAGCGTACTACTTCTATATATAAGCGACACAATATAGAGTTTGGTTCTATTTCGGATGAAACGGTATGAAAATGTTGGTTTTCACGTTTGAAGATAGTTGTTCAGCTCGTTTCTATCTACCATAATTTCATTATTTCTGATAGAGTTGATTGTCATATCCCTGATTGTAGAAAACTTGCAATAGATGGTTACGTACTTTGAGAATTTGCGAGCCACATAACTCACTACTTAGTAAAAACAACAACAATTTTTTGGCGACAGTCAGAAAAATAAACTAACATGTATAGAGGTAGTTTGTCAAAGAACTTTATCATTAAAAACAGATCATTACAATGAACTTATGTAAATATTATTTACCAAGCATGCAGTTTGTTGGACAACCATACAACAGCCATACCTTGCCACAGGTGTGTCCTTATTAAGACGCATCCTCTTGCGACATGGAATTATTTCTCGTAAAGTTTTCCCAACAAATATGAAAGTTCAAGTTTCTAAGCATCGTTAGATACAGATGTCATGATTCGAATCAAAGGAATACGAGACATGCTTTATGGTTCGAAATAAATATCAATGAGTTTTGATATTGTTGTTCAAGAAGTTCGCATCCCAAAGGGATAAAGTAGTGAAGTCGTGGCATCAGTATTTCTATTCAAAGCTCATTATAGAAAACTAACTCACTGCAAAACTTTTCGTACGACAACTTATATTTTCATTTTCGTTCACATAAATGAATTGTAGATATGAAATTTATCTGACGATGCTTACCAGTCCATAATATTGTGAGGACATTCGTTAACAGTTTCGAACATTTTGAAATTCTACAAAATTCAATCAATTCAATGCCGAATAAAAGTTGCACCTTATCATGTTGGAAGTGATTCTGTAGTCTGTCTAACAATTTTCTTCGTTATGAGCCGTTTTCTTGGAAACGAGTCCTCCGAATAGTCTCTTTGACTTAAATAAAAGATGCAGTAGTGTTTTTTTGGTCTTTTGTTTCGAAATAATTATTCAGTATTCAATCGATGACTATAGGGTGGTTTATTAGATCATTATTATTAGTTTTTATTTTCAAACAAATAAAATCAGATTAATTATTGAAATGGTCAATTTTTTGGACTTTATTAGCTCGCACAATTTCATGGCATTTAGTTGTTGAGAACGACGTCGAACTGATAAATTTGGATCCTCAGTCACGCTACCCTCCACAGCAGCGATAGCTGTCTCGCTCCGCACTGTACGAGCTCGTGTTGGATGAACATTGTCCAATATAGTATACGTGGACATAAATCTTTCGATCATGTTGCGTGTGAGCTGCTCAGATGGACGATTTTAAGCCCCATAAATTGAGCGAAGTGCTCTCGGAATTTCGGAAATAAAGCTCCACATTTTGAAACGTTATTAGTCCTTGCATCGTGATTTTCCATAGTAAATAAGACATCATGTCAAAATGACAGCGAAATTTGACTGCCACGTTGACAGAAATCCCTATCGGAAGTTTGATACCTGTAAAAAACACCCAATACTAGTGAACTTTATCAATCTTAGGTTTGTATGTGCTGGACACTGTAGCTGATAACAATCAAAATATACATGTTATAAAACTCGAATCCTATATTCGAAATTTAGTGATTCTGCGTTCATAGCAGCTTTCCTATTGAATAATTGTGTAGTGCTTTCAACAATTTTGTCAAAAAATGATTTAACATATCAGCAATCAATATTCCGATGGGCGAACTGAGCACCCACCCAGGGCACCAAATGTTTAGGACCGCTGCGAAGAAAAACAACCAGATTTTTTTTTACTTTTACAAGTATTTTTTTCAGGAACGCTCATGAAAAACTGAATCACTTTCTTGAATTTCATTTTGGTGTTTTTTCTTTTTCAAAAATACAAGCAAAACAAAATACAGGTTCTGTATCTGCTTGAAATAGAGAATGAAAAGTCGCTTGAAAGAGAGAAGAAAATTCACTTATTGCTCATTAGTCACTTATCAATCTTAGAGTTTTCCAACACCGGAGCATTTCTCGCTGCTTTCGCTGCGAATTCTTTCAAACGCTGTGCAGATTTCGGTTCCAACTGCACCACTGATCCTCGAATGCATCCAAAGCTTTAAGCCAAGCCAGGAAAAGCTCTGTTCACACGGTTTAAGATTTAGGATTAAGTGAATACAATTTTGGTATGGCTATAAGTCCATAAATTGTTCGTTCCAATTTTGTAACCATTTCTGGTATAGATTTTCATACCAAGGGTGTTGTAAAATTTTGAAAATAAATGTTTTCTGACGATTCTGAAAATTGTTTGTCTCGTGTGAGGGCGACATTTCTTCACGCTGGCTTATTTTTGCTCATATATTTGTCAAGTTGAATTTATTCTTCATCAGTTTTTTAGGTCATTAGAAGATTATTGCCTCATTTGATTTTGTGCAATGTATCCTGTCCTATTTCTGTTAAAATGCTTTTCAAAAATTCAATCTCGTTACGGTCAAATCTAAATAAATAATCTGTGAATTAACTGCCATTCGCTAATCGACCATTCAGTCGATGATTCATTTTTGAGTTTTAGAGAAAATACAAAAGTACTTACTACCAAATTGCTTTTCAATAGACAATCCATCAAGCATGTCTGCAACTGATTGGCGCCACACTTGCAAAGTATCTTCCAACGCGCCTATTTCAACACTACTAAATATTTCGTAATCCTGCCTAAAGCGCAAATTAAAAATGGTTGAGTCAATCAACAAATACTTAACACAATCCACACTTTATTGAAATCATTCAAATGTGATTGACGTCAAAATTGAGTTTCCAATAGTTTTAATTGATTTATTTGGAATGAAAACTCACAAATCGAATTAGAAAACCAGGCACTCAAGAAGAACGGTTAGTGTTGACTTTGAAATTTATTTGAAGTGGAACAGTACGTGCTAATTAAGATATGATTCAAGTAGTTCTTGATTAGAATTGGGTGGTGGTTCTTAAATGTTTGCTTGCAAAAATTCAATGCCGCATGAATGGTGGACGAACTAAAATAAATAACAAAAAAGTGTTCGAATATTCAAAGCGCTTATTAAAAAATAAATGTTCTGCTTCAATCAAAGCAAATGTTAATCATATTTTAAGTGATGATTACACATCATGAAAAAACACAACTTTCACTGTCATTTATAGATTTATCGTGTGAAACGTGCAAATTACTTATTTTCATATGTAAAAATGTAAATATATCCACGCATCCGTATGAAAACGTGACGACAAATTGAATTTAAACATTTCCAATGGAAAACATGGAAAGAATGTTGAAATATTGATTTTCTTTATAAAAATCCGACACGTACGAAAGGAAAATCGTACATGGGCTCAATTAGGATTTACTAAAGATGATGGTATTTGTTATGCTTGATAAATGTGTAAAGAATGGAGTTATGAAAGATTTCAAAAATGTTTGCTAGCGAGAAATTGAGACAGAAATACGGCGAATAGAATGTCGAACTCGACTGAAATTCAGTCCAAGAAATTGAATTTTATTGCATTGAGATTTTCATCAATATTTGCTTTACGAACGAAAAAATTAAATATTCTATCTATTCAACTTTTTTATAAGCGTCAAATAATGATCGATTGCCAAGCTAATGATATGAAAGCAGTTCCGTATGGTTTTCAGACATATCGAATTTTCGTAGCCATTTGATACACCTTGTATAATGGTTGTAAATATGTATAAAGAACTCAAATAGTTTCGGTCGACATAATTATCTCTTATTTTAACGAGGAAGTAAAGTCAGTAATGTCTGAACGACTGGATGCATTGATACACATGCCTAACCACGCAAATTATGCGAACTCGCACGCGATAAGCGGTAGAAGAGTGTATCCAGGCTGCAACATCAATGCCTGTTGAGCCGAACTGGAGTCGCTTCGCCTATGGTCACTGAAGAGGGTTAATTTTTCTTGGTGATTTTGTTCGTTGTCTTGTTTTTGTCGGCTGATTAGCATTGCGTATCTATTATAAAATAGAAAAATCGCCAAAGTAAAGTCAGTTTGTCAGTCCCAGGATTGAGTGTCCTGCTTGTTTATGAAACTTATATACTTGCCCAAGCGACTTTAAAACTACAAAGTTTCCAATATAAATGCCGCCTAACTAGAAGTCTGAAAGTAATAAACACTAGTTTTAATACACACCCTCATAACCGTTGTTTCATTTTGAATTAATGACATATTTTCCCGGTAGTATTGCCCTATCATTGGTGTTCCATTTTCGGTTAAATTCAGTTTGCTTGAATTGAGCCTCATGATTCGATCTGAACTTTTTAAGTGAATTTGTAGACATTTTAAAAATCGACGAGACTTGCAGCTTACCAATAATTGGGAAGAAGTGCAGGAACTGCAACATTAGTAGAAAGTATTCGGTATCTTTGCCTATCGAAAAATAGTGATCGTATCGATGTTTACTATGAAACACATCGAAAGCAGCTCGTCAGAAAAGCAAAAGTGTCAATAATCCCTAACAGAGATCATTTTGGAACTACCTATGATAATTAAATGGGAAGTGTGGTTTCGGGATGACGGATGGCGTCTTCATCAGGTGCTGTCATTTACCATCTGCCACCAGACAGCACGATCACGGTTAGGCTTGTTGATGGGTTAAGTTCGTTATATTTCAACTATTTTAATATTTGTATCCGCGAAGTATAACGACTGTCAATTGGTTCGTATATATGCCTACGTCGCTATTCTATATTCAGTTTTTTTTTATCATGGGTTAGAACTTCCACCTGAAGAGGAGGCCATCCGTCATCCCGAAACCACACTTCCCATTTAATAATGGTACCGGCCAAAAGCCTGGAAACAAGAACCTCCATTAATGTGCAATAAGAGTGTTAGCAAGTAGCTAAACCAAAGCACACTAGAAGACGAAGTTGTTAACTAGACTAGGAGGTTCTAACCCATGATAAAAAACTGAAGTCCTACGATAGTTGGAATACAATCATCTCATCAAGTTAGGTCGAGATCCTATAAATGGTGAAAAGCTGTTACTAAAGTGCTTCCAAATATGGAAAGCTCCCACCATATTATGGAATCTCAACGTTGTGTTGTGGCTATCGTGACCTAAAAAAAAGCGGAAAAGAATGATGCTCGCTTCCATTTGTTTAGTAAGAGCTCCCTAGCTTGTACTTGGTATAAACTGGAAGGGCGCTGAATGTCTTTTCAAAATTAACCCGTGTCCGAAGAGGATCGTGGATCAAACGCTCATTGTATGGTTCCATATATAATAACTAGACGATTCTGTTCCACTCTTCCTAAATCTTTGCTGATGCCAGTTGATCCATAAAGTTGTTGCCCATAAACTAAATGTGTTTTATTCTCCTCAGGCGTGCCCAACCGGCAGGCCGTCATTCGAATTTTTTCACAAATTTGAGCGCTCTACTACCGAAAGTTCACGAGATAATGCAAACAGCGTAGAATGGTACATCGCCGACCACAAAGTCCCAGTATCGATTTAAAACTCTTTAAAACCATCAAGCTTACCGAGTCTTTGGTGAAACAATAGATACGGATAGAGTCTACCGGAAATTCCACATGCCATATGCTCTCGTAACTACTGCCGAAAAGATAGACAAATAACAATAACTACTTCATTTCAACAATTGTTATTTTTTTAACATTCTAATTTTATTAATAAAGATAAAAGTAGTATAAACATTTGAATCTGCGCCAGATGACACAAATCACATATACATACACTTCCATGATGCGCTCTTTGCATCCTTTTTATATCAGTCACGATCAGTTTTGCAATCACGTATCGCCAAAAGTTGTATGCCCTGAAGTAAACAGTTGAGATTCTATGCTCGATTATCCTAGAATGATTTGAATTTCTCTTCCTTTACCGTTTAACCAGAACCAAAAAAAATCACTTCAAGATTCGTGGCGAGAAAAGTTTTCTCTTGCTTAGCATGATAATTAGTAGACCCAATAAAAACGACAAGTCTTCTTTATTAACGGTTTACTGCCAATTAACAACATGGTAAAATCATCCCTATATAACACAATAGATAAACACAAGGGTATACCTTCGATTCAAGGTGAAATTCGGGAAGGCGTCCATAATCCTCAGTGACCCTCCCTAATCGATTTCATGCTAAAGATGACCGTCGTACCTGACTGCCTGCATACGGGACTACACGTATCCTTTTGTGGTGCTGACAGACTATAGAATCTCATTGTACCTTTTGATTGACTATATCTGCAAAATGGTACCGGGTGAAGAGATGTTTTACGGATATAGATATACGATAGTCGTAGATATGTTAAATGTTTACCGACCAAGCATTGAAGGGTATTCAATGTGGTGAAATGTCTATATAGGCAAGCTGGCTTGATAAGGTGGAAAATTAAGAGCACAAGGATGTTGTTTTATCGCCGCTGCAGGTGTATTTTTAACGTCCATTCTTTGAGTATAATCAGAGCAGAAAATCGACATATCAGAAGGAGCTTTGCTGGAAACTGAAGCGTAAGCTAACGTGTGCTGAACACATTTTTTAGAAATACAGTTTCATTACCACATAAGTAGGTTAATCTGGAATGTTTTTTTTATTTTGTCGTTCATTGATTGTAACCTTCAACTTAATCCTACGACTAGAAACTTTTTCATTTACCATTAATGTTCGACTATCGTATCTAGATCATCCCATGCTCCATTACTATATCTCTAGGAAAAGAATGCCACGCAATTTCTCTAAACATCATTAAGTAAAAATAAGTAATATGAGCATGTAAGGGGCTTAAAAATAGCTTAGTTAAATTTTATTTGCTTTCAAAGAAGTTGATAGGAAAGGATAACTAACCGAGCTTTTTTCTAAAACAAACTGAAAAAGTTTTTTTTCGTTGTACCCTTTGATTGATGAAAAAGATCTCGTTTGTTCTTGCTGGAATGTTTAAAATGACAGCGAATTATTACTTTTTGGTTCAAAGACGACTAGAAGTTCTGCCATAATATAAGCATGGCTTCGCTGGAACCTATACCGCTAGTTCGTCAAAAAGTGCAGTCCACTTATTGTTGTAATGAATCCGTCAATTGTTATGGCCCAATTGGCCCACCGTCCAATTTATTGTCAGAACGATTCTCTCCAGCAAAGCACTATCGGTAGCGGTACTTGCTGGCGCATGCCACAGATGGACAAGAGACCGCTAGTCTGGATCCAGGGAATTGTTTTGAGTCATATTAGCTTGTTCTACACCGCAGTTTTTGGTTGGTACCATTTCAAATATACAAATTGAAAAGCAGTATTTTCGGGATACTTTACAAGGCAATATGCTGAGATTCGAAGCAGGTTGCATCCTTTTAAGTTCCGTTCCGCCGAAGCTATGCTCAGCGTCATTTGCATGATTTTACGGGGAAAATGAGGCATATTTGATAGATACCTTAACCGTATATAATTTGGACAAAAATTGTTTTTTTCCGTAAATAAATTGATAAGTTTATTTTAAAAAAAATCAAGACAAATTTGAAGTTTTTCCAAAAATAAAGACTTTACAAAGAAAACAATTCGTATCAAAAAAGATGGGAAATTTAGTTTTAAACAAATACATTGTATATACTCGTATTTTTCCGTAGAATCAATATTGTGCGAGATAGTAGCAAAAACTTTAATCCGAATTTGCGGCTAACACAGACATCGTCAACTTTTTGATTTAACATTAATCATCCACTTTTTAACTAAACAAAGAAATTTATTAATTTCATATGAATATGAAGACAGGCTGGAAATATTCCCCCCTCCCCAGAAAAATCAGTTTCAAGTACATGTGTACGTAAAATAGTTGCTTACTTTTGTTACATATGTGTTTTAAGATACCAGTCCACTTTAAAAAGCGAAAACAAAACATTTTTCAAAAATTTGTTTCGTAGATATTTAATTATATATTGACATGAATCCTTTTTTCAAAGTGTTATTTTATATTTGAATAATACAAACATATAATTTTTATTTATTATTCTCTTTTATAAAGGGCGCTGAAATTAAAAATCGTTACTCCACGGCAGAGAGATAATCTATGGATTGATAGATCTGAAACAAAAAAATTTGACGGTAATTTAAAAAGCAAGGTCTCTCGCACCGTAATCCATCACCGTTTTCAAAACAAATCAGTTAAACAAAACAAAAAAATATATATATAAATATATAATTGACTTGTGAAAAACAATGTCAAAAGTCGACCCTTTTTTCGTAGTTTTTTCAACGTCCAAATTTTTGCTTCACTTTTTTGCTCATATTCTGGTGGATTACGGTGTAATAATCTCTAACAAATTTTCGAGAATCGGTTCAGTAGATCCGGAGATTATATCTCTGCCGTCGTAGTAAACGATCTTTTGCGAAAAATGTGTTTAAAATTTTTGTTCCATTTTGCTGATAAATATTTTTTGAAAAATGAAAAAATTAGGCATTTTTCGAAAACAGGCAATTGATATGTAGAAGTCTAAATTAGCACTAAGCACAGGCTTAGAAACCGGCATTTTAGAGAAGGAGAATGAAAGAGACGCTACGCGGCCGACAGCTGATCGAACATCTGCAAAGAGCCGAAAACACGCACACACTCAAAGTCGCTATTTATATATTAAACTTTCGAATTTCGAAAAGATATTTCTGGAGGTCATTTTTTAAAGTTTTAAGGAGTCGAAAAATGCACAAAATTTTTTTTGCATATTTTTAAATTTATAAAGTGGACTAGTACCTTAAATGGCGTGTGTGGACATTAGCTGAGGGTTGATGAACAAAAGGACTTTAATCCGCCCCGTTGCAAATTATCTATTTCTTTGATCTATCGTACTGACAGCGAATTTTGAAGAAGAAATGGTGACACCGTATATGGCTGACGCGAATTTATAATATAATTTGATTACATATACATATATATTACCTCTCTTTGATCATTAAAAAAAGATTTTCGTTCGGAAGTATTGCAGACAACACAGAATTTGAATGCAAAAAATGACTTGGTAAAGGTTAAGATTATGGCCCTCACCTCGAAGGGGGCGGAAGTAGGGGACATCAAGAGAGGGGGTTCCCCTACTACTATGGTATAATTTTTTTAGACATGTTTGGAAGTTGAAAAACTTTAAAAAATAATAGTTTTTTTGGGCAGAAAATAAAAGCAATAAAAATAAAATAAAAAATATTAAAAAATTGATGAAAATTATTTTTACCGTAAATGTAATATAAATAGGGGTCACACTTTGAACACAGGCAAAATAACCATTTTTTAGTGGGGTAACCCCCCGCCGCGAACTTTTTATGCCATATTAGTAGGAGAACCACCTCTTTCGATCCCCCTACTCTCGCCCCATGAGGAGGTGGGGACCATAATCTTAAATTTACCAATGACTTGGTTCCTTAGGAAACTTTCATAATTTAACCGTGACGCTTAACGTGTTAATGGAATTTTTCACACAATATTATATCATATAAATACAATAGAAAACTGTTTTCATGAATGTCCAACTTTGATTGAAAGCGACGCATTTAAATATATATGCGCCATGACATATTCCAAGAATGTGTTTTTCTGACTACATTACGGGGAGTCCTCAAAAATTATGGGGGAATGTAAACATTTTCTGCATGGAAGTTACACCTTTTCCGGGAAAATATTGCTCATAAATCATTAATTATTTGAACTGTATCGCGACAGATAAGGTAGAAATAGATAAGAGATGGAAATAGATAAGGTCATTCAAACCGATTTAAAATGCAAAAAATTCATTTTCTTTCAATCGTCATTATCCCCGGTACGTGCATCATTAAATCACATTAGCCTGGTTACGTTGTAGGTATGATCTCCCTGCAGGATCGTAAGTTGTTCTTATGGAAAAGATCCTTTATAAAACAACTGATGTCGATTCCTTAGCACCAGTGTAGCAAAAACAATCGTAATGCAACTGTAGATTTCGTTCGCATTTGATTTTGATCCACTTTGTTGAATGGTATTGGCAGTTTTGCATTTATGCTGACTTCCAAAATCATGAATTCTACCATGTTTATCAGATCAAAAATTTGACCCCATTTTCTTCAATAATAATATTTTTTTAAATTAATTTAATTTTTTGTTCATTTTCCTAATATTTCTCAGAATTGCTTCACAATATTTGAGTTCGATCATCGCACAATATACATATCGTCGGTGGAACTGGAAAATGGGGTTCCACTATTTTAGGAAATTTTGTCATGAAACTTGTTTAAGTTAAAGGTAAACATGGTAAATTTTTTTTTGTTGATTTCACATAAATTTAAAAGCTATGATAGCCACTATTTGCATTAATCAGCCTTTAAAATCTGTGAAAATGCCATTTTTCTAAAAAAATACCTGGAGATATATTATTTGCTGGTTTCACTGACGATGTTTATTGTTTATTTCGAACAACATTAGTCCAAAGTATCCACTTGAATCCAAACAAATAAATAGTTTGCTGTCAATTTCCGAATAAGATTTCTACTATCGATTAGGTTTTCAATTTATAAATTTCTCCTAATTTCCAAATGCTGACTGCAAATTATACACAATTTATAGAATATTTATATATTATCCACAATGTTCAACGCAAATAAAACTTTCTCGTGTGGAAGGAGAAAATGTAATACTTGCTTGAACGTTTCTCTATTTTTAGATTCGCCCTACGGAACGCCTAAGGACGTTCTTTGGGGTTGACGCGCGAAAGCATTCGCTGTCAAGAACATCTCTCCTAGTCAACATCAAAGTCATTTTGCTGGGTGAAAGCATTTCTTTGTTGTTTTGCAGTTTTTGCCGACAAGGTCGCCAATAAGAACTGAGTCGTAACGAGGGTGGTTTCTTGTTATTTAAATATTTTTCTTCTAGAATTTTTTTCATTAAATACAAAGTCAGCAAATTTATTAGTGATTCGTGAATGGTTCTTGGTTGGCTATTGTGTAGAACATCGATTCTGATTAAAAAAAAATGTTTGAAGTAATGAACTTTTTTTCAAACACATAAAATTTGAAACTTTCTGCATGTGAACG
Organism: Oxycera nigricornis; assembly: GCA_963942545.1. Lineage (NCBI taxonomy): Eukaryota > Metazoa > Arthropoda > Insecta > Diptera > Stratiomyidae > Oxycera > Oxycera nigricornis. The sequence goes on along the minus strand of OZ012660.1, from coordinate 11,687,308 downwards.
ACACATTGTTAAGCCCATAAATATGATTATAAAGTATGCTTTTTATTTATTTTTACTTCTTCTATCGAAAAGATATTGCTGCAAACCAGATGTGTTGCCATTGCTTTCTTCGCTGATTGGATGAATATGAATAGTGACATAAATCAATCCAAACAATATGCGAAACAAAAAGAAGTTTTATAATACAGAATAATGAACCAAACGTTAAACCAACAAACAAAAATTAAAAAAATGATTCAATCTTGAAACAAAATTCCAGAAAAAATGAAACAAAGAAGCTCACAACATAATATTTTATCGATTACGATTGATTGGAGACAATCTAACCAAATTAATTGAATATATAAATATCAAATAAAAATAAATTTAAGAGCAAAGAATACAAATTTGAGTTCAAACTGAATAAGATTCTCGTCAAAATTAACAATAAAAAAAAGCAAAATTTAATTTTTATTCATGCTGATGAGAAGCTCTGCATGGCTGAACACTAAAAAGGCTATTTTAATTTCAAAATAAAAGAAATTAATTAAATTCATTTTATAAACAACAATCCTGTAGCAGTTGTCCTTCTTTTTTTGCATGAGAGTTTATAAGTACCATTTCCCTTGTGGTATATTAATCCGATACGCCTGAAATGTTTGATCCGATTCATCAACTAAAGCTTTCGATACTTACCCTAATATGATTAATTTTTATACAAGAAATATTTTTTTCTTATGACACGTTTACACGGTAGTTGTGTTTCAGTCCTATCTGCCATTAATCACTGAAAATTCAAATATATGGCACAAAATTGAGCAGAATTCAATCATATCCTGAATCATTTTTCCTTGCTCTCTATTTTAATTTGCAGAGTCGTACCTAATTTGGATTTGAAATCGTTGAAATCGAAAACTGTCGAAAACTAATGCATTCGAACTTTGTTCGTTTTGATATTCAGCGTCAACCATTCTTTTCTTATTGCCAACACCAATAAGAAAATCGTGCTTGTCGACGCAGTTCCTTGGAACTGAGAGCTAACAGCTTCATGTTGAAAAAAGCGCAAATGGTGGACACTTGTCTGAATGCTCAAAATTAACGATTCTCTAAGATCAACTCCTGAGCTTCACTCCTCCGTCATGAAAAATCGTAGCTCATTTCATCAGTAAATACTATTATTGGTGACTGACCTCCTGGGAACGGTCGTTCTGACATTCCTTAGAACACGATAAAAATTAATAACTCCGCACTAAGCTTCAAAAGGTGTCGACTTTATTAAATCCTAATAAGAAACTACACATCGCCACTAAACTCCATACAAAAGTCATGGACTTTATTAGGACTTCATAAAAATCGACGTCCGCACTAAGCTTCATATAAAAGGTTTGGACTTTATTAGATCTTAATAAGGAACTACAGATCGCCACTAAGCTCCATACAAATGTCATGGACTTTGTTAGGACTTAATACAGCAATTGCGATCTCTCCAGATGTATTACGGGGCCACAGCTAGAGAATGTATCAACGGCAATACCGCGCCGAACTGAAATGGCCTGCCAGCAACAGTCGCACCTCTTGCTTGGTAGAGACCGCACCCGGATTGTTCACCCGACTGAAAGGGGATGGTTGCCTCGTCGCTAGGACTGAACGTCCAAGAGGACAATTGGACAAAAGTCTCAGTGACTTCGAATTTCGACCTATTTTCGCTGGCATTTCGTCAGATCCCATTACAAATTAGACAGGGAAAAAATATAAAAATTTTGGTTTTACCCTTCGAATGGATCTTTTAACTATGCACCATTATTAATTAGTGATACACAGCTGTGAAAACGTTTAGGATTTCAATCGATTTATGATTAAAGAATTCTATGCAACTTAATTCAAACGAATCTTTTTTACATTTCAGGTAATTAAATGATTCAAATAAGATTACATGACAGCGGAAAGTGAAAAGCTTATAGTTATATTGGTTTCAAGCAAGTGAAGTGGAGTCTCATGAGGTAAGACTAGCTAGAAAAATGTGAGCATGATAATTTTAAAGATTCCGAAAACATTTGCTTATCATGCTGTTTATGAAAATGAGCATATCGTGGCCTAAGTGAGCCATCTTTTGATAAAGGGAACCCAGGCCACTACAACCAACACATTTACTTATCTATTTAATTGTGACATGGACAATTTTGAATTGTAACACCATTTTAGATTTAACTTTCATGTAAGTGCATTTAGTGAACCTATCAGGAATTCATGCTTTCTTCATCCTGATTATTATATTTATGATAATTTTAACTGTTACAGGATATATCGCTGATAAGAACGCTGAATGCCTTTCGATAATTTGAAGAAAAAAAAAGATAAAGAGTTGCTGCTTGAAAATATGAAGCATTTGGCATGAGGACGATTGATGAAAAAATGAAGATCGGGTAGCAATTAATTTCTCCAATTTAAAATAATAAATTTTTATTTGCAAAGCTTTCCAAAATGTAACTCAAGGAGCCATGAACAGCTTTGATATTGCTGTAAAGATTGATTCAATTCCGATTACAAACGGAAGAAAAAGTACCATGGTTTGAAGAACCTCGATTCCATTAGTTCCCTTTCATCCATCAGGCTCACTCCTGACATTTATCACACACAGCTCAAACTCACTTTTACAGAGCCTACAGAAACATATTCGAAATACACGACTTGAAAACCGCCAAATATTCTTTTTAGTTTTCGCACAGTTAATTCAGGATTTGAATAAGGACGCTTTAAGGCAACCAAAAATACACAACCTAAGATATTTTTCAAGGATACAAAAATCGTAAACTTTTTATGAGCCCATTTACATGATACCTATATAAAAGTAATATTTTTTTCACTATCAAGAGAAGGTTGCTTGGAAAGATTCGTCAAATTAGAACTGAAATAACTTTGCAGAACAAAGCTTCTTATCAATTGGCCATATTTATGTAATCCTCCGCAATGCTTCCAATCCTTAAAAGATATTAACGAAAATCACTGAGAGTTTTTTTTAATCGCTTCGTTTTGAAACTCTCAACAATACGCCTACAGTCAATTATGCATAAATTCCACACCGATATTATTGAAACATCCTGTGGTTTCTTGAAATGCTAAAATATTCCACTCTGACATTATCTGCTCCATTTCGATAAGAACCCATTCACCTCTTGTTCAGTAAAGAAAATCCATCATCAAAAAGGATTTCAAGTGTTCCTTCTGTGTCAGCATGATAGTTCGTGGTTTGCATCGCCCACCCTCTTCTGTACTTCTGTACAATATCGCTCAGTGTGCTACTTCACCCTATCACGATTATGAATGGGAACAAGCAAACAGATCGCATCACATCATTCAACGTTATCAAGAGTTCCAGGATAATTGCGACGTACATACAAGTGAAGACGTTCAGCTTCCCTTGCGAGCAAGAAACTATGTTATCGTTTCGATTTGTATAGTACGGCGCTCGTTTCTTTCGTGAAGTAGGTTGCTTCTTAGGCAACCTTGCCATGAACTGAACTTGAACTGTGTGCAGAGATACCAAGAATAGCAAAGAAATCATCTTGGCAGGCGCTGGAGCAGTCGCAAATCGTTCTAATCGATCCTTTCTACGTTTCAAATAATTTTCTGTCCTTGTTTTTTTCGCTTGATGGTATGGAATAGTTCGGGTCGAAGCCAAAAGGATATCATTGTGGATGTCTAAAACGGATTTCGGCGCCGAAAATAAAGTTACATGCTGGTAATGGGCGATGTATGCAAATAAGCAGGAACAGTGTGAGTTGGCATGTTTACAGCAATTGGCATTTGACAAGGATGTTTTATTGTGAAGTGAGCACATGCCCGTGCGAGACATTAGCATTTGACGATAAAATTAAATAATTAAAAATATCCTTGAGGCTAATGCAATATGGTTTAGTGCATGGCGAGTAAGTTTGATTGAATGTTTAGATCAATGAAATAAGAATTTTTCCTGTTAAAAATATTTTTAAAATTTCGAAACAACTGCAATGTTTCTACTATAAACTCGTAAATACGGATAAATTCGACAACCAGGTACTGAAAATCATTTTCTTCAGCGACTATAGACTAATGAATTCTATCACTTAAACGTTTAAATTCCTTAGCAATCGAGCCCCTTTAAATTTTATGGAAAATCTTTCAGGACCTATTTTTGTCTTGATGTTATATTTTTGTTTTACAATTTCTCGGAGGCAAGCAAGTAGTATAATAATTGATTTGACAGAATATTAAATAGTTTAATGCTACCTCATGTTTTCCAATGCTCCTTTAAACCTACTGGGCCGCGCAAGTAGTTAAGGATTACAAAATACCAATTTTTCAAAAAACTCGAAAAAAATTTTGCTAGCAACTTTGAAAATATAACTTTTACTGAATTGGTACTTATTTCTTATGTAGTTCTGTTCACTAGAAATGTCTCGAATATCATTACGAAAAACTCCGGCGAAGTAATTCCAATCAAGTTATTGTTTTTTTCCAACATAAAATAAATGTAAATTGAAACAATAAACATACTATTTCAATGTATTCCTTCACGATAAGCTAGATAATAAGATTATAAAAATATGCTACGATGATGCTCCCTATTGCATTTTTTTAATAAAAAAATAAGGTAAATATTTTTTAAAAAAATTATTAAAATATATAAATAAAATAAGATAAATAAACAAATAAAACAAGCCGCGAGGTGCGACCCTTGAGGTCCACACGGTCAACTTCCCAGTAATATCTACATAAACATCAACAACATTGAACAAAATAATAATTTTGCAAGTAATACTACTTTAAGTAATAACAATGAGAAGTATTCATAGCAGTAACAGGAATGAGTTAAAATGAATCATATCGTCTACGGGAGGGTCCATTGATTACGTAAGGTTTTTGGTCGATGAGGACAGATTGAATATTCACGCGGATAAATCGGTGGGGGCCTTTTTGGTCTTGAAAATTTTTGTTGGTTTTCAAAATCTAAGCATTTTTTTAAATTAAAAGACTATTAACTATTACTATTACTATTAAAAATTTGCTCAAATTATGCAAATATTTTAAAACTTTGATTGAATTTACAACAATTTTTTAGAATGAAAGATATAAAGTAATAGCATACGTATGAACCCTCTTTACACGGTAACTTTGAATGATTTTTTTTATTTATTTTTTAGTTTTTTCATAATCATGCAAGAAAATTTTGCCGGTTTCTCTTCAAAACCTGATAAGAATGTATAAATTTTTTAAACTGGTATTACTGTGCTGTGCAAATCAGGTTAAAAAATATTTTTTATAAAAAAAACCATAATTTTTCGCATTTTCTTCTATTAAATTAAAAAAAGGCTGAAACGAATTTTTATAATGTTAAAAACTTCACAAAGATGTTAATACACGTCAACTGACACCTTAATGATCCAAATATTATATCTGGTTCGTGAGATATAGTGAATGATAAAAATGACCTTGAAAATCTTGATGAGTTTTAATGATTTTTTATTTTTTATTTAATTTTTTACGTATTCATGAGAAAAGGTTTTGATGGTGTTTTTACAAACATTGTTTGGAGTATATAAATTTTATAAACATTGATTTCTATATTTCGCAAATCAGGTTAAAAATTTATTGTTTATGAAAAAAACCTAATTTTTGCACTTTTTTTCTTAAATTAAAAAACGGCTCCAACGATTTTTTTAAAAATGCGACAAATTTACAAAAATATTAATACGCGTTCATTGACACCTAGATAATGCAAATCCTATGTTTGGTTCGCGAGGTATAACGCATGTCAGAAATGACCTTGCAGATCATGATGACTGTTAATGATTTTTTATTTTTTATTTGATTTTTTTCGTAGTCATGAGGAAAAATTTTGATGGCATTTTCTAAAAAACTGTTTGGAGTATATAAATTATATAAAGATTGATTACTTGGACTTGACAAAAAGGTTAAAAATTTATTGTTTTTGAAAAAAATCACAATTTTTTGCACTTTATTTAAAAAATTAAAAAAACGGCTCCAACGATTTTTTTCAAAATTCGATAGATTCACTCAAATGTTAATACGCGTCGATTTGCACCGTAACCATGCAAATTGTATGTTTGGTTCGCGAGATATGGATAACGCACCACAGAAATGACCTTGAAAATCATGATGGCTGTTAATGATTTTTTATTTTTTATTTAATTTTTTACGTAATCATGAGAAAAAGTTTTGATGTTGTTTTTACAAGCATTACTTGGAATATATAAATTTTACAAAAATTGAATACTGTCTTTCGTGAATCAGGTTAAAAATTTATTGTTTATAAAAAAACCCTAATTTTTTGCATTTTTTTTTTCTTAAATTAAAAAACGGCTCCAACGATTTTTTTCAAAATTTGATAGATTCACATAAATGCTAATACGCGTCGATTGACGCAATCATGCAAATCGTATGTTTGGTTCGCGAGATATAACGCATGACAGAAATGATCTTCAAAGGGTCAAAACAGCAAACCCCCCCGACCGAAGTATCCCAAAAACTAATCAGCTCTTAAAATTGCAAAGACGCTTCGATTGACACCTTAACGAAGTCGATACGACTTTGTTTACGTGAGTTTTGCTCATAGAAAAAAGTGTCCACGAACGTACAGACGTACGTACGTACGTACGTACACACACACACACACATACGTCTCACTTTCTAAAAACACTTTATATATACTCTATAGACCTCAAAATGTAAAGAAATGTTGAAAATTTTAATTTCGATTTTCGAGGCGATTACAAGAACTTCCCATATACTGGGAAGTTAATAAACAAATAAAAACTATAACGAAAATATATTCAGAAACATTTTAGAAAAATTCAAAAGTTCGCAAATATAACACAAGGCCTAGGCTTGAAAGGTCTGGTTAAACAATAATTAGGTTTTTAAGAAGCTTACCCATCCTAAACAGTGCTACCACATTTAGAAATCGATTTTGGTAATATTTCGATACAATTAGAGTACCCAGCAAGCCGACTTCCTCGAATTTTAAAAACAATGACCTCTTCTGAATTTTTTTTTATATTTGACCCATTTTCTCCTAAACTTCTGAAGCGAACCGTTTAAAAAAATTTGCGATGATATTTACATAGTATTCAAGCATATTGAGTAGAATCATTTCGAAAACATTTGATTACCTTTAAAGATAAAAAAAATTAGTAGCAAAGTTTTAGACATTTTTCAAATATTTGTAACTTTTTTTTTCTAATGAGTTGTTCTTAATAAAAACAACTTAGTTTGCTGCACTCGAAGAGTTAAAAAAACGCCAAGTTTTATTAAAATTATTCAAAGCGTTTCAGAGAAAACGAGTCAACAAATTTGGGATTTTCTTATATAAGAAACCTGGTTGCGGGTCCAATTGAATGTTTTTGAGTGTGTGTTCATGTAGTTTGTAAATTATTTGATGTAGTGTAATTAAATAATTCCCTTTAATAATATTTTACTAGAAAACATCACACTCTATTTCAAAAGTTTCAAAGTATCAACCACCGATATTTCTGTTTCCTAGAACCATCCTTTCAAAACTTAACCAATCAAAAAAGTATCTCAAAGAACAACCTAAAACGCTTGCTATTTATGTTTCAAATATGAACCAATTAAATTGGCAGTGATAATCATTTCTTATTTGTATTCCATCGCTCTTAATTGACATATTAAAGACGTGAAATGTTCAAATAAAATCAACACAAGTGAAACTAATTAGCAATCAAGCGATATACACGACCTATGAACGTTCAAGCAAACATAAATTAATTTCTTGTTTAAATACCGCGAAATGGCAAACTATTAAGTCACTCCATAATTAATAATTAAAACGTTTATTGATCAATATTATCAATTATAAAATACTTATATACAGCGAGTAGTGCACTGATTCATATAATTAAAACTTAATTTACTACAGTGTTTGCCTGACGCGTTGCCAATTAAATGTCTGAGTGAAGAAATCGAAATGATTACAAATATGATGTGTATTGAATAAAATTGTTCTTGATATCCGTTTGCCAATTATTTGTGAGTTTATGGGCAGGTGTTGAATATTTTCCTAGTGCCGGTTGTCAACTGTTTCACCCAGGAAAAAATATAGAAAAAAGAAAGCCTTACAAAATCGAACAAATTGTAGTTGTTGCGATAATTATTGTATTCGAAACGTCGAACGATTGAAATCAATAAAATTTCCACGGTTCAGGGTTAAAAATCATGTTCTGCTACATGTGCCTGCAACAAGCGAATTATAATCGTATTATCACAGATAAAATGGGAGTATCGTGTTGTGTATGACGGCGAAAATGTGTTTTGAGACGCCTGCAATTTCAACTATTATATCACAAAAAAGCAACATAGAAAAAGTTCGATGTAGACTTATGACGAATAAAATGTGCGCACATGAAAATGTTTATATTTTTCTATGACAAAGCAAAGCGGCCAAACATTGCATTTATATGTTCCAAACCCTACAATAGAGTTCGAATAACCCGGCTAGAACTTCATCAGGCCCTAATCGTTCATGCCCGATAAGGATAACGACAGGCATGTTACGCAGGTGAATGACTGATGTAGAACTGATATGGTTTTCCTGATCAGGAAAGTCTGCAGTGTAACACACACAAATAAATCAAAAAGTCAAAAATAATATCCTATCCTATCAATTCCACTCAATTGTAGTGCTTTTTTTCTTCGTTTGGAAACTTCCGACTGAAACCCATTTGTCGTGTGAAGGCGTCGTCATCGGGAGTCGAACCTTAGGCTCCGCCGCACGTACTGAAATTAGAAACCAACTGCTTTAACTCTTGCTTAATTCATACATGGAGATAGTTCATATACGAAAGGTCGAATAGCACCGGTAGTGCAGTAAAATTAATGAAAATTTGAGGTCCATTATGCAAGTATGTTAGGCTGTAATTTTTGCATGATAAACGTTAATAAACGGGTGAAAACTCTGCAATTCTGTCAAAACATGATCCAACAACGACAACACTCCAGAAATCTTTTTCATATGAATGAAGCAAACCTCAAATTTAGTCTCTTCAGACGAACTAACCTCTGGATTGATAGCTTTTGTTTTGAAAATACATATTTCCTAATACGCGTCTTGAATGTTTTGATATTTTATGATAAAAAAACGATTAATATCAATTTTCCTCAACTGAAATCGAATGAAGACCTAGTAATCAATGGCCGTGAATTGTTGAAGCTGCAGTTTCATCAGTGTTGATTAACGCACACAGATACAACAACTGATTCAAATTTAACGATCTTTTTTTTTATTTTTGGACCCTTCATGGTGAATTCAATTGATTTGGATTAAAGTTTTGTAGAAATCTTAAGTATTCATTAGTGGATATATAAAACTCTCATGAAAAATATAATCTATGTTGCCGCACAGTATTAAAATTGAAGGAAATCTATCTGTTTGGGTCTACTATACACAAATTATCTTACAAAATTCAACAGCTGAACTGAAATAAGATATTGAACTATTTCTAATCTTAGCAACAGCAACCTTTGTCAACTATTGTGACAGCAATGCTATATGAATCTATATTTCGCTGCTTCAGTTTAATCGATAAAAGTTGTTATGTTACATGTCGATCGTTATAAAAAAACACCCTTCCCATTCACATCCTGTCAATCGTAGTCTCGTTATTCTTCGTCGCTTGCAACAAAATGTTAAAAGTTTTCTCGGGAAAGTAACAAATACACGGAATACATGGTTGCTCTTAATAATATTTTCCCAAAAATTATTTCATCAGAAATCTTTGCTACACAGTCGGAATCGTGTTCTCATCACTGCGTACCAGAAACTTTGGTGAATGCTTCCAGGAAATAAGAGTTCAACATAATTTATTTTTGGGATAAAACCCTAAAGTGGATACTCGTGATAGATGGTGGATACAACTACGAAATATGAAACTTGTCCTGGAAGCAAGAAATAATTGATGGCGGTAATATGAACGATTACTTACTTGTAAGATATTCTGACAGCTATGATACATCTCTTCGGGTGTGATCTCGAAAAAGTATGAGGTTGTTACTTTCTTCATAGCCTTGGGAACAATTTTTGATCATAGTTATAATTTTTTTTCAATAGAAAACATCAATATGTAAGTGTTTCAAATATTCTTCATATTTATTGTTGTACGGAGGCAATGAGTTGATCATGATCGGAAGCTTTCTTCTTTTTTTGAGACATTCATTAGTGAAAATCTCGGATTTTGTATATTTTAATAGCCCGCGCTGGCTTAAATGAATTGATTTTTAGGGATTGTGTGAACCACTTCAAAGGATGGTCTCAATTTTATCCAAACAATTTTTTTTCGTTGAAGCGAACCGCAGCTCCTATAAAAAAAGTACATTGTCTTCTCTTGATTCATTCATTTTTCAGCTCATGAGGCATTGCTTTGAAAAATTAATATTTTATTCAATATTTTTCTATCGTTTCAACAAAATCCCAGCAACTTTTGCGACCTTGCACTCTTGTAATCTTCTTCCTATGCTAGCGACAATCGATTTTTTAGTAACTTTCCTCCACCTAGAAATAAATCCAAATGAAGCTTTATCGATTCCTTAAGAGGTTACATAGGTCTTGTATTTTCAAAAAATCGATGGATTTTTTTTAATCCATATGAAAGTATAGTACTTCAATTGTATTCACACCAAATTTCAAGTAAATTCAAGCAATATTACCGGAGTTATGGAGATCTGAATACTGCGCGGTCGGAACGTGCGCTCTGCTTTACCTAGCGTATTACACGCATTCAGCGCGATTCTACCACGTAAAATCAGCTCCTTTCTATTTCTAAATACACCACAACATCAAAAGGATGCTCTGAACATCGCGAATGAGGTGAACGAATTACTTTATGGACCTGGAATCGACGACTCGATGTAAGTCGGTAAAAAATAACTTTAGTTCAATAAATCGCGGTAAAAAAAAACTTTAAACGCGATTTTCTCCAAACTTTGTTTTTCCGTGATTTTTCGAGAACAATTCGACCAATTTTGCACAGTTTCTCTTTATACTATTCACTCGTGCTTGAACTAAGGGATTTTCATTCGGTTGACTGGTTTTTTGTTTTATATTTAAAAAAAAATATTTTAAAAACGATGAGAATCGAAAAAATGCTAAAAAATATGAGAGGAAATTCATTCAAATCCATTTCAAAATTTTAAATTTCAATTTTTTTCAACTATAAGATTTTTTTGAATTTTTTAAATAAAATAGATTTTTGGTTTTTGAAATACAATTTTTAGAAAAAATTGTTTTTTTTTCCTTCAAGAACTATGTAATCCCTTAAAAAACATTGCTGTGGTAAAGTTCCGTAATGCCCTTGAGTGACACTACTTCGCCGGATAGTGCTCAGCACATGGGCGAAATTCTGGACAGGACTTACCCGTGCTGGCCACCCCAAATTAGGAAGAATGTAAAAAAACGTTGGGGACATCAGGGGTGTGGAAAGCGATAAAACTGCTTGACACTGAGCATAATACTGATAAAATTACGTCATTTCTAATCAAATTTAAATTTATTGAAACGGAAAGAATTTATGTAAAAAATTATCATAAAAAAATAACTACAAAATTCAAATCCAAATCAGTACGCACCGAAAAAAAAATAATAAAATAGAAATATTAAACAATAAATAAAACATAAATCAAATAAAAAATAATAAAATAAAAATTATTTCAAGAAAGCAAATTTATAAAATTCATGAACAATTTAAGTAATACATAAATAAACTCAAAAAATGACAGTCGGTCCTCTGATTCCGAACAGCGCTCTTGGTTTCCGTGGATTCCTAAAAGAAAACATCAAAAACAAATTACAGCTACGATATACCATAACTTCAACTACGATGAAATATAAATTCCGATACTAGGAAAGCTAAAAATGTTTTGCCATTGTTGCAAAGACAATGCCGCTTCCTGATCCGCATCACAATATCATCGAAAATGAGTGAATAATTCCAAAAGGTTCTTCTACTATAAAGTTACGGCTATAGTCTCTCTAGTAAGATTTTGTTTTGGGTTTTTCAAACAAAAAATGATTTCTAAAAAATGTTCTGTTCTCGAAAAATTTTACGCTTCAATTAAAAAAAGAAAAGATACTACTTTATACATGATTTCAATTTTTTATTATCAAATATATTATTATAAATATTTTTTAGGCGAACTGTGAAGGTCCTAAGTTCATTTGAAATGGTAAAAAAAATTGAATAAGTAACGGCATTTTTCTCATTTTCGTTTTTAAATATTGCTATTTTGCGGCAAGGGTTAAATGTTTTAAAATTTTAAACTAATCCTAACTTGTAGAAAATTTTATCACGCAACTATGCTCTGGAATGAACCTTTTTAAAGTTAGGAGTGAGACAAGCAGGAAAAACACGATTTTTTTTAAATTGTTAAACATTTCGATTTTTTTAATGTTCCTGACTTTTTTAAGAGCGAGCATGGATCAATCATTGTTATACGAGTTATTCCACAACTTTTCCTGCAAAAATCAGCGTGCCCCCTCTCAACGGCCAACAGAAAACAGATCCGCCCTGGTCTATATGTCTTCAATAATTTTTTTAAATAACTTCGAATAATCAATGTATCCAAAAATGGCTGGATTATGAGATTTAAAATTTAAAATTAAAAAAATTAATGAAAACTCTCCCAGTTTTTTCCACAAAAATGAGTTTGAACTTTTAAGATTTCCCAGCGTACGGACGTTTGAATCGCTATTACTTCAGTACCGGGTTAATATTTGGAGGATTTCCTAAAGTTGCTGAAAAGGATGCAGAACAATCACTGAAAAATCAAAAAAAAAATTGAACATTTCTAGAAGAAAATTGTCCAAAAATAGGTGGCATCTCTTCACATATTGCACTACAACGAAAAATTCAGTTAAAAATATTTTAAGGTCATGTTGTTCAAAAACTACAAACTTCACAAGGAAAAAATCTGGTGAGGAAAGATAGAAAATTTACTTTTAAGCAAAAGCGTTTGACATATTTTTTCGTAAGATCAATAGCTTTCGAATTAAAAGACACAAACTTTAATCCAAGGTGATCCCTTATGTAAAATCCGAGCGTAGAATTTTTGCATTCAGGACCTAATATTCTCATCAAGCTATAAAAGGCATACCGTCATCTACTCTTTAAGATTTGAATTTGAAAATCAAGCTGGTTGAACAAAAATTCATCTAGTGAGGTCAAAGGTAACGCCCCGATTTACTTGCATCGCTATTTATATTTTCTTGTAATGAGAGTATCCGCAGGCTGGAACGTCGTTCACCTCGACGCATGACATGCCCTCGTATGTTTACAATAACCTATTCACTCCGAAGCAAGACACCAGTAACTATTAAATGTACTGTGATTTATTTAATGCACTATCTGAAAAATCTCGCAAAAATGTTCGTTGTATGTGAACGCGTTCAGTACGCGATTATCATGTTTTTGCAGAAAATCCAGCACCCTTGAGTATGTTAACTCTCGATTCCTCAGCAGACGGGTGAATAGTGTAATCGTGCACTATGCACAAGTATATCAATTAGTTGGGTTTGTCACCCCGGCGTGTTGGACTCTCAGGCGAAGCTATAATTCAACGGAGTTGACCAATTTCAGATAAAAGTGTGTTAATAGAATACTGATTTGTTAGGACGTCAAACTGTCAACACTTGGAGCGAGGTAGCTCCCATTTGCCTCTGTGTTGCAGTCGCTGTACCAGGCACACACAACTTCGTCGACACATTAAAAAGGCATGAATATATCAATACTTGCGAATGCAATAAATCGCAACAAATCATGAAATAAATTCGTTCAAATTGGCAAAAAATTGCTATAAGACTTATCCATGCAAAAAAAATGTGGCGGTTCATATTTTTCGATGATTCCATTTGCGGATGCAGATTTTTTTTAAATCCAACATTTCGCTCCATATCTGACATTTGATTGATTATTTTTCATTTCCAACGCAACTCATAAGCCCTTGGTACAATTCAATTCAATTTATGTTTCGTGGAAGTTTTGCTGCAGCAATTAAACTTCCGATGAAACATTAATGAAGTTTTCAAATTTGATCGTAATTAATTTAAATATTGAAACATTCTAAATTGACTGATGATCGAATATCCTGCGGAAGAAATGAATTATATTTCCAGTGAATTTTCACATAGCTAAAAGCTTATGAGTTCAAACTGATGTGATAAAAAAGTTGTTTATTAAAAAAATAATTTGCTCTATTGTCCAGGGACGAAGTGGCAATGACTTAACTCTGCTACTACGAACATTTTTCGATTGGCCTCTAATAATGCTTGGGTTGAAAGGTGACAAAAAATATCTCCGCATGGATACGATATCGTTTCGGGAGCTGAAAAAATCGGTGATAGATCGTTCGTTATATAGCTGTAACTCCACTTCATTACTAATCAGCAATTAAATGCATTTAACATTGTAATTTTAATGCCTTCGAAAAAATCGCCCACGGTCCTCTAAAAAGCACTGGTTTACTTACAAAAGTCTCGAATATTTCTAAATTTAATTTCAATGTCTTAACTTTTGATAATTTCATCGATCTATCGGTGTGTACTTCCAATAAGCGCTGTATTCTCCCCCCCGTCCAAATTATCGTGCGATCTTGTCCGCTGTTATGTAGAGCTCTAAGGCTCGCTGAAACCAAATAACGCCTTGACAGACGTTCCCAATCTGTGACCATCGTTCCCGCACAAAGGAAAGCCTATTGTATCGTTCAAAATGGAGCGCTGTGTGTGATTCCGTCCATCGCACAACGATCAGGAGAAAAAACGCCACCATTAGTTGTTCCTTCTCGTCTCGCAAATTATTTACACTCACCTGTGTTGGGTCCCGTCCGTTGCGCAAGGAAGACGAATGGCTTCAATCACTTCCATTTATTGATTCAAACTGACGCGTTTATTCATAACATATTGGATGGCGGTTTAACCTTGAACCAACGCAGATGATTTTCTGGAGGGCCGTTTTCCGATTGTACTCTGTTCATCTAAAAAATTTGATGGTTGTTAGTTGACCATATATTTAAAACTATGTGTATCATCGCCGTGATCGATAATCCGTGGTCTGAAAAGTGCCTTTTTTTGTATTGAGAAGGAATTCGGTGACAAAAGTTGTATTCATCGCCTAAATTCTCGTCGTTGGGCTGGTCTCTCTGATTGGTGATGCGGCAAACTGTATTCCTTGGAATCTATCGCCATCACACGATTCGAACGAGCCGTCGCTATCGGTCATCCGCTTGGGTTTATTTTTTGCCAAATTATTTATTTTTATAGCATTCAAGGTGTGGTTTTGTCCGATTTTTACAAAATCAAAATTAAATCGTCCGTGACTTCAAAACCATTTGCTTTAAGTTCTGTCTGCTTGCTTTTACATGTCGGTTAAACGGTAGTTCCAAATTTATTCTTCGGTCAACAATTTTTCCATCAGTCGCAGTTAATTTCGACTGTCCACTTTTGGATCACAAGCTGGTATAAATAGATGCAATTATGCGAACAACAGCCACCCCAATTTCTCCTTGATCAAATAATTGGGTACTTCTTGACTATCACTCCCAGTGTTGGCTCAACGCCATACATTTTCCTACAAGTATCGTACCTCCTAACAATAATATATAATTTCCTTCATGTTTGATATAATTTCAATCAGGTCTCTATTCTGCGAGTTTCCCAATTGCTCCACGGAATAGTTTTTACTCGCCTTGAGTAATTTTCGTCTCAGATGAAAATTATTCAAGGCTTCCGTTTTGATCATAGCACACTTTTTAAAACCATGTGAAAATCATTATATTTTACACAACAATAAAAAAAATTCAACAGCAGATTAGATTTTGCATTGAATCTATTTGCGATCCAAGAACTTCTTCTAGTAAGATACTCGCAGGACGTTTAAGGCTTTAGCCGAACTATTTCCAGCTGATCGTAAGAGAGCCAACAAAAAAATTATGGTACAAGTAGAGATACTTCCTCTCGTTTCATTCAAATAGCGATTTCCACCTGAATGAACTCCGAAACGTTTCCAAATGACGACAACTGCAGTGACGGCAACTGCGCACGAATCTTTGTTTTCGTGGTATCTATTTTACATTTCATTCGCATGAAAAGCGGAAAAACACGTGCCATTGTAAAATAATCGAAACATTAGCGGAAAATTGAACATATGAATACTCGTACATCGATTTTAGTTCTTCAGAAATGTTGGAGTGAAATGGACATGTAAATTTTAGAAACAAGTTACATATTTTCGTGTTTATTCTTACTTCAAATACTATCGAAAGTGCCGCAAAACGAGAGTGAGTTGTTGTTGTTTTTAAATTCGGATCACCCAAATCGTGCAGCAATGGTGCGCCTCCCACCGAAACTGGATCGTCTTGTAACACCTCTAAATCTAAGACAACTCATCAAAAGTTTAAGTGAAAAAAATATTCAGTGTAGACAGTGCTCAATAAAGTGGCCAAAAACTTTGGATTTTATTTTGAGGGTACATTGATATGAAATCAGATTGTTGATGTGCTAATTTTTTTATGATCCTGGAATTTTATGTAGCCGTGGAGTAAATTGTCTTGTTGGTAGATTTCGTTGATACTATATGGCAAAATATCAGCTGCAAGTATGTTTCAATGCTTAATTTTATTTATTGAGTTTTTTAAATACAAGAGACTTTCGTTGGTCATTTTCACTTTATTTCATGATTTTTTTTCCTTACAAAATAAAGTAGAATCTGTTGTTTTCTGTTTTGCATCCTAAATCATACAAAAAAAATGTGTTTAGGAAATTTAAGTGTGCTGTAGTAGAATGTGTTTTTGGAGTCCAAGTGGACCTCTCGAAATTGGATAAGCGATGAGACGCTCATCTCCATTTGTAATGAATCAAACCCAAAAAATCAAATATATTTTTTGTTTCGTAGACTGGTGTCTATCATCGGAACTAGCATTTTATATTTATAACAAGAAGTAGCCAACCTTTAACTTTTTTTTTGGAAAAATTATGGTTTTTTACATAGAAAATTAAGTGAAACAACAAGTTTTAACAAGTAATTATCAATTGATTTGAAATGACTCTTGTTCCGGCGGTCGCCATTGAGCCAGTATTGAGTAGAACTATTTATACTAATATGTTGCGATCGGTTGATAAGAGATTCGGTTTTGCATACTACGAATAGAAAATATGACTTCGAATATAACGCGTTTAAGGATTTAGTAACAGATTTTAATGCACTCATATTTTCTATAGTTATTATTGAAAAATTATCAAAATAGGCTAAGAAATATTTGATTTTTTATATCAGCTAATTTTTTGAAGTACAGCTAGTGCAGATCACTCAGTATGACTTGCACTGCAATTGTATTTGATGCAAATTAGAAGAAATGTAATCATTCGAAAAACGTCTGTTCTGTTCAGTGTTGCCAGAAGACCTATGCGACAAAACTCTAGATTAATATTATTTCCCAGTAAAAACAGCTTAAATGTGCTTAAAAAAGCCGATGTTATTTTATTGTTACTTTTTGAAAGAGAAACTCATAGATAAATAGAAACCAGAACAAAATACTCCAAACATTTGTAGCTTTGTGTGAATAAATGTCCCATACAATTAGTAGTAATTTGTGCATTTTGTGCACCATTTTTTTCACCACAGCTATGTGTCAAGATTAAAGCATGTTGGCAGTTCTACTAGTTTGCGCAAACGTATTTCATATTTTGCTATAAATGCGCCATACTTTAAGTTCTGTGAATAGAATATCAATAAACCTGCCCTAAAATCAACAACGCATTGAGACACAATGCATATGTCCTTGGTGAATTTTGAATCTTTACCAATAACTGAAATTATTTTCCGAGACCTCTGCAGGGCCAATTTTTTAACAAAGTCACAGAAAACAGGTTAGCAAAAATTCTTGGTAATACGACGCAGAAACATTTATGAAACACCATGGTCGGCAACGTTGTTTTTATCTAAACACAAAAAACATTCGCCTAGCTCAACCTCGTCTGTTCTGAAGGAGTCATAATTCAATGCCATACAAAACTTCTGCTATATACATATATGTGTTAAAACACCGTCGGGCAGACTCCATGCCGAAAGCTTAGTTAGGCATTATCCGTTGACTGAATTCAATTACGACAATGGCTAGTACACAGTAAACGTGGGTGGGGTTCATTTAATAGTCCAATTTATTTTATAAGCTCAAAACTTTCACTAATTTTTTTTTATTTTTCAGGAAAACCTCAATCGATTTGAATAGTCGGGAATAATTTTCCGCTTTTGAAATCGACAATCTATAAGAACCACACGAATTTTCCAAAAAGCTTTAGTATTGCATATGTATGTTATAAGATTAGCATGTCCTTGCAAAACGTCCTAATTTATTAGGAAATCAAATTGGATTCTTCTACATTTTTTCTAAAAACAAGAAAATTGTCGTGATAATTGCTAAGAGCTGCATTGAAAACAAAGGGTATTATTCCCATGAACCTCTTCGGCAAACTACCTGTTTCATTACTCATCAATCACTCCATAATCAGCATCTATTATTTGTGAGACAATATAAATAGCATGCGTAAACTGACGTGATAATATTCGGACTAATGATATGGCAATCAATGAATTTATTACCACAATGATAAGATAGAACGGTATGGATCCACTTGTTGAACTTGCCGCATATAATGCAATATTATCAACAAAAAAAAAGGCCTGATTGTGAGTAAACGTTAGTGTATTCAGTAGCAAGCAATTCATTATCTAAGTCATTAATATCTGGGCATTTGTAGAAAAGTGATTTAGATATTGTGCAATAAATTTGAATTGATTTCTTCATTATGATATAAATTATATTGTCAATATGAATTATAATGGGTATCAATTGATTTGACGTTATGATGTAGCGGTTGGGTATCTTTAATTTAATATCCTGTCGCGAGTATTGGAAATATCGTTTATCACAAGAATCCTCTTAAAAAGTTTCATCTAAGATTCATAACCATTTAAAGTCAAATAATGAATTCGATCCTTTTCATAATTTTTTTTCAATTTTATGCTATGTGCTCTTGAACAGCATAGACCGAACATCAAACTTTCACAAGTATACCCGGCTCTGTTCTATGCTTTTACGAAAAGAAAACCTTGATTAAATCTTACAACAAAATCAGCTTAGTTTTCCTGCAATCACTGATTAAATCAGCATTTGCTTGTATGAACTTCAAAAAACATCCTGGTCAAAAAAATTTTATTCAAATATTTCACAAAATCCAATTGGCTAGTTCGCATGGATCCATAATCGGGTCACATTTCTAAAGTAAATAATCTCTTGTTGATGAAATTCAGTAAATTAAAAATAGCTAAAGGACCTTGATAATACAAGGCTGCATACTAAAAATATTCTATTGAACTACCAAATATTTTAGGATCTATTCTTGCACTCCTAGTACGGAATCCGCAAGCCACGTTCTGGATATATCTGCATTGTTGATGAAATTGGATGTAAATGAAGGCATAACGATAGTATGTACCCAAGTCGCCTAGTAAAATTTGCCTGCAAGTACCTTTAATTACCTGAATTGTAACAGACTTCTTGGAGAACAATTTCACCATACAATATATTCATTAATTTTTTATGACAAAGATTATGCATCGATTGCATGGACGATTTTTTTTTGATGTGTCAGATCTATAGTTGCTTAAAAATTAAGTGCTTCCTCGATTTCCACCTTGTAATAATACTGCAACTGTTTTGCACTGACAATAATCCAAACATAATCGTTAAAAACTTACAGCAAGATCTCAGTCTCTTCATTGAGCTCTGTGAATAGTAAAAGCCAAGAGTTAATGCGAAGAAAAACCAGATAATTTTCTTCATAAAGACACGTGCCGTTAAACACTTGCCGAAATTCCAACTGAATATATTGGTGTCCTCTGTTTCTTGATTAAAAAATATAAAGTATTCAAATTAGACTCCAAGATTCTACCTTATGAAAAGTAAGGTAAAACTCCTGATACCATATATTGCAAAGTCGTTACCGACGCAGCCAGTCCCAGATTAAAAGAACCCTTAAGTCTACAATTTCCTTACCTTCAAAATTTTTCAGTCATAAATTCAATACCTATCCCCGTAATGATAAAGCGCCCAACCACTGTAACCAGTACACGTCCTTGTTGTCACTATTGTCATCATTTCCGAATAATGTGTTCATAAGCCGAATGATCATATTGTTAACATTCTTCAATCCTTCTGCCAACAAAATAACTCTGAAATGTGACATGGTTGTCCGTGAAAGACAATGTAAGTATGTATCTCACAATATAGCCGACCATGTGAGGAGTTTTCAGCCGGATGAACTTACACCCGTGGAACTCCCATTATACTCGTATGAATATATCCGTGTCTTTGACAATCAGGATAGGGATGTTTGCTTGACGGCTACGTCACATTGTTGAATAAAAAGATGTATTCTCATTAAAAAGTTTGGGAAAATGTTGTGATGTTTAGGTTAAATTCATTTGAAACGAATGTTTTTTCTACAAATTATGTTTTTTTTGATTAAATAAAAAATGTTCTTTTTATTATTCAGAAAGTTCAAGTTTTTAATTGAGACGAAGTGCCAACCATTGTTTTTATTTTTGCAAAATTTCAAGCATCCTTAGCTTTAATTAATTGTAGTTATCAGAAAAAAATCGGATGTTTCGAAGCCATTTTGATTTGATATCAGATGCACCGTAAAAGAATTTAAAAAGGCATCCTTACTAACAGTAAAATCGTCAAAGCAATGACTGATTTAAAGTTTTTTGAAACTAGTTATTTTTTTTCAATAAACATCAGAAACTATTGACTTTATGGAAAAACCCTTAGGTCAAAATTACAGATCATTAAATTATCTACCAAACTTCTGTGGATTGTTTTATTTTAGGATTGACAGTTTCCGATTTACAGCGCGCCAAATGTCGCATACATTTTCAAACGATGCAATCGTACGCCAAAAACGTGGTTCAATGATTCATCACGATACTGACAAAATTGAATTTAACTTTAGGGGTTTGGCCACTGTAGCAGGTGCAAAATCATGTGTTTTTTAAATAATTTTTTTATATGAAAATTTTATTTATTTATAAAAATAATTATAAGTACAGAAAACTACAATATCGGAAAATCGAAAAAAATTATAAATGCATTTTTCAAACAAAATGGCCGACTTTCGTAGCTCAATTCCGAGGTGTTTTTCAAATCGGCCGGACGAATAACTCGAACAATTTTCATCCGATCGACTTAAAATTTTAATCACATATTTATAATTGCATTTCGCGAAGAAGTACCTGAGATTTTTTTATAGATCATAAAAACTTTCCATTTTATGATTATTTTTTAACGATTTTTTCCGAAAAAAAAGAGTTTTCACTTCAAATGCTTACCATTTTCCATACCAATAGTACAAAAACGAAAAACCCCCAAGAAAAACACTATAAGACGATACAGAAAACGAAGCTGCTTCGAAAAAAGAAACTTTCAAAAATCATCTTCATCTGTAAATGAGATTCATGTATGAAACATTCTCCCTTTTTCTGCCGAACCACGAGGACAACGAAAACAACGACGTAACTTGTAGAGTAGAAAAATAAATTCCTTTAAACTACGAAGCGCAGGTGAATGCACTAAATCCTTTACTTCATAAAAACTCTATAGAAATGTCGAATATGTTTCGTTTGTACAACTTGCTCGTCTAATAATACAAAATACTTTCGATTTTGTTGCGAATTTTCTGCGCTAAATTTTATGTTATTAAAAAAACAGTTGTTAGAGTTTTTGAATACACAATGATAGTATCAAAATTATTTTAATTTTTGTGAACACAAAAATTTGTAAATATATTTGACGATTCAAAAAACAAATCAGATGCGATGTGCGATATTTGGCACCTCTACCTTAATATGTAAGGTAGAAAGAATTATTTCAAAAGAATGAAAGCAATTTAAACTTTATAGCATTTTCTACACTAGTTTTGTTTTCCTTTTCATCTTCTGTCTACAGTCCCTGGCCATATTATTAGACCCATGCTGAAAAATGAATATTTCACTGCATTTTTTGTTGTTTCATTGCAAGACTGTTAACTTTCGCTGGAAAAACATCTAATTTAATACTTATGGTAACATTTTATGTAATTGTTCATACAGTTACCACGTTCTAATTTAGATGGCAGCAGTTCTGTAATACAAACTTAAAGTGAATAAATAAACGTCAAATACAGTGCAACAGGCTCTATTGTGTAAAATACCTATTTCCATTGCGTGAAATACACAAACATTGCTGAAGTAAGTTCTGTATTGATGCTTTGACTAATTTTTAAGAAAATAGAGTAAAACTCTTGCGACTTGTGATAATTATGTAATTTTCAGAATGGGTAAACGACGTGATTTGTCTCCTACTAGAATTGGCCAAATTGCCGGTATATTGAAAGCTAAAAACATGAGCCAGTATGAAATAGCTAAAATTTTAAATGTCGTAAGAGGTTCAGTGAAGCATATAAAGAAAAAGATTGACCTTGGCGAAGATTTAAAGGTCAACCGCAAAGGTGCGTCTGGTCGTCCTCGAATAACTTCCGAGAGGACAGACAGAAAAATTCGTGATATATGCATCCAAAATCGAAAATTGGCCTTGAATCTTTTGGAAAAACAGATTACTGAAGCAGGAATACAAGTTTCTGAAAGAACACTACGACGAAGGTTAGCTGGACAAGGTCTTGTCTCCCGAAGACCGGCACGCAAACCTAGGCTCACACCAGCCATGATTACAAAACGTTACAGATGGGCCCAAAAGTATAAGAATTTCACAAAGGATGGCTGGAAAAAAGTAGTTTTACAATATATTTCTATTATAAATTCAATTTTTAAGTAAAATTTGTAACAATTCTCGGTATTTTTAATAGGTTACAGGTAAATTTCTCAGATGAATCCATTTTTCAAGTATTGGTCGAAAAGGCTCAGTTTGTTAGGCGTCGATCGAATGAAAAATATAAGAAAGATTGTATTGTTCCAACAATAAAACATCCTCCTTCGGTTATGTTATGGTCTGTTATAAGTATGAAAGGTCCAGGGCCCCTGTACATCGTGGAAAGTACAATGAATTCAGAACAATACGAGAAAGTGTTGGAAAAACAGCTTCTTCCAATGATGCAAAAATGGTTCAAAAAACGCGAGAAGCCTATTTTTATGCACGATGGTGCACCGTGCCACCGTTCTAAACGTATATCAACGTACTTAGAGAAGAAAAAGTCACCGTTCTTGACTGGCCTGAAAATTCTCCAGACATTAACCCTATAAAGAATGTTTGGGACTTTATGAAACGTGAAGTTTCTAAGCATGCTCCTACAGCCAAGCAGGATCTGGTTCGTTTACTCAATGACACCTGGAAAAATAACATAGAGATCAGGAAAAAGATTGAGAATTGCATTGACAGCATGCCTCGTTGTATAGCAGCCGTGTTGGCTGCTAAAGGTGGCCATACAAAATACTGATTTTGGCGAAAAATCGTGTTTCATTAACATAAATGCTTTAATCTAATGTAAATTACTACTTTTTGAATAAAACTCATTGTATAATATATGCTTTCTCATAATTTAACTAAAACTGTCTAATAATGACCGAGATGTGTAGTTAAAATGGAAAAAAGGTGATTCTTCAGCATGGGTCTAATAATATGGCCAGGCTGTATAATTCATGCTGTTTGTTTGCCTGCGAGTTTTCCACATTTGTCATCTGATAAGATGTGAAATCCTTGTTCATTACCATCACAACAAAGCCACATTTTCATATCCGAGTATTTAGGATCATATTCCTGGTATATTTTTAAGTCCACTCTTACTTCATTTATATCCTTCAAAATAAAAACGTTTGCCTGGTTTGTACAATTTTCTTATTGCCGTTTCAGTATTTTGTTCTAATTTTTCGTCAAAATCTTTCTTTTCATAAAATCTCACGCATCTATGAGCATATTATAGTACTCCTTTAAACATTTTCTCTTGAAGTCTGATACTATTTTTAAAGCAGAAAGTCCTGGCCTTTTACGTGGAGGCCTACCCGGAAGGGGTCTTACTTGACGGTTCACGATTTGAAGAACGGGCTGCATTATTGCGACTACCAACGCCCTCCTACTCGGATGTGGAAGTACAAGTTCGTCTACTGAGTACAGATTCAGTGACCTTACTGATGGAAGCAAGATCTGTTTATACCTCTGCCAATCCCTCTGTCTCGGCACCGAGTTGAATTGCAACTCCACGTCGAGCCCTCAAAGATGCTGAAGAAGTCTCCATACTTGGAAGTATGACGACTTCAAGGTGTGTCTTTGTGGGCTCTACCCGCGATATGGGTATAAGCCATCACGTTCGCACGGCCCTATAGGGTGTCCTCACCGCGACCGGAGAGAGGTATAAAACCTGTCTGTTTGTAAGTGATTTAACGTGTTTTCCCGAAAACTTATCACTAAAACACGGACTTATTGAAATAAGTGCCAATAAACAACCCTCCTCTCGGGTACGTCCCACATACCCATGCAGTATGTTTCCAAGGGGGGTCCCAGAATTGCTGTCGGCTTACAGGGCCGATGATGGCGACCCTGGTTGACCAAGTGCGGAATATCTAGCGTACGTTACCACAACCACCACGATGCTCCCACAAGGGAACCTCACCTTATCGAGGATGATAGTAACCTAGCATGGGCTCCACGACCCCGTGGTTACCTATACAATCCCACAGGGTAGAGGCACAGCCTGAACGGTCGCTATGGTTATGCTCCTGTAAACACGGACTTTTTTCCACGAGTGCCTCAGGTGTGTGGGGTCCACATTCTCAAGAGCTTCACAACAGGATGACAAGGTCAATCTATTGCTTCATTCCCCTGCACAGGCCAAAGAGGTACTAAAGGATCCTGGCAAAATTTATATAATCCGATATCTTCAGTCACTCTTTACAAGTTTTATATTCTGAAACTGTTATTTTAATGCCGTGCATGCTAATGATTTTGACCGGAATGATTTTCAATTGAATTCAAATCAAAGTCGTAGCCGTTTTCTTTCAAAAAATTCAAAACTATATTTAAAGAAATCCTTCCTGCACATCAGCAGAAATTTTCTCACCTCGTATTTTAAATTCACGATTTTTATGGCGAGATTTAAATCTTCGCAACCATAGAAACGAAGCGCGGTTTGCTATCCAGATAATCGCGAATACGTATAACTAGGGTTCAGATAATCGAGACTCCACTCTATTGGACATATCCAACTAACTATATTACAAGTTTTAATCTGAGCAGTTGCCATTATACTACTCAAAATGATGTGCTGAAACTGGACCTAGTCAAGATCCCAAATACAATCAAATAATGTTTAACTGAAATCCTTACTGCTCTCTATTGACACAGTCATCGAATGCTCTTGAGTATCTCCTAGTTCAACGTAATAATGTTGTAAAATTGTAACAAAAGATATGGAGTGCCATACCATCGGCAAGATGGACATTGTCCAAATAACTTGATCTTGTTCTGCGTGCGAATCGAGAATGCTGGCTAATGTTTACGACCTAAAAGATAAATGTTTAGCAAGTGGAAGTACTCGATTGGTTTATTGATTCTCACCTGCAACGCATTGATGGAAACAGGATAAACTTGACAAAGCAATAAATGTTATTGGACAAGAAAATTAGATACTCACTTTTCTCAAGTGATTCTCAGGCGAGACAACAAAGGAATGCTTACATACACACAATCAGCGAGTGCCATTTGCTGTTGGACTTAACATGCTTTTATGTCTATTAGCAATCCGAATTGTTCGCGTGCAAATAATAGTTTTATTGTCATTTTAAAATGTATTTGACCATCCAATGTATCTTAAACTTTTTCACTATGCAGTTAAGATATAATCGTGCAGAAAAACTCATTACTCAGAATCTCTTTAAACAAAAAATAAGCAAGATATATTTTTAGAAAAATATGAGTACTTATTTTATTGTTTTAACCAGTTTTTTTATTTACTTGCAGGTTTGTGATTTATTGATGCAATGAACGTACATATATGATGATAGTAAGTAATTAAAATGGCAAACATCAAGTTTGTATATATAGGATGTTTTTAGGGGCATAGAACTGTTGAAACAAATGAAGCACAGATTAATTATTGAAATGACCGATTTTATTCGCTTCATTAGTTTGCGAGTTTCATGGCATTTAGTTCTTAAAAATCATGGTATAAAGACGACAAGGTAGTCTCTTCCGAAGCTGCGGTGACGTCATGTGTTCAGACAATCATGACATTTTGCCCAGTAGGAATTTCAGCAACACTTTGCGGCATACAAGATATGATTTTCCTGCTGGGTGGAGTGACACGTAATGGCAGAAAAAGATAAATAATGTGCCATTTAAATATTCTTTAGAGAATATTTGTTTGTTTCCTAAGCTATGATATTGACTACAGTAAACATTCGTTTTTGTTACCTGACAATTTGCTAAATTTTAATATGTGGCGTTTTTGTAACGCCTGATTCAAATGTGAAATGTCGTTATATTTTGGGCTGCCATACGCGCCGTCTCCGATTTTTCACTTTGGTAGCCCTAATTTCAGTGAATACGTGACGCAATGTGAGTCAGATGTGCGAGCGAAATAGGATGACGATTTTTTATCGGGTTTACCTCCTGTAGTTTTTATACCATGTTAAAAATAATTTCTTGAAGATAACCACCGCAACTACGTCTCAGGAAGGTCATCCTGTCGGTCCGATTTTGCACCACATTTTTCAGGATAGTCGCCTTATTTTGCCAATAACGCGTCGAATATTAGCTTCCAAGCGTCCACCTTTCACGGTAAAGTTGATTCCGTCGTCAGATTTGAAAAAGAAAGAACCAATTGCGCTGCCATCATGCAAGCCGCACCATACATTTTGGGAAGTAATGGGGTTTTCAAAGTCTCTTGAAGTTTATCCATATACCAACAACGGTAGTTTTGTTTATTTACGAATTTATCAACCCAGCAACCAGCCTCAACGCTGAAAATGACTTTCTGTTCAACTTTCAACTCATTCTCACCCCCAAAAGTACGACGCAAACCATGATCCAATGCCTTCAATTGCTGCACTAGTGCAATCTTATAGTGTTTTGGTCCAAGATCTTCAAAAATTTACATGTAGTGGACGGACACAAGCCAAGTCGTTGAAAACGGTAGCGATTCGATAAATTTGGATTCTCAGTCATACTATCCTCTACTGCAGTGAAAGCTGCCTCGGTACGCACTGTACGAGCTCGTGTTGGGTGAACATTGTCCAATAGAGTATACGTGGACATAAATCTTTCCATTGTATTGCGTGTGAGCTGCTCAGATGGACGACTATTGGACAAAGTGTTCTCGGAATTTCGGAAATAATGTTCCACTATTGTGAGACGTTCAAATGTAAGTCTTTGCATGACAATTTTCCAAAGTAAATTAGACATAATGTCAAAATGACAGCGAAATTTGCCAGCTACATTGACAGATATCCCTATTGTCCAATAGAGTATAGTATAGTATTCGAGTTTAAGTCTTTGCATGAACATAAAATCAAAAATATCTGCAAAATTTGACTACAGCGACAAATATTCTATCGGAATTTTAAGATAATCAAAATTTCGTAATTTTTTTAGGGTGATTTTTTTAAAGACAATTACTAACAACCGAAGGAAGCATTATAGTAGACAACTCCCTAGCACTGTATGTCTTGTTTCTGATGTCAAAAAATAATGCAGCCATATTTCCAAAAAAACTGTTTTACTCGAATATTCCACTATGTTTCCTCGTTAGCCAATATTCTCTTTTATTACTGAAGTTTCCAATGAAACTTCCCTTTCGTTTGCCATTGATGTCGTTGTTCATTCGACGTGCAACTGAAAACTATTTTGAAACAAATTGATGCTAACAGCCAGCAGCCACGAGTTTCACGTCCCTCTAACAATGAATGTAGTTCGCGTGGCGCTCTTAAAATAATTTATAATTTATTGAATAGCGGCCAAAGACCATCACCGAAAGTTGTCGATTGTTTGCTCTGCAACGGCAATCAGTATTCATTGATGTCCGATGTACTTTACGTGCAATCAGAGTTAATCGAAGCGTTCGAAAAGTGAAAAACAACATTTTGGTCTGGTCTCAATTCTTGTTTGCAGAGTCCTTGAATTGGCTATCCAACGTTCGTTTCGGCGAAATGTAAATAAGATTAACATTTACAATAAAAATGGGACAACCTAAATTCTAACAAAAATAAATGTGAAAACAAGTCGTAGGATACAATCTGACGAAATAAATAAAACCTTTTACTACTCGCGGGATAATTTCAAGATAGATATCACGACAATGCTATGGCAAACGCTCTCAAACTGAAAATGACCAGTAAACGCATTGGAATGAAATGAACTTTGCCATCGGACTGATTATTCGTATTCATGTTTATGAATTCAACAAATTAAATTGGCACACAATATGTATCAATTTGCCACGAGCTGTAGTGCTTTTAGTAGTGCTTCTTGTCAGCTGAACAACAAACAAATTTGTATTAAATTAATCTGGAATGTGATCCTTTATGGAAATAATGAGCGCCAATTGTGCTAGCGTCTTCAAATGTCCCCCAAGTTGTTGTGTTTGTCTCGAAAGCCATCCAACTTTTTATCATGCTTGACTTAATGTGATAAATTTTTAAAATGAGAACAAAAATATTCAATTTCTTTTTGGAGTTTAATATTTCTGAATGGGACGACTTCAAATGGAAAGTTTTTATTAGCATGTCACGCTCAGCAGTTAGCCTGCAATAAACCAGTTTATTTTCAATCCAAATAAATTATAGCCACTCAACAGATTAAAGTTGTTCCATGTATCACAGAGCTAATAAATGTTATTCAAGCTTCACTTAAGAACAATAGTGTGTGATTTCATTCGATATGCTTGATATTGAAACTCGATGAACTTATCTAATTGAGAATACGTTCAGCAGATGTAATGCGATATTATATATTTCATTACGTTAAAATGAAGCCGCTTAATTATAGAATTGAAACTATAAAATGCTGCCCGTTTGTTAAATACACGTCTATGTTCTATTCTAATCACCTATTCGAATTTTTTCTAGAAATTCTGAAAGATCCTTTTTTATCGAGGTGTTTTCATCCTAAATTTGCGCAAAAAATCAAAATGTTTACCTTAAAAGGAGTGGGCGTCGATTGAATTTCCGCGGAAATTTCGCAAACCGTTGGTATTATGGCAAAAAATAATTTAATATTGCTCATCCTTTTCAATTATACCATTTTTTTACAATCAATTGCAATTGAATAACAGTGTCTCTTAGGAGCCATCCATATATTACGTAACACTCCAAAAGGGAAAGGGGTATTTGAAAATGTTACTTAGTGTTACATACGAGTGGGAACGGAGCGAGGTCTAGCCAATTGTTATATAACAAAATTGAAAATTAGTAAAATAATTTAATAATTTAAAATAACTTTATTTATAATAAATGGAAAGTAAAAAAAAAGAATTTTTGATGAAAAGTATTTGTATTGTTAATATTTTGTGATTAAAATATTTAAAAATATGCGGGGCTACCATTTGGTACGTATTAAAGGGGGGGCTTAGAAAATATTATTAAGTGTAACATAGGAAAGAAGGGGAGTTAAATTACATAATATATAGATAGCCCCTTATACTAGATTGATTAAAATTGTTTTTATTTCATGATGCACTGATTACGAAATATTTTTGAAATACCATTTTAATAAAACTTGCAAACTAAACATTTTAACCATACATGTAATCATTTGGTTTTCAGCACTTCAATGATCAAAATTGAATTAAATATTCCTAAATTGGATGTCTAAAAGAGAGCTGTCATAATTTTTTTAAGAAAAGTAAAGCAAAAGGATGTAAAATAAGTTATTTGAGTCGTCGTCTGTACTTTCGCGAAGAAAATACTTTTATCATTATATCAATTTGATGCTGAAACTTTCAAATCCCAAAAAAAATTTCAACACTTTCAGTGCAAGGATAAGACAACGACCATTTAGTGTCACACAGAAGAATTCGTTCGATCTGTCGAAAACTGGCAATCATTGCTGACGGTCGCAATTCCTTTTCGTTTCATGCTTTTGTACAACAACAATTAAATCTCTAGGCTGGCCACGAATTCATGCTATCCTACGTGATTCCTCTCAGGGCTCATCAGGCTTAGAAGCTACTACCTAGGTCATCCATCACACAATTTACCGCGTTCAAGTTCGCATCCAGTGCGCGGTTAGGCACGCCATCTACTTACCCGATCTCCTCAAAATAGGTCGAGAGCGGTCAACACAAGAAGAAGAAACGATTAGTAAAAAGACAAATTTAGTTTTTTTGTGCAAATTTAATAGTTTACATTTCCACCATTAAACTATATTACGTTAGATATATAATTTCCAATACTTATTTTTGGATGTCACATATTCTATTAGAATTTCTTGTAAGTAGTTTGATGTCAACTTTGTGAAATTTCATAGAGTGGAAACCCTTTCGTCATTTTTTTGGAATAAGTATCTCATACCTGGCCAATTTGAAGATCACTTGGTATTTTCAAAATTCCTATCAAATCTGTAAAATGAGACTGATATAATGGTCTCGAATAAATTTATCGAATATTCTGTAACTCTCAGAAAGTCTTTAGCTTTGTTACACGTTACCAGCAACCCCAGGACCTTATATCTTTTGATGTTAGAAGAGTACGATTTTTTATTATTAGAGGTAGAAATTCATTTTTTGTTTGTTTTAAAAATGTAAAATTAGAGTTTGTCAGGATTTGGAAATGAGACGATATAGGATTAACTTCAGGCGATCTAGAAATGATTTAATAAGCTTAACATTTACATGTGTAACGAACTCTTCTGAGTGACCAAGTTACTTGAAATCTCGACTAGTGAACAATTTTGGTCATTTATCAATAAAGATTCTTATAACGATCCTCTGAACCATTTCAACCTTATTTATCTGCAGCAATGAAGACTAAACTTAGTCGCGTGTCTTTTTTGTAAACATTTTTTGCATCTCTTGGACACTTCGATTTGCAATAAACTTTATTTCCATCTCTCTTCTCATCCCTACATAATTCTTGCAATGCTCGCTCCTCCTAGTAGAGTGTCCCATATTTACTATAACTCACCTCTGATTCGATTATAATGTAACCATGAATTCATGCAGTTTGGTTCTTTTGGTCACACCCAAGATCCTAACAAAAATAGTGTAAAAAATCAAATCTTCAGCTCTTAATTATTCTGGGTATTTATAATCTGTGTATTGCTGTTTTGTGATTGGGCTATCTGTACAATAGCATGATGAAAATAAACAATATTTATCTTAAGAGTAGAAGGCGTACATACTCCACTTTCCGGAGGAGTACAACGATTTGCGGAAGTATCCCTATAGGATACTTAAGCTAATGAAATTTTCGCATTGCGCAGATTCATTTCTTGTAAAATTTATAAAAAATTGTGACATTCTAGTAAATACACCATTGTTTGAATAATTTACTTTTATTTCATTTCGTTGCAATTTTGATGCATTTGAAAAGAAGATGTCCTTTTGATAATATCTCAGCACGGCTAAGTTTTTTATATGATAATCAATTTTTTTGTAAAGCAAATTGAACTATGCCAGAATTTTATGATATTAATTCATATTAATCTACTAAATTGCTTGAATGAAGCATCTTAACCTCTTAAAATCAATTCTTGAACAGCCTAACAACAGGATTTCTTGTTATTCAATCAAAAAGCCTTTGTAATTTCACTCATTTCAATTATCTATTAAATTAATTTATTTATAGCTGCAAATGAAGATGAACATTTTTCCACCATTGCCGGCATCAAAACAACAAACATTTAACCAACAACAATTATTTCAATCACCAGATAAACAGACGAACATTTCAAAGTGCTTGCACGCAGTGTTTTCCTTTCCACTTCACACAGCGCCGACTGTTTAATAATTTTTAATCCAGTACAAATATTTGTAAGCCATAGCTAGTGTTGGAAAAAATTGTTTGTACCCTTGTTATGACCGCCCGAAGTAGGCCTACAAATTCCTGTTTGAATTATCGTTTTGTTTGTGAGGATCCACCAACACTTCCGTTTCGCAATGAAATGTTGATAATTACCTGCCCTGGTGTCTGCAAGAACCGTAACAATATCTTCGGTGGACATTGTGCAGATGGTCCTCAACTTTGCATAAACACTCATTAAGCCTGTAGGTGGAAAACGAGTCTTGTTTTAAAATTTTGCCGATTGTGTTCACTAATCAATTGCTTATTGATTCAAAGTGAAATAGATTTGCTCTTCATTTTAGGAGGCCTTGGAACAAGCAATGGTGTCAGAACATTTTCAATGATGCGATTGACGCACATTTCGAGGACAGCTCCAAGATTGGCGGAGGCACAAACACAACATGTGGTATTTTTAACAAACAAGCAGTGCTGGTAATAACCACTAATGGTTTTCCAAATAAGAGATGCCAAAGTCATTGTCAATCAAGTTGGCCGAGCACCGCGAAAATTTGAAATAAAAATTGAGTTTTGCAGGAACTTGTTCTATTCTTTAAAATATGTATGTTGAACTTTATACACACATAGTTTGCTATTCAGTCTTTGTCATCAGTTTTAACACATTCATCGCCGGACCATGCCAGAACGCGCGGTTCAACACTTCTTTTGCATGGTCGACCTCGCGATATCGCGCTGCTTAATATCTTTTTCAGCTATACGAAAGTGCAATATTGCTTTATAATCTCGCATTAAGTTTTCAGATGACTCTTTATCAGATGATAGAATGCTCAAAAAGGTTATCAGGATAAAACCGTTCCAAGATCTGATGAGTATACGTTGAAAGATTAGTTTATATGTTCATTTTTAAACCCGCAATCAAAAATCTGCAGAGCTGTTCAGCGAAAAACTGACCGAAATGCTGGCAAAGAAAGTATCATTTAAAGCTTTCCTCGTCTACTAAAAATAGTTATATTATAATTTTAATGTTCCCATTATCTTAGTTAATGCGATTTTGGAAGAATGGAGAAGCTAAACTAAATTTGTTGGAAAAATTCTCACAGCAAGCATTGAAAAATACAGGACAGTTAAAAAAGGCTTAATGTATGTATCTCATAATCAATACATTCAGTTGCGGACATATGTATATTAGAAACCCTTGTAGCTTACTAAGAAAAACCCAATTTGTCAATGAATCCTTCAATATAACTCATTCGCCTTAGGTTTGTTTTTTATTTGATTCAATGCTAATCGAGGGAGGCAAAAAGTTGACCAATCAGGACAGCAGGACATTAAATTCCTAGAAAACCTAGAAAAAGTTTCGGAGCGGAAAAATATTTAAAAACTCTATTTAACAATAAATAGGATGGCATGGAAGTTCGTCATGATCAGTTTGAAAAAGCCAGTTGCGTTCGTTGTAGTGATTGTAGTGATTTCCACAGTTTTGGAAGTTGTTTTTAATTTCAATATCGTTGGGAAAGGCTAAGGGATGTACTCCTCTAGTTAGGCTTGTCATCGACAAATTGTCAGACGGTTAGAGTGCGATAGAAATTGTTTACGGAGCATCGAAACACGTGGAAAGTCACAGAACTATCCAGGATATTCCTAGGGATGGATAGACAAATTGTTCAACCATCGCAACGGAGTCCAAAAAGATCAGCTGTCGAAATTCAACGCCGACTTTTCGGGAAAAATAGCGACATTTCAGTGAGAAGAGTCGAAAATCGTCTTGCGGATGCCGGACTACATGGCAGGATAGCGAGAAGACTCTGGTAACGGCAACTAATCAAAAGAAAGAAGTGGACTTCGCACGGGAACATTTAACCTGGTAAAATGAGTGGAAATTCATCCTTTGAAGCGACGAAACAAAAATACATCGCATTGGCCCTAATGGCAGGAAATATGTAAGATGACCAAAAAGTAAGAAATGCGATCCTCGCTACACTTCAACTGTTGTTAAGCATGGAAGTGGCTTAATCAACATTTGGGGATGTTTCTCGTGGCTTCTTGTTGATCAAATACACCGTATAGAAGAAATATTAGCCAAGCAAAAGAACTTCGACATTTTAGAAAACATCATGTTGCCATGGGCTAGAAAAAATACAGTTGAAGCAAAATCTTGGCTTGATTAAGAGTTTCCGGGGTCTGCACCAGGAAAATCAACCATCATTGATTGATATGCTAAGTTTAAACGTGGTGAAATGAGCACCGAAGACGGCGAACGCAGTGGACGCCCAAAAGAGGCTGTCACCGGCGAAAACATCGAAAAGTTCACAAAATAATTTTGAATGACTGTAAAGTGAAGTTGATCGAGATAGCAGACATTGTGAAGATATCATTTGAACGTGTGCATCATATCATTCACGAATATTTGTACATGAGAAAGCTGTGTGCAAAATGGGTGCCGCGCGAGCTCACAGCCGATCAAAAGCAACAACCTGTTAATGATTCTGAGCAGTGTTTGAAGCTGTTTAAACGCAATAAACCTGAATTTTTGCATCGATATGTGACAATGGACGAAACATGGCTCCATCATTTCACTCCGGAGTCCAATCGACAGTCAACTGAGTGAACTGCACACGATGAACCGAATCCAAAACGAGGAAAAACACAACAGTCAGCTGGCAAGGTTATGACATCAGTATTCTGGGATGCGCAAGGTATAATATTCATTGATTACCTTCAAAAGGGCCAGACTATCAACAGCGATTATTATATAGTGTAATTGGATCGCTTAAAGGATGAAATCCTTAAAAAACGACCCCATTTGAAAAAAAGTGCTGTTTCAGCAAGACAATGCACCGAGTCACAAATCAATGGAAACAATGGCAAAATTGCATGAATTGGGATTCGAATTGCTTCTGCATCCACCGTATTCGCCAGATTTGGCCCCCAGCGACTTTTTCCTGTTCTCAGACCTCAAAAGAATGCTCGCTGGAAAGAAATTTAGCGCCAATGAAGAAGTAATCGCCGAAACTGAGGCCTATTTTGAAGCGAAAGACAAATCGTACTACAAAAATGGTATCGAAAAGTTGAAAGATCGCTATAATCGCTGTATCGCCCTCGAAGGCAACTATGTTGAATAATAAAATCGAATTTTGCCAAAAAAATGTGTTTTACTATGGTAGACCGGGGACTTTTCAATTGGCCTGTAATGGAAGTGTCAGAACGACAAGGACCCAAACATATGACACGGCACACAACCAAGTTCCTGGAGGACAACATCTTCGCCTTTTTAGACTGATCATCAACGAGTCCAGCCTTAAATTCAATCCAGAACTTGTGGGGAGTCGTAAAACAAGCCATAGCGGTAAGAAATTTCACAAACATGGCCCAATTTTTCGAATCGGTGAAAGAAGCATGGGCATCCTTACATGTGGAGAGATGCAGAAGACTTATAACGACAATGCCGAATCGCCCAGAGATTGTGAAGCAGAAGGATTTCCCGACATGTTACTGATATGTTTTTGTAATTTATTGCTTTTATATGGTAAAATATTTGCTTAAATAAATGAATTTTAATATAATTTTTATGTGTTTCTAATAGAGTGTGCGCTCGAAATCTTAGATTTTTCAAGACATCATCGGCTTACGCTTTTTTCCTCAATTGCCTCTGAATCAGGCGAAAAACTAACCGAAGTGGAATGAATTATATCTGAGGAGTCATTGGCAAATAGGGTTTTTCTTAGTAAGCTACAAAGTGTTTCTAATTATATGTCCGTAGCTGTATATGATACAGTTTTGAAGGGATAATATCTAATCATGCCGCTTGCTGATAATATCATAAATTAACATTCCTTTAAGTTACTTAAGTTTCGAACGATTTCACTTACAATTGATAATTCTTCAAATGTACCGCCGCGTAATATCTGTTGCGAATAAAAGAAACCAATGCTAATGGCAATTTGCAACTCTTACTTGAAAGCCTTCATATACTACAGAGCTACTTAATACTATTTAATAAAAATGCGCGAATAGTGCTACACGACATCCAATCAACTTAACGTTATTATCACGTTTAAGCAAACCTTAAGAATATCATCTTTTAACAATCGCCGAATACAATAAACGGCTGCTAAAAAACTCACATTAGATGCTTTACAGAATATATTGTGCTAATAAAATATACAATCGTGAAGAATATCCAATATGAAATAATTATTTAATAACAAGTTTCAGTATTCGTTCTATGCTATCTAAATTTAGACACCGCTCATCAACATGGTTCGGTATCTAAATAACATTCAAAATAGATTAACTCATTAAAATGATATTTATTTTCAGTTTAACAGCCATATAAGAATCAACTGGCCACATTATAAATTCACTGGAAAGTTTAACAACAATATATAAAAAAGTAAATTCATGAATGAAATTTCACTGATGGAGTACTGACCGATAACACTTTGGTCTGACGAGTATCGTTTAAAATGTAGAGTTTGTTTTTGTATGCGAATGTTTGCTTAACTATTTTATATTTTTATCGCTAAAAGTTGTTTGGAAAAAATTAAGTGTGTTCAACAAGTTTTCAATAAAAACAAGCAATAATTATCAAGACATTTTAAGATTTTATCAACTAATAAAAATATAAAGCGATATAAACTAAAATAAAGTGAAATGCTAATAAAGTTAAATGTTTAAGATATACTAAAGTGGTACAAAAATCAAGGTAAGGTGTTGAAAAAAGATACTCGAATGAGTGGCTAGTAAACATGTCAATAGTGCATCAATAAAGATATAATCATTTAAGAGGAAGTTATAAGCACGTTGATGTGAATGTTGTGAATATTTTTATGAAACATTTCACACGTACAGAAAGTGACTTGAAAAAGGACTCGTCAAACATCTTTAGTGTCTTTAGTTTGGAGGAATTAAGAAATTTTTGAATAAACTTATAGAATAAAATGGAGTAGACGAGATGAGATCGAAAAACTAATACAAAGAAAGTGAATTGCCTAATTAGGTCAGTTACTTCCAAGAAAATGCTGAAATTTTGCGTCAATTGATATTAGCACTATCCACCAATAGAATTTCGACGATCGTGTTTTGAAAAAATTTGACATATAAAAAATCTAACTACATTTTGTCGGCAAACAAATAGTATCGATTTCCGCTGCCCATTTGATTCATCGATATGTACCATTAAAAAGCAACATAAAAAAATATGTTGTTGAAAAATTTGTCAAAAAAACAAAAATAACATTTCAAATTCGCATTTTAAAGCTTTGAAAATATTCATAAATTGCGTAATTTTTGTGTTTTTCATTTTGAATTCTCTTAGTAATGTATGTTGAGTTAAATTACGAAGGTTTATTTTTAAATAGCAATATAAAATACATTTGGTTCTGATTTATAATTCATAATATCTAATATTATTAGGTTATAAATAATTTGTTGGAAATATTGAAATCTTAATCGCCACTTAATTTATTTATAGATATATTTAAGCACACGCAAAATGATCAGCAATCTTCTGAATTATTATGTAGAATGTAGCAGAATATATTTAATACACATCAATTTAACAAGCACACTTCATTCGAAAATTCTTTATGCTGTAAAAATTAACAAATAGATAAACTAGATGCAGAAAAAATTTATGCATGGATTTTATGTAGCTCTACGATAAATTCTAATTTTTACTTAAAATGTAAAAAACACTTATCATGGCTTACGTTTAAAGAATTATTGGTATTATTTTATTTTTCAGTATCGCGGTATGATAAAATTTGCCTAAGAAAAGTGATCATTAACTTCTTATATGCAAAAAATAAATGCGTTTCCAGATTATCTGAAATTTATATTATCTAAAAATTTATATTTATTTTAACATCCATACTTATGAAACATTCTGTATTTTTGCTGGCCAAATTCAAACGTATGATTTCAATTAAAAATAATTTGGCAATGAAATATCGATAAAAATTTCAAAATAGCATTTTGATTGGTCACCTTGAAAGCAGCTCATCATTTCATGAAACCATGGAAAATTTTATAAATATCTGCTATTCTAACATTTCCTCCTCGAAACCGCAATCAAACATATTTTTGTTTGTATCGAATGATCGATTACATTTATTTTTGGCAAAAGTTCATTGCAAAATGTTGCTGATCATTGAGAACAAGTGTGCACCAAATTTCACACACATTAGAAAGGTGTTGAATTTGAAATACATGATTCATGGACTCGTTCATCTTTGTATGGTTTATGGGTTGAAAGCTTGCCAAAAAATATGCTCATGCCGAAATAGCAAAATGTGACAGGTTAATTAATCAACACTTAACGCTATGTATGCACGGATGTACTTTTTTTTTTGAATTTTCGCTTAAGATATTTGCAGCTCGAACATTGCTGAGACATATGTAGCTGTACATTTCTTTTCATAAGCATTAATGTAGAATATTTTACTAATCTTTCGAGTATGGTAGATTAAATTTAAATCTTGAATAGATTTTCTTGGAACAACAAAGATACCATAATATTTTAATTCAAAACATGTTACGAAAAAATGGTCTTGGAACGATCCTTAAGGTCCACATGACTAACTTCACAGTGGAGTGAATAAAGAAACAACTGTTTATTTTTATTATTATTTATTTTATAACAATATCTAATTATTAGCAGCACTGCGTCACTACTGCCATTGTCCCAAACCTGATAATATAAGATTATAATTCTATAAAAAAAATTGTTTATAACTACTTTTTCAATAACATTTTTTACAACATTGATCAGAATAAACAATGATTAAAATATTACTATGAAGATATTTGAAGTCTGCACGATTGAATAGTCATCAGTTTCAAAACTAAGCTAATTTTTTGTCTTTTTTCCGGTTTTTCATCCTCAATAAAAAACGGCTGGACCGATTTTGCTGAAAACTCACTCAGTCTTATGTTCCGTAATTTCGCGTCCCACGTCAATATCATCTTTGGTACTGAAGATAATCAAGACGAAAAATAATTACGAACGAAATAACGTTCATACACATACACAGACATCTCACTAAAAACGATGGATTTGGATTCTAGAGACATTAAAAAGGGGAGATATGTCACAATTTGGGATTAGCAAAATCGGCTCCATTACAAAAATTTCCAACTGCGAAATGGGAAGTTAAAAACATAAAGATCAAACATTTTATTCGAAATTCTGGAATATCAAAAGATGGGTAAACATTTCGTTCAATTTTATGTACTCACATCGAACTAAGCATGCGTGAGAAAAATGATGGAGGCGCATGCCAATAATTTGAACTGATGGATTGATGAAACTCTATCAAAACGTGTCTCACATCGCACTTATTTCAGTTAAATATAACCTGTGTAAATACAGTCGAATCAACGAAGGGTTTTTACTTCTGAATCCACAGGAACAGATCCGATTTTGATGATTTTTTTACGTATTTATTATGTTGAATTATTCAAAATCATCTCATCTAGTATTTATAAAGTTTTAAAAATAGCTTTAAATCATATTTAACACTTAATTTTTTTAAATGATTTTTCAATTAAAAATTTTTTTGGTGATCGTGTAGACATGATCCATTGTTCCGAGGCAACGGGATCTTCTATGCACAAAATAAATGTTCGGCGGTAATGAGAGGCGATGATTGGAAGATGCGAAGGATTTAAGAAAGCGGAGGGCGAAACATTGAAATTGGAAGAGTTTACATCAATACAACCCAATAACCCTTCTCAAGCGGTGTATGAAATGAACAATATGATATGATCATCATAAAATTAATAATCAATCACTTTGCCCTTAATGGCAATCACTCACAGAAAATATTAATCCATATTTCCATTGATATTTCGTACCAAAGCTATCATTTCTTATCGGAAACTTAAAATTGAAAAATCAATCAATATAGAAAGTTTTCACTAATTTATATGTACATGAGTTCAAAGTAAATGTTGTTGTTTTTTGTTTAAAAGTAAACAGTGATTTTACTTTGGGTTGTCTTCTGCCAATGAGCTCCTTCTAAGGCTCAGACTCGACGTCCGATTCCAAATCGGTTTCGGGTTGTTTGTTTTTAAGAATGAACGTCATAGCGGCGCGACCTTTTCTAATTTTGCATGTTATCTATAGGAGAACCGGGCGACCCTGCGTCCACGTCCGATTCGATCAAGAACACCGGTTTTACGACCCGTCCGGTTCAGAATGACTCGGGTCGACGTTCCGATTCATAATCAGAACGAAGGCGCTTCTTTCTCGCTCATTTACACGCTTTCGCCATAAGATCGGATGGCACCCGGCTCCACGGCCGGTTTTCAGAAACCGATTTTCTGTATGCGCATGCGTTGTGGTCATTCGTTAGAAGGCAGTGAACGGAGAAGACTGATGGCAAGCACTGATGGCAAGCCTCATATCGCTGTCCTGTTTTGTTATTCTGTTCCGAATTAAACTTAGCAATTCATACAAAAGCCGCTCCTAATAATTCAAAATCAAATTCATCCATTTTAGGATTTTAGCACTGACACTATCAATAACACAAGACAGATGTTTTCACGATGAGCACCGACACGAGAATGAACACTAAACAAACAATCTGATTCAATGGCCTCGCACGTACTTATTTCAGATTTGGAATCGGACGTGCACACTGACGCCCGTCGTTCTTATTGTTTACGCATTCCAAATAATAATCGGTTTGGAATCGGACGTGGAGCCCGGGCCTAAGGCTGAGGCTGAACGTGCGAGGCCCTTGAATCAGATTGTTTGTTTAGTGTTCATTCTCGTGTCGGTGCTCAACGTAAAAACATCTGTCTTGTGTTGTTGATAGTGTCAGTGCTAAAATACTAAAATGGATGAATTCTGGCACTAGGGCACACTTCTCGGCAAACATTCTCCCACACCGCATCATCATCATTCAATTCCCTGTTGTGGTAGTCTTTATACGCAATACTACATATTACCGGATAATTTCCTACTGCCGTTATCACCTGCTCCATGGCCTTCTCCGTTCACTGCCTTTTAACGAATGACCACAACGCATGCGCATACAGAAAATCGGTTTCTGAAAACCGGCCGTGGAGCCGGGTGCCATCCGATCTTATGGCGAAAGCGTGTAAATGAGCGAGAAAGACGCGCCTTCGTTCTGATTATGAATCGGAACGTCGACCCGGGTCATTCTGAACCTGACGGGTCGTAAAACAGGCGTTCTTGATCGAATCGGACGTGGACGCAGGGTCGCCCGGTTCTCCTATAGATAACATGCAAAATAAGAAAAGGTCGCGCCGCTATGACGTACATTCTTAAAAACAAACAAACCGAAACCGATTTGGAATCGTACGTGGAGCCTCAGCATAAAGCGTTGTCAATTGAAACAATAGCTGAAAATACATCCTCTTCCACTTCAGTTCGCTGTAAATAGTGACGCAATGTTAACAGTGAGAATTATGGACAAGTAGTGGAACAGGATCATCATCGTCGTCGTCTTCATTATCAGAAGATGAATTTTCAAAGGATGATAAAATATATTTGTACGTGAGAGTGCCAGTTGCCGCTAATTAGTTATCGAAGTCGACAAATTCTCGAAAAAAAATTGGGTACGACTTCCTTATAGGTAGACGGATCCATTCTGCGTTAACTAATTCCTGTTGAGCAGTCGTGCCATCGCACTGAACTCCACCTTCCTCGTCAAATTCACAAGTTTTGGAACTTTTCCATATTAAAGAAACTCACCATGCTTCATTCTTTTTCTACTGTTGTTCGATGAATTTTGTCCTTCTGCTTCCAAATTGTCGTTAAAGTTAAAGATTGAATTCCAAAACGGGCCGCAATTTTTTCGTTTCGTTTTTTCAACTACTTCATTTAATTTTTTTTCTAAGTGATTGATTTTAAATTATTTAATTAATCAATAATTAAATATGTGAAGCCGTGAGTCGTGACAGTATTCTTAACAAGAGCAACATAATTTTTTCCCGGAGCAATGGTAACCTCATTTTATAAGAAGATTATTTAAAAGTATTTTTTTAAATATCTCTTTTAAATAAAGAATTATTTTTAAATCTATAATTGATTGTTAGTATAAAGTTATTTTTTTAATTACAGGTAAACGTTTTCCTGTGATATTGGCTTAAAAATAAGGTATTTATGTTGAATCCGATGAAAAACCACAATAATAACATAAATGAAACTCAATAACTAGCACATCTTATTATTATTTCATTAGACGTGGACTTTTCAAAATGCATGGCTTAAAAATTTGATTTATAAAGTTCAACTTATTGGGAAAAACTGAATCGTCACATTTTTCGGTATAAACTCTTTCTTGCGTTTGGTGGTTTTCGAAAGACACTACACGCCACGAGTGAGTTGTTGGTAATTGGTGAACTAAACTCAGTACAGATGAAATTTTTGTAAACTATTCTTAGAGGCAGACCAGAAGAAGAAAGCTAAAATGAGAAAATTTATTTATTAAACAAGAAGATAAAAATGAAGGCAAGATTACAAAGAAATAAAGTAACACAAATTCTGAATGGAGATGAAAAGTTATTAGAAATTAGATGCATACAGTATAAGTGAAAATGAAAAGTTATAAGAAAATAGAAGAAGGAATCCTTGAAATGAAATGAAAAGTTTAGCGATTCGCGGCACCCAGTAACTTTGAATCAAAAGTAAGGAATGAAGTCGTTGTACCGTGACACGTTCGTAGTTAGATTAACCAAGTTGCATTGAAAAAATGTAAATGAATATTGTAAATCACGTTCAATTATATTTTAAAATAATCAAAAATCAATGAACTTGCAGTCAATATTTTCATTAAAATGATTCACTTTATTTTCTTCAATATGGTATGTCTAGTCGATAAAATGTAAATATTTAAAGGTAAATATTTTTCGTTAAAATGTTTCCATATTAGATTTTCCTCACGTAGCACCTCTCTGGAAGTAATGTGCTAAGTACACATTTCTTGCAAAATATTTATATTAGTGAATTCGCAGCCGCACTGACCTTCGCTTCATATTAAAATCTTAAATTTACTTATCATACAAACCATCCGAAAGTAGCATATGTATCCACTGATATGTAAGAGATGGGAGTTACAATCCAAGGGGCCTCCTTCGCCACCGTGAGTGAGTAGGAGCCAAAAGTGGGTTGCAAATTAATTCATGTGCATCTCTCACATTGCAGACACTTTGAATTGAAAGTGCAACCAAAACAGAAACACGCAACAAAGATAATTGTGCAAAAAATGCTTGGA
The DNA here is from genome assembly GCA_963942545.1 of Oxycera nigricornis. NCBI lineage: Eukaryota > Metazoa > Arthropoda > Insecta > Diptera > Stratiomyidae > Oxycera > Oxycera nigricornis. Next base: position 11,644,023 of record OZ012660.1, on the reverse strand, counting down.
ACGTGAGGCGCGACATTGGCACGTCCACTGGCAAAAAAACGCAATTTATTCGCATAGCATCACAGCATACCATTCCGCGTGTGGCTGGCAATAGGTAAGGTATCAGCGCAAACCCTCCCTTACCTGCGAAGTCAGTCAACAATTACCTGTACCTACTATGCGAAATGGTACGCTGAGTAACTCCGTTCATGGCGAATATTATTGATATGTATGACGGATTGGATTTCGTTGCCAGTTTTTCCGATTGTTAGATTTCAATTAGTGCGTTTTTGCGAAATTGCAAATATCGCTGAACATTATTAAATCCCTAGTCAAATTGTCACGCAAGCATAGAACAGTGGTTTTAATTGCGACACATGCGGCTAGGATGCAAAAAAGGGATGATGAGACCACACTTTACAGGCAAGGTTCAACAAGTGGAAATCAATACTCTTAAATACCATTAAATTTGCTCATTCGGCAACACGCATAAATTTTTTTCGGATTTGATGTAAATATAAAAGATATTTCCTTCGTATAATGACTTTGATGAGAAAAAAACAAATTTTGTTGAAAGAATATGTGATATACACAAAAACATGCAGATAGCATTAAAAGTAAGAGGTTAGTACTGTAACAATCCACAGTAACAGTGGCATTTTCGTTGCTTAGTAGAAAAAGCTTTTTTTTGAAATTGAAAGCTATTTGAAGTCAAACTCGTGACACAGTGTAGATTTATAAAAAAATGAGTTCCAGCAAGAGAAGGAAGGCTGAATTTTCTGTTATGCGCACTTCCAGCCCGCAAAGAAAATTTAATTTCTTTGAGCGCAACTCACTTTGCGCGTCGATACTACTCGTGTACCAAAACTTAATTGGGATTGGGGTTCAGGGTCTACAATTGAAATTTTACTCCCCCGAGAGATTTTCGATCATTAGTATCTGAACAATACTAGAAAAAAAGAGAATGGCAAAAAGTAACACACCAGACGCTCCGTTACAATATAGGGGTGTGCAGCAATACGGAGGCAGCTCCCTTTTTTCACTTTTTTGAGAAATGTAAAAACGTTTTGAAATTTTTGGATTTTTTCTTCTTTTGCATATCATAACACAGGTACTTATAAATAAAGGTCGTTTCGGACCCACTTCCTTCGTTTTCTGAGTGGTGGGGGTGGATTCATGTTTGAAGCTGCATCCTTTTCGCACCGTGTACTATGTTACATTCAATATTTAAGGAATTTTTCGCTTAAAAAACAAAATTTGCTTTCAAACACGTTTATTATATTAAGAATACATGTGGGAATCAAAACAAAAAATCTTAATATACAAAAAATCTTCAATAAATACAAAAATTTAGTGGTCTTGCAGCTCTGCTTTCGTCAAATCTGCTGCGATCTAACGAGTATTAGAAAAATTAGTGATTAGGGGTGCCTCTTTATTGCAAGTAAAGGAGAAGATATTTTTTAAGTGGGTTATAATGTTCTTATCTCGACACCGCGAAAATTTGAGTTGCCTCCTTATTGCTACACATCCTTCAATTCAATTTAAGAACAAAAAATTAACTTATCTTCTCATTAAGGGAAGAAATCTTATTAGGAGGCCTATTTTTACGCTTTTTCGTGATTTTTTTTGAATGGGAAGAAATGATTAGAATTATTTAAAATTGATAGGCTATTTTATTCATATTTTGAGCTGCATCTCATAATTTTTTCAAGTGATTATCATCAAAATTCGTAAAGTTAGAGGCTGTTCTTCATGAAGGTCCGTCGTCCGAGTCTCTCATTGCCGTGCATGCTGGAGTCCACGATTTTAATGTGAAAGTAATACAAGCAAATTTTTCATGTTATCTATATGTATAATTCCTTGATATGCAGATTTTGAGTGAAAGTTTGGAAAATTGAAAATTTGTGACGCGTTTGAAAAAAATTGAAATTTTTTTCGTGCATTTGTCATAGAAAAAACTCTAAATCGAAAATTTTAATCCCTATTTCAGATTCAGTTAATTTAGAAAATCTTTAATTTCTGAAGATCGGTCAAAAATTCGCTGAGATACAATGTACCCAAGTCGGAAAAATGCGTTTCGAAAATAACGCATTTCAAAACATTTACCAAAAATTGAGTATTGAAGTGACTTGTGCATTACTCCTATATACACACATGTTTGTAATACCTGCCCGAATACATACAAAATAAGATATATTCATAGAAAGACAGTTGCGTGGTGTCGCCCAGCTTGTCTGCGATCGCTCCATTTAATAGGCCATGCGGTATACTCGAGCACATTTCGTTTCTTACCCCGAAAATATAAAAAGGACTTCGAATATCGATCTCAAACTTGTTGAGCATACTCTTAAATTGCTACTTTCGATTTCTGTAATAAAAAAGTCAATTTTTTGAACCGTCTAATGTGATTTCTCCGCTTAACACGTTACAACTGTCTCACCAACACCGTGACTTTTATTGCTGTTGCCGCTACCGCCTTCTTTCACTGTTGCATCGCACTGGCGACACTAAATCTCTAGGATCCACATTCAATCTTGCGTCCTGAGCCTCATCAATTTTGCGATATTCCGCGACTTTCACTAGTTTCGTCGTCTGATGGTCGTTTGTAGTCGTTGTGACAAATGAAAAAGGAAAAAAAAATACGGAATTAACTTCTGGTTATACAAATTCGCAGATATTCAGCCAAAAATCACCTGCAGCCGTTGCCACCGTCCAAAAAGGACGAGCGGTGTCAAACACCCTTGTTTATCAATTTTAAAATAAATTTTCTACCCTAACGTTTTTGGGGAGATGGTTAAACTTTTTCGACAGGATGCCTGACTCTAACTCCTGAATGACTCCTTAAGATTTTTGTGTCGCGAGTCGAAAAATCGGACATTTCCGTTATTAGTTACTCCGTCATTAGTGAAAACGTGTGACGGGAAAGTTACCGCTCGCGTTGTTGACAATAGATCTGCCATGAAGAAGGCTGCATTCGCCGGCAAAGATGCACCAATGCCGTATTCCGAACGTAGCCTCGAAGGAAGTAGAACTCGCTTACGCCGAGTAAGTCTTTCAAAGTTTAGTCTGCGGCTGTTTATATTTTCAGTTGGTTGCTAATTAGACGTGCGAATTCTAGTTTCTTATAACTGAAGCGGTTTCGATTGAAAGAATATCTATCGACTATTAGTGGATGTCTATTACTCCTCGTAGCTTTGACTAATTTCCGCGATGAAAATCATTCAAAGCTTCTTTTTTAACTTCACCAGCTAAAATGAGTGGCGACCCTAAAATTGCACATAGCTTTCTAAACTGTATCGTGCTAGGAACACAAGGTAAAATAATCTTTGAAAAACTGATTATGTCAACAACTTTTTTAAAGTTTAAATCTTTCCAGGGAGTGTAAACAAACAAGAATATCTAAAATATTCGAAAAGACACTATCGACAGAATCTAATCAATAAATTTACATAAATTATTTTACAAAACTCGACTAAAGATTTTCGAACGATTCCTTTCGTTCATTCTAAGCGATAACAAACATCCTACAACACTTTCCATTATTATAAATAAACTTGCAACTCCTGTACGTGTAAGCGAAAGTGTAGCCATGAAGCGTCAATTTTCCTTGCAGTTAAATTTAGATTTTCCAATTAATTATTGCGAAACGCCAATCAGAAAATTCAGATAAGGTCGACGTTGTATCTTAGAACCTTCATGTATTACATCAATACTGATAATGGATTGCGGGGGGCAACATGATTGATGACCTATTTCTTGGCGTGAATTTAGTAATCGTGAAATTTGAAAATAATTTACAATCAGAACGACATGAAATAATCACTGTACTTTTTTTTAAAAAAAAGTTGTTAGGAATTTCGTCATGTATTTGTTAGAAGACGAGCGATAGAGCGTGTTAGAATTTCCGGGTGATAAGAGCAATTCAAAACAATCTTTTCGAAATCAGATTCATTCAATTTTACATTGATAAGCTTGAATTAGAGATACAAATTGTCAACGCAGTACAATAATTGGAAACAAAAAATTTATGACCTCAAAGAAAGGTTTTTTTCTTTAAAATCATTAATCGTGAATCAAATTTAAATTCATTATTAAAAATAGAAATATATTCCTAGGAAGCCCGCAAGTCGGAGATGAAATATATCTACATCTGTTTTTGATAATAAACATCATGAAAACAAGACCAGTTCAATCTTTTTAACAATCGTGCGAAGGAAGGAAATAGTCAATAAAGTTTGATAATATTCATCATTTGCTCTGAAGTTTTCATATGTTTTCATTTTATGTAATGAATCGTAAACGGCACTTGGTTCACTAACTGGAGAATAAAATATAAATACCTTCAAAAGATGTACTGTGTAAATGTCTATGGTATCTTTTCGTTTATTGAAAAACCTTTCATTCAAAATAAAGTTTCATCAAAAATTGAAAGAAGCGTTCAAAATCCTTCCATAAAATCAAAGTAGTATTTCTAAAATGCACTTAAAATCCCTTCTTCTTTGCTTATTCAAGAAACTCATATGCACACAATCAAATAATAATCATAACATTTTACGTACTCCATGAAGCGGAAAATTAATCTTACCACTGCATTATGACTATCATCATTTATGATAAATGAGCACCTGTTCTCCTGTGCGCTTCTCTGAATGAAACATTAAAAGCTTGATTGTTTTTATCGAATTACTTGGCAGCAATGATAATGCGTGTCATTAAATTTAAAATGGAAAAATACACAGAACAGTGCGAGCCATCATCAATCGAAGTGGTGAAGTTATGAAAAGAACTCGACGATGTTGAACTTGGCAGACAATTGTTTCTGGTATCTTATCAGCCAAATTACGTTTGAATGGTGGCATTTTATCAATAGGAAGGAAATTTTATTGGATAAGTGAATTACTTAATATTATCGCAAGACAGCATTTCGACTGTCGGAAAATGTACTTAGATGATATTCATTATTTTTAAATCGGTCGATTCGTTATACATTTTAATTCTTTAAGAGGTCAGTCCTGTGTTTAAAAAAAATCAAAAAAAAAATTTTGGGATATTTTGTTAGGAAATTACATTAAAAATACCTGTCCCAAATTTTATATCGATAAATCGATGGTTTTCATTCTACAGCGCTCGTAGTCTCCCTCCGTCCTACTATACTTTTTGGAGCATACATAGTCTAAGCTAGTGCATATTCGAAATTCAAAGAGTAAACAGCAAAAATTATGATTGAAAATGCTTTCAAGTCAAAAAAGACGAGATAATTTTCGTAAACTAAAGAAACTTTAAACGCGTTTTTCTCGAAACAAACTACTCATCCGATTTACTTGAAATTTTCCACACATACTAGTTATCTATTTAACTAATGCACGGGCCTAATGTTATAGCAAAAAAATAATTTGACGAATCTAGAACACTTTTTTCAATCGAAAAAAAGTCAAAAATCGTTACACATATATTCATACGTGCACCAAATCGTGAAAAACTTACTTATTGCTCTAGATTTAGGCCCGTGCAGTAGTTTATACTCAAGACTCATAGAATTCCATATGGATATTTTTCTCAGGGTTTTACGAGGCGCAATTCGCTTTTTTTTGTTTGGCACTGCTCGAGCGCTTGATCGGTACGGTCGCCATTTTGTTTTTATTTTAATAATGTGAATCTGAATTTTTAATATCAATATATATGCATTTCAAATTTCAAGTCGATGTCTTTAATAGCTTGTTTTTTTATTTACATTTAAAAAAAGATTCATTTTCGCCGTTTTAACACAGTACTCCCCCCTTAAGGAGTCACATATCCCTGCACGCGCTTAAAGCCGGATAAATTTGAAAAATTATTATAAATTTGATATGACGAAAAAAAACTAAAGTGTTAAATTTACATTCTTTATTGACATTTTAGCATAAAAAATAAATATAAAAAAAATATTTTGATATTAACATTATTTTTGATGCCTATTGATGAAAACCATGTCGGCATAATATCTTCGCCGAAAATTATGCAATCTGCATAACTAAAAAAGCATCTTGAAAAACAATGTATTAGTACTCGTAAAAGTCTAACGGAAAGAATTTTTCTCTCTTCAAAAATTAAGAAATAACAGTTTTTCAAACTTTAGTATGCAATTTAAAAAAAAAATTCAAAAATGATAAAAACTCGTCCAACAAAACAATTTAATAATAGAAAAATATCAAGATTTTAAAAAACAATAGGAAAAAACATTGAAAATTGACTGAGCCATCTTGCTGACACTGTTTAAAAAGACAGTTTCGAGAAAAACGCATTTAAAGTTTCCAGTAGGTACAACGTAAACTTATGGCTATTCTCCTATTCCTCCCTCATATTGTCCACTTTCTTCTTCTTGTATCTTCATCTTTTTTATGATTCTCTGCAATCACTTGTTAATTCTAGCCTCTTTTGTGGATTGAATTGATTGTATTCTGGCGTATTTAAAATGGTTAGCATCTTCTTTTTCAACCGCAATGCTGATTCCAAGTAATACTAGCATTTGTAAATAACTGACAGCTCCAACGTTAAATGTAGAAACTCTAGAAATGCTGGTTGTAATTTTTACGATTTCCCGCCGTACATTTAAAAGTAATTTTCCCAATTTTTGGCATATCAGTTTTAGATTCCATAGCTTCAGCTGTGAAAGGACCTCTCTTCTTCTTTGTACAAATACAATGTTGATATCTTGATCCTTTGCAATCGACGGAACGACGTTTAGTAATTTTTAAAATTTGCAAGGAAAACCCACTAACTCCACTCTTCAAAAAACGTCAGTCAACGTATATTAGAGTTTCCAACTTCATAAGTTTTGTGAACAAAAGAAGTACGAAACGCAGCTGTCAAGAGAGGCCAGGCAGTAAGACAGATCAACGTCCTAAACCAATGATCGGTCACATTTATTGCTAAAAATTATATTTTCTTAATTTTTTTCCCAAAAACTTTAAAACGTATGCTGAATAAAAATCTGTAAAAAATATCGATTTTTTAAAAATTTCAAGGATATGTGAGCCCTTAAAGTATTTAATGAAAATTTTGTCAAAAGGATGTAAGCAGTGAATCACCCATCCTTTTAAATTGTTTATATGACTCAATTGACGAATTAAATTATTAAAAACATTTTAGCTATTGTACTAATGAAATGAATTTAGATCCAACAAATTAATAAAAACTTTAGTGAACTGCTTAATCCCGATTTAATCTTTTTGCGCTCATGGACACTTTGACGGAAGAAAAATCAATTTCATGGAAGACATATACATATAGAGCACATTATCAAGGATACTCATGTCACCTAAAGGTCTCAACTTCTCACAGTTGTCCAATAAAGCTTTCTCCATCAATCTTGTTTCGTGACAGCTAGCCAATACTGTACACTGAAAGTGTACATCTAGCCTGTATAGAAATGCATTAAAAGATTATCCTCAAGATTTTGCCATTAAAGTACGAGATTAATTTCGACGAACGGATTTTATGATAATTAAATTTGAAAAGGCTAAATGTTCTAACAGCTACATGATAGTCCTCAAATAAATAAATAATTTGAAATGAAATTTTAATAATAGGTTAAATGCTTTAGTAACTTATATATTCTCTGTTGGTTCATTGAGTTTTTAGATCAAGAAAATTATTGAATGATTTCTCGTTGTGCTTGAAATATGTAAAAAAATTCTAGATCAAATATATGTTTTTTGCCGGCCCGTAATATTTTTTATGTGTTTTATACGTCGAATATAGAAATTGGAATACAATTAATTTGATTATTTTCAGGAAAAAAAATAGTGAAAATATTTTTCATCCATGTTTTCTTCTCAACTTTCGAATTGGATGTCTATTTCGGGCTTATTGAATAAATAAAGTTTTATGAACAATATTATAGTTCGCAAATTCTCCCATCGAAAAATTAAACCTATAGACGTTGAAAATGGAAAGCGATTTGTTGCTTAGGAAGTAATCCGTATTGATGAAAATTTAATTAACTGAATGGATTGCAAAATGAAAGCTTCTTATTTTCAATCTGCCCAAAAGCTTCAAGATCTTCTGAATCTTTGTCCAATTAAGAATAAATTTTCATCGCTATTCCACATTGTAAACCACGATTTTCTAAAATAATCCTCTTGTCAATTATTAGATTGCTTCCTTCGAACACTGAATGTTTGTTCGATTTCGTCCTCAGTCCTATATATTTAGACTTTTATTCCATGGTAACGCTTCAATAATATCATATTGAGCGTAGTAGTTTTTCGTCTTTTTGGTTGAGCAAACGGATTTTTGACTTTTAATAAAGATAAAAGTATCAAATTGATGAAAATCCATTCAAATATTTCGGATATAATCATTTTACATAGAAAGAAAAACTGAAATTCTTCAAACGTAAGAATGATGGAGATGCTGAAATTCTATTTGAATGCGCTTAGTGCTGACGAAATAAGGATGCCGATTGCCAAAAAGTTAACGAAGAATATCACTGTGAATAGATTAGTTCAGCATCTGTAGAATGAGTCACAGATCGTGGTCGATTTTTAAATCAGGATCATATCTCCTAAATTAACAAGCGATGACGATCCGTGGCACATTCAGCTCTAATTGAAATCGGTGTCAGAATGAACGTTTGCCGAAAGATTGAATGATATAGTGTTTAAGAATCCCAACTTAAGTGTTGAGAAAATGAGAATCATTCATTTCGATAGAAGACTTGGAGAATTTGTATGAAAAAACGCAGGATATGCATAGTTTCCATACCTTGATTTATTGATTAATAAAAACATTTACAGTAAATATTTAGTTCATCTCCAGTAATCATGGTAACCAAAAATATTACTTTAGGGGATTTAATCCTGTAAGTTTAAAATGGATGAACATTGTCACTCGATGGTATTCGAACAGAGGAGTATCATCAATGGCGAACGAGCTCAAATCTACCCTTGGCCTACTGCCTCAAACACATCAATGTAGTGTTAAAGTTCTGAAAGTAAGTTTCTTCATTTTTAGGACTCCGCTCCGAAGAGTCTTACGAAACTCTATTGTTGTGCCAACTTTGTCAAGTTGGCTGTCCATTACCATACGTTATGACAGTGAATAGATATGATATACATGAAAATTGCGAAGCTGATGCCCTGGTGAGAGCTGACAATGAGCTCCAGGATTATACACTAACAACCCCAAGTCGGGCATCCTCTAGTCTCTATTAAGTTGGATTCAAGCAGTATTACATGGAGGCTGTGAACAGGGCCTGGCTTCTGGAAGAATCTTGAAGGACAACTAGGCAAACCTGGCACGCACTGAGCTCAAAACGCACTAAGCAGCTCCTCAACACGAGCCCTGAAACATTAAGTTTCATGGAGTATGGAAGTTCTTTTCAACGATTTCTGCTGAAACTGCAGATCGAAAGAAGAGAAGAAAACAATCCAAAATTTCCTGTGCGGATGCCCAGCACTATCCAGGAAATGCATGCAGGAGCTCGCACTTCCTGCATAGCCTTATGGAAGTAGTTAAATTAAACGTTCTCAGCAATACGGTATTGGATAGGAAAGAAAACATTATTGACCTTGGAGTTGTCCTAGACAAGAAACTATGCTTCAATTTGCACTACGATACTATTCTCGCCAAAGCTCATAAACAGCTTGGCTTTATTAAAAGACGAGCCAAAGAGTTTAAAAATCTGTGGGTAACTAAATCATTATTTACCTCACTGGTTCGCCCATTACTTGAATATGCCTGTAATGTATGGAACCCACATTTCGGAGTTCATGATACGGGAATAGAATCAGTCCAAAAACAATTCTTATTGTTTGCTCTGAGAGACCTTTATAGCCCTGATGACTATCAAATCCTGCCTCCTTAGAAGTTAGATTGGAGCTTCTGAATTTGTCTACTCTTAAAACCAGAAGAACAGTGTTGTCCTCTTATTTCGCCTTTGACGTGATTAGGGCCCACATTAAAGTGGAGTATTTGACGAATAAAATAAAGCTTAATGTGCCTGTAAGAAGTACGCGTAATATACGTTTACTAACTGAATATCAGCATCTTACTAGGTATGCAGATAATGAACCAGTTAATAGGTGCTGTAAAATCTTTAACACTTTGAGCAAACACTACTCCCCTACCATCTCCAAGTTTAATTTTAAATCCAGCATTTCTAAAGCCCTTCCATTATCCATCCCTAAATTATGACGTGCATACAACAGTATAAATTAACGTTGAATGTAGCACGTATTTTAGGGTTAAGTATATTGTTGTAATTTATATTTTATATTTTTTTATATTTTTATATGTTGACATGTGGTTGCCTTGCTTTGGCGAAAATAAATAAATAAACATTAGCTCCATAGCCAGCTTCATACGAGAATCTAAGTGGTTCTTATCATCCTGTAGGTTCTAGTGCCGACCTAATCTTTTATAATATCACAATGGGTCTATGTGAGCCATCTTTTAATAAAGGGCAACTGCAAGAAGTAGCTAGCATTTGCGAATAAAGCCTTCCGAGAGATAATAATAAGTAAGAATTTTTGCGAAAGAAAGTAAGTTTTGAATTTTTCCGAATGTAGGATATCTTCTAGATGGAAGTAGTCAAATGTAGAGCTGATGCAAAAAAATCTATCAACGATTGTAAAACATGTATGGTTTGGGGCTGTATGTCTGCCTCAGAAATGGGTAGCCGAAATGTTGTTGAGAATATGTGTTCGATCAACTCTCAACCTCTGTCTGTACCTCAGCTAAAGTTACGTTCACTGTATCTTGGGGTTAAAGTTACCTTACAAATTTGATTTTGGTGCAATAAGGAAAACAAAAAAAAACACTGAAAAGTTTGCCTCTAAATCATCTGAGAGAAAGTCAGCACATTGAACAAATAAATACAATTTTAATTTTAATAGAATTGAGGTCAAAAAGATTAAGAAGTCATTTCTATTAAAATACCGAAAAAATGTGAAGTAAGGATACATTTCATTACCAGGAAGACAATGATCCAAAACATCAGGCATACACTTTTTGCTGTCCCAAAGTTCTGGAAATTTCAATCATCAGATATTAATCCTAATGCGAGATTTTTGGGTTATTTCGAAAAAGCATTGCGAAAACTTGAAATTCCTAGCAGGGAGTTCAAAAACATCATGGAAGAAGAATGGAAGTGAATTTTATCAAATTATTGCGAACACCTCGTATTCATAATCGATGTTTATCTACCAAGTTTCCCTGCCAAGCTCATATTCCTTTATATTATAAGCATTAACCTGTTAGACGACGAGTTTATTTTTGAATGACAATTAGCATAAAATATAGAATTGTTTGGCTTTTGTCCAAAAAAATATTTGGATGGACTTCTTACTTTTAGGTATAAAATCTTAGATAAGTGATATTATTATCGCACTGAAAGGACATTTGATTAACAAATATATATATTTTCTGTGAAAAATATATAACTCTTGTTAATTTTAGTATGAATATATGAGCTTGAATTTGAACCGCTGTAATTATGTTCAGGTGACTATTCACTGAACAATTTCAGTCAATGCAGTTGCTCCCCTGCTTCATATTCAGCTGAAATTCATATTCTTATTCTGCTTCATATCCAGCTCAATTTCAAAAATATAATTTTGCATATAACTTTAAATTACAGAAAATAATTGTATTTTTCTATATATATTTTCAGGTTTGGATTTCCGAACCTGGTAACGACCGCCTGCTAAAGGATCACGAGTGTCATGGACCATGCTGTAAAAGCGGCAAGAGGACGACCATGGAATACATTACGTTTCGAGAACGACGAGCTGGAATGCCTCTATCAACGCTACACACTGAAATTGCAGAGGTTCTCTGTAATTGGGGTGGTTGTCCTAGTCGTCGTCCTTTGTGGCGTTATGGCAGCTTTAAGTTTGGCATACAACCAAACGCCAACGCTACATGTAAGTACAAATTGAAATAGAGGCCGAGTCTGGTGTCTAAATTGCACACATTAACGTTTACTGATACTATCGCTACTATTTTCCCAACTGAATTTCAGAATGTCTTCAATTCCGTCATGTGCCTGCTGTTTGCAATAATTTTAATTTTGCTGCAGTGTCGAATTATCAAGGATCACCACCTTCCGTTTTTGTGCTATGGCATTTTATTTTGCACCGCTTGCATTTGTTTTATATCCATGCCAACAGTTGGAAATGTATTTCCTGTTGATACGAAAGAGGTGAGTTGACATGATTTACAACCTTTAATTATATTTTATTACAGCAATAGTAAGCGAGCAAACCTTCAAAATAAATTATAAGGATTTTTGTAAGAGAAACAATTATTTGACGGATTTTCTTCTTCTAAAAGCCGGCCAAGTGGCTACTAGAAGGAAATAGAACTTCATTTTTATGATACACATACATAGATATAAAGTAGACAGCTTGATCTATCAACAGCGAAAGGATAATCACTAAATATAAAAAAATTGACCACTATATATTGTTACAGTGTTGTACCAAGACACTTATCTTATCTATGCTCCGTCCTATATCATTTGCATCGTAGAGCTCTCATATTCATTCTTATGAATTAACTTTATTTACAGAAAAAATTTCAATTTTGATCCAATTAGCGTCTAACGCATCATGAAAATCAAGGTGTAATGTAATATAGCACGTTCATGTACGGTTCGCAAGACGCAAACTCATCTCAGATCCTATGATCGCTTTATTTGCAATAAACGCCCACTTGAAAACATATCACAAAGTGTTAACATATACCTCTAGTGAGGGTTTAAATAAATTTAATGGTTACTGCATTTCGCTGCGCTAATAATTTTAGCGCTCCTTTTGCTTTACAGTCCGACGCGACGATCTGGGCCACCCTACCCGTAAGGTAACATTGGTCAAACTTTCCCATGACAACGCCACTGTTCAATTCAAAATAATTAATGGGTCATGTACTGATCTATTCAAGGATTCCAGACGATTCTGGTTGTACATTATTCTGCGCTATATAAGATTCTCATAGGATATCTACTGGCGCCTGTATGTCTTTTCGCTCGTATAGAAATACGATATTTGTGCACTCCTTAAGAAAATGATGAATCGTATGAGTTCGTGATTGGGCATCTATGTATATTATGCGATGCACACACATCACAAGACCCTTCAAATACCCCTTGAAATACTTATCACAAATGATTCTTACTTAATTAATGAACGCTCTCCTAGTGATTTTTATAAAAACAAAAAAAATATGGTCTGAAAATTTCCATGAAAATAAACGACGGTTGCAAAAAGGATTTAACATAAGACTAAAAAACGAAGATAAACATTGACAAGAAGAATCGTTTAAAGATTTATCGCATCCAAAATTTGAGGTTGGCATTTTCACTAGGAAGACGTAAAGTCTCTACTTTTCACAAAAAAAAATACACAGGAAAGACTATAAATCTTCGTTGGGCCTAAATTTACGGGTAAACTTGTGATAGCCTTCGTCATCGGCTGAATCAAGCAAACATTGGCAATATACAAGCCTAGCCGATTAGATAGCTTAGGAAGCTATAAACAAGCGATCCCTCTAATATCCTTCCGATGCCCAAATTAGATATGCAATCTATTGTTTCCGGCAGTTTCAATAACCGCAAATCAGTAAATGATTTCTTGAAGATGAATTTTGAAGAGTCTTACATTACAATCGGTTACTTTTAAGACCGAATGGAATCAATTAAGAAGATGGATATCGCATTCGTATATGAGTACTTTCGGTTAATTTGCGAAAGAATGAATCGAATAGCCTTGAAATTTGTCACACTTATTTCGTATAAAAAAGTCGTGGATGCATTTGAAGGATATTGTACTTCAAATGCTTGTTTTAGTATTCAGTAATCAATTTTATTCCTTCGTCAACAAAAGCATTAATTGTTACAAATTAAAATGATACAAATTAAAACAAGGCTCACACAATTTTACATACATTTTACAAAACAACAAAATGTATCATTTATCAAACTTTAAAAATAAATCATCTGCAATAATAATTGCACAAGCAATATAGTTAATGCATATCCATCTTCCAATTTGGATAATGTCTTTTAATGATTAGTCTCTGAATATGTAATTACATAGTTCGAAAAATTGAAAACGTGATAATCGTAATTCATTATTGTACATGTGAATATATAATAGAATTTGTTAATTTTGTAAAGCACAAAACTGAAGTAACAGTGTAAAATCTATAAATTAATTTTTCAAACCACACTGAAATGCTCAATGACATGCTATCATTGTTATTTTACAGGTCATGGCTGAGGGCGTCTGGCAAATTGTTTTTGTTGTATTTTTAGCATACGCCATGATGCCACTACAGATTTGGGAGGCTGTTTGTTTCGGAATAATTTTACCATCCGTTCACATAGGATTGACGGGTTATAAAATCTATACAGACACATTTCAATATTTGGAATATAATCAGGTAAGTTCTATTTACATGTGATGTATTTACTTCGATGTTGCCTTGTAATAAAATTTGAATAGTGAAGCAATCTATTGTTTAATGCTTGCTAATTTTTGTGTCGATTGATATGCGGCCAAAAAAAATCTTTATTATGATCTCACATAATTTTAATTTGTAGGTAGTTCTTACCAAAAGAAACAGAAAGTACAGCAGGATTAGTGCCTAGAATAGTGGGAACAAAATATTAGGCTTATGTAATAAACTTGTGCGAAAATTTAGTTTTATTGGTCAAACAAATAATATTGCATGGCTGGGAAGTAAAATATCGAGACTTTTGTGATTTTAGACGATAACAATATGAATTAGTTAAAATTGTATCTTAGACTCTGTGGCTATTCAACTCACACTTATCCCTTGAAAATCCTCAAATTTCGATTGTGATATTTTATCAGCATTTACTGGATCACACATCTGGAAGCATTAGAAACTTGATATTCTTATAATCTAGCTAGTACTTTCACGCCTCCTAATAAAGAACCATGGAAAATTACATGTTATTGTAAAATATGTTATAATAGAGACATAATTCCCCTTTTATTTCTTAAGCTTATATACAAAAAAAATGAAAGATTTTTCCTTAAATATTTCTTAAATAATTCCCAATAAATTCACAACTTTACTTCCGAAATTTTTGCAACTATCTTTCCTTGGCAACTAACTTTTGATCACTTGCGTACTTAACTCAAAAGATCTATTGCAGAATTATTTAAAAATATATCAAACTGTCCATTCTTTGATTTTTTTACTGGTGCAAAATTCATCAACAGTGATGAAGTCTGAACGTAATAGGCGAAAAGTACATTTGTTTTTCAGAGTCAACATCAAGGAATTAAAGACAATAATTTCTTTATTTACTTATTCGAAAATTTCCTTGAAACTAGACTCATAATATTATTTTTTGATAAAACTGCAGTTGGAAAATCTTCATTCCGATATTTAATTTATTATTTAAAAGTTTTTATTTGTATGAATTTATAAAATCATTGACCGCTGATTTTTCTTTGTTTATTATTTAATATGAGCTTCAACGATCATAAAATAAACAAAACAATTATTCTCTTTATAATACCCAGAACAATTTCCGCTACAGAAATCATTATCATAAAAAAAATTTCCTCAGCAATCCTTTCAATTTTTACTAAACCACCTTTGCTGCTATCTTCCACAGCTAATTGCTAACGTAGTTATGTTTGTTGGAGTGAACGTAGCAGGATTAGTTGTGAACATTATGATGGAACGTGCTCAACGTCGGGCTTTTCTCGATACGCGGAACTGTATAGCATCACGTCTCGAGATTCAGGACGAAAATGAAAAACTCGAACGATTATTACTATCTGTGCTTCCACAACATGTTGCCATGCAAATGAAAAATGATATTTTGTCACCAGTCGCTGGACAATTTCATAGGATTTACATACAGAAACATGAAAATGTCAGGTATGAAGCTGCCGTCGAATGACCGTGGCATGGTGTAACTTGATTATGTTCTTAAATTTTCCAGCATCCTTTTTGCCGATATCGTAGGTTTCACAGTGCTAGCGTCACAGTGTAGCGCTCAGGAATTGGTGCGACTGCTGAACGAACTGTTTGGTCGTTTTGATCAATTGGCGCATGTAAGACTTCCTTTTTGAATAAAATATCACAGATATTTATTTGGAATGTATTAATTCAGGACAACCATTGTTTGAGAATTAAAATTTTGGGTGACTGCTACTATTGCGTATCTGGACTTCCAGAGCCACGCAAGGATCACGCTAAATGCGCCGTTGAAATGGGCTTGGACATGATTGATGCCATAGCGTAAGTTTGAATTATTTATTCTCATATTGATCATTATATAAAGCTAAGTAAAGCCTGGATATTTATGCATATTATCTTTTCAGAACTGTTGTGGAAGCTACAGATGTGATATTGAATATGCGCGTAGGAATACATACTGGCCGAGTTTTATGTGGTGTTTTAGGATTACGTAAGTGGCAATTCGACGTGTGGTCCAATGATGTAACCATGGCGAACCATATGGAATCAGGTGGAGAACCAGGTCGCGTCCATGTTACTCGCGCGACTCTGGACTCGCTGTCAGGAGAATACGAAGTGGAAGCCGGGCATGGTGACCAACGTTCGTCTTATCTAAGAGATCATGGGGTCGATACTTATTTTATTGTTCCACCTCCACATCGTAGAAAAGTAATTGTTACATAATGTTAGATGCATAATGTTAGAAATTAACGAACAAACCTATTTTCTAGCCACTTATGCTCAACACTTTGGGAGTGCGTTCCGCTTTGGGCAGCCGTCGCAAACTATCATTTCGTAATGTGTCCAATGTAGTTATGCAACTTTTGCACACCATCAAATTCTCAGAACCAGTACCATTTTCAAATATGGCCACTGGTTCGTATCCTTCTACAGGAAGTGCCACGGGATCTGTTAGTGATAAAAACTCCCGAAAGGTAAGCATATTGTCTTATTAGCGGGTATATTTGTAAATACCGCTAAATTCAACGACAGAAACTTGTTGATTTTCCAATAGATTAACGACATTGAAAAGCATGATCTGTTGTAATTGAAGACATTTGAATGTTGCTTTACTTTTATTGTACATGTTTAACAATGGCTTATTTCTGTTATTTTTGTAAAGAAAGGTTTCTCTTTAATTACAGGATGCGGTAAGTGTTCTCAAAACGTGACGTTAACAGTATTGCTCTTTTGATTTTTAATGTAGAATGGCTAGTTGCAATTAGTAGTTGCAATTCGATGTAGAATTATATAATATGCTTTAGTGTGTTGTTGTTCTTAGTGGTAAGTAATACAGGATATCTTAAGCGTATCATCATGAGGAATGAAGATGCTTATTGTAGTTGCTTTACTTTATGATCTATTTAGAGTAATTAATAGCTGTCTCAGTTTTATTCTAAAGGACATAGTAGATTCCATATATAGTCAACGAGTAACGACGAATCTTCAAAGCGTCAAAAACTTTTATAAAGATGAGAAAAAAATGTAGTTTAGTTCACGATTACTTTTTTTCACACATACAATAGAAGTTAACAGTCAAGAAGAGGACAACTAGTTCCCGACTACTAGTTTCCAAATATTTATATGAAGTAAATAAAATACAAAATCGTGAACTAAAGGGCATTTCATATCTTCCATTCCTAGAAATTTAATAAATTCGGTTTTTATATATCTAAAAACTTGGGCAACGTATATTGTAGCAGTCCTGAATCCGCTTTCATACAATTTGCTCTGGCGTTGATAATCAATGATTAATAATTTTAATATTCTGCAACTTGTAATAATGGTTTTTTTCCCTTTTTTTACCTCCAAATACATATAGTTTATTTATTTTGACCATTTTTACGTAACTATGCTTTGCTTCATGCTTTACGCTACAGTTGTTTCAAACAGCCAAAAGCATTTTCGTTATATAAACTTGAAATCGTCATTCCGTCAATTGACTAATATATTATGTATGTAATTGTTCTGAAAAATGGATATTGAAGGAGAATCCACTGACATGCTGTTTTTTATTTTATTTTTGTATATCAAGGGTAACAATATCCCGCTAATCGAAAAAATAGCTTTTATCATTATAAACAATTTTTAAGATGTGGCCAGATTCTACAAATTATTTTCATACTTCACAAGAACGTACTTGGAAGTCCTGCTTACTAGATATACCGTAACTAGTGTCCTGGCTTGCTGAATTAGATATTAACCTGAAAAATAAAAAAAGTTTTTACATTGATTTTGAGGATGCTTCTTTGGGGAAATTTATTCAAATTGATAAAATAATTAAAAGTAAAGCAAATTATATGATTTACACTATTTTTGTGACTATCCATATAATTTTACCGCAATAAAGTTAGATTGCACAAAAGCCTTAATAGGTATTTCGTGGTATCTGTGTGCCTCTGGCTATAATTACGGCTGCTAATCTTCGCAGCATACTTTTGATGTCCTGTCTGTTATTTTTTTCTAACAGGAAAGTGATACCATACGATAATGAGCCTCTCAATTAATTGTTGCGGCAATTTTTCTTATTAAGATTGCTCCAAGGGTCTCCATTGGATTGATATCTGGTCAAGGTAAAACTTTAACTCGTTTAGCTGCCAAAAATGTTGAAACGCTTTTAGCAGTATGGCGTGGTGTAGAGTCATGTATAAATAGAAACTCTTCATCATCGGGGAACCGTTCGGAAACTAGTGGAAGTAGTCTGTTCTCAATGACAATTTTGTATTGATCCTGGCTTATTGTACCTTCGACAATAAAAATACGACCTACGCGCTTGGCACAAAGTACTGATCACACCATTATAATGTTTTTCCACGTTTTTAAGGAAATTTAGAAAAACCTCTATGCTTCGCCTAGCGAATGTTATTTTTTCGGTGAATATTCCGAACATAGACTCATTAGACAAGCAAACCCTACAAAATTTCGTAAATGTAAATAAAAAAATACCTACTCATAACTTTCAGTCCACTGGTGATTAACTTTTGTCCATTCAGATCGTCTATTTTACATCATTGGTATCAACCGTGGCGTATTCACTGGCTTCGGGCACTGAAATCTAAGTTCTTTAAATCGACATCGTAACGACACCTTTCGGAAATTTAGACGCCATATTCTCTAACGGAGGCTAAAATGGGATTTCTAGATTTCCAGCAATGCTCCTTTAAGATCTCACTCGTGCGGTTGTTACCAGGTTTCCACGGCATTTCAACCGCCCAATCTTGGGTGTTACAATTTATTCGGTAAACATTGGAATTTTAGCGATTTCTGACTGGACAAGGTTTGAATGATAAATGAGAGCAAAGATTTCAGCTTTTTTGAGATAGTAATATGATTTTTGCCCGCCCGCCGGCACACCCCCTAAAAACCACGGCATGTTCGCGGTAGCTGGCACGACGAATGATTTCACACGCCGTGGGAAGCTGGCATGATACTCTCGCAGATGCCAGGTATTAAGTGTTTTTTCAAAAATATATCAGCCCACATAGAATCGAAGAAATCGAGAAAAACAAAAGTAACTGTGACTATACGATTAGAAATTACACTACACTACAATATATCTGTGGTTTGGCTTCTAGTTCCCCCTATGACGGCACCCGAGGCAGTTTAAATGCACTATGGTATTTTCCAAATTCCTTTTGGGACGTATTATCCCGTCGGTAGTGTAAGGATTAAAACACAGTTCAGTTGCAAAAAGTTGAAAACCATGACTACTGCACAATCATATATAAAATTCCTGGAAAACAATATTCTTGGTAGTTACTGAAACTCTGTAAAGACCCATATAGACTATGAGCAAAATAAATTTTATTTTCAGCTACTTATGCTATTTTACTTTACCATTTTGATTGCTACTGAATCAATCTCGTTTTATATCCTTAGATATGCTTTTTGCCAATGCGTCTTCTTTCCATTTTTCATTATTCATCAACCTTGACTGCACTTTTCATTCCTGTAGCTTGAATAATTAAATTTAAAGCACGCTACACATTGAAAGACATGTCTCAGTAATAGTCGAGACATGGTATCCAGAGACTTGTTCCTCAGAGTGCATGGAAGTTTCACGCTGCCTTGATACGTGTCTCGTTCGATACGATTTTCTGGAACATGTCTCTCAATATGTAGCATGCCTACAAAATATTATTATTCCTTGCTATTGAAGGCTTTCAATTGAATTCTTGACGATTATAATTCTTATTGAAAAATTACTAGACCGGTACAAACCGTCCAAGATTTCATTTAACAAAAAAAGCTTGCGATATTAAGAATTTTTCTACAAAATATTCTTTTTTGTTGAAATTAATATTTAAGGCTACTGCTAATAGGGTAAACATAGTATAATTTATCGATTATAGTTTTTCAAGTTGAAAAGCATGATAATTTGTTTCGTCCCGCCGCAATGCCAGGCAACTGCTTTAGTGAATTTTCCAAGATGCGCTTTTACTTTCAAAAGGGTGTTACTATGAAATGCTAGGAAGCTTAATAAAACGATATTTTAGCGATTTGTGAACAAAAAGCCAGTTATATTACGATATTTTTGAACAATTGTATCATATGCAATGATTTTGAATTTAAAACCAAACGAGTGAATTGAAATTTTTATTTATTGTTTTCTTTTATTGATTTTCCACTACAGGTTGCACATCTTCAAAGAATATTACATGCACCCACAACAAACGGTGGTGCGACAATCACATCAACCAATAGCTCAGAACGTAAAAAAGTGAGCGTTTAATTCAACCGAATGTGTATTTGCAATGGTTCTTTGATTTAGATTTCATACCACCATTGTCATAAAGAGTGTCTCCTATCAAACGATTTTTTGTACATGTCCTGCATTCTCTTCTATAGTTTTCATCATATGTAATGCAAGTTTGAAGTGGCACCATGCTATAATAGTTTTGGCCGTCAAACGTTTTAGTGGATTTTGCTAAAAACGAGTTTCACATCAAAAGAATATCAAAATTTGTAAAGATCTTTGTGGTTTGTTGTGTATTTTCTATTTTATCATAACAAATCGCGACGTATTGTGTGTCATTTTGATTGAAATCGTATCTTGCTTTGTGATTGAAATTTACTGTTTTATTCTGGTGGGGTTTCTTTCATCTAATTTTTCTAACTACATATGATTTTCTATAAATTTTCAAGTTTACTTAAAACAATTTCCCTGCAATGAGTCTGAAATGTGAGATGCTTGAAGTGCCCTTTTTTGTAACAGTTTTTTTCTTTTAACTAATTTAATTCATTAAATCGGTTATACCTCTTCCAAAATTAAAACTGCATGCTTATTTGAATCTGTGCGAAGCAAAAAGCTTATCAAATTATTAAAACCTTATAAAATTTTCAATATCTTCCGTACACCCGTCAGGTAGTAGTGATTTTGTAAAAGTAATAATACATTGATTTTTAAAACATTTTATTTTTTGAATTTCTATAGTTTTTGGTAATAACAGACGATATTTAATCAAGTAAATTTTTAGCGGTATAAATATAATGTTGAATAAGGTTGATTCCAACCGCTCCATAGATTTTTTTAAGTGATTGAAAATTTTCGCAAATAAGAGAAATAACCATGGTCATATTCGTCTGAAAAAATAACGATCTACAAAAGGTGTTTCTATATTCAAGTCAATACTTCCATCCTTCTTTAAAATCAAAAATAGAGCCATCTAATGCTTTTTCCAATTTGAAGAGAAGGGAAAAAACTGATTCATTATTCTTATTTATCACCATTTCAAACAAATGCAACTAACTTCGTGGAACTGATTTGATATTGGTGCAAATAGGGAGTCAAATTGATTAAATCGCAAACGGAACAGTTCAAAAATGTTTTGCGATCTGTCTGTGTGTGAATGGGTCTTCTCACATAATTGCACAGTACGAAAGAATTTGTTATGTAAACACCACTATTAGCTCTTTGGGTATAATCAAGTTCATCTTCAATAAATTCATTTACATTGAATATAACCTGGCCATATAAAATCACTAACAATTATAATGTACTTCCAAGTTATTTCAGAGCTTAAAAGTCTTTCACAGTCGATTTATTGAATAATAATGTTTGTAAGCTAGCAATTGAAAATAAAAATATAGCTGTCATTCCAGCTTTAGTTCAAATTTACTCCTGTCCTGTAAATATTGTACCGCTTTCCAGGTCGATAGTTGCTTTAGTCTTTAGTCATTAAGCTTTGGTCCAGGATGCGGCCTTTCTTTTAGGCATGCATTCGATCTCATTGGATCATCACAGTATTCTCGTTTGTGTCAAGAGCAGTTCGTCATAGTTTTTGTATAACTTGGTTGTATTTATTCATTCATTCATTTTATCCGTTCAAAGATTTTTTCTTCAACTTCTATATTCTTCAAGGAACAGGTATCGTACCAATTGATACACAAAATTTATAGTCACTTTATGTTGGACCAAAATTTAATTTCTGTAAATAATACTTCCTGTTCGATTTTTACACTAGAGATTCTATGAAGTAGATATGACTATCTGTCGTTGCAATTGGTTTCATCAATTACAGTCGTACTTCAAGACTGCTTATTAGTCTTTTTTTTGGAGGAGGACACACTATGAGTGCTTGCGTGAGTGGCGCATTTTAGTGTTGCTGGATAACATGTTATCTCCCGAGCTTATTTCGATCTATTTTAAAATTGGAACTCATTAAGAGCTCCCTGGACTTGTGATACAGTTTTGTATTTGTCCGTCTGAAAAGGCAACTGTTTGAACTTGAATAGTAGTATCCTCATTCTGGCGACTTGATGATTTATTCTAAGTATAAGTTTGTAATCCAGAATATTCATTCATAGCCTCGTAACAACACAAAATCAATTTAAAATAGCATTAAATATCCAACGTGGTATACCTTTGTTGGAGTGCCTTATAAAACAGGGCGGATCTGTAAAAAACGACTACATTTGGCCGTTAAGGGGGGCACACTGATTTTTGCAAGAAAAGTTGTAGAATAACTCATATAATAATAATTGACTTATCCTCCCTCTCAAAAAAGTCGGAAACACTAAATAAATTCAAAATGTTTAATTTTTTTTAAAAAAAATCGTTTTTCCTCTAACTTTGAAACGGTTCATTTTAGAGCAAAGTCGTGTGGGAATAAAAGTTTCGTGATAAAAAAATTTACAAGATAGGATTGGTTCAAAAATTTAAAACATTTAACCCTTGCCGCAAAATAGGCCAAAAGGCCTTTTATTACTTAATTTTTTTTACCACTTAGAATGCATTTAGGACCTTCATAGTTTGCCTAGAAAATTTTTATAGTGTAGTTAAACAGTACATCAATTTCCATCAAAATCGATTCAGTAGATTGTGAAATTTTAATTTATTTAAAAAAATTCAAAAATTTTGGAAGCCAAAAACTTAAAACGGCACTTCACCTATCAAATGCACAAAATTAAAATCGGATTATTAGAGCAGCCTCAGGAATTTTTGCTAAACTTGGTAATCAACTCGAAAACAGTGCTAGGCGGCTGCGGATTCAACGTAGAAGCCATGCTTCCATCAACTGAATCCGCAGCCGCTTAGCATTTTGCGGCAAGGGTTAAACTTTGCTCTAAAATGACCCGTTTTAAAGTTAAGGGTGAGAAAAGTAGGAAAAAATGATGTTTTTTTAAAAATTAAACATTTTGATTTTTTTTAATCTTCTCGACTTCTTCGAGAGGGAGGAGAAGTCAATTATTGTTGTACGAGTTATTCCATAACTTTTCCTGCAAAAATCAGTGTGCCTCCTCCACGGTCACCTGGAGTATTATTATTTCACCATCCTTATCCTAACCAATAGTCCTATTTTTATGGGCTTGTCTTTTTCAAAAACACAATTGTGCATTTTCTTTAAATTATTGAAAATATACAATTGGTTCGTTTTATTCCTTGATTTTTTATTTTCAAAAACAAATCTAGTTTTATTCCACGACATGTAGGTATTACCAGTGTTTACCTTTAAAGCACTGATAGTTTGTCCAGAAGCTGTATAGGTTTTTACGCGAAATCAGTGATTGGATGTTGATAGTAACCAGAAAACTAAGTCCATTCAAGTCCATTTCTGCAATGTTCAGACACTCACCCAACAAGCCGAATGCACAAAGAAGCACATATCTATAATGTGTCGATTACGAAAAGAAGTCAAATGGTGTCATTGCAAAGGCTTTGTCGTCAAAAATCGGTTGAAATCATTTAAGTACTCATATTTTCTTATATTTTAACATAATCATGTATTATATTCCTGATTATTTTCAAATTTAATGGAGAACTTAACGTTCAATCACTATCCGAAATGTTGTAGCTTTCTATCGGGGATATGATCAAACAAATATAAATATAACATTGAAGTTAAAATTAGTAGTGAGTAGTATTTCACTAGGCGAGGCAGGATTCTAGGTATTACTGGTTACTCACAATCCTTGGTCACGTGAAAACTATGAATCGATCACAAAATATATGTAGTCCCAGTATTCGCTTATATACCTCGATAATGTATTAATAATATATTATAAGCATATTTTAGAAAGGCTACAGTATTCTTTTGTTGTTGTCCCTTTTAACTTTGTATTCAAATGCAACATTTATTGCATATATGTTATGCCACAAAAATCGATAATCCAATTCCAGTAATTAATTGAAATTCTTTCAGGCATCGCTTGGTATTGGAAATGTTATGCATGATATCATTTTTAAGTCAACTGTGTTTTCAAATTCATTTCCAATCGAATGCAAACTTCCAACGACCTTATTAACGCATATTTGACTCCACCTCCAATTATCTTGCAGACTAAAGTCGCAGAAAAACTTAAACGCCCATTTCGAAAGCGGCATTCAAGCGTACACCACCAGCCGACAAATCGCGTGAATCGTTTTCTGTCGCAAGCGATCAATGCCCGATCTGTGGATCGCGATAAAACCGTACATGTTGACCGTATCACATTACGATTTCGCGAGAGCGATAAGGAACGCGAATATCACAAGGACTTCGATTTTGGATTTACTACCGCAATGGGCTGCAGTTTGCTGTTACTGATTTTAGGTGCCGCACTACAAGTTACAGCGCTGCCAAGGACGTTGATATTGTTGTTACTTTTCTTGACTGCCTTCATTTGGGTCAGTTCGATATTAATGCTATTGCTGGCAGTGCGTCTGAAGTGGATTGCCTGGGATCTTTCCGAGAGTTTCAGCTTAAGACTAGCAATAACAGTGTTCACAATAGTATTACTGTATTCTGTAGGACAAGTAAACGTGGTAAGTTTTTCAATGTCACATATTCGTCCAAGGAATAATACAAAAACTAACGATTGATTCGCCCTGTTTCGTTTTAGTTTACATGCGTTTCGGATCATCCCTGCTCGCATAATTCCAGTGAGCTGCTCGATAGTGATATGGACGCAATAAATCATGAAAGTTTTGCTCACCGAAAGTGTTCTCTGCCGCAATATGTATCCCTATCAGCTACATTTGCTTTCCTTTCAGTTTCCGTGTTCTTAAGGTGGGTGTCATAACTTCACTTTGAATTTGCTTCCAATAATTTTAATTATTTTGTTTCCACACCAATCTCTTTACTTAGATAAGACTCAAATGCTCTATTAACGAAATTCTCTTTCCTCAGATTGCCAATTATAATTAAGACTATACTAGTTGTATTTATGGGAATAGTTTACGCCTTATTTATTGAATTATCGCACACCAACATATTCGAATGTTACGACCATCGTGTCAAGTGAGTCAATGCAAAGTAAATTTTAACATGAATTATAAAAATCTAACCTTGTTAACATTTCTAGCTCATCAATACCCTTGCACCTCATATCGCTTGCAAGAATAGTAATTTTCATGATAGCTATATTAGCTCATGGACGTCTCGTTGAATGGACAGCACGGTTAGATTTTCTCTGGCAGTTGCAGGCATCACAAGAAAAAAAGGAAATGGACGTCCTGCAAGAATCGAATAAGAGAATATTGCACAACTTGCTTCCTGCTCATGTAGCTGCACATTTTCTTGATAACCAGTTCAGGAGCAACATGGTGAATATATTGTTTTCGTATGGTTTGCAAATAGTTTTCACATTTTATGCCGTCATTGTTTCGTTATGAAAGAATTGAAATAGCATTTGTGGAAGATGCACAATGAAACTCTGAAACTTGATTCAGTGTGATTTATAAATGCATGCAACTCCTACATAACGATCGACCATGACATCAGTAGATGACACTATTTTTATCGAATGTTTTCTGCATATTTTCATTACATTTTGTTTTAAATGTTGTTTCTAATAACTTGTTATGATGTTGATTTTACTTTTAAACATTATAATATATGTGTCGACAATTTATACAGAAAGCATTCCAAAGTTCTAGCTAATACTATTTCATTTTGAAGTGTGAATTTGCCTGAAAAGGATTCTTATTTTCTACACAAAAAAATTTATGATTACACAAGCTCGTGAAAGTCTCGTTTGTTGTATTTCCTTCACATTGTTCTGACTTGTTCCAAACACATTTGCTACCGTACACATTTACGTGTGAAAAATTAATTGAAATTGGATGTTAACAAAATGTTTGATTTGTTGCACACTTCAAAAAGTTACAAACACATTTTTTCGAGGTATTGGTTTGCTAATAATTTTAGGTGAACCCTGGACAGGAGTTGTATCATCAGAGCTATGTGAAAGTTGGTGTGATGTTTGCATCTGTGCCAAATTTTCATGAATTCTACACCGAATTGGATGGTTCTGATCAAGGATTGGAATGTCTACGCTTATTGAATGAAATAATTGCTGATTTTGATGAAGTAATTATTGTTTAAGAAATTATAATATCGGTGGATATTTTAACAATTATATTTTTTAGTTGTTGAAGGAAGAACGGTTTCAAGCTATAGATAAGATTAAGACGGTTGGTAGTACATTTATGGCAGCTGTTGGTCTTATTCCGGGTAAGAAGTTTCAACACCATAATGTAACGGTAATATTAACACCATCCTAATATCCAACAGAGTACAAAATGAATCCAAATGATCAAAATTCTATAAGGCGACATATGACTGCTCTAGTGGAATATATAAAAGCTATGCGGATCGCATTACAGGAAATAAATAATCACTCGTATAATAACTTTTTGCTGCGAGTTGGTAAGTAGAAACATTATTTTATTCTATTCTAACGGATTGAATATTTGATTGCATGTACCGTTAGAACCATCTATAGAATTATCGTACTATTCTTTATTCATTTTGCAATTCTCAGCGTGCGGAATGTTAGTCGACTCAATAAAGTTTTACTTGATAATGCTCAAAAACAGTTTCGATTCTGATCGGTGTTTCTTTAAAAACTAGTGGAAACACTCATGTACATTAATTTTAAACTGTAATACGACAGCATACAGTTCTTGATTGGTTTAAATTGATGTACCCTTAAATGTTTCAGGGTCAAGTTTGGTAAGGGTATTAACTTCGATGTGGTTTTTTCAGTTTGAAATTTGTCTACTTGAGGGTTTGTACTTGCATTCTGACATGCTGAATTGCATATTTTGTCTGTACTAGTGTGATTTTGAGAATTCTATCCCGCGGCTTTTTTGGACACTCTTAAAGTCTTTCATTGGGAAGCTAACCGCATAAATAGGAAATAAGTTCATGTTTCGCATTTACATAAGCGGGAGTAACCATTAACGTACAGTA
The DNA here is from genome assembly GCA_963942545.1 of Oxycera nigricornis. Taxonomy (NCBI): domain Eukaryota; kingdom Metazoa; phylum Arthropoda; class Insecta; order Diptera; family Stratiomyidae; genus Oxycera; species Oxycera nigricornis. Next base: position 11,616,385 of record OZ012660.1, on the reverse strand, counting down.
GCATTATTCAGCACGAAAACTGAATACAAATGACTGTATTCGAGCCAGCGAAAGACACGGTTTGTTTATAAAATATTCTGAAAGAAGTCGGTATATAATGTGAGTGTGTGACACTGTACAACGTTTTGAATTATCATATCAAAAGTTGCTTGGGCAATTTAAACTGGTTAAGAGCTGGTTACCGCGATATTCCCCGCAGGTTATTCCGTCTCTCTGTTTTTTTTTTATTAAATTCTTTTTATTTTTTCCCTGAAATTGTTTTAACAGCTTTACTAGAACGCATGGTGTTCGTCTCTGCCATAAAAAGCGACTGATCATGAAAGTTATTTTACTAAGAGAAAATAATTAATTCAATAATCGATAATACTATTGAGATGAGCACTCGACTTTTGAGAGTAGAGCTAAGTTGGTTGGTTGGTTGTAGTGGCAGCCCCCTTTGTCAAAAGACCTCAAAGGATATGGTACGGCACTAAAACCTGTGGGATGACGAGAACCATTTAGATTCTCGTCTGAATCTGGCTATGCAGCTAACATTTAAACTGGCTACTTCCGTGAGGCTGTCCAGGAAAGGCAAGCCTAAAGTTTGCATGCGTTTCCTGGTTAGTGCTGGTCATTCGCACAGAAAATGTTGAATCGTTTCCTCTTCATCCTCCGATCTGCAGCCATGGCAGAAATCGTGGAAAGGGGCACCCCGTCTTTCTGCATGTCTGCCAATGAGACAATGCCCCGTCAGTACGAATATGATGAAACTTAATGTTTCACGGCTCGAATTGAGGAGCTGCTTGGTGCGCTTTGAGCTTATTGCGTGCCAAGTTTGCCTGGTTGCCCTGCAGATTTCTTCCAGCAGCCAGACCCTGTTTGCAGCCTCTATATAATACTACTTGAAACTTAGCTCGACGGAGGCCAATTGATGGGCAATTTGGGGTGTTAGTGTATAATTCTGGAGCTCAGTGCCAGCTCGTGCTAGACCATCAGCTTCGCAGTTCTCAGGTATATCACTATGACCCGGCACCCAGCAAAGAATCACTTCACAGTGAAGTGACATTGCGTTCAGTTGTGTGCAACATTCCATTACAATTTTGGATGAGATATACACGTTGGATAATGATTGTAAAGCATCGTGACTGTCAGAGAAAATGTTGAGATTTCTTATGGAAATTTTCTGATTTCTCAACCAGTCCACTACCTTATGTATTGCGATGACCTGTGTCTGAAAAACACTATAGTGATCTGGTAGCCGGAAGGATAGTTTCAGGCCTAGCTGTTCGGAGAAAACGCCACAGCCAACTTTTCTACCCATCTTTGATCCATCAGTGTAGATGTCGACCGATTCCTGTATCCTACTTCTTTCCATGATCCAGTCATCTCTGCTAGGGATGACTGACTTGAAACCGTGATGAAAGCAGGTGAGATCTACTTTCCCTGTCGTTGGTCCTTCCCTCCGTAATATGATGGAGTGGCCAATATTCCCCTCATGCCAGAGATTTAGAGCTTTCAATCGAATCGCAGAACACTTGGCCTGCTGTTTCGTAAGGAGCTCCGTCGGGTCGGGAGCCAATCTAATAGCCTAAACAATGCCTTTGTCGGGATAGTGCCTATAGCCCCGGTGATTGCAGTAGCTGCAATCCTCCCGACCCTGTTTAGCAGGTTCGCATTTGAATTTTTTGCCATCGCTGACCACCAGATAACCGCGCCATACAGAAGTATTGGTTCCACTATCGCTGTATAGAGCCTAGAGCTAAGTTACTCGTTGCTATTTTCAAAGAAAACAAAGTCAATTTTTGTGAGCATTGAATTCTTTAGATTTCTTGTATTGAGAAAATAACAAGTACAGGGAATCGATTTACTCTATACTTTTCAATTTCGTCAACCCAACCATAAGCAATTAACGTTAATTCGAGCTAAATAAGCATGTACATAGTACATATTAAATATTTAAAATACAAAACTTTATACCATAAAAAATTGCTATTATTTGCAGGTCTGAATATTGGTCCGGTGGTCGCCGGTGTCATTGGTGCTAGGAAGCCACAATATGACATTTGGGGTAACACTGTGAACGTAGCCAGTCGTATGGACTCGACAGGCATTCCTGGATATACTCAAGTTACACAAGAAGTTGTAGATAGTCTCCACGGTTCTCATTTCGAATTTAGGTAACCATTTCATCGCGATTGAGACCTATTTTTATCAAGTACACTAACTTTCATTAAACATGTTCAGATGTCGCGGTCAAATCAAGGTGAAAGGCAAAGGTGATATGATCACATACTTCCTTTGTGAACAGCAAAACAACGCTCTAAATGGTGAAGTCCGAAATGCATTGCTTGGCAATCGATCCAATCAGCAACCAAGCTATTTACAACAATCGCAACAGCACCAATCCGCTTCTCATCAATCGCATCCACATCCAGCTGAGTATTATCAAAAACAGCTGCATATAAATGAGAAGAACTATCATCCAAACATGATCAATGCGGAGGGCTTTAACATCAAAAAAGAGAATTTCAATTATTTAGCAAATCCGAATATTTTGTTGAAGGCGCCGGGACCTCACCATGAAGAGCACAGGTACAAATTTAAACAGAACTACAATCGTGAGATGTTAAATCTTCGTGAAAATAACCAAAACTACTTTAAAAGAGATCATTACAACACCAATAACTACCATCATAATCATCAGCAATCGCTTCGTGATAATTTCAACATTACTGAGAATCCTAACATTATGAATAATCATGAAAGTTACAATATCAGGGAAAATTATGGGCAAATGGAAAACTACAATAATATAAGTAGGCGTGATCAGTTGAATGTACGAAATCATTTTAACAACAACTACAGCAGTTGTCGTGAAAATGAACCGCTTTTGCATCCCGGCCCAATCGCGAAGGTAAGTTGTGTATGTTCTATGTGCTTATCATTGAACTAAATGGATGTCTGGGACGATTACAATTTGACTCTTATCTTTTTTACTTCAACATATCTTTCGGGACAAAAAATTGAACTCAATAGTTTGCACTTTGTCTTGTTAGTATTTTTAATTAGTTGATAGGCTCAGAAATAATTCTAGCCTAAGCTGCCAATTCTTAGGCAGATGACGCACAAATTTATAATATACATAAAAAACAAAGCTGCTTTATATTGAATTGAATTATTCAAGTTAAAAATATTACAGGAAATTTTTTTAATCACTATCGTTCTATCTGTCTTTGAACTCTCGCATAAACCCATGCATAAATTCTTTAGAAATAAAATAAGCATGAGAGACATATTCATGTAGTAGTTATTTTTTTCCATCCAGACCATATCTATAATACGGTATATTTTCAGTTGAAACCAAATCACATTCTATATCAATTAATTCATTATTCACTTCTTGTAAAGTTTCTTAGATTCATATAAAATTCCTTCTTTCATGAACTACTTCTAATTTTCCACTAGTGTAAAAGTCCCAGCCGAATATTCCAGTTCAGTGATGCTTTTTAATGTTTGTAAATAGCATCTATGTTGGGTGTGTTTTCTTTCGTGTTCTTTTGTGTTAACTCTTTGTTTTTGGATTTAAAATTTTCTAATCAGGTAATGCCACGCCAACAGAATCCACCAAAATACGAACCACCTCGCTATACCTGCCCCTCACCCGTAACTACGCCACTACAACAGCAGCCGTTCCCAAATTTATCCAAAGCTATCGTAACATCGAATCTTCGAGCCAACACACCCTTGCTTCGAACGTATATGAAACCGTTGCCAAAACTACCGCCTGATATTGAAGAAAGCCGCGAAATGTCGTCAACGGATGATCTGAGCTCGCGTCCACATTCGCCGAGTGTGAGTTCCTCGGATGAGAGTTATTCTAAAACGACTGAAGGCGAAAACGATGAAGATTCTCCGCGTCCCCATAATCATTTGACGAAAAACGCCAACCCGCTTCAATGGCTGTACCCGTGTGATATACAAGTAGATCCAACCTCCCCGAAACTGAGTCCAGTTGTCGATATAGCCAACCTGAAAGATTACGAGGTAAGTTCCACTACGGAGAGTCAAGGGCAAACGGCGACCACACAAAACAAAGGCGATTCGTGTACAAGTTTCGAATACCACGAGCGACTTGGAGGCACTGGGGGTGGTAACGGCAGCAACATTGGTAGTGGCAACGGAGTCATGGAAGCAATGACATCGGCTAAATCGCCTTTCGAACGAGAAATTCAACGCATTTTAAATGAGTCGGCGCGAACAAAGGACAGCTCGAATCATTTCAACTCCTCATCAGCAGCTACAGCTACAAATCTATTGAATAATTGTCGAAATAATATAGAATTAAGCTACTCTAGCAGTAATAGTAAAATAGGAGTTAATAATAATAAAACCAAATATGAATTGGAGTCGGTGGACAAAGGTGTCGGACTTTCAAGAATGGGCAGTAGTACTAGCTTTATAACAAAGCATCCTGTTGGACTTGAGGCAATTAAAGAGATCACCAGAAACAAAAACCCATCGGAATCGAGTCAAATGTAAGTAGTTTGAGCTTTAGAAAGAAAGTGTGTGTGAAAATTTTTTGTAAGTTAACCCACAATAACTTATTAAACACATGAATGCTACATACATACATATCTCACGCACAGTTTCTCTTGAGTCATGCATGCTATCTCCGAACAACATTTACTAATTGCAATTCATCCAAGGCAAACATCTGACACGGAATCCTGTGAAATCCTCCATGAGAATCGTAGCAATAGTTACCTTAATAACGTTCAAAAGCAGCAGCCACAGCAACAATTGTCGCAACAGGCAACAAATAGCCACACAAAATCGAAACTGAATAACCACGCCAAAGATCATAATCATCGACTAAGACGATGCTTGTCGAGCGAGTGCGAAAACAGCAGGGATAGCTTAGATGTTCTGAATGGTGAGCGGGATGACACCGAGAATAATTTGGATGACGACGAGCTGGACGATGAAGTCGAGGATCATCGATACGACGAAAGCGGACGTTGTCTAGAACTCGGTGTGGATGATCTGAATGAAGCCTCCGAATTAAATGTGATAAACGATGAACTGAAATTTGGTGCTGGTCATCATCAATCGCTCGATTCAAATCCGCTGGAAAGTCAATCGGAATGGTCGGATGAGGACTGTCGTGAAGAGGCAACAGGTATGCGCATTTTATTTAAGTTTTAATATTTTATGAGATCCAAATGTATTCTTTTGCGAAAGCTATGAACATGTTGAACATTTAAAAATGTTAAAGATCGATTTTTAGATAACAAACTTCGTTACTTCCTACTATATTAATTATTCCCAAACGCCGTATCATCCAGAACTTGAATGAAACTGGAATAACCCTAGAATCTTGTAGAATAATAATAATAATCAATAGCGCAGCGCAACAGCCTTAATTAGACCATCGCCTGATGTGAATAATCTCATTTACTTGACCAACGAAACATTAAGAAGTGAAGTTGTCAGCAACGCGCACGTCCGTCATTATTATCCTGATTAAACGCAGTTCTGAGTTGTCTGCCAGATATGTGTGGGGAGGACTTCCTAAGAAACAGTAGAGCTTTAGAAGCCACACAGGGGGCCAATTTTTTCCTGACTAATGTATTAACCGGCTTTCGAGTCCTATTCATTTTCTCCTTGATCGTTTCTTGTCTGCAAAGAGTTTACTATTTTGCTGTAGTTTTGTGGTAGATCGAAGGCACCACAGATTTCGCAAAACGTTAGGTCGTTGTCTTTTCTACCTCTTCCGGTGTTTTTCTATTGCATTCTGCAGGGTTGGCCACACGTTTAAACCCTTTTCACCGGTAGCATTGGATTATCTACTTCGATTTCATTCGTTAGAAATGAACTTGGTGCAGGAGATATTTGACTTGTAGCATTTTTTCTGCTTTATCCGCCGCTTCTCAATCTCGGTTTCAATTTCGCTACTTTCAGATCCGGAACAGTAGACAACAAAGCTTCACGTACTTCCTTTGTTGTCGACGATAAATGAATTCCTTTCAGTAGAATTGTTTTCTTCTTATCATTTGGACGTGAGTGCACAAAGCAATCGACGCCTTTCCTTCAGATCCCCAATGAATACTCATGTCTCCGTAGTTTGAATGGTTCTTCTGCTGCAATTATGGTTCGCGATTTTCTTTGAATACTTTTGTGTTTAGTTGAAAACAAACCAATGGTATTTCTTTTTGTATGTTGTTTTTGTCCTTTCATCCCTTACCATTATTCTGTCGTCACCTAACATTTGTGGTATCAAAATAGGCCTATCGTGGCCTAAGTGAGCCATCTTTGGATAAACGGGGCTGCCACCACAACCAACCACTTAACATTTTCGCACTTTCCGGGTCCTGGAAAAGGGACGCAAATATGTTGTGGCTTTTCTTCTTCGTTATGCTCTTGTTATTTTTCCCAGCATGGTTATTTGTTGGGTTCTCTTCTGGTTTGCTCTTTCCCGCATGGAAATGATTTATTAACTTTGCGAGATTCACGACTTCTTCGTGGAGACTTACATTTTTTTCTCAATGGCGTTGACATGGGCTCGAGAAGCAGTTTTTTAACCTCTTCTACTCTGGCGAATCTCGATTGGATTGAAGCGAACACGTAAAATAACCTGACGAAATTCTGCATGTTCTGGCTATTTGACGCTCGGAAACTCGATGTACTCCAAAGGTCAAATTTTTAACGTTTGCATCTCAGGCCATTAATTTACCCACAATAATAATGACAATATTTAATGCTCGTATCCTTTCTTCGGCATTCCGTCGACGCTCAGATGTAAACATACGCTAGAGCCCTTTGTATTAAAAAAGATATCGAAGGAAAAGAATCTGATTACTATTCGTTAGCCAGTCATCGACAAAAGCTTTAAACTCCTAATCCACGAATCTAAATTAACCTGGGAATATCTTAAAATTTTATCTCCCTGGCAAAGAGTAATGATGTCGCACAGAAATGGATACTAGGACGTATGGAAAACGAAGCTAATATAGTGGCTGATCGCTTTGCAAAAATCAGAGCATAAAATTTCTTTATAGGCCGATTCTGTTGCAAACCTTAAAGGCATTCTGTCTCTTCTGTAGAAAATTTGTTTAAACAAAAGGTTTAATATCTCTAGACATCTCCACAAGCTTGTAATACTCGTCGAAAAATCATGGACCCAGAAAATTTTACTAAAGAGATTTGTAACATGTTTTTCAAAGGACCAGTGCTCACTAAAGTATCGCCTTAAAAACATAAAGGGCCATGTTGATAAAATTTGCAGACTTTGTCAATCAAAGGGGAGACATCAAAGCATATTATATGAGAATGCGATGTCGAACTTCAAAGACAACTGAAACACCTGGACAAAGTTTATCCAACCGCATTAGATGTGGCGATTACAGCCTCGCGGGACATTTTGGGATTTTTCAAGTCTGATGTCCACTTTGTATTGAAGATCCTATAATTTGTTCGTTTGCAAATTTGTTCACCATTTATCAATGTTCTACGGATTTTAAAACAGAAATGTTATTCATTTAAAACAGATTCCGTTCAACCATAATTCATTGAACATGTTCCAGAGATTTCCAGCAAAAACATTTTAATTTTTACTAACGATTCTTTCTACATAAAGATTTTGGCTCAAGTGTTTCTCAATAAAACCTCACATGCATATTTCTATTTTAAAGGTGGTGCTGAATCTACTGGTTACATCACAGATGAACCTGGTCTCGAAAATGTTTCGTTATTGAACGAGGCGGGGCTAACTGATGCCGAAGGTGCTCTCTCAGATGTGAATTCTCTCTACAATGCACCCGATGTTGACGACACGTCGATATCGAGTCGTGCCAGCTCGCGATTGCTGAGCTTGGACTCGCTTAGCGGTCTCTACGATTGCGAATTAGATTCCAAACATGAAATGGCTATAGTTAATGTGTCACACAAAATCACAAGTAAATTTGGTCCGCAAAGTTGAAAATGCCCAAGAAACAAAAGTTCTTACTAAGTATCTCGTTCATATGCAAGCTGAAAAGGCTTTGCCATGGTCATTTGAACTTATCGAAACAAATATGTAAAACAAAACGGTTTAGTCTTTCGATCTTGAATGAGCACTCGTTCATTTATTACGAGTGTATTCGGTTCAAACTTAAACGTGCAGCAAATTTTTAGAAACATAGATTTGATGTGTGACTTGATGATATCATTTCTAACAACTTAATTCTCAGTTATTTTGAGTATTACTTGTAGTGTTAGTGTAACATACATTATATTGAAGTAAGTGAAATCTGTTTTGATATTCTAGAAGGTAATCATTTAATTGTAATTGTAATTGATAACTTAGTATTGATTAGTAAAACCGCTAAGCGTTATAATATTAAAGTTAAAAACCATGTTACTCTGTATAAATGAAGATGACTGATATTCTCTCTTTACTTTGAAACGTCTACGTGTTTGCTTAAACCACAGTAATTCATATATTATAGGCGAAAGAAACACGATATTTCATAGAATATTTACAATGCATAATTAATTCGTGTCAAATCAATGGTTTTCAGAAAGACATCGAAATTGAGTTTGCTTTTCAATTTGTTCCGACGCCATCTCTTGGGCCTGAAGTAAGAATGCATATTAGAAGGAGCGTGTAAGCACGGTCAATCAGTTGTTAGGAAAACTAATCTCGTTTATACTTCTGCGCCGAAAGAAACTTATGAGAGCTCTTTGCCGAGCATTCAATTTTTATAAAGCTCTACTACTACCGCTCATGAAATGGAAAGTATCGAACCTTTTTTTGTATATAAAGTGCTAAAGATGGTTGTCTTTCAGTTGGAGTTTTCTCATTTGTTTGCCATAAAACGCTGTCTCATATCAAACACAATCAATTTAACTTTAATCACTTAATATTTGCATGTAAGAATTCTTCAAACATTATGGCTGACAAACAAGAAACCGATAATTCATATGACCGAGCAAAACACATGCTGCTTGCTTAATACAATTCTGTTGCTGAAATATGTAGTCACAACTAATGCAAAACAAAACACAAAACAAGTTCCGAATCATACAACAAACTACTTCTAGCGTGCACTCTGTACAAATCAGAATCAAATTTCTCATGTATGTGTCATTTTGCAATGCAACATCATCTCATCGTCATTAGCAGCATCACGCTACACTCAACTCATCAGAACAGAAATAGAAACAACAAAATATTTTTGAGAGTTTTAATATCTACACGTAGAACAAAGATTAGTCGTGAAAAGTTGACAAAACAATATAAATTGTAAGGCACTTACTTTGAGCAGAGAGCTTTGTCAGTTGTTACTTTACTATATATTACTGTGTATGTACATCAAAATGATAGAAATGTAAACTTGAAGTGAAAAATTCAGATGTTGAAACCCAAGAGGACCTTATAAGAACTACTTAAAAATAGCATACTAAGTAATGAAAGAATAAAACTGATTACATTGAAACGAGTCTTTGATTTTGATTGATATATTATCCTAAAAGATTCTCTCTCTAGAGCTGAAGTTTGGTGTATTGGAGACCATGATAAAGATGGGTTCTATTCTAAACACAGAAACTTCCTAGTTTTACTTAAATGAAGTTCCGCCGACGTATGCAGCGGATAAAACGTGCGAGAGCTTTTAACAGAAATATTAAAACTTTACTTTGGTCCCGGCAGTATTCATATTTCTACCATAATGAAAAAGACTATCGAAATGGGTTCACGTAGTATAGACAGGACCGATGAGAGCGATGGGCTGGGGATATTGTTTAGCAGAAAATATAAATGCGTCATGAAACTATATGGCAAGGAAGAATTGTCGAATAGCTAGCCGGCAAGCATTTACATCAGCTGCATCTACAAATTAAATGAAATGGACAAGAAATCACAGAATATCACTGCAGAATTTGAAAAACTCGAATTTTATGCTGAGCCGAGAAAAAATTTCGGATCGATACCTGTAGAACAGAGCACAGTCAATGAGTTGAAGGCTCCTTTGTTCGATGGCCAAAGTTGCTGGAATATTTGCAAAACAAAATTTGAAGCCACTGCAGGAAGCACTTAATGGAATTACTGTACTGATCCTAGCATTTCGAGGTGTGGCTGCTATGATTCTACAAACAGTTCCAGTCGAACTTTACGAAAACATCGCGAATCTGATCATCGCATTGGGCATGTGCTACGGGGAGGACTACATAAAGCAGATCTACCGATTGCACTCCAGCAGGCTGAGAAATCCAACAGGTTGTTCTGGACGTAGAGCGATTGATATAGTTGTCTTATTCCACATCAGACCCGGAGCAACGAGACGAGACTACACTTGAAATTTTCATAAGGATTCAGATTTAAGGCAATCCTTTCTCGCGGATAAGAGGACCCTAAAGTATGCGGTAGCGGATAGTCTCACGTATGAAACCTTCTCAACCATTCCGTGAACCATCCTGATTTTTTAAGGGAATCCAGGAGTTGGTCCATTCTAATAGTTCCTAGCACACTTAGCTCCGCGAAAAAGAATGCTCCAAAGTGCCTGTGTCGTCTAACAGCCAGAGTTGGACATCAGCGCAAAAGGTGCAATAAAGCTAACGCAAGGGTTAACAATAAAAAAGAACAATATAACGAATATGCTAGTTTACTAAATACTATGAACAACATAAACACATATTTTAGTATTGAATAAAGTGTATTATAAAATCAAAGAGAACTAAGCTGAAATAAAAATAATCACAACATGCGAAAAGTAATTGAATCAGCATTTCCTCTGACATTATAATTTTAATCTTTCTTTACTTGAAAGTCAGACACTTAATACATTTCTTTTTTTGTGCAATTATCCGTAAAATTGTGTTACTTTCTCCCCGATTCCAGACCTAAACTCATCCATTGTTTTCATCTTACCATCTCAATCTTCTGTTGCAAGTAACCAAATTAAAACACTTTCAGTTACAATGCTATGTACTCGTGGATCTAATTCATTGATTACGTCGTTCGTAAACTTTTGCTAAGTGTGTTTTCCATGAATAGAAGATTTGCAACAAGTTCTCAGCGGTTTTCAAGTATTTCTCAGATTCAATTCATTTCAACATAGAATAAATATAAATTGTAAAACCTTAAAGCATTGCCGTGTGTTTTAATTTCAATAATTAATAACGCTAAGATTTATTGTACAAATGTGAAACAAAATTGGATATATTGAACTCTGAATAAAAATTGTTGAGATACTGGTACTATTCCTTATACCGATGTACATCATCTGGGAAGTACTAAGTGAATGAACGAGCATTCAGGAAATACATTGCACACGGACAGTACAAGCAATGAGCGATGGAGTGAGAGGTTTTTGGAGGAGGCGGATGTGGTTTTAGTCGGTAAAAATCTGACATGCCGAAAAGCAGAAGTAAATCGGTATCTTTTGAAGATTTTCACCTCCCAACGACGAAAAAAGTGAATCGTAAGATACGAGCCCATTACTGTAGGCGCAGTGCATTAAAAGCAGAGAATGAACCGGTAATGATTGACTCGCTTGAAATTCCGTCCGATTATATAGGTGGAATGTTTGCATGTATTAGTGATACGTTATATTACTATGCTAGTTCTATTTGCATGACACAGCGGCGACAGTGATGATGAGATCTCTTGCTTCGGTTGGTATGCTTTTTTTGTTTCTAGTGTTGTCGTGTGTTATGTTTCCAATTTACTCCCGTAACGAAGGATGAAGTATAAATGCAAGTTGACTAAAAATCGATTTGGTATATTATTGCATTCAAAATCACCTGAAACACAATAAATTTCAATAAACTTTTATAATGCTTATTAAAAGTGTGTATTTACTGTAAAACTAATGTCGTTTTTCGAAGGATTTTATATTCGAACCCCCAAACATTCTTTAAAACAAATTAAGAAGCAGGAAATCTCAGATATTTACGAATCCTTTTCGAAGTTGAAAAACGCCTTACAATGAATAAAAAAATTAAACATGGTAGAAGCTAAGTGACTGTTTCGTTCTACGATATAATTTTTCTCCTTTGCATGCATAACAAAACAAACCCTCCTGGAATTATCCGTCTTCTACACAATCATTAAGTAAGATGCAATTATTCGTGTCAGAGGACAACTCATAGAGCTTCCAAGATTGATAAATTCTTGAATAAAGCGTTCCAGACAATCAAGGTCATTTCCATAATAATTCGCTGTCGTTCGAGTGGGTCCGCGTACAACAGACAGCATGACGGGCATGACGCTTTCTTTGCATGCAGGACACATCATTTTAAATTCAGGATAATTGTAGTCTTCATTGTCCACGACAATTGTGCTATTTGTTAGTTCCACTGTTGTGAATCGCGGAACTTTTATTATGTGAGTTTTGATTTAAAAACATAATTCATGTTCAGTTGATTTGGAGCCTTTACAGGAGCACAAAGTGAAATTGTGCCCTATTCGGAAAACATGAGGACATACAGTGCATTTTTTATTGTGTTTCTTTCGAGTCTCTTTTCACATGTGCAGTGTGATAATATCATCAAAATTGGTATATTTTTATTATTAAAAATTAATGAAAAGAGAGCACAATGATAAATAAAGAAGTAGAAAATGAGTATTCAAATTGAGACACCGAAAGCTGTTTAACAAAGCATTTTCAAAAGCACATTGAATTGTTTTCCGAATATGTGTTATTATTTTTGAGCTTAACTAAGCTTACGTTATAAAATCTGAATATTATTCTAAATGTTTAAAACTTACATCGATGTTTTTCGAAGTCATACTAGTTGAAAGTGCACAAAAGGATAAATTGTTGGCATTTGATGAAGCAGTTAAAAACTTAGAAGCGTCCCACAAATATCCTGAAATAATGTTATCCAATCAGTACATCGAACTCGATCCGAAAATGTCTAGTGAATCGATCGATAAACGTATGAATTTTGCAACACTTGATTAGCTCGCTCTCAGAAATGCCTAATCGAATATTTCTTTCAGTGTGCAGTTTTCTTTATGAGGGTGTATCCGCCATACTTGATCTTACTCGAATCGAGTGGGTGCAAGGGTTGGAGCTTATTAACGCGGCGAAAGTGTTGTACATCAAAGTAGATGCTTCCATATCACCGTTTTTAATAGCACTGGAAGCGATCATCCTTAAAAGAAATGGTAACGATGTTGTTCTGATTTTTCAAAATGATCAGGATCTCGAGGATGGCATTCACTACCTAATTGAGGAATCACATCTGCGAGTGCTACCGCTCAACGGCTTTTCCAAGGACACGTTAGAGCATCTTGAGAGCTTACGGCCGTCTCCCGGGTACTATGCTATATTCGCTACTGCGGAAAACATGGTGAAAATTAAAAATACGGTAAGCAGTATTTTGGTTTTGAACATATTTTATACAAATAGGCAAATACTTGATGGCATTTGTAGAACGGTCTCTTATGAAAACATTAGTATAAGTACTGCAAGTAGTTAGTTTATCGTGTAGTAAAATATAATGCGTAGCTGGCTGTGCTATGTTACTATGGCGTGAAAAGCTTTGAAACGGCCTTTGGCTTAAAGCAGGTTTAGCGTGTATAAACGCATTATGCTAGCACAAGGATAGATAACGATTTCATTTACATACCCCTGGTAGAAAGAATCGTTATCTATCCTTACTTTAGAAGGGGGTTATAGTTAATAAATCTTACGTAAGATTTGTATCAATGTTTGTTCAACAGATCAGTCGGTAATTCCACTAATATTTCTACTGTACCATCGTTGCGATTTATTTGATCCAAACTATGGATTATATCTTGGTATTACATCACTAGAATGTCATAATACATTATCAACATAATAAAAATTAAAGACAATATAGCCTTTCTTTGTATTTAATACAATATATATTCAAAATTCACAGTTAGTTTAAATAAATAGTTTACATCTACAAATTTTGAAATTTAATGATAAACAGTCAACACTCACTGTTAAACCTACGCCGAAAAATTTGATTCAAATCATGTTCAAATAAATCATCCTTGGAACTTTGTATAGCTCACTATGCTGATCTCAAAATTCAAGGAGACTACGGTACGTATTGATGACTCTGCTACTTTACAAAGTCCTAAATTACATATTTAGCTCGTATAAATAATGATAATCTCAGTAATGTTATTATTCCCCTTGAAAACCAAAGAAAACGTATGTTTGAATCAACTCTTTTCATTCACACCTAAGAATTTGATTCATTTTTCATGTAGTGGACAAACTCTTGTTAGGAACACTGAATTTTCTTGGCATTTGTTTCAAACAGAGTGGTGAATTCGAAAACATCAACTAGCGACATCTATTGCATATGGCAACATCAATTACAGCCTTGTTGTGATTCGAGATTTTATCCAAATTACATTCTGCAAGTAATTTGGAATAGTATGGAAAAATGCAATGATACCAAAACTATGTAGTTTCGTGGCAGTATAAATAGGCTATAAGGTTTGAATCTTGACGGAAATGCATCTACGATGCGAAAATCATTTACAATGATGGAAAAATTTAAAAATCATTAATTGGAAAAAATTCACAAAATTTTATTAAAAAAAATTACCGAAAATTTAATAAAATTAGTTTTTTTTCAATTACCATTATTGATCCATCACACATACATTCTGTGAAAATATTTAACTACGCTTTAAATAAAATGCGATAAATTGTGCGTTCGTTTGCTTTGCTTTTTCTTCATATCATGATTAGGCCGTGTTCGTCAAATAAAAATAAATAAAATAAAAAAAAAAGTGCGAGTAAAAACAAAAACAGGGCAGTTGCATCGACCCGAACTCGACTCAGTGCAAATGTGAATCTGGAAGATTTCTTTGTGAGGAAAACTGCCACAGAAATATCGATAAGGGATATAAAAGCGCATTACCGAGACAGGCCTAGTCAACAGTAAGGATTCCAGACATGTGTTCTGACAAACTTGTCGTGGTCGTGTAGTACTTGGTGGAATGAATTACTATAAAACGTATCAAAAGTCCAATGAAATAATCTGGAATGCTTCCCGAAGATTCTATATATCATTGAAAACTCCCCGAACTAGGATCATGCAACTTAGAAAATAAATGACTGTTAACATATTGCAAGGATATTTTTTGAAAATTGTGCTATTTCTAACAACTCGTCGTAGCAATAGATGCCAACATTAAAACTCGAGCATATTAACTAACAAGACACGTTGGAAACAGGCGACTTTTACCTTAAAACCATATAATGACGCTGCTATATTGTTCTTTGAGGGTAGCTCTTGTAAAATCAGATATCAGACGTAAAAGATCCTGCGATTACAATGGGTCAGAAAAACATTGATTCTGTTACTTGGTATATCTGCAAATGTAAGATGTTTTAGTCGCAACTTGCAAAAATCAAGCTTCGCAGAATTTATTATTGTTCATACGAAATATATTTGAAACGATTTGAATAAAACTCAAATAGGTGGCCAGTCCAGGTCTCCTAATTTTCAATTTGTTACTATAAAATTAAAGTAAATATTAAGTTAAAATTTTCATATCAATCCAAAAAAAAAATTTAACGAATTTTTCGATCCACTGATTTATCTGATAATAACGACTTAGCAAATCTATTTAATTCCAATTTTAAAACATACAAATTATCAATAGGTCGTCTCCAAGAAGCTCCTGAAGCGCCCGGATAAATGGCACTTTGTGTTTTTAGATAACTGCCCAATTGATTTCGATGTTAAGGATTTTGCTGAGAACGTCACAATTATTAAATGCAATGAGATTATTGGTTGCCAACACGGAAAATGTTTTTTGCCAAACACATCATCATTAAATCAAATAGTCTTTATTGAAATACTGCAAGTAATTCTGAAAGCAAATCGAAACGAACAGTTAACGCTTCAAAAGTTGAATTGCTACAATCATTCTAACGATAATTTTGAAACATTCGATGGGGATCACAAAAGAAAGTTTTTAAATTTAATAAACGAAAGTAATTTGTTGAAAGACGACAAAGGAACGATTTCGTATCAATTGAATTTTTCTATCAACAAAATCAAGAATGGTGAAATTGTTGAGGTTGCAAAGTGGAATGACGGTAGATTTGATATTATAATAAATGATACAGTAGTTCCGGCAAAACGATTCTTTAGAATCGGTACAACAGAGGTGAGTGAAAATATTATGATGTAAGCATAAGTTAAAAGAATATTATTACAAATTTCAAAAATAAAACAGCACCTTCGGAATATAGTTTTAGAGTAAAATGCTTATTTCCAGCCTTTTTCAACATTATTTGAGAAAGAAACAGGACAATTCTAATATTGCCCAAAAAACGCAAAACTGAACCAAGTTTGTGATTTTTTTATTGTCGCTAATTGAAATGTAAGAGTGAAATCATAGTTAAACTTGATGCATTTAAAAGGTGTGAATCTTTTCACATAGCAAGTTTGAGTCATAAACCCAAAAACTAATTTATTTTCGTAGCATGATAAACAAACATCATCGCAGCACAGAAGAAAAATATGAATTAAGAAGATAAATCTTGAGAGTTTCCTTGACGATCATTCCTCCTACTTAATTTTCAGTAGGCAAGACCCACCCCGACTGAGATAAGTATTGGTGGGCCTAGACACGCCAAACTTGCAATATCGCAAGCTCTGATAGGGTGGGCCCAGGCTGCTCGATCTATGCCTGGCGGGCTCCACTAACTTCCGTCGTCTTGGCAAGAGTAGCGTGGTCGTTCGAGAGTTTGTTTACTCGTGCGTGAATTTTATAATTAAATTGAACTTTTATTTCGGTATTCATCCGTCAAAGTAGTTTGATTTTTGTACTCTTGGGTAAGTCTTAATCGATATATATTCATTCTCGGAACTCGCGTGTGATAATGTTGTAGAGTAATACAGATGGCATAGCCTCAAATTTAGGTTGGTTTGATTCGTAGTTGTTGAACTGAGTTGGTCTGGCAGCGGTCACCCATCTCTAGTAGTAGTAATAAATAGTATGCACGACTAAGAAGAGCTCTTTGGTACGTCCCTTAGACGGAACGTCCACGATATCAATGAGGCTAAAGTTTCGTTGACTTCGAATTTCGTCACGAAGAAACTGTTGTTGCATTTGTTTATTATTCCTATCTAAACTTTTGAATATTTATCATTCAATTTTCATTTTGGGCTGCAGAAGATCATTTTTATTTGAAATTGAAGAGTATTAGAAGAGGATTGTTCATCATTTCATATTAATTAATTAAGTTAACTACTAAAGTTCCTAACTTAAAATGGCTGAACTACAAATTATATTCCTTAGGCTATTCCATGGTCTTACATCAGAAGAGATCCTGTTTCACAGGAAACAATACTAGATAATGATGGTAATCCTGTATGGGAGGGGTATTGTATTGATTTAATAGCCCAGCTTGCCGAGAAAATGAGTTTTGACTATGAAATCGTCGTCCCACGTACAGGAACCTTCGGCAAACGATACCCGAACGGCTCATGGGATGGTCTAGTCGGTGACTTGGTGATTGGAGAAACAGATATAGCGATAGCCGCACTCAAAATGACTGCAGAACGGGAGGAGGTGATCGATTTCATTGCTCCCTATTTTGAACAAACGGGAATATCAATAGGTAATTACGACTTAGTTTTCTTGAATGTATTTTATTCAATTATCTGTTCCAGTCATACGAAAGCCGTATCGGCAAACTTCTTTATTCAAATTTATGACAGTGCTACGATTGGAGGTTTGGCTAAGTATTGTAGCCGCACTGGTAGCAACGGCAATAATGATATGGCTTCTGGATAAGTATTCACCCTACAGTGCCCGAAATGATCAGAAATCTTATCCATATCCGTGCAGGTATGAAATTGTACAAAAGTATTAATGTTACGATATTATTTTCATGCATTTTTACATATGTTGCATACATATGTAAATTGAAGTTAATGATGCACAACTGAACTACTTTTTTCGTATGTCTTCGAGTGTTTCAAAGCTTCACAGTTTTCTAAACTTCTCTAAAAATTTTAGGGACTTCTCGCTAAAGGAAAGTTTTTGGTTTGCGCTAACATCATTCACTCCACAAGGTGGTGGCGAAGTGCCTAAATCAATTTCTGCACGAACTCTCATTGCCGCGTATTGGTTATTTGTTGTTCTAATGCTAGCCACATTTACTGCTAATTTGGCGGCATTTCTAACTGTCGAAAGGATGCAAACTCCGGTACAGTCATTAGAACAACTGGCTCGTCAATCCAGAATCAACTATACAGTAGTCGAAGGATCAGATACCCATAAATATTTCATAAATATGAAATTTGCAGAAGACACTTTGTACCGATTGTGGAAGGAGCTCACTTTGAATGCCACTTCGGATCAAAGTCAATATCGGTAGCGTTAAATGAAACTTGAGCTTGCTACGAATTGTATAAATAAAATCCATTGTAGAATTTGGGACTATCCTATTAAAGAGCAATATGGTCATATCCTGCTAGCCATCAACTCGTCGAATCCGGTTGCAGATGCCGCCGAAGGATTCCGCAAGGTGAGCGAACACGAAAACGCAGATTTCGCATTCATACATGACTCTGCTGAGATCAAGTACGAGATATCTAAGAACTGCAACTTAACTGAAGTTGGCGAAATATTCGCGGAGCAGCCATATGCAATAGCAATCCAACAAGGAAGTCATTTACAGGTTGCATTGTGTTATGTGCTATTGCTGCCATTGAGATTTCTTGCCGTTTTAGGATGAAATCACATACGCCGTGCTAGATCTTCAAAAGGATCGTGTTTTGGAAGGGTTAACTGCCAAGTATTGGAACAACTCAGCTAAGAAAGAATGCGATAACGCTGATGATGGTGAAGGCATCACATTGGAGAGTCTTGGGGGAGTTTTCATAGCGACATTATTCGGGCTAGGACTAGCAATGGTCACTTTAGTGATTGAAGTAATTTACTACAAACGAAAACAACCACAAATTAAGAAAGTGAAGCCTATCAATTTTCTGCAAAAGAAGCATTCAAAGCCAGATCTAGCAAAAGCTTTATCAAGTCAACAACTGCCTGCGTATGAAGAAGTGGAAAACAGTAAAAGTATGGCTAGTCATATCACCTTAGCTAAGGAGTTTGTGCCGGCCAGAAAGCGGAACGCAAAAATTTCCTATATTGGTGCTAGGGACCCCATTCATAAATCATATTACTACGAATAACTGTACGACCTAATTGATAATAATCTCAAAAATCGGCATTATTAATTTCCACAATATTTACATTGTAGACATTTTCAGCACTTAATTGGAACAGATTCTTTAGAAAATCATTCGTAAGAAGAGCCACCTGCACTTTGCTCCTCAACGGTAGAAGCTTCTGCCATATCATTGTTTTCAAAGTAGTCGAGAACGCTGCAAAATAAATGTTGTAGTCGTACATTGAAAACAAGCATTTGTGAAATAAATTACCCGGAACTAACTCCTCCATCGCCATCTACGATTTGCATGGGATTCAATCCTTCTCGTGTCTGGCTGCTCCCACCAGCTTGCAACATTCCAGGTATGTCCAGGAAACTGATGTCTTCCTCTTTGAACTCCGGTTTTTGCATATTCTGACTTTCTTTTCGAAGTTTGTCGTACTCATTGTACACTTCCTTAAACTCTGCAATTCCGGCCAAATTTCGTCCTATGATTTCGTTCTTATAATAATCATGCAAACAAAGCAATGACGAATGCGTAATCGACTGATATGCTTTTTCCATTATTTCAATGTCTAGAATATTGGATTTATCTTTCATGTCGATCGCCTGTACGTGTTTCATTGTTTGAAGAAGATTACGCACGTATTCTTCAACGGAGTCGGTGAATAAAATTAATGCATTATCAGATGCCTCTGAAATTGAATCCTTGATTACTAAACGCTTATTCCTAAACAAATTTAACGGATTACCAGTGAAGCCGGCTATTCTTCCCAGACCTGCTATGGCTTTTCGTATTGCTGCTTTCGCAATCTCATTTGTTATTGGGGGATACTCACACGGTATCCCTCTGGAAAAATCGGTTTCGATTGGCGGAATGAACCACAGCGGCTTAGTGAACCTTTCTTCGTTTATAATATTCGCTGAATTTTCAGGCGGGAAATCAACTTGCGGTACCATTTGAGATGGATTGTGTAAGTAGTTGCTGCTACCCTAAAATAATTTGCTTGCAATAAACTGATAACTATAGACAATTTTAAAGGTCGAATTAAGTTTTACTCATCTGAAATTGCGAATTTATACTTACATTTATTCTGAACTATTCAACTACCAGCAGAAGTGAACTATTAATATTTCATCATACAATTCAATTAAATAATGAAAGGAAGATGAAAATTTACAACGCACCCGCGAAAAGAACAACAAATAAATTGCTTTAAATTCTTTTTTATTGTTAGTTGTTTCGATTTTAGATCTACTAGCGAAGCACAGCGCTCTTTAGCGACTGGGTTTCGATTTGAAGTTAGATTTCGGCGGGTGGAAAAACGTTCTAATACGGCCATGTGCGCTTTTTTGTTTCTATCTCGTTTTAATTGTTAATCGCAATCCGAGTAGAGTAAAAGAAATTCGCTCCCGGGTGGTCTTAAAAATGTGCAATGGAAACATCAATGTAGATTTCTTTTCAGTGCCAGTTTTTGCGTAGTTAATTTGTATACACAAAAACACAGCATCAACATCAAATTCGCTTGGACATTTTCAAGCGCACGGTTGCCGGCGTATTCCTATAATGGTGTACGTGTAATGATGAAGGCTTTGTAATTATCAGCGACACTGAGATAATTTTGAGAATGAGCAATTTGTGTTCATTTCATTAGTTTACACAGTACAGTCTATAGAATGAACATGAATATTTAGATGGCCCATGAAAACAACTGACTCTCAGCTATTTTCAAATGCATAATGAGGCTCCTTCCCATTGAAATGCTGAAAGGAATACTATTAAAAATCAGTATTTCGATTCAAAGCTGATAACCTTTCGAACACTTCTTGAATTTAGAGCAAAAAGATTGGCAATGTGTTTTTAAAAAATAACGGTAACTTTACTATTCCAAAAAAAATAATCCGTCGCCAGAAGAGGTAGACTTTGCTACCTCTATATCGTTTGCATAACAGCTTCAAGGTGGCTCTTGAGAGCACAGATGACTGATGCAATGCATTGTGTATGATACAAGAACCAATCGAAATTTACACGGATGGATGAAAAACGTCAATGTGCCTAACAATAAGGCTATCCTTCCGACTTCCAGACCACTGTAGCATGTTTTTTTAACAGAGGTCATGCCGATATAAAAGGCAGTGTAATGGCTGTTAATTCAAAAAAATACTCCAAAGTGCTTAAATATTTTACAGACAATCAGGCTGCTTCTACAAATACTGTCTAATGTATTTACTATGTACAAACTATTTACGGAATTTCGAGCACTTCCAAATGAGATGTCCTTATAATTTGAAATGATACTCTACTGGGTACCTGGACACAGTATGTTCCTTGGGTTAGCATGAACTCCTATCGAGGTGATGTAAAGCCACGAGCCTCTGCGGCCGCAGGTTTGTATTAAGTGACAATCACGCACCCTCCCACAACCAGTATGGAAGTGCCAGTTTGCTTACTGAGTGCAGGTTTAGTGACCTTACTGGTGGAAGCGAGACCAATCTCTCGATCTCGGCACCGGGTTAATACGGAACTCCACTTCGAACCCCCAGTGATGCTGCAGAAGCCCCCGTGCTCGGAAGCATGACGACTTCAAAGCACGCCTCTGTAGGCTGCATACGTGATATGGATGTAAACCACAGCCACCACGTACGTCCCCCATAGGGGATCCGCACCGCGACCGAAGGGAGGAATAAGACCTTCCTGGGCCTCGGTCCCCTTGGTACCAGATTGACCCCTGGTAAGGCTTCGTGGACTTGAGCCCCTCTCAAGCCCAATTCGGTTGTGTCCGACTGGCGCCACTGGACTGATCACCAACCTAAGGTACGCTAGGACGGCTTTCCCCGAAGGCTACGCAGACTAAACACAAGATCCCTATGTTGACCACCCTCTAGCTTCCATTAAGCGGCGCATTAATTAAACAGCACTACATAGAAGCTGCTGACTGGCTTCTTGAAGTAACTTGTAGGATCACCATGCGAACTTGGTTTGCATTAAGCTCTAGCAACCAGTAACACGATACCTTCAGCCTCGACACCTTAATATGATACACGCAGAACGATTGGTCGTTCAATTCAACTAATTTGTCACAGATGCAGGGCAAAAAAAGCGGAAGAATTGGTCACATATTTCTTGTGAGAATGCCCAGCTGTTTCCAGAAGAAGAATGTGTATCCTCGGGTTTTCTTTGACGGAAGACCTGTCGAAAACATCAAGCAATTATGTTAGTGGAATAGGGAGCTTCAAGAATCAAAATTGTTCTCATCGTCTCAGGTCTAAGATTGGTCTAAGGTTTAAAAATTATAGAGCTATCCTTGAATCTTTTCTTTTGGTATCATAATGCAAAAGAGAGCCATCTCTGAATAAGACGACTGCTACTACAATCTTATTACGTAGCTAGTCATGGCGCAGGTTGATTTAGTTTACTCAAAAATTGTTAGGAGCATTCACTTTTGTAGGCGGCTGCGGTATTGTTAATGAAGCCTTTGTTCATTTTCTAGTGTTAGTGCATCTACCGCCTGTTTCAACAGCCTGCGTACTACAATGTGGTTGCTTTTGGAACATCACCAAGTGTTTTAAGTATAAATAACTTAACTTTCATCCATTATTAGATCTGATTTAATAATGAAGATAATGACGACTTGAAAGAGATTCAAAGTCTTCTTGTTTCTGCGAATCTACGTCTTGGTGCGCGGATTTCGCGGTTTCGAATCGTTTATGGTGCATCCATCTACGCTTTGAATTACTCTAAGGTCTTGAATGGTTTATTTTTGAAAATGTACTCAAAGGCCAAAAAGAACTTAATAAGGAACTCTCGAAGTGAGAATCTACTTACCGATTTATTTGAGTAAGTATCGATCAAAGTTTGCAGCATTTCCGTTTGGTTCATCACTTCAACCGTTTGTGTGACAATAGGATTCATCATACTGAGCTCTGCCCTGTATTTGTAAATTAAGTAAAATTCAGAGCTAGTCAGTATTTATGATTTACTTACACTTTTCTTTCAGTTTCTTTCAATGCTTCCTTAAGATTTTGCAGTTTGTCTGCCTTCTGGCTGGGCAGGATGATCTCGTCCGGTTTTATTGGTCCTTTTGCTTCTTCATCGTCCTCGAATTCGCCCCAAAGGACTCTTCTCATGATTAATTATAGGACTTTTTTTTAAAGTAAATAGAGGTAACTAGTTTTCTGCTTCAAATTTAAGTGTGTGGCTCGAACTAGGTTAGCTCTGGTCCGCCGTCTCGCTCGCAAAGCCCTACAATTTCAAAAAAAGGCTTTTGGTTTATTGAATGGCGCAAATATTCAAAAATTATTTATTATTTTATTTGACAATTTACTTTTTGGACTCGAATGTGATGAAAGTTGATAGCATTGCCAGAACCGTATCAGCCGGCGTAATTGAGCTGTCAAATATGTTTTGCGGTTGCTCGTGTTCTCTATTTACATCGCATTGACAGCTCTAGGTTCTTTACGCTATGCCGGACTTAAAATCACCGAATATTCTTGTCACAGGTAGCTACAATTTACACAAATATCAATTAATTTTACCCACCTTGATTACTAGGCACACCGGGAGTCGGTAAATCTCATTTGTGTGCGAAAATAGCGAAAGATCTAAGATTCATCTGGCACGATGTGTCAGCCATCGCGAAGGAGAAAGGATTCATTGAAGAACACGACGAAGAATACGACTGTCCGATTCTCGACGAAGAGAAGGTTGGTTCTAGTTCAGCAACGGAATCCTTAATCCAATTCTATCACTTAGCTACTCGACTTCCTGGAGCCAATAATGTCGGCTGGCGGAAATGTTCTCGAATATCACGGTTGCGAATTCTTCCCGGAAAGATGGTTCCAAGCCGTTTACGTAGTAAGGTGCAACAACACCATTCTGCATGATCGTCTCGAACAACGGAACTATAGCGCGAAGAAGTTGAAAGCGAACATTGAATGCGAGATATTCCAAACGATCCTGGAGGAAGCCAAAGACTCGTATGAGGAGGATATAGTGTTCGAAGTGAAGGGCGAGACTGATAAAGATTGTGAGGATAGTCTTACGCATGTGAAGGAGTGGTATAAAACATGGAAGAGGAAATAAATGACTTGATCTGAAATTATGTTTTTCTATCTTTTTGTGCTGATCTGAAATTATGTTTTTCTATCTTTTTTGATTATGTCCGAAAAGAGTAGATCGGGAAAAACATTCAGAAAAATGTCAGAAATACAAATTAAATGTTGTTTGATGATTAAATTTTGTATATTGGCACTGAGATCCATGAGACTGTGGCAGCTAGGGCTGATGAATATGGAATTGTTGGAAAAGCAAGCAAGGTTAGGGGTAGGCAAAGGTAGTTCAATTCGAAATAACAGAAAGCACTTGCAAATTGTTATCTTTTAGAGACTTCTCAGTATTCAAAAAATATATGAATAGTACGCCCAATTAGTTCATTAGTAATAAAAATATGTTTCGAACTTGCGTCATTAAAAATGTGCAGCTTCATATTCTTAAAAAAAATTATCATAAACACTGGCGAACCAAGTTGGGGGCGATGCGACTCGGGGCTCAGTCCTAGAAAAACCACCAAATCTCGACACTTATAAGTTGCAAATCCTGGGGTCCTTGAGGGACGAAACAGACTGATGAATCCATTACAATCATGAGTTGTATGCACTTTTTTGAACGAGTCAGCGATATCGATCCTTGTGCAGCTACAAAGATTACAATGGGCTGGCAATGTGAAGCGCATGGATGACTCTCAGACATACCAAAAAAGGTCGTGCACCTGGCAGCCACCGATCAGGGAAACCAGGCAATCAAAGGGAGAATTCAGTAGACGCTGATAGCAAATCGCTTTTGAGTTTCGCCAACTGGCTGATGCTATCGTAGGAACTGGAGGGAAAGTCTTCAGAAGGCCAACACTCAATTGGGGATGATGTCAACAAGCTCTTGTTATATTCTTCTCTTACCAAAACCATTTGAAACAAGCTTGGAGTGGGCAGGGGCGCCATGAAACAAGCTTGCTTTCGGATTTTCATAAAATTATACTCTTACCTAATTATCGGCGCAAGCGCCATTCATAACATAGTTGCCAGAGCCTCAAAGCTATCGGGATTTGTGTTGAGACATTCCCTTATGTTTGTTAACCCTCATTCTGCAGTCCATTTGTTTATGAGTGTCGTTCGTGCTATCCTGGAATATGCCTCCCAATTTTGGTCCCCTTATTTTGAGTCCCATATTTACCTTGTGGAATCTGTCCAGCGTAAATTTACCCGCTTACTCCTTTTTAAATTTAAAATACCTTATATGTCCTATGAAGAACGCCTTTCACTATTTAAGATACCATCTTCAGCAACGCGGAGGACATACCTGGATCAATGCTTTCTTTACAAGCTGTGTCATAATTATATAGATGTGAACATCGATAATCTAATTTCCTTGCGTCAATCAATATATTTGTTTTGCATTTCGCTCGGACGGATGTCTATTTTAATTCTCCTCTACTCCGTTTACCGAGGACTCATGATCGACTCAAGCTTGGACCTTTTCCTTCCAGTCTCGTAGCTTATAAGCGAGTTTTAAATAATATTTTGTTAAATTAAGTACTTATTTCATCCATACACTCTGTATTTTATTTTGCCACATTTTATAATTGGAGTTTTCTGTTAAATGTGCTGATATTAAATAAATAAATAAAAAAAGTTAATGGCATACAAAAGCTGCTTATATTTCTATTACAGCGCAAGCGCCGCAGTGAACAATCTTCTTTGAATAAAAAGGATGCTCATGTAGACAGTCCAAGTCTTCTAGTAAGAATGTTATTTGATTCAATCAACCTCGCTTCTTTTATACAAAAGTCATATGGACAACTATTTTCCCATAGTACCGATGCATATGATTGCAATGAATCAACAATTTGTTTTCGTTCTACAATGCTGACGCATATGGTTGCAATAATTTGCTGATGTACTGGTACCTCATACGTTGACCCATATTCAAGACTTCAAACCCCTTCCTTACACACGCGTAGTGTTTATTAGACTGCTTAAAATAAATTTAATTAATTGTCATTGATTACCCAACATCTATGAAGAAAACCTATAGCAATCGTGCATCCAGCGACTAACATTCTACCTACTATAGCTTACACTGGGTCAAATGTCCCGCAGATACATAATTGTATGATATCCCTTTTGTGGAAACTGTCTATACATATTTAAACAAATCTTAGATATGGAATATTTTATTTTTTAGAATAAAATCTGCGGCTATTCGTATTGAGGCATCAGGTGTTATTTTACTATTATTTTTCAATTTTTGGCAACGTATTTTTCATTCCAATTTAATATCGTTCAATTGGTTGTAGTTCGGCGCAGTTAAAAGGATTCTCTGTCAGGCAATACTTATTGAATGAATGGCCTTAGTCGCTTTTCCAAGCACTCTTGATTGTACACAGCTGAATTTATTTTGCGCACCACTAAAAATTCCATTTTTCTTCGCATATTGTTTAAAGAATTTTTTTCCTAATTTAATATTTAGGGCTTCCACCCCCTTTATTTTGGTAATATAAAATGTCTGCCTAGGAGGTTGCCTGAAATCGGCTCTAAGGTAGTTTTCGATTTAAAACTACCCTATCGAAGTGGTAAATAATTCTCATACAATTTTCGAGAACGTGTTTTGAACATTGTACTCTTCTTCGCGGATCGGTTTGGAAGTTTTTGTACTTTGCACGGTAATAACTTATGACGTTGTCCTGGTTTTTGTACAGTGCCTTGGAAATTTAAGTTTTTGCAGCAACGTTGCAGACAAATTAGTTGGAAATTACCGAAAATTGTTGTCCAATTCTCTCACTTAATTTTTTTCTGTTTAACCCATTTTTCTGCCTGATTCCGACTTTGCTGCAGACCGTAACACTTTACTATGTTTGAATAAGGCGAGTTGAAATGGTCGCGTCGATTTCACTGACGAATGTTAAGTACCTATTGTTTGGGTTTGCCTAGATCTTGGAATTCCGTTAATTACACCACACAGTTGTTGTTTTGAAAACGTCTTGTCCAAAACGGATCTCGGGAACGAAAACTAGCCAAATGTTCTTCCTTTTTTCTCATTGTACGAAATTGCGTGTATTTACGTTAGCTACCAAAATATTCTGAAAAGAGTAACAAGTAATTTGCCCCTAAAACCAGCACTAGATTTTAATCAAAGAATAGAGCACTGTTAACAATAGCAAGGATTGCTGCAATAAAAAATCCATGCAGACAGGTGCAGTTGACTCCACAAATGTTTCCTAAACTAAGCAACGAAACAAGTTTGCTTTGATACAGCTCCAAAATGCATGCATCCGCTATTTGGATATCCAAATTTGCGACAATATGTGTGGAAAGACGACAAGAATTCATTTCAAAGAATTCTCATTTATTTCGTTTAAAGCAAAAAATGCTCTAGGTGTGTTTGGCTCGGATCAAAATAATGTGCAGTTTTCTATCAAATAACTTTACTTGAAAAAATGTACATGTACTCTTATTAAACATAAACTTTTTAAAAATCTAAGCTTTCGACCTGCGACACATCAAAATCTTCATCCCATTCCATCATCGTTGCCCGCCCTACCGAATTTTGCATTATTTGACTCTCTTGCGTCTCGGCAATACTCCACAGCTCATCGTCGTTTCCATCGAGTAAAGTATCATTCAATTCCTTTTTCACCATCTTACGTTGATTCTTGCCAGCAGGTGTGTTTGTTTTCGCCTCTCGATTTCCCATCACAATTTGGCTTAGTTCGAAGTACTGATTAGGATGATTGATTCCTTGTTCCATTTTCGTGTCGTGTATTACTTCAAAATACCGCCCACAAGCTAGCTGATAGTGTCCTCGTGTCGCGAACGCTGAAATTTCCTGAACATGCATCGCACTGAGTCCGTAGTTCGATAGCTTCGTTTTTAAAGTAACCGGATCAAGGTTTTTAAACGGACATCCGTGGGTATCTTGCGGACCGACAGCCTGCATGATCACTTTCATGCAGGAAAACGGCGTGTACTTTACCATGGATCCTTCTCTACCATAGCCATGTCGAATATTGTACGCGTAGCTCTTCTCGAATCTTTCCAAATCCATTACTTTGCAGAATTCATCTCGAAAGAATCGCAAAGCATCCTCTAAAGTCACACCTATACCCTTAAGGAAGAGCCCATACTGAAGGCGGCCAAAATGTTTCAAATGATGCTTGCTGCGTAGGACTTCGTGACAGGATCGCATGCAGAGCGAAAAGGACTTTGTCGAAAGTTGATCGATACTTTCGATCGGAATATGTTCGCCTCTCTCGATGGAGTAGTCTTTCCCGGTGTACGACGTGTGTAACCCTTTCAGTACGGACACTAATCTCTCGTCAGTTTCAGTTTCCGGCAAGCTTCGTTGGGCTGCAAGAAGACCACGTTCGAGTTCTTGTTGGTACTTCGTGGCAATGATTGAAACAAAATCATTGCTGCTCACGTATGCGTACCCGTTCTTAAGAAAGCATCGACGACCTCGCACCAAGTCGAGTACTTCCGTGAAATGGACCTTATAAAAGTCCATTAGCTCAATTTTCCCGGCACTTTGGCCTATCGTGCTTTCGTACAATCCTTCCTTCACTTCATCCTTTTGCTCTTCGGATAGCGGCGCGTAATCCAATTTGTTCAGTTCGAGGAACTCTTTGACTTGGTTCCCCGATAAATTTGAAAACTTGCAGCGAAACATTTCCATTTCTCTGGCAATGAACCACCTGGACGACACTGTATTAAACTTTCCATTACTACCGCAAAGTGCACATCTTACCTTTGCAGCTCCTGGGACCGAGAGTAGGCGACTCGCAGTATGTAATGTGAAATATGGTCGCGGCGACGAGCCTGCAGATCTGCTTCCTTTCCCGCGGCCGTGTTGTGTAGTATCTTTGCATAGCCTCTAAGACCTTCCCTGTTTAGTTCCGAGCTGACATTCTCCTTCCATTCGTCGGAAAGAAACCTAAGGTTCCGCGAGCCAGCCTGCTCCAATATCCGAAGTACCTTCAACCGTTCCAAGGCCAGATCTTCGAACTCCTGAAGAGTTATGTCTTCGGTGGGCGGTATGCGATACAGGGTCACATTATGAGGATACAACTGTTCTAAGTTCAACACTGTGAGGGTTTTTTCTACTTTAGGGCGAGGTTTACGGATGAAATCCATGTCGAATCAACGGGAGCCGGACGCAACAAAAGCGATTTGTCAACCTCACAGTTGAGAAAGTTGGCGCGCTTTTGAATGTCAGCAAATCAGTGACAGTTGATAAACGGCTGTCATATGCTGTTTTGACAGTAAACTGTATACGAAAAGTAGTTGGACACTTGATTTTTATTAATCGCGTAGAGCAAAAATTAATTATTTTTAAGTTTAAATATTTTTCTGTTTAATTTGTCAAGTCTCCAATCTTTCATGTACTGTTACATTTAAGCTAAAAGTTACACGAAAGAAATATGGTACACATCGCGGTTGACTTTTGAAACAGATCAAATCAAAAAATTGCGAACGTCGACATCATTGGATCACACTAAAAACACTTAAAAATTGTTCCATATTTCCTAGGCAAAGTTGATGAGGTATATTATTGATATTTAAATAATTTGTTTTTAATTGGTAATAAGGATGAATCCTAATGAAATAAAACCTACACAGCAGTTACAGCTTAAAAATTATTTTTCTTCGTTGCTGAGTTTTTGGCTTGGTCAATTTCTGAAGTAAACCGATTATACGAAAATATTTGTATTGCGTTTTCATGCTTTAAACTAGTTTTAAGATACTCAGACAAAAGTTTTATGTGCTTATATTAGAATAGATGTTTTACACTGTGAATTTCATAGCTTCTAGAATAAGATTAAGGCTACGAAAGTATAGCCCAAACGATTGTTTTAATCTTTTTTAATACAAACGAAAGTTAAATAATAACTCAATTAAGGAAAACACAAAAGACTTTTTACTTAAAAGTACCTAAAAAATTGCATGCTAGCATTTTGTAAAATTACTGATGGGTATATTTTATTATTTTCAGAAGATACCGTATTTTGAAGGAAATATCATACGTAGGGTGTTTCTTTGAAAATATATTTATTTTATTATTCGACATAATGTTTTGAAAACAATTTAGGTTGACGTAAATGATAAATATGAGTTTATTTTATTTTGTGTTTTATTAGTATTTCAAACGCCCTGCGAACAGCAAAGATTTGTAATTAATGCAACTCCTGTTCGGTTGAAGCAATGGGAAGCTACATCATCAAATCTTAAAAGAAATCCGTACAATCTGAAGGCGTTATAGTGCGAACGACCGCCAAAATCCATTCAAAGAGGTAACTCTCACGTAAAAGTTCGTCTAGATGACGCGTTATATAATGAATTCTTTTGTTTTTGGAAAAACCTTTTCAAATTTAACATCAGCTAATATAGCTGCAAAAACATTGGCACTAAAGTTACCCTTTGCAGACTTTCCTTTACCTTGCGATCTTTGTACATTTGTGCGTTGTCTATGATGAAAAGGACTCTCTTCCAAAGTGGCCATAGATTTTGAACAAACTCGCGAAGAAACAAGCAAAACTTATCAGCATTAGAGGAGATATGAGTTAATATTTTAGTGTGAAGCACTTCCACGTCCGACATAGATTCGCCAACGAAACGAACTGTCAGGTAATGATTCTTACTCTTGTATTTTCAAAGAGATTGCCTGCTTCTCGCGGAAATAAGGATTGAAACCGCACTCATCCACAAATATAATGTTTTTCCGAAACTCTTGGCATCATTTTTAAAAAGGTCCCCACGCACAGCATGTTCTTTGCGAATATTAATGATACGAGGGCTGCTCACTTGCTCTAATTCATAAGATGCAAGCTTGATGGTTAATCCGACAAAAATTGTGGATGTGCTTATTTTGATGCCTTGATGATGAAGTTTCCTTATTACTGCGATGAGAATAATTCCACTATTACACTCAGCACATTCGTCAAGTACAAAATATCTTTCGTCAGTTTTACTCTTCTACTTCCATAGTAGGCTTTTTCTATTATGTTGCTCTAATCCTTGCTGTATTGATACCACCGAGGAAGCAACTAAATAGAAGAAAATCAACAAAAGCCTTGTCTTGGAGACTCTCTATCACCGCGGTCTGCGAAATCTAAAGCAACTACTCGCAAAGGTGTCCATGTGGCTGGAATCTCTTGATAAAAAGTCTAGGCGCGCAACTTCAAACAAATAGATAGAAAAATCGTCACGTACAGCCCTCAGATCAGCTGTTAAAAAAACAAGAAGTAAATTTCTGGTGACACAAATATATGCAGGTTTATCGATACCACCGTTCCTATATTAGTTTCCTCTTCAAAGATTGACACAAAAAGTTCCTTGCAGTTTTGACGAAATTTTTTGGCGATGAAACTGTCCCTTTGGTATTCATAGATACCGTTCTGATATAAACTTATCGAAAGTACCTTTTGATCTTTGATATATCGCATTTTGGCCTATACTATCCTTATATCAAACGCTGTAGCCGCACAACTGGCTGCACTGTTCATTTCTGACCACTTGTTACCGCTTTTCCAGATGTTGTCTAAACCGACAAAAAACAATTTCCCAATTCTCCGTCGTTGGTGCTCTATTGATAGCTTGATACCAAATTCAATATAGTCTATAGTGGGTATAGTAGATAGTCTTATCCCTTTCCGTGTCAATCTGTTACATATGAGAGCTGTAAAAAGCTGTTAAAAAACTCAATTTCAATTTGTTGCTCACCTTAGCCTTGGTTCAAGCGAAAGAATTTTGTTTTTATCAAGAACTTGAATACAACGCCATTAGCTGATTAAAAGAAATACCAAATTTTACTGACAATAAAAATATATTACAGAAGACTTGTTTTCAAATTATTTTCCTTATTTAAATTATCAGAGCTGCTAAAGCAATTCTTACTTATAAGTGGTTCGTTCTTATGAACTCGATTCAGATTACTAAATGAACACTATTCTCTAAGTACAAATAAATTTCGTATCATTCTTTCACTATTTCAAAATCTTTACAATTCAATAAATATCCTTTGTAATTGTACTATAAACATTAATTGATGTATTTTAGTAACGGATTTCATTATATTATTCTACGATTACTACTATCATTAATATTTTCATTTTATTATTTAATGTATTTTTATTCTTGTGTTAGATGTAAAGGGATTTATTTACAATTTTTTTGTACAAAGGATCATTTAAATTCATATGATACAAATCGACCATCAAAACGTTGATGAAATTTTAAATAATCTATGTAATAAAGACTGTTTCACTTCAATAGCAGCATCGAAAAATTATTATTTATACAAAAAAGTTTACGATTAAACATTCACACCAAGTTATATATTTCACACACTTTAATTTATTAAGAATAACTCTTAACTACTAATAATTAGTTAACTCCTATATAAAATATTACTATATTTCATTACGTCTAATATCCCGTAAATTATTCAATTTTCTACATCATGCATCATTAGTGGTAAAAAACAATTATTATTGGACATTACAAACGTATTTTTCATTTGATATTTCTTAACGGTAAGAAATAAAGTCTTGATGAAGAGCTTCTGTATGTGATTGATTCGGCTCGATAAGATTTTGTGGCGAAATTAACACACACACAGAGTTTCTCTTTGCGTTTGAATAGTAATTAAGATACTAATGTCGCTCGAACGCACACAATTCGCATATTGGAAGGGTAGAAATGAAAAAACTATCAACAGAGCAGTTTGAAGAATACTAGTTGAACTAAACACAACAGACGATTGCGGTTTGTATCTATTTAAGGTTGCGACGAAGGCGCAGCTGCCATACGATAAAGTAAATTGGCGCCTTTTATCGGTAACGGATGCGCTTCAGTGTTGAATACCCATTCATCGAGAGGTAGCAGTGAATCGTCTGAGAACAATAGGTACAAATACTGAAAGTAAAAAAAAAACATTCAATTTAGTTAGATGTATATTTTTAGTCTATATTTTGACATTTGGTTGATGATCTTTTCATATCGATAACTATTCGTCAATCAAGTTGTGTTTTTGGTGGTTATTGCAATCAAATTGATTTCCTTATTTTCCGCGCGATTGTACTCGATTTGTTGACAAGTGAATATGCTTGAGAATGGCTCAAAACCAGACTTAATACTATTCGTTACAAATAACGAAACATATATCCGCGAAATTATGAGAAAACTAGCTAAGCTGTTATTTTTTCAAGAGATTACACCTAGTCTTGCTGAGCTTTTTACTTTTATCAATTTTTTTGTTATCAGTTGATTTTTTTTTTGAATTATTTTAATTTTATAAAAAGATACTTAAAGTTGATTTTAACTTATTATTTTTTCAATATTTTAAAAATATATTAGGGGTAATTTATTTTTGTGTCGTGCGGCGACCACTGTAACTCAATTCAGCATTGTGAAAAATTAAAACAATAGCATTTAGTAATTAAATAAGATATATTAGATTGTCATGGCGAATACACTCTATTGGGAATGTCGCTTACAGGAAAAAACCGTCGCAGCTCTTCAGGCTGTGTCTCTACCCTCTGGGATTGTATAGGGTACCACGGCGTCGAGGAGCCCATGATAGGTTACTATCATCCTCGACAAGGTGAGGCCCCCTTGTGGGAGCAACGCAGTGGTAGTGGTAAGGTACGCTAGATAGTCCGCGCTTAGTCAAACAGTGCCGTCATCACCGGCCCTGTAAGGCAATTAATATTCCGCATGGTTATGCGGGACGTTTCCGAGGGGAGGGATGTTTATGATGACACTTATTTAAATAAGTCCTCCTCCAAGACCGTGTTTTAATGATTAATCTCGGGGAAAGCACGTTAAATAATTTACATTTTCTGTCATGGCGAATAATTTTATAAAAAGCTGAAAAGGGTTATAAGCGGATAAAAATCTTTTACTAAATTATTAAACGCGTTTTTTACCAAGTTGTTTTGCAAACTAACGGTTATCATCATAACTGCAATCATTTATTTTTACTAAGATTTTCTTGTTTTTTTCCTCGATTTTCAATGAATTTATTTTACAAGTTCGCCATTTTGTTTGTCGTTAATATAACTGTATAGTTTTAGTTACAACAAAAGACACAAATCCATAAAATAGATATATTTGATTTTTTGGATCATTAAAAATGGAGATCCCACCAAAAGGTCCACTTTGACCCCGAAAAACACAATGAAACCAAAGTTACTAAAAACATTTCTTTCGTGTATAATTTAAGATGTCAATAAAACATACAAACAAGACCGAAACGATTCTATTACATTTTATAAGAACAAACACATCATGAAATAAGCATATTATCGTAGGCATCACTCCGGAGCCTTGAACAATTATGGTATTTATTTATTATAAAAAATGAAGAATATAATCATTTAGAATTTCGCCAATTAAGTTGTGAAACACAAATGTTGAAGATTTTCAGAAGGTTTAGGCCAGGGATGAGGCAACGAATGTTGAATGTTGTAGCAACAAATATTTTCGGCATCTCGTCAGAGTCTGCCTATGTTCGCATTTAGCATTTATTCCAGGGCCTCCAAAATTTTACTATTATTTTCGGCATACCTTAAAAATTGCGCATAGGGTCAAAAAGTGCGTATAGGGTTGATAGTAAATCATCAATTTATAATCATAAGCTTGCATTTTCAATATAAACAAAACAAGAATGCTGATTCGAGTTTGAATGAAATTTATAGATAGCAAATTACTGATAACTATTGTCAGAAGCCTATTCTGCAGAACCTCCTCATTGCCCTTGTTAGATTCGCAATTAGTTTAGAATGGTAGAAAAACTACTCAAGGCTTATGAAAACTACCACAAGGATAGCTATCTACCATTCACTACCCGAAGATAACTTTTTTGATATTGAAATAATTCCACCGAGGCTTTTTTGGTAGCACGACATAAAAAAACTTGACACGTGCATCGGCATTCCCGAACGTGGCACGGAACACGCTTCGTATAGAACGTATTGAATATTGTGGATTTTTTGTGTTTTACAGCTCTTTATACCCTTGCAATAGGGTTATAGTTGGCTATAATCACCTTTTCGGCCAATAAACAGTTCGTTCCGCGTGCCCTATTTTCGAAAAATTCGACTGACTTGTCTGGCGTCGCACGCAGACAATAGAGTCCATGCAATGCAGATATACAAAACGTTCAATGCGGGCCAATGAACGCACTCTCGTTGAAGACAATGTATTAAATTGTAAAATTCGATCTGTCAGGTCCGTCCGGTGAAAACCAATGGACGCTTACATTTAAGGGCAACTATGAGAAACCGGAAAAGCAGAGTATGGACAAGACAGATAGCCGAAGTGTACGTTATCTAGAGAGTTAAGTTCTCAAAATGACAGTGGCTATGAGACCTAGCGAGGTGGATTGATAACTGTTATTTCACTAGAACAACACAATAGGAACCGGGAGGCATGAACTTACCGAAGAGACGTGTACACAAAAGATGCATCTCTGATATTAAGAAATAGATAGGCATAATTTGATCTCGATTGGCAAACAATTGCCAAGAATGGATACGGCATACATTGCGGGCTGCATTATCAAGGAATGATTGATATAATTGCAAAGGATAATCAATTTTCGAATTGATCGCGGAAAACAATCGCAATCAAGGATTTTTACAGACAAAATAATTGTCGTCAAGAGGTAAGACTGGACAACTATGAATTTGGCAGAACTGGAGTAAGTGCTCTCCTGATAGATTTGCTTTAGGGCTTTGCACTTTTAGATAAATGTATAAGTTGAAACGTTTTTAGAAGTTATAATTCGATTTGAACGTGAATGAAGATTACGCAGAACAACTAGATAGAATTTTGGGGGAAACGCCCACACCAAGAGAAATGCAAATAATTCACTAACAAAAATTGCTAGAACGAAGCGTCGGAAGAAATATTCGATAAACAAGTGCGAAAATACGTGAATAAAGGAAGTCACGATTGTTCGGACAGCAGATATTAGCTGGGATTTTTAAACTCGAGGACACGGCCGATGGATCATAGTTCCCAATGTTCACGTGAAGATTTGCATCTGATGATTATTAGGACATTCTTTTAGTTTTTACTACATTTTCGATTATTTGT
Organism: Oxycera nigricornis; assembly: GCA_963942545.1. Taxonomy (NCBI): domain Eukaryota; kingdom Metazoa; phylum Arthropoda; class Insecta; order Diptera; family Stratiomyidae; genus Oxycera; species Oxycera nigricornis. Next base: position 11,580,092 of record OZ012660.1, on the reverse strand, counting down.
TCTAAATCATGGCTATGATATATTGCAGTAAACTTATGAACATATGAAATCAAGTACATTCCAGTTGAAATGAATAAAGAACACAACGAAATTCTGAAATTCGTTTCAATTCGGCAACATTTGTTACAAATAACATAAAATACTTTTCGATTCATTTGACCATGTGATATATAACTTACCTTTAAAGTTTCCGCTAAAAAGAAACTTTGCTGCACATCATCTTTTTGTGGCTTATCTAAGTATACATTTCTAATGCCTGAATAACCATGATCTGTTCGACAGTGCTTTTCTAAAGCAAGCACTGCATCCCAGCCCCAATCTCGATATTTTTGATCATGCGTTAACCGCCACAACACAAAGTAGCTTTCAAATGTCTCTGGCCGAAGAATATAGTATTTTTCCTGGGACTTTAATGCGCGAGCCTCCACCGTTTCACCCGGTTGACTATCCGAAAATCTAAAATGATTTATTTTCAATAAATAATACTTGATTGATTGCTCATGTTTTGCTTATTTATGTTTACCTAAACGCCTCTGGTCCCAAATGTGTACGTGCACGAATATAGCTTTCGTGGCATGTGTTTGTCAATCCTTTGCCAACTTCCATGAATTTTTCAGTATTTTCATTTTGTCTGGTGTTTGCGCCAAGCGAAAACAGACCACCTGGATTACAGATAAATTAACAACGTGGATGCTAATACTTCTCAATGAAAACTAATTACCGGCAAAACAGGCCAAATGGTCCATTTTGTGTTCTAGTCGATCGAATTTCATGTCTGAAACATAAGTGAGGCCGCCTGCGCTTGTTCGCACCATTTTGTCGATGATTGCAACCATTGCGTCGTCAAACATTTCACGAGCTTCGATGTCGCTTTGCCCGGACTGCAACCACGCTTTCAGTAGATATTCATAGAAACTATCGCCTAGCGCTCCCAGCGACATGTGCTCTGCAAGTGAAAGCATTAATTGAGATGTAATTTTTTTACATGGAGTCATAACAAGCTTTATTACGATGTTTTCAGTTTATAAGGCTTAATAGCTGATTAATACTTACGCTGTCCCCATTTGCCAGTCTTCGGATTTAAGTAGTTTGGATACAGGCCTTTTGGCTTTTCCAATTCTTTCAAAACTTGTCGAATGTTTTGAACACGTTCTTTGTATAAAGCATTTCCAGTGATATCACTTAGATACGAGAACTCTAAATGCAATGTTCCGAACTCGGATAATATGCTGCTACCACCACTGGCCCATCCGTAATTTTTACCCAGCTGAAAATGAGACAGTTTCCAATATATTTAATTTCACAGGCAAATCTCATCAATTTACCCCAGTCCTAAGATTAACTAAGGCATATGGAATTCCGGTTGGAGTTTGAAAAGCTGGCAGTAGTTTATCGGCAACGTGTTGCGCTTTTTCCTTAAACATTGGATCACCTGTGAAAGCGTATAGCGTCAAAAGTCCTCCGACGAAGCGAATGTTAGTCTCAAATACAGAAAGCTCGGCTGAGACATTATCTAAACTAAAGCGCCGAGCGACCCAGTCACGTCCTTCTTCGAACTCCTTGTCCAGTCCCATGATATAAAGTGTATCGAGTCCGTCAACTATCGAGGCGCCTATGTCATAAGCGCCAAAAACGCTACCTGTGTGAGGTTGGCGACTAATTGGGCGCAATTCATTTTTACCCCAAGCGTATAGTTTGTAATTCTCCCATGCATGTATCATCATCTGTAGAAACATTAAAAAAATGCCGATTATTGTTTGGATAGATTCAAAATTATATTGAATTGCATAAACAAATACTTAGAGTTACAAAATTTAACTTTTTGGCTATTTTTTGGCAAGCTTATTTCTTGGAAATAATATTGAAAGTCCCAGCAAATTACTATCTGGTTTTCTTACTACTTGAAATTCTGAGGTTAATTACTTGTTCTACAGTGAAATTTTCTGGCTCGCTTCATTATTAAAGCAGATCATTTCATATATTTAACTTAGAACTTTCCAAAAACACATCAACAAAAATTTTAATGGTTGACATTAAACAGAAAAAAGGACTTTTTCTTGATTTCCACAAGTTTTTCGTGTCAAGAATCAATGTTCAACTGAACATATCTTGGCGAGTGCAACAGATTCGCACATACTTCCCACTAATATAGAAAGGACATCTTGTCATTTGAGATTAAAATCCAAACTTTCTGTTAAGTAGTTAGGAGGCGGGGATTGTAGACACAACAGCGATCAAAAGAACATAAGCAAATATAATTTCGTCTTTAAAACCCTTGTGACTCCGCAACGTAGTCGAATCAAAATGAATGTATGTAGCAATTTTTTTTTCATAATGAACATCGTCATCACATTCTTTCCGTTGGCAGACGTTGCTGGAATCGTTCTGTATATCACCAAATACATGAAACAGCCACCTTTTACATTTTGTGTGATTTTAAGTACAGTCAGTAGACATTTATTGAAAACAAAGAAGATAAGAGAGGTGTTTGTTGCTGTAATAAACACTGATACATTTTAACTTTATAAATAGGAGACGTAAAATTTCAAGAAAATAAGGTAATATAATCAACCTTTTTATTTCCAATTTCCTTAGGAAAAACTTTACGAAATCTCATAGTACATAATCATTATTTTAAGTTTTCGCTTTGAAATTGTGTAAGGTGTAACATGGTAAAATTTTATTAACAGTTCAGATAAACACGATCTTATTCGAAGATGTTTTCTTCGAGAGTGTTATCTTCCAGTTCATGGTCGGCCATTGATGCTTTTATCTTATGTAATGAAAGATAAAGTTCTAGAATTGTTAGTGCCAATGGAAAATCTACTAAATTAGTTTATTTAATTATTTATTTTTTAGGACCCCAGGAAAAAGGTGATGACTTACGAAAGCGTATATGAGAGAATGTGTCGAAGTGAAGAAGAGACGCAAACAAGAATATAGAACAAATGAAAATTTTATTTAAGTAACCACAGAAAAGTATTGTAAAGAAATTAAATTAAATTTGCAATAAAAGAAAAAAAGGAACAGTAATAAATTTGAATAGTGGTATATCAATAACACATTTATACGTTTTATGGCCGTGACCAAATGAAAAAAAAAGAAAAGAAAAACCGTGATATTTTGCAATATTGTTCACTGCACTATATTTAACAAATAAAAGATTAAAATAATATTTCAGGAATTGAAACTTGAGAGTAATTTGGTGAGCTTTCTCCGTCCAATTTAAATCATGTGAAAGGAGCCTCAACAAGCAAACATGGAGTCTCTGATACCGCACGTGACACATATCTTCAAGTAAAAGGTTGTGGAAGGTTAGGCCTAATGTGTGTCCTGGTGGCGACCTAGAGGTAAGGAAAGAGATTAGGTCCCAGATCAATAAAAACATTCATCACTACCTACACAGCAACTTACAAATTTTTTCGTTCGATTCGCTTTTGCTAACTATGCATGATTACCTCATATACACCTAGGAGAATGGGAAAACGTTTTTGGGGATTTTTTTACAGGAACTGTTTGAATTTTAGATTCCGATTAATTTTTCAGTAAAAAGTATGTATTTATGAGAGTATGTTTGAATTTTTCATTACAAAATTTTCAAAATCAAAAAAATGCGATATTTTTATCGGAGCGTCTCAAAAAAAATAACCACAAACGATACCCATTGACATTTCTTGAAAAATCGTTGGAAACAAAAAACCAAAATGATTGTTAAAACAGACACTATAATCTAGTCTTTGACAAAATGGCGGACATATGAATTTCACGTTGCGATTGAAAAGGGAAAATCCTTTCGTAATTTGCCCATAAAACAAAAAGAAAACAATGAAATATAATAATCTTATGTCAAAGACTAGATAATTATTGTGGGAGCTTTTTCTATTCAAAGACTTTTTCTAACGATGCCTATGAGCAATATGGTACACACGTGTTGTGAAGGACAGTGATCGACTTTCCCTTCTATTGTAATAGAACAGTTTAGCACCAGTGTTTTTTCGGTTCAGAGTTCAGTTTATATTGAGCCATCGTACATATCACATCGTCATAGCATTATATAGAGTCAGTATCAATAGTCATTTATTACACGTATTTTTCTAATATTTTACACATTGATTCAGGCGTTTTTCTGCTGCAATTTATGTTTTAAATAAAAGTCCTTTTTAATCATTAATTCCAACAATTATGTTTACAATAAGCAGACAAAAATTCAAGGTAATCGCTTCATTCGTTTTACGGATATTTTGGATACCAATTTGAAAAATGTCGTTTGCAGAAAAACTTTTTAAAATATTACAACACGCAATTCATCGATTTACACGGGATCGTCAATAGTGAAAATCTTCTACGATGGATGGAATGCCAAAATCAGCTTGATTTTGTTGTCGACGACTTAATCTTCCTTCTTTTGACTGATCCTACGCGCGGATCCCTGCTTCTATTAGGTGGCGAACATCTTTTTTGCAGCGTAAAAATGCGCGTGGATTCGAACAGAAATCCTTAAAGTATTCATTATTTGCAATAACGATGAAATGCCGTTGCTGAACAGGCATGTTGCTAGAAATGCAGTAATATTAACAGTGAATACCCCGCTGTGCATTATTTTTGGAGCTATTCTCCAAACAAGCTGGTTATAAATTTAGTTATTATACTGCGTAAAACAGCCGACACAGCGCTCTAATAACGTGTCCTTACTAAGATCGTCGTATATTGGATTGATGACATTCACAACTGCTGTTGGTAATACCGAATAGTCATGACTAAAATCACTTAGTTCCCCTTAAGCTTTTCCTTGTTGCCACTTACACCACGATTCAGAATCTTCGGGGTAATATTGATGTTAGGGATTTTTGTCTGTAGAGCCGTAGTGGTTAAAAATTGGTCAGAATTTGCCGTGCACTCTTTCCGCCATAACTTCTTTATTTATTGAAAAATTTACTTGAAATTTTCCCACATATTCTACGCTACGACCCAAGCAAAATGCAAGAATGGAAAAACGACTTCTTTTGACCATTCTAGGTGTATATGCTCCCTTAATCGATTCAATATGCGAATGAAGTGTCTGATCTATAACGTTAAATTCGGGGGTTGATGTCTATGTTATTTAAGATCCCAAAAACAACATTAATTTTCCTTCTAAGTTGAACGATTTTGATTCAAAGGGTAGTTACATGTTTCTGAGGCAATAAATTTGAATCTTTAAAATAATCTAGAGACCTCAATTTTTCTTTGTGAATCTTCGATAATCGAGCTATTTATCCTTATACTGTCGATCGTACAACTTGTAGAGTTATCGTTGCATTTTAAATATAAATACTACAATTTTTTTTAATTTAATTTATTTACGTGACTTACTTAAAGAGTGATCCTTACTTAATGTTAGTTGCAAATGTAGTAATGTAATTCTTAGGCGACAAGTGTATTGTTTCGAGACTCTTTCATGTCGATGAATCAACCACACAGCACAATCTGACTTATGATGAAAATGCTTGTGCAAATTTCGTCACATTTATGGACGTTCCTTAAGTTGCCTCCTTCCTTTTAATACAGACAAATTTCAATCACTTTAGCCGCTTAATGCAAGCCAAACGCTTATCTTAACATATTTTGTGAAGTAATTTTTTTTCGGATTTAATCGTCGCAGTATTTGTTTCGAATTTTTAATTAATATTTTACCAAAGAAATTTCAGTCTTCTTTTCATTCCCTATGCAATTAAATTTTCGGAGGCATACCATTTATAAGAATGGAATTCATTTTGCGCGGATACAAACAATGTGCTGGCCTGTTGCTGATGTAATTAGCTGTTCGATGTGTGCCCAAGGATTTATCATTTTCGAATTGAAAATGCTTGTTTGGCAATTAGAACAATTTAATCATTCCAAGCGTCAAATTCTTCGATTCGCTTGGACTGCAAGCATGAAACGTGTTTCGAGTTTATGATCTGAGAATAAGGCACAATAGGTGTGGATTATGTTTTTTTTCCTTTCAAGGATTAACATAAAATATTTCGTGCGTCTTTTGTTTGGTGTACTTTTGTTGATATGAAGGAAGCAATACTACGATTATAGAGTTCTTTGTTCCATCTTTTATTACGTAAAAGGCACCGATTAGTAATTTGGAAAGCTATTTTACATGCAATGAGTTCACGGTATCAATGAAAAATCTTGCAATTCGAACAGATTTTATAGAAAAACAGAAACAAAGGGTATTGGCTTTTCTCAGTTCAAACCTCAGGCTATGAACGCTTTCGTCTTGTTTTCATTAACAGGTTGATTGCCAAGCATAGTTTATGAAACCTTAAAATGTATATAATCATTTATTTTGGGTTTTCGCACCTCCGTGTCTAGTCAACAACCCGCCCACTAGTGTGCTTTTTGGTTCGCAACTTTGCTAACACTATTTTTTGCACATTTAATGGAGGTTCTTGTTTCCAAGTTTCTGGCCGGTACCATTGTGCCGACCACCAGAGTGACCACCAGAGCTTACACGTTTTCCCGCTACGAGGCAGATCAGCTGGCTGATCAATACTGACTGACTGTAGCCTGACTGACTGTAGCCGTCAATTGAGCTCCAGCACTTGCCCGAGTAGGTTGTATTTGTTTATGTCAATAAATATACTTTGTTAGAAAACGTGCATATCTTTTCTAACCTAACACCATCATAATTAAATGTGCAAAAAATAGTGCTAGCAAAGTTGCGAACCAAAAAGCACACAAGTGGGCGGGTGTCGACTTGACACGGAGGTTCAAAAACCCAAAAAAAAATGATTATATAGAATTGCTACGTATGCATAATATACGAAAAATTGACAGTCATTATACTATGCGGATACAAATAATTTATAAAAATAGTTGAAGTATAATCAGCTTAATCCATCAATAAGCATAATCGTGGTCGTGCTGTCTGGTGGCGGATGGTAAATGACAGCACCTGAAGAGGATGCCGTCCGTCACCCCGAAACCACACTTCCCATTTAACTTAAAATGTAGTTCTTGCACATCCAATCCAAATGGGTCGACAAGAAAATTCAAAATTTTGGTACTGTATGTCCAATTGAGTGGAGAGGAAGGACTTTTTGAAACATTGAAGTTAGAGCCATTTATGAGGCTGATATTTTCATAACGGACATGTACATACGCTTTAAAAATTGTCGCAGTCAATTAGAATGAATGTTGTCGCTCTGGAAAATATAGCGAGTTCACAAGATTTTGGTCAGGCACACAGAGGGTGTACACGTATCCACCCATTTGGGTGTACATGGCAGTGACCCTGTTAATAATTTAATGATTTCATATGTGCATATCTATGAAAATAATAAATAACATTGTTCAACATTGAACTAAATCATGAAAATTTTTACTAACTGCCTATAATCATATTTAGACAATGTTTACCCATCCATATCATGATTCTTTCAGACATCCTTCAAAAGAGTTTCTGCCTTATTGCCAGCAAATTCTTGGTCAATTGAATGTCACGGTATTTACACACGCTTTTATTGTCGCCTGATCAATTCCTTGCCTCATCATTTAACGTAGGCAAATAGTAGGGGACAGCTTCAATGGGCGTCGGGTGCAACATGAGCACTTTTCAATGATTAATACTGTCGGTTTTCCTTCGAAAATGAGTCCACACTCGCCGGGTAATATGCTTCGACAAAGACGGATAGCCTCAGTATGAATGGCGAGGCTGAAGGTTTAGTAAATGGATGCACAGGTAGTCATGAACGGGACAATGGCGGAATAAATAATCCTCGAGTGGATAACAAGAAACTAGAACGTAGCAATGAAAAGCCAATAATGCGCTGACCGTGAAAGGAAAATAAGACGTGAAATAAGAACTTTATGGCTCTGCAAACCCATATTAGGTAAACACACTTTACCTTGTGCGGCTACAATCCGTAATTTTAGCTTTTTTGTTTGTTTGTTTACAAATAGGAGAAACATTAGCAATGATATTGAAAATTATTGCTGGGCGTTCTGTGAATTTACGCAAAAATACTTAAGCATGTTTTAAATAATAGTTGATTGTTGTATTTTGTTAGTGTTTTAAGAAGGAACCCTGTCGACTTCTGCCGATGAAAAATTAAAAAAAATCTTGAACGATTTTTACTTGGTGGCGAAAATTATTCAACATTAACAGTTCTTCTTCTGTGAAGATCTTTAACCAATATCGGTACACCTTGCAGGTAAAACATGGTAATTTGTATGATTATCAGTAGTACACTACATGAATTAAATTTAAATTTATTTCGATAAAGGTAATCAAATTTTTTCTTGGAAGAATTAACTAGACATAACTAGGAATTAAGGTATTCCAAGGAGTTAATGCGTCATCACCAACCTGGCATCATGATTCAACCGTAGATAGCTTCGATGGTAGTTTCGAGCAATTTCTTAATCAGATATAAAAATGGTGATTAGGAAGATTATCGGCATTTGTTCAAAGCCGTGTATTTTCGTTTCGAATTATTCTGTATGGAGTTGCTAATACTTGTCCACCATAAAAAAATCAGATTTGTATATTCACACATTTCTAAATGTTAACGTTCCAGAATTTCCAAATTTGAGTGAATGATCCAATGAATTGATAAAGACCTAACAATTTTTTTTGCCATTCAATATTCATAACTCGGTTGTGTGTCACTTCTCATGATAATGCAATTTTCATAAAATATTTTATGCAAGTGAGAATTGAATGATTGAATTTAGTATCATTAAGCTAAGTTCGAAGGTTTGGGTATTCGATATTTCCTAGGAACTTCTCTCAATGCCACGCTAAATTTGAATTTATTGAATCGAAAACCTCAATGTAAATCGCGCAGATTTACAAATTATTTGCGATATTTGCATTTGAAATCTGCATTGTTCAGATTCATTCATTCGAGTAAATCGCATTAAAAGATCATTAAGAAGGTTTCGTGTATCTAGAAATTAACCCTCCGAGAATACACCTATTTTTATGATCACGGACAACAATTTGATCCCATACATTTTTTGAAAATTTGCCATTAAACAATGATTGGATCGATTGCCCTGAAAAAATTCTAAGGTATACTTAAGACTCGATAAAAATAATTTATGCAATATTTAACTATTTTTGATGTCTTTAGCATGGTTAAGAAAATTGTCGAAATTTTTTTTTCCATAAAAATGAATTTTACGAAAAGATTATAACGTTTTTAATTTTTAATAACCTAAAACCTAAAAAATTGTATGAAAACTTCCAAAGTATGCTTAAATAATAATAAGAATTAATCCTTTAAAAAAAGATATATATTTTAAATTTGAAACTAGTGCATTTTTTGAGTAGGAAAATACGTGAATTTATTAAATAAAAAAAATATTTCATTATCAATGAAGAAAAGTCCTGAATAAATTTGTATTTTTAGTTATAATTATAAATATGAAAACATTATTATTCGCTGCCACAATCGTGGCATTTTGCACGCGAGAAGGCAAATTATACGATATCGCGTTTTTTAGTATATTAAGGGGTTATACCTATGTGACTTAATTTTTTTTTCCAATTTTTTTTATTGGCTAAAACTATGCTAACACATCCCTAGAATTGAAATCAAAAAGGTCCAAATACTAATATACTTCAGAAAATTTTTGAGAATCAATTTTCTGAAGCAACTCCAATGCTCGAAACACGTAAAATTTGCTCGCTTTATACTATATAGTAATTAATATATACTGTATAGGGCACGTTCCTTCGTAAACGACGCTAGGAGAGTTTCTGTTTACTCGATCAACTACACGCTGCATTTGAGGTTAAAGTACTATGTTTTGATTGATATTTTTACTGTTGTTTTGTATAAAAAAGTGTTAGAAATGAGTAGTAAACTGTACAGTGGCCGTAAAGGCAGTAAAGCAAGCAGTTCATCGCAGAAGCGCAGCAAGATCAGCAACAGGCATCCGCCTAATCGCCATTCGTTTGAGACTCATTAGGATTGACTGCTGGACCTATTTTTTACAATTTCTGCTTAGAAACAGACGCCGAGCGAATAAAGGCTGCTGAGCGCTCAATTTTCGACGTTGTAAAAGAGGCGAGACGCGGCCTTTTAGTGTCAAGAAAGGACGATGAGGAGAAATCGACGGTCTTGGAAGGCCAACTGTATGGTGCTGGGATAGCAGAGTAAAGGTTAAAAAAATTGTATATAGTAAAATTTTGAAAATCCACAACTTTATAAGGTTTTGAAACTTCAAACGCGTTTATCTCGAAAGTGTATTTTTGAAATTTGCCGGAAACGAAACTCTTTTAGTTTTCACCCGAATGACTTGCCGTTATAACTGTAGCTTCTTGATATGATTATCTAGTGAAGTACACACGATTTTAACGATTGGTTTTGTTTAAAAAAAGTTATAAACAATTGAAATCATTTTTTTGGGTCGAAAATGCAATTTTTTTGTTAAATGGTCGCCATTTTGCGAAAAATCGATATTAAACTATTATCGTGTGTACTTCACAAGCAAAACTCATGGAGTTTATGAAAAAAAAATTATTGTTCCAAATGCAGATGGGGCTGAGAAACTTGTCCGGCCGCGGAACGTCTTTTGTAAATACTAGTGACTTTGAATTGCACTACAGCCGCCATTTTGTATTAAATTTAAAATAAAAAAAAATTTTTGCACTCCCGAAAAGTTGCCCTTGCCCAATTGATATATTATTTATAAAAGCTTTTTTTTTCAAAATCCTTGAAAAAAAATCTTGAAAAAAGGCTTGTTTTTTTAGCCTTCACATAGGTATAACCCCTTAACACACGTAATTGACTCACGACGTAAAATTTACAATTTTTTTTATTTTAACAATGTTATAAAAATTGTCGCTAGGTACACACCTGGATCATACTGACTCAAGACTGTTTTCTAGCGTTTCTCAACGACAACTGTACTTTAGTGTGCACAGTAAGGACTATGCGAAGCGGTCGAAACTATAGTCAAAAACTTGAACTATATTACCAGAGCCGAAAAGACCGCCTACTTTTCGAATTACTTTACGAGTTTTTCGAACGAAAATTTTGTTGTGGATCAGATTGACCTAGTGTGATCTCAGACGGTTAAGCTAGGACGCACCCTAAACCTGAATGGCGGCTGTCTTCAACAAAGATATTAAACCATTGCATATCGACCCTTAACTGTCTCACTTTCGGTCTCAATCAAAACGCTCCGAGCAATCTCAATATTCGATTTTTAATTTTTCCGGTTAAGTAGAAGTAGCCAAAAAATCAATCGCAAGATTTGAAGCAAACATACGAAGTGAACCTTTTAAAAACAACTATATTACCGCCACATGTGACCAGAAAGTGATACGTGCATCAACCATAGAATCGGTAACAAATATTAATTGAGTACATGCATATGCAATTGTTTGCGAGGAAGTTTGACCCAGGCAAATTATAATAATTCTAGCTCATAGTACTTATATCTGTACCATAATTGTAATATCTGATGAATCAAATGTGAATTAAAAATTGACCAATGATAATTTGCCAGCATAACCGCATGCTGCAATGCACTCAATTAGCCGTGCGATAGTCATATTTGAGTGTGCAAATTATAGCCCCTGCATTGTTTAATGTGTGATCTAAAGTTTCTTTTAGAACGATTTCCACACAACACAAAATATGGTGTCAGAAAATGTTCGTGTTAGTCGTTAATTAACCATGCATCTAGTGCTGTTGTATTTACAGCAAATTACGTGCTTAGGTAAACGCACATTTAATATGTACTCCTGGCGAAATATTAATAAACCGACTAATAATAAATCAAGTTTCCTCAAAGGAGATAGTGACGTAATAAATCAACACAACATATTTTTGGGACATATTTAGCCCTGTTAGTCCCATTTTCAATAGACAATTAATTATCAAAGTGTTATTTATGAATGTCTAAATAAATAAATGCTGAACCGAATTTTAACTAAAATAAAACAACATAATGAATTTATCTGGTTCAGAATATTCCGTAATTACCAAATGAGTTCTTAGAACATGACTGATAGATGTATGTACACAACACGCATTAAATCGCAACACTACGTAAATAAACGTATTTTTAGATTCACCGACGAAAACATACAAAATTTATTTGAGTTGGTTTTGAATGAAACGCAGTTTTTCTTAAAGAGTTTGTCCTAATTTGAGTGTTGGTTTCAATGTGTTTCGATTTATAACAATTCCATGCATTTGCATAAAGAAGAAAAATATCTTGTATTATCAATTAGAGATTTTATTTTAGGACTTACTACAATTAACGTCACAAAGTTGTAATTTTACAGGTACTTTAAGCTTAGGGCGAAAATTAATCAAGATTAAAGCAATCTCTTTTCTTAGATTTAGATGTACTTTTTATGTGTAATAGTCTCATATTTATTAGCTTCTAAGTATATGGGATGTTCTTGTAATCCATTCAAACCATTGAAATCTTCAACAAATCTTTACGTTTTAACGTAAAAAAAACAATTGGCGTTTTCTTATAAAGCAGACAGGATTCGGTATCGTTGTGTATGGCGGAGCCCTATTGTTGTGGCGTCAGGCATGGAAACATAGAAAGGGGTTTTAATTGAATTTTACGTGCTTGTGAGGTATCGCTAAAAAGAACTTTGCTGGCAGAGTATACATATATTTTTCGACGATTTAACACTTTGAAAGGCAATCAAGATCATAGGTTCGAGACATATTTTGTTACCGGAACTATCACAATAAAGAAACGATTTAAGTGAGAGGCTGCAAATTAAATCCAATCCTGAGCCTTGACAAAAAATACTAAAAACTGTTTAGTATACAATATAAAAATAGTGAATTTTTAACTATAATTTTAATTTATGTTTAATTAATATTTAATTACAATTTTAATTTATATTCAATTATAATTAATTGACCAGTTTTTTTTTGTTAGTAGGTTTGACTTCGTTGCATTCACCATGGATAGTGCGACGTGGCTGGCTAAATTTCAATGCGTTTTTGGGACCATCCCAACACATATTAAAAATGTACATTACGACACATATACAGAGATCAGGGAGGATATCCACTTTTTGAAATAGATCGTGGACAGAGGTTAAAAAAGAATAACTCTGTCTACCCTTGCAATATATTTTATTGATAGGCCATAAGCAAACAAAAAGCAAATTAAAACACCAAAAATATTCATTAAAATGCAATTTCGGGAACTAGATAAGTCAGGATCGATGTATGTACCTTGAATAGAATTTTGAGGAAAAAAAATTGAGTGACTATTTGAAAACAGTGGATACGAAAAACCCCATTTGTAGAATTACTGTCAGTTTGTGACTGTATCTCACGGAAACCTTTGGACATAATTTGGCGAAACGTATCATAGTGATAGCTGATATCCTGACTGGGATACTTTTTATCTCAGTAAATGATGTAGTTTATTTAAGAGTAAAAACCGGTATCTCCAGATTTGAATCTCGCGCGTAAAACTGAACACAGTTTACAAATGTATCAATGGCAACATATCGTCAAGTGGCATGCAATGAAATTTTCTAGACTTGGATAGTCGGGAATATGTAAGCGGACGGATAGGAGCATTTATTGGATGTCATATCAGGGTTTGCCACCTCAAATTAAGGAGTTTTTTTATGACAGTTGAAGCAAAAAAGGTCTTTCAACATGTTTAATTCTAATTGTACTGATTTCTAGAGAATCTCAATAACCATGATAGTTTTGATACTAATATTTACGTTTTCTAGGAAAAGAAAAAAAAATTCTAAAAGCTTAAGAAATGAAAAAATCATGACAACTAAACTATGCATAACTTAAAATCCACGTGAAAGTTGCAGGCACAACAAGTAACAAATAAAACTAGAATGCACTTCGAAGATAAAAATATGACCAAGGGACACATGCATAGTAAATGGAAATGTGGGCAAGAAATTTGAAAGTGTTACATGCCAGTACCGGTGACCGGCACGGCAACAATGAAGAATTAAAATGCCGGTCACCCTATGTCACCAAATTTTGTTAATACATTCAAGGAAATGACCGCACTCTCGGAATTTTTCGAGTTTACAAAAAAGCATATGATCAATCGTACTAACCTATTTCATAGACTATAACCATGTCACTAGTATTTGAAATTCTGCACACCATTCTTAACAACTTTCACGGAAAAATGTTTGGTAGGTTCTTCGAAGGCTCAACAGAAATAATTTCTCTCGATTCGCTCGGACATTAAAAAGAAAACTACAGCTGAACGGAAGTTCAATATCGCTGTTAATTTGGACAACCTTATAGATGCAGACATAATGTTGTTAAAGTTGAGGCAACTAACAAATATTATCATGAAGAATCCTAATCTTAAACTTTTAGACTAAAAATTTTCAAACCGGAACTGGATTTAAAACCAATTAAGTGCTTATCCCCATTATGTCTTGTTGAGCTACACGAGACATTATTAAAATAATAAATATTTTATACATACAAACATTTTACGGCTCAGTGAAAATATGACCATAATCTTCGCCGTTGGATGAATTTGGCTTTGAAACAACAAAAATAAATTAAAAATCTGTCTGGAGGCATACATCACGAACATATTTTAAATGCAGCTAAAAGGATAGCACTTGGAAGGATTGACGAAACAATATTTGATAAAATAGGGCACAATGAAGCTAAAAAGTCTTTCATTGTGCGAAAATGCACAAAGAAGTAGTTCGTCAATATCATGGAAATAGCTGGTACTATCACAACTGAACCACTAGAGTAAAACAATCGGGATTTCGTGGAAACTTTAATTGGGAAATGCACTCTGTGGTCGGTAAACAATTTTCGAAAAAAAAATTCACCGCGACCATTGCATTTCTGTATGAATTTTTATCCGGGTTTCGATTCATGACACTTAATCGGCTCAAATCGAGTGCTCTTTGGATGTTTAGTACGCAGATCGACTCATGGCTGAGGACGACTACTAGTTGCCCCAAATCGATTTATAGAAGTACCATGGCTAAAGTCGGTATTAGATCCATAAAGGAGTTTAGTAAAAAATATCATCAAAATATATCATCGTAGAAATTTATCTACTTGAATGACGTGAAACTGAATAATGAAATTTTAATTGGCCTTCAAATTAGAAAAAAATATAATAGACTTTCGAAAGAATTTTTATAAACAACAGTTAAAAAAATACATTGCGAACTTTCCATGAATAAAACGACTACACAATCTTCAGATAACAATGTAAACTTTGCTCCCTAATTTTTCATTTCGGTTTTTTTCAAGTAAACTGTTGCTTCGTTCGTGGTTGCATAGATGGAGACGGAATACTAATCAGAATATAATTTGCCGATACTTTTTGAAATCTGAGCAAATGGAAACGTGACGAACATTATAAAAATGCCGGTTATAATAATCAATGACATCAAAAAAATTGATTAGACTTTTTTATGTTTATGGATTTTTGAAAACTTGTGGCGAACGAATTACTGTATGAACCTGGAATCGACGACTCGCTGTAAGTCGCTAAAAAATAACTTTAATTAATTAAATCGCGATAAAAAAAACTTTAAACGCGTTTTTCTTGAAATTTTGTTTTCCCGTGCGTTAGGCATGATTTCTCCAGAACGAATCTACCGATTTTGGTGAAACTTTGCACAGTTCCCTTTTATAGTAATGACTCGTGCTTGAGCGAAGGAATTTAAATTCGTTCGACTCATTTTTGTTTTATACGAAAACAAAATATTTTAAAAACGATGAGAATCGGAAAAATGCTTAAAAAAAATGAGATGAAAATTCATTCAAACCCATTTCAAGCCTTAAAAAAATTGATTCGATTTTTTTTATGTTTATGGATTTTTGAGAACTTTTGTACAAAATAATTCTTATGTTTTTAATGTTTTTGTTTTCGAATTTGACCAAAAATTTTAAATGAACATGAATTGTACTCAAAATTCATTTGATTCTTTTCTTTCTTTCAAAATTAAAGAATTGAGCTAGGTTTATTTTTCGAAAATTACAGCTATGTTAAGAGATAGTGGGCGACTTAAATCACGTCAGATAAAAAAAAATAAAAAAACTTAGGTAATATTTGCATATATTCACATCACACATGACGTTCTTCTACTACCATCTAAAACGGCGACAAACTTGAATTTAATTAAATTTTTACCGTTTTTGTTTTGCTAAAAAAAAGTTTTTAGGGTTAGAAAGATTTTCAGCAGGATTACTTTCAATTAAATTTAGAGAGAAAGTAGAATTTTTAGATTTAGAAATAGACCAAGCAGAGATTCCTACATTCTAAAAATAAGCCAGTTGAATAAATATATACCATACTGAAAAGAATATATAATATATATAATGTAAACACTAAATTAAGAAAGATTCTTACCGGATTTTCTACATGTTTGCAGAAAGTGTAGTCTACTGCAGGACTGGGTAAGTATCTAAAGGACCTATTCGCGCTATTGATGCGTTAGGGCACGCAGTAGACCATGATAGGTTGCGCTCAGGCAACATTAACAATACCTGGCCTTATGTGTCCAGGGAATATGGTAGATGGTTTGCATGCTATTTTTATTTTTGCCTGCATTGATTAAACGATTTTATTTTTGGGATAAAATCCGCGTTGAGTTGTAATTTTAATCCTCGGGGTTGTTTTGAACCACAATTTTTAAGTTGGTTTTTGCGCGTATGATTAGTGTTGATAGTAAAATAGGAGATATAGCCTTAAATGTTGATATAACTGGATTCGGTTCTATTTTTATGAGTTCGGGATTCCATATGATTCCAGCTTAGCGGTGATAAAATCTCACGTAATGAGATTTAGCGAAGGCTATAAAGGAACGATTAACGTTCGCATATCCGCAATCACCCCAGTCTAGACTCTGGAATGTCGCCTTCACAACGTTTTTACGTTCTTTGCCTCCTCTGAGCGACCACTAAGTCATTGAGGCAAAATACTTGTTGAATTTCAACTTTGAAATACATACTTCAGTACAAATTATAATCGATTGTTAGAAGGAATCTTACTTTTATCAAATTAATTTTTGAATTTAATGGTTGTAAATTCATCTTCAGAAGCTAAAACTGAAATAAACGCTATGATAGCGAACTTCTATTTAATTTTTGATTATGGTAGCGAGTACTGCTCTAATTGCTTAGGTTTTTCCACACATAAGTGGAAAAAATTGCAAGAAATAAACGTCGATCAAACGTATTTGGATTGAGAATCTTTAAATTTTCGCAGATTCAACGAATATGATTCTATTTGGTCTTAATTAATATAAACAGAAAGCATAAAACCATTGAGCCGTTACAATTAGTACATCTGCAGAAGTGGAAAGGATTTAATCTTCCATCATTAAGATGGAAAACTGAGTAGGATCAATTAGATACAATAAATAATATGGAAACGTCGCATGACTTCACAATGCAAAGCTAGTACAAAAGAACAGCCTTTGTGTGCTGTAAGATTAATCTGACTCGATGAGTTAGATGTTTGGATCTAAGTCTTCATGCAAATGCTATTTTAAATTCAATGATTCTAATTACAATATTAACCTCTTTGACACGGTCTCGTTTCTCGTAGTCTATGAAAGATGCATTTCCATCCTCGATTCGTAATTGAATTACAGCTCCAATTGATTGACTATCTGGCGCGTCCAAAGATGTACGAATTGTTGCAGGCTCCGATTCATCGGTTATTCCTCCCAATGTGGTCGACGATGATTCATTAAAGCCAGCTGAATCTATCTTCACATCTTCTGCACTATCCGTACTATTGGACATAGTACGGTTGCGATTTCGAACACTTCTAAACTCGGCCACATGGGGACTTTCCGTTTGCAACGAATGCTTCCAATAGACGTTACGGGGATGGTAACCAGTCTCGTAGTCACTCGCTTCGTCGTTATCTTCGCGATTCACGTCCATCGAATTAGGACCGTGCTCATTTAGGCGAACCATTTTCGAATAGTTCAGACGAATCGCCAAGGTGACACCGGTTATGGCAACAAGTGCTATCAACGCTAATATACCGACTATCACTAAAATTGGCACTTTAAAGTACTTCGCGCACATTTTTTCGTCTTTCGAGGACCTTCCGACACCTAAAGGATCCTGTTGCACAAGTGGATCAAAGTAAATCGTTGACACACTTGTGGGGCTTGTTTTGATTTTTTGGAACATTTGGTCGACGAGGCTTCAACAAATAATAACCGTGAACTAATATTAAAATTTAAAAAAAAACACGAACAAAACAAGCAGTACGTTGCAGGGAAAGCTGGTGTGCCTGCAGATTTGCACGCTGTGTATGGAAAAAGCGAGTTGACAAGGTCTCTAATTGATGTAAATAGTACTGGCCACGACAGAGGACTGCCATTTGAAATGATTTGTACATTTTCAATGTCGCTCTCAGTTTTGTACTTTATTCGCATGGTGAAATCGATTGGAAGCGTAAGCTCCAGCGAATTATATAGCGAAGTTCATAAAAAGTTATTATATCACTAGTGGTGATGGTGTTATCAATGTCGCGATTACAAGGAAAAACAGGCTTTATCAGCGATGACATCATAAAAGAGCCGTTGGGCTGTAAAAAGTGCAGCCATTTCGAGTGCTACAATAGCTCTGACTATACACTTCAGGTTACTATATGAGCTGATAGAAGCTGATAAGGAAAATCATTTATGTTTTGAGGCGATTACGCATATTAAATACAACATAATAGAGTTATAACTCCACCATCTCATTTGTACATTTCAACTAATTGCTTCACTAAGACAAAGATGATATTCAGTTGTGTTTTAAGCATAGACTTTCTTCAATAATTTATGAATTATTTTGCCTTTGTAGATCTTGAAACTCAGAGTATTTTAGGTATCTTGCATGATGAAATACTTGCAGATTGCGACCAATTCTATTCCTTCTGCAAAATAGCTTGTACATAGAGTTTTCCTAACTGAAACTCAAGGCCATAAAAGAATCTAAGTGAAATATGAATTGATGATAATCCCAAAAAACCAGCTCATTCTAAACTGCATGGCAAAACAATACATAGACTTTCTTAAAATTCAGATCTAGAACCGAAATAACGAAAGCCACGGAAACTTGCAGGACACCGTGCACGCAACAAGAAATCAAGAAGGATACATGCTTTCGTTGCCAATTCACTTATAAATTTATGCGTTCCTCATGATTGTTTTCGGTTCAGCTCAGCACACGCAGAAATCATAATAGGGAAATAGCATAATTTTAATGAAACCATAGCACCAAACGACCTCGTCAACCAACTTTCCCGGCTAACTGTGCTACGTACCACCATTCGCTACATCGCTGGAAGCTATTTCACTTTGTTAGGGAAGAACCGTACCGTAACAAGGAATATTTGTATTGTTCACTTTACACTAGCAATTGGCCTGTTTCCTTCAACTGAATAATTAAAGAAGGCACGTGAGAACGAAGTAAATAAGGGAGTTAACGACATGTTTATCCTTCACGCGCTTTCACAGCGAATCACAAACACGTATTTGTTGTATCTCTACATAACATAAATGCGGAAACAATGCAGGATAACTGCAGAATTCGGGAACAGGTTTCTGAATTTGGATAGGGTCAAAGTACGGCATAAGTAATCACTATTTGGGATCACCACTATGATGACGCTCTCCTTGCACGAACTTCTAGCGAATGCACCTCATTAGGCGCGTGCACATATTATGCATTCACAACCATGTCAACAAGCGCGAAAGCTTTCACAGTAAAGACAAACCGCCAAATAATTGGCAGCCGTGCAGTAGTTCCGTTTTCGCGTGCACAACTGAAACCTCCGCGTTTTACCAGCAAAAGTCATCTGAATCCCTCCATATAGAAGTGCGATTCTGGACCTAGACCTGGACTCCCCAGTCCAATGGTGTGCATGGCGGGTAAGTTCTGTTCCGTTACTGCATCCGAATCGAAACTTTTCCCGTCATCACACGGACTGGGTACTGAATAGGATAGCAGTGGTCCTTGCGGGCTAGTGGATACCGACTATAACTTTGGGTGCTCCACGACACGGATGGGCTGGCTCTCCTTTCCTTCGCGTCACACTGTCTTCTGCTGACTTTCAACCACTGTGTTCAGTCGAGATGTTTTCATTAACCAGTGGAGAACGACCATAGGAAAAATTCAGTGTTATGTATCTATAAATAAAGCGTATCTATGTTTAGTTCAGGGGCTTTCAGTTGAATGCTTGCGAAACAGTCGCATGGAAAATGGCTCGTGCATTCAAGGGTTTCGGTTTTATTGGGCGAAATCAATAGATATGTATATGGCTTCAAATGTTTTATAACCATAATTGACATTGAAATATGATTAATAAACAATGGTCACATCAGTGTCGTGACGATATTTTCGCTGGTTTCAATCTATTCATTATTTTATGCACGGTTTGTTCTATTCAGAATTCGTATTCGAGGTTACTTGCATGCTGATTTTTCTGAAGTCAATATTATACAAATTTAAAACAAGCACCCTGTTACGAGTAAGTATTCATACTCTTCTATTCGTCAATATTTCGAAAGGACAAATGCAATACCCTTCCATGGTGAACGTTTTCGCAAAAGCATTTTCTCCTGTACACTTGAGTGAATATTTTAACAATTTATAGTACGTTTATCATTTAGATTTCGGACAGTCAAAATATGCTTGCCTCAAACAATTTGACAAATTCGAAAGCCAAAATTTGAATGTTTCATCAATATTAGTGTTTGACAGAGTTTAACCATTCACGAAATATATTTAAATCATCTAGAAATCATGCAAAACCTACATAATTCATATATATTAAAAAGGTGCTGCCAAGTCCTGGTGGTATTATGCATCATATTCTATTCTATTTTCCACATAATTTGCCTTGCAACAATAAACATTTATTATACCTTTTTTTAATACTGAAATAAAACTGGTAATAAGCTTAAGCTTAAGCCTGGCGACACTACATTCATACTTTCTTCTTTTAAAATGGAAATAGGCCCAATCTTAAGAATAAAGTGCATTTTCAAATAATCTGACGGTTGCTTCTCGAACGATAACTAATACAAATTCGCACCTTCTTATTCACTCCTCGAAAATATATATTTTATGTCAAAGAACAATCATCATAGCCTATCTCTTGATTTTGAGTTTTGACAAAACGATCGCTTCTTAGCTTGCTTTCGTCTTTGCCCAATTTTAAACCCCTTCCTTAATACGTCAAGTAATTTTTGGAGCCTTTATTGGTATCTTACAAGGAGAAGGCACGACCTCGTCTTCTCAGATCTGGATGAAATTTGGCATATTAGTAGAAGACGTTAAGGATATTCGATCCCTAAAATATAAGACCACAACAGCTCTCCCCAAATTTGTATAAAAAAGCCTTTAAAAGTTTTAGCGTCGCTTCAATTAGTAAGTTTTTATGTCTGTCAGAAGCGGCGCAGTGTAGGGAGCACCTGTGCTGCGATCAAGAGGTCGTGTATTCGATTTTCGGTCGATGTTTTCTTCCTGAAATTTTTTTTGAATGTATTTAGTTTTAAGCTAAATCAACACCTTAAAACTCGTGCCTTCTCCTTGTTAGAAACAAAGAGGGAGAATGTTCAACGTTGAGGATGTCTCAAAATGTCAACTAGAACGCAACCCAAAGACGGTAGACATATTGATTTTCACGATTTCCACTTCTTTCAGTTTTTCATTTCAATTCTGAATTATTATTCTTAATATTACTTTTAGTATATTATTTCAATGACATTTTCAAGGGGTTTAAAGTGATCACGTTCAATGTCTTCAACGGATAGTGTAAAAATAAATAAAAAAAACGACCAATAAAGTTTCAGAAAATGTTTTAACAATAGAAAAACTGATTTCTATCAGCTTTTGCTAGCTATTTTTTTCCATAACCTCTGGATTTGTTCAAAGAAAAAGAACTTGTGAACCTTTTGTACAACGGTCAATCTGTAACGCTAGAAATTTGTACAGTGAGCAGTAAAAAGTTATTGAAAGAAAAGAGTCAAATGGAGCCGGGATTCTACAGGATGCTGGTAAAGTCGATGACTTTCAGACCGAAAATAATGACTAGAATTACAGAATTTAACACTAAATACTAAATGATCAACCAAGCGAAGTATGATGGATTTCTTTGAGGCTGTCCGACTTTCGGTGACGCTTGATTTTCGTTCTACTTTCCTCCAAAGCTGTGAATTTTTATACTTTATTTTATAGATATGTGCTTCATAATATACTACCTATTTGAAGTTTCCATGACTTAGACTACGAGCGACTGTGTAATCAATATTTCTTTGTAACTTTCTCATCGCATTTTTGAAAGCGAGGTAGCCTATTTTGTTAAAATATAAATTTAGAATGAAGCTATAGTTTTTATGATTTTCATTTTGAAAATTGAAATTATCCACAAATCTTGCATTAACTCTTTCAGGCTGGGTGGTTAGTAACACTAACCACCTAATTAAATTTTTTAAATGGGAATACATGCTATCTAACAAACAATGGATGAACTATCCTAAGCTTACGCTTTCTGCTGCATTTAGTTTAATATATAATTGGTTTCAGTTTTTGCTGATGTGGCTATTTTTTTGAATTCAAAAGTTCGTAATTAGTATTTTTCTAACGTGCTCAAAAAATAATTGTGTACAAATTGTAAGTGGGGGATTTTCTGTCGATACAGTTTGATTTCATGGACTTGAATGTGTTTTGCATTTGTGTGATATTCAGAAGTATATAGATTTGCGTTTCGAATTTAATTCACCTTAGTGCATTAGTCCTTTTCAGCCATGGTGGTTACCATAGCAACTCCCTTGTTTCTCGAAATTCTTAAACTTAATATTTTATATAATCGTATTTTTAAGTTATTTATACCCTAAATACAAACAACATAAAAAAAGAACTATTTTATTATTTATTCAGAAGTGTAACTGAAAGATTTAATACTAAATTTTTAATGATAGATTTAAATAGTTATCAGTGCTTGATAATGTCGTTTCTAACAAACATGTTTGACTTTATTTAATAGAACTTTTTGTATCTCTAGTTTTAGGTAAGGCTGAATGACCTTCAACATAACTAAAATTTTCGTCAGTTTCTTTAATTAAGACGAAAATAATTATCGCACTCTTTAACTATTACGCGCAAATCATTGCTTACGCTTGCACAAATCCGATTTAGAACCACTGATATGTAAATATCAACAAATTCTTTAGAACTTCATGAGTAAAGTGCATATTCATCGTTAAATACAAGCCAGTCTGCAAGTACTCTACGAGTGTCTAAAGCGCAAGCAAAAGCTTTGAACGAGGCACACATCTATTTAAAAGAATCCGAATAGAAAAGATGGTCTCGAAAGAGTTTCCTTTTTCACGGTGGAATGTATCATGTCCTCTTCATACATAAAACAGATAGCAAACGAGCTTTAGTATCGGTAAAGTGCATTTTCAATTCGGCACTGAGCTATGTACATAGGTGCATGCAAATTATCCTTCACCCAGCAGGAAAATTTTCAGCGGCGTTTGATGAAAATTGTCAAATATAAATCAAGTAGGTATTCATTCAAGTTTGGTTCGTTGTTAATTCTGGATAGAGCATTTGATTCGAAGTTTCGTGGAGAAACTTAAATTTCATAAAAACGAGGACGATAGGCGTTAACGAAATTTATGAGTGAATTTTCCTTTTTCGGCAGCTTAGGATGGGAAATAATCTTCGTAGGAACATATTATGCTGACCATTCTCGATACTCTTAGTGGTATTCAGCAATAAATACCTTCTTCTTTAGCTGGGATACCCATTTTGGTGAGCTGCAAGAAAATGCATTACGTTGACAGTGGATGTGAGCAAATTGCAGTCTGCAGAAGAAGTGCATTAAGCATGAGGCGTTCGTGGTGCCCATAGAAGCGCGTCATGATGGCACGCGGCGTGGATACTAACATGCTCCGCAGTAGTCGCACTTTCCAAAGGAGACACGTGTATTCCGCCGAGATAATGGCAATCTAGCAGAAGATAATGCTATCAAGGGGATGGCGCGCGACGCATTAATGAAGAACCAACAATATGAGCCTATGAAGTGAAGGCGCCGTAGAATATGCTTCGTCGTGGTTGCTCGGGGCATTAACGTTTCCGATTGTTTTAATGCATGCCGTGATGGAAGCATCAGCTTTTTAATTAATGACGTCTTATTGATTAATTTTACCTGCCAGTTTGTGGTTGTTACCTTTAATTCGCTGCAGAGCTTTTTTGTTTCACTAGCATGGTAAGTCTCCTGATAATTCCCTTTTAGTTAAATACCTAACTTTTATTTGATATGAAATTTTAAGTATGCGTTATCTATTGATTTTAAGGGGTAACACTACTCTAGAGACCCCCTTTTTCATGATTTTTTGTAAGTAAATAATTAAAAAAACACCAAATCCGCTTATGGTAGTATATTGTATAACTCAAAAAGTACAAAAAAAATTCTTCAAAATGGCGGCCACAGGACCCCGTATTCGGTTGTTGTGTGATCCACTTTTAAAAAGTTACCGGTAAATTTTCTTTCGAACGGTCGCTCCTAGAACAAAACACTAATTTTTTTCTTGAAGTGCATACTAATAGCTAGTGAAGTACGTAGGAGAGTTTTTTAAATCTAATTTTTAACAAAATGGCGCTGTTTTGAAGAAAAAAACACGATTTTTCACACAAAAAATTAGCCGTAAATTGTATATAAAATTAAAAATAAACAATTAATCAAAATTAATCGGTACGTACTTCACTAGATTTTGGTATTTCAAAGTTACTGTCAAAATTTCAAATGGTTCCATGTGCCCGTTCCAAAATAATCTTACCGGTAAGCTTGGAAAAAATGATTTTGGGAAAAACGCGTTTAAAGTTTTTGTAGCGTGCGCGCGGCTCTGGGACACGGTGCAGCAAAGTCTCTCAATTATCCTTTTAGAAATTTTTCCACGCTAGAAAACTGCCGACATCGCATTTTTATGACCCTAAAGTACAATTTAAGCCAATGAAAAAATCGATTTTTTGAAAATCCTAGAGTAGTGTTACCCCTTAAATTGTTGTGAAAAAAATACCGATCAATATTTTTAAATTGCTGTTGCTTTATACAAGACACTATACCTTCCGATTATGTGAAATTAAATTGGCATGTTTCTGCAGTTCACTCAATTTACCTTAACCCTTCGAGTACACAAGGGGTCAATTTGACCCCAGCGGCGACTTTGACCGATCGCAGCGCTTAGGCCTGCGGGAGGGGGGGGGGTACTATAGGCTTCTAAGTGTATTTCTGTGTATTGACTATAAGTTTACGCGGCGACTTTGACCGATCGCAGCGCTTAGGCCTGCGGGAGGGGGGGGGGGTACTATAGGCTTCTAAGTGTATTTCTGTGTATTGACTATAAGTTTACACGTCGTCAGTTGGCGTTGAGAAGCCTTTGAAGCCAGCGTGGGGTCAAATTGACCCCCTTGAGTACTCGACGTCAATTTTGAGGTAAAAATTCATTTTTTTTTACTTTATAAATAGATAGATTAATTTAAAAAGGCCAAAAAATAAGTTTGCAAGTTTTTTTCAGCAATATGGCATATAATCTGCAATCTAGTGTGCGTAATGCTTTGCTGGCTGAAGACACCGATGAAGATTTTAGCGGCAGTGAATCCCGTGCAACAAAGCGTTGGCCAATGCGATACTTTTTTGGTATGCTCGATCAAGCTATCGTGAATGCCAGGTGCTTGTACACTTGTAAATATGCCGGTGACGCTACCAAAAGAAATCTGCCCTGATTGCCTTGAAAGAAGTTGTGGCTCAATTCGCCGAGCCATATCCATGAGAAAAAATAAAGAACACCTGTATGCGTCGACATTCGAAAAGGGAACATATCTTAGGAATAAGTATCTCAACTGTTAAATTGGAACGTGTTCAGTTCAGAAAAAAGCAAGGTGTGCTTTGTGCTCTCGTCAGCAGGACCAAAAAACAAATATGGTGTGCCCATCCTGCAATCGACCGATGTGCGACGATCATCGGGTATATTTATGCAACGATTGTGTTGGGTATATTATATAATTACTTTATTTCTTATTTGTTTTGTCTTTATTTTTGTATATTTAAATACATAAATAAAGGTTTTTCGACTCAAAAATGTAAAAAATCATGATTTTTTACACTCTCAAAATTACCATTACCAATATGCGTAACGAATACCTTTCTTGCAACTTTTTATACAGAGCTAATTTTTTTATTATTTCCTATGTCTTAAGAGTATCCATTTAAATTTTTAGCTCAAAATATTGAAAATTGACGAACTTATGATTTTTTTTCATTTTATATATGAAAATTTTGAAATTTTCAAAATCGCCGCCATCGTAAATATGTAAAATAAATACCTTTTTTCAAGAGCCGCTATAGGGCTATTTTTTCCTTTATTTTGTTGTCTTCAGAGTATCCGCCTAAATTTTTAGCCAAAAATATTGAAGATTAAAAAAGTTACGATTTTTTTTTGTAAAAAAAATGATTTGCGTCGAAACTGATTTTTCAGGTATATTAAGGACATTCAAGGCACTTCTAATGTGTGAGAACTATCAAAAGAGGTTTCAAACTATACCTCAATTTTTTTCAAATGAAAATCTTTAGTGGTGGCGAATCTATAGATGTTCAAAAGTGGTTGGGGTCAATATGACCCCATATGTTCTCGATGATCGAAAAAATAGGTGTGTACTCGAAGGGTTAACACTGTCACTAGCTTCAGTTTGTAATAAATTTATAGGATGCAATTATCCACAGTAACGCGAAGGCGTAGCTTCCTAATGAACAGCGGCGTTAGCTGGACCGGCTCTAAGTGACGTACTGATGCGCTACGGTGGCGGTAGCGGTACTTGCTGGAAAAGACGCATTGTTGGGCCATGTGAGTAGGAATTTGAGGAGTCGTCGTGCAGATCTGTAACTAATAAGGTGTGTGATTTCGAAAATAATAGTTGAGGTAGTATAATAAATAAATAAATAACAAATATTTCTCGGGGTTTTTCTCGTTATATCTCGAATTACACGAGTGGGAAAATAAGACAAAACAGTGTTCTCATGCAACGTGGCTGGGAATTTAACAAGACTTCAGGGACCTTCATTTGACCGCGTGTGCGAGCTATCAAGATTAAGGAAAAATATTTTTAGGATTTAAGTTTCGATGCAATCGCCTTTTGGTGACGAGATCAAAATGCAGAACATGTCGACGACTTTCGATTGGTTTTGAAGAGACAAGCTCCTTGTTGATTTTTATTTTTGTTGTGATTTTGTATGTCTTCAAATTTACGTAGAATCTGCTTAGCCGACTAATTTTTCAATTGGCTGACATCATTTCGATTGGATGTAGTCAAATTATCCAGACTTAACTAAATATTTTTAAACTCAACGTAGACTAGACCGTGTAGAGAAACCACGTAAAATGCTTTTTGTATACCTTCTCAAACGAACATGTCATATTTAATTTTTTTGTTTTGTGCGAATTGTACGTTGTACGTAAAAACGCAGTATTTATGTCACCATATGGTATTCCGATTCTTGGGAAAGTTTTCTTTTGAATATTTTCCTTTTGATAAAGCGGCATTGTTTAATTTATTTTTATTCAAAGCAGCACCTTTACATAGATTGCTTCGAGCTGCTGACAAGCTTACATTTTCTATCCGAAATTCGCTAACTTTTTTTAAAATTACATCATAAAGAAGTATAGATTAATTACTTACATGCAATTTGTGACATATGTACATAATAAGAAGAACCAAGGACTAACCTGAAAAGAGGAAAAAACAATTGAAAATGAATACATACAATTTGAAATATTCAGACGTAATATATTAAGACTATTTTAGTTTTTAATGGAGGGCAAAATATCCAAGTAATGAAATATTCTTCCAATGTGAAACTTTTCACGTAAATTAACTTTTCAAAATTTTGTTCTATGTTTCATAGTGGATTGAATAAGACAAACGTGTCATCTAAATGATTGTAGTGCAAACAGAAATTTGAAAACATATTATAACTCGATTCGTATTGAAAAAGTGATGAAAATGCAATAATAAAATGGGTAGAAATTTATCAACATCATAGAAATGGCAATGAGCATGAGCTGCATGCCATCTACGTGCACGTAAGTAAATAATATTTAGACTTCGACCTTGTCCCCTGCATAAAGTTTTTTCTTGTTCAATGTTACTGAAAATAATAATAATTCATTAGAGCCAAGGTGTGTGGTGAATCTTCTTCAACGATAGTTGCTTGATCGAGAACCATATATTATTGTAAGAAAATTGCAACGAAAGTATATTTTCTTAGAAATAATTTATGACCGCAAATAAGAATTTACTATACGCGAGGTTTTCCTTGAAGGTTGGTTTATTTTTCTAGCAAAAAGAATTTAATAAGTTGCGCATTAGAATGAACAATAAAGAGATATGTATATTCGTTGTTTTTTGTGTAGAAATCATGTCTGATGTTGAATCCCAGTCGATTTCAGGTGTATGTATTTCCAAATTATTGTTATTGTCTTCAAAGTTTGTTATTGTTGTTATTTTCAAAGTTTGATAAAACAAAATAAAACATTTCACTACCATTAGCCAACAAACATTATTCAATAATATTCAAGTGTTCCATTCGAAAATACACAATTTCTAACAATCTGATGTTGGTTCAATCCTAAGTAATTTTTTGTTTAATTATTTTGCCTTCGAACGGATGGAACGTTTTATTGTCATTTAGATTTTTCATGAAACATTTTACGGCAAATTGATACTTGCGTTTGATAAATCCTTGTACTATTAAAATAATATTTCATAAACTAGAAACCTTTTCAAATTATCAGATGCAATTTCTAAAGTAATTTCCTTACACAAAAAAAAGGTTGAAGGCTCCGTCACATTTTAAGTATTTTGGTTAGTGGATGTAAATTGAAAAAAGCTCACCACAGATGTAAAAGATTTATGCGTGTAATAAAGATTGTTAGTTGATTTTTCGATCAATATTGATGTATGAATTTTTCAACTTTGACGGTGAGAACACAGGCTTACAAAAAAAAATGTTTGTAAAAACTTTTTAAACCAATTCACCTTAATTTTATGTATTTTTGGGTGCTGAAACCGTATTTGATTTCAGTTTTTTTATCACCCACAATTCTTTCACAATATGACATCAATTACATACTTCACAATAGGGAAAATTTAATACATAAAAATTAAAACATCATAGGTTACAATTTTTAATGACGAAAATATTAAATAACTACAATGTGAATATTTTAGGTGCTTATGTTTTTTGTATTTCCTTGCCCATTTGTTTGTAAAGTTTCGTGCATAGTCTTTTCTCCGATGTGATACATTTGGTTGTTCTATGTGAAGTGGCCAATAGTAATCACCCATAATGTTGATATTCCACCGTCCCTGATATCGTTTCTCCACCTCTTTTATGTCCTGATGAAACCGTTCCCCCTGCTCTTCATTCACGTCACCCAAGTTTTCTGGAAACAAGTCAAAATGGTTGTGCAAAAAGTGTACTTTGAGGCTCATCAGACATCCAAGAGTTTTGAACTTTTCTATCATATAAGCTATGATAAGTTCATAGTTAGGGGCTTTCACATTGCCCAAAAACTTAGTCACAACTTCTTTAAATGATATCCAAGCCTTCTTTGCCTTTGCACTCATCGTTTCTTCGAAGCTGGAATCGGACATCATTTTACAAATATCAGGCACAAAGAAAACCCCTTCTTTCAGCTTAACTTCTGATAAATGAGGAAATTTTCTACACAAATATTTAAAACAATCACCGCATTTTACATTGACATCTTTAGGCAAAGCTTTTACAAATTGTTTCATTAAGCCCAACTTTATGTGTAGTGGTGGTAGAACAATCTTTTTAAAATCTACTAAATTTTTAAATTTTCTCGCCAGGTGTCAAAAACTTTCTTACGGGCCATTGTTTTTTGGACCAATGTTGATCCCTTGCTCTGCTGTCTAACTTACATATAAAACATGGAAACTGTGTAAATTCCTTTTGTTGAGAAAGGAGCATGGATACATGGATATTTTTTTCACATTTTGAATTATAAAATGTTTTTTTTTGTAATATTAAAATGTGAGAAATTGGTGGGTGATAGAAGTTTTTTATCATTATTTTCGGAATCAGCTTATCAAATAACACAACAATTAGGTAAAATAATGCAAAAAGTTTTTTCATCGTTGGCCTGTGGAATTATTAATTAATAAAAATTCCAGAAAAACGTATGTGTACGCCTTCTTTAATGATTTTTGCTATGAAAACGGTCTTCTAGCTTGACACCACAGAAGCAATCTAGCAAGTTTGATTTTATATATAATAATAATAATATAATTTACCGTTCGTCTAACCAATTGGACCGAAAAAGCTTACGATTACCAGTTACATTAACTTTATTTAAAACTAAATAAGTTTGCAAAATTTATCTTCGACTTCTTACTATCGGAAACCATGTATCGTTTAGTTCTTAAGAAATTGCGGAACTTATGATTAAAAAATGCTTAGTCATAGAACTTTTTGTCACAGCTTGAAAAGAAAAAAAAGTCGTTGTTCTCGAAAAAGTATATCATGTCATACTTTATGAATAAAACATCATGCAATTTTTTTATTTTATTTATTCTAGACATGAATACATTTTTTGATAAAATTGGAACAATCATGATTGGCTTTTAAATGAGCTAATAAGAATTTTAATACAACTTGCATGTTGAGAAGATAATAACAGAAACGTATTGGAAACTCTCCTTGAAATTATTGCGAGCTAACGAGAAGTTGTCTGTTGAATTTATGTCCACACCCAAGATAGTTGACCGATTAAAAAGTCACCATAGTCAATTTGTATCTTTTAATTTTGGGCATACCAATCACATGCCTACTTTGACGTCATCAGCAAGCAAAGTCTCCAAAATTTACACAAGTTTCAATTAAAAGCAATCAGCAGCTTTTGCTTGAATATGAAGCACATTAAGAGTTATGGTTCGAATTGCCAATTAGTTGGACTCTTCAACCAATATAATTCAAATTGTTATGAATGCGGACGTGTGGTGCCAATAAAATAAAAATCATCACGCGATATCATATATGTAAACTTTTGAGCTTTGACTGCAACTAGAACCATAGACATTCTTTTAATTGATATATGCAAATGCGAGCAAAACAATTTTACTTAAATGCAAATTGACTTTGAAATAAAAGCGCGAAATGCTTTGAAACGAATGAGTCCCATTTGGTAGCGACAAATTGGTTGGCAAATTAGTTTGTGCGTATGAAAGTATCAGAAATTATCAATTGAACGCAGTCCTGAAAATACCCAAATACATATCCGCAGAAGAGTGATACTAATTCATATACATATGTACATGGGGTTAGAATTGATAGTTGGAGTACACGTTTAAACAAACGATACGCATTCAAAAAATTGATTTTTTGAATGCATGGCGTAAATAAATTTTCATTTAAGTGTTTAAAACTAAAAAAATTCAAAAGAAATGGAAAATTAAACTCGGTATATAATAATAATAAATAATAATAATAATAATAATAAATAATAATAATGATAAATCTATCAATCATTACTACAACTAACGCCCAATTACCATA
The DNA here is from genome assembly GCA_963942545.1 of Oxycera nigricornis. Lineage (NCBI taxonomy): Eukaryota > Metazoa > Arthropoda > Insecta > Diptera > Stratiomyidae > Oxycera > Oxycera nigricornis. Next base: position 11,548,493 of record OZ012660.1, on the reverse strand, counting down.
AATATATTTTGGAACTGAGGGAAAGTGCCGTCCAACTCGATATTCAAAACGCTTTACCAGTTCGAATCTTGATTACAGTTTAGAAGTCTTAAATATTATCAACATGATATCAAAATTATAAATTTGTAATGAGTTTTTAATCTAGTAGATTTATAGTCCCACCAATTCAAATTTTTGCATAAGATCCCTGCATGATCCCAGTCAAATGATAACGTGTGAAGTTTGGTACTTCACTCACTAAATTGTACAAAAAATCACCCTCGTATTAAAATGTTTCGTGTTTTTTGGCACTGGGGAATTTGTCTTCGCGAGATGATTATTTGGCCTAAAAAGGCATTGTTTACATCACTTTTCTCCCTTCGGAACAAAGGAACGCTCACACGCTTGCAGCAAACGGCGTTTGGCAGAATTTTCTTAAAACATACTCTTAACTGGTGGATTTTGCATGTCTGGAATTTTACTTGAGCGCTACAGAAGAAGTCTTTTTTGCTTTACTATGGTGATTTTACTAAGAAATTGTCCGTTTGGATCTCAAGGGACCACTTCACGGCTTGTTCTATTTAATTATTAGTTCCTAGTTATTGCAATGTTAATTTATGAGCGCATTTTCCTTTGTTTCGGTATTTTTCTCTTTATTATGAGCATTCTAAATATATTATAAGAAAAATAGTTTTTCACATAATGCTTCAGATGAAAAATTTCAAAAAATAATTTGCCCGTTTGCAAAAATGATTTTGCAAATACATTCTTTTTCAGAAACTGTTTTTGTTTGTTTGTTATATTGCAAGATTCATTCATTCAAATAACAAATTCAGAGCTATATTACTTAATTTTATTATTTTTTAAATACGACCTTAATTTTTTTCACTAATTTATAATTTAAACACGGTCTCGTCATCTGCAGTCGCTATGTCTTCCTAATTTGAATTGGTAACATTTTAGCTGGTGGTGAGTATCATAAATATTTCATAACTTTTGCAGAGTTTGTTCACAGATCGTTATTCGAAATAAACACAAAGTTTTTCCGTTTTCACTAAACTGTAACGACAAAACGACAATATCGTTTACACGTATCATTAAACCAATTCAATGGTGATGCGTGGAAGTATCATTTCGAAAACAACAATCAAATAGTGAATTATATTATTTCGTGGCCAGTGAAAGCGATTGTTATGCAAGAGTGGATTGCACGCAAGGTCGACTACCGTACGACCCACGAGTTCTAGATACCAATGCAAATGAAAGTGCACTCATCAAGAAATTCGTAATTACAAACATATCAAAGGGTCTCTTTTGTTATATTTTCAATAAATATTGGAATGAAGGTAACTGAGCATATTGGACACGGTCAATTCAATTCACGATTGATTAAGCTTTATTGTGGAGTATTGATACATTTATCAATATTATTTAAAATGGCACTTTCAAAATAACTCTAGACTCACTTTTTCTGGACAGCCTCACGGTAGTGACAAACATAAATGCCGATAGCATAACCCGCTTCATTCGAGAATTCAAATGGTTTTCAGGATTCCAGAGCTAGTTTTCTAGTGCCGTCCCCATCTCTTTGTAGTATCACAATGGACCTATAGGTCTAACAAGGAGAGGCTCCGATCTCGTCGTCTCAGATTTGGATGAAATTTGGCACATAAGTAGAAGACGTCAAGCATATTCGATCCTTAAAATATTAGAGCGCAACACTCCTTCGTTTTTGAGAAACGTCCTTAAAGTTTTTAGCGTCGCTAATAGATTATTAAGTTTTTGCATCTAACAGAAGCGGTGCAGTGTAGCGAGCAGCGCTACTAGCTCGCGATCAAGAGGTCATCGGTTCGATCCCCGGTCGGTATTGTTATTATTTTTGAATAATTGTCGTCGTCGTGTGTTCTATCCCCGGTCGGTATTGTTTTTTTGTTGAATAATTGTGTATGTAATTAGTTTAAGGTAAATCAGCAATGCTCAATTACAAATACATTTATTTTTAGAAATCAGCAAATTATTCGATCATTTAGATATGTAAATTATAATAAAAACTCAAACTGCCGTGCCTTCTCCTTGTTAGTAGTTAGTTAGTTTCGAATACACCCTCCCTTTGGAGCGTTACGTAATATATAGTGTTTGGAAACAATTATTTTGAAATTTAACCATCTCTAGACTCAAACATCTATAGAAATGATTTTTTTTTTGCCGTTTGGCAATCATCAAACACTTTCGGCCAAAAATACAACTTATCGAATATTTTTTTTTGGTAGCTACGGCTTCGTAAATTCCTGAAGCATGATTATTACAAGGACTACTCTCTTCGCGGTCTGTTTAGCCATTCTGCTAATTTTTTTATTCTGGTGAGTATATTCCGCTAACTGGCTCAACGTGTTCACTACGATACCTAATCCAACATGGTTTTCTAAAGAGTTGCTGATATTATTCTTTGCCATTTTTTGGTAGCATTTTTGGTATATCGCTCCTGTTTCAACCTGTTTTCTCCTGTTCATTCTGCACATAATCTGACCGTTTGATTATACTATATATTTATATTATATATGACTTTCAGGTGTAATTTTAATTCTTCAATTATCATCTACATTCGGTAACTATCTACACTTCCTTCTCAAAGTCATAACTTGCATGAAGAATTAAAGAAACGGCGAATATTTAAAGGAAGATTTTTCATCGGAGGGATTATCCTTATTTCCATCTACTAGTCAAGATTTACGTTGAAAATATTGGAAAATAATAAGCTGGACAGACGAAAGGATATTTTCTAAACGAAAACAAATATTAGATTAGCACGAAATAATAGCAAATTTAACCTAACTCAGCAGGTGAAATAATCGTTGAGAAGCTATATATAAACAATAGATATGATTTCAATACAAAATTAACAAAAAGGACACTACAGCATTAAGTGTTAGTAGGTTGTGTACAAAAAACACTTGACGATTCATAAATCGGACTGGTATGCATGACATACAATCAGATATTATAATAAATACAATTTGATGCGGGGACAACGACTTGTTGTATTCTGAAATTTGAATTCTATTCAAGTTTTTGTTGTGCTTTTTATCAAGGTCACAAGCTTGTGTGCAATCTGCCAATAAATGCGACCACTGCAGTGCAAACAATACAGTCAAGGTTGTCTACAGGTGTAGGCTTTACAATTCTGCAGATAAAGTGGTATACATACTACGCCGGAGGCACAATATTAATATTGTTTAGACTACTATCTGCAATGAAGTGGTAAACAATGTTCAATCATACTAGGCTTAATGTGTGAGACTTTGTAGCAGTTATAAATTTCAATTTCTTAATGATCCTAGAATAAAAAAGTATGCCAATTTTAAGATACATTAAAAGCACTCTTTGACTATTCTTATATATCAAGAGAAGACTCATAAAATATATAATATAATATCCAAAAATTATTTTATATCTAATTATTTCCACGGCTCAATAAATACCTAGCAAAATTTTAATTAACTTTTCGAGATTCATAGCAAATTATTATGCAGATTGTTTGCTGAGTGTGAGTAATTCCGTTCTTTGATGTTATCATTCACAAGATGTGATAGAATTCTTTGGAAACTAAGGCACTGGATCGAGCATTCCAGTTTTGATAATTCGCAATCAAAAGAAATATATTCAGCTGAATAGTAACAAAATCTAACAAGAACCAGATACTTTCTGTAGATTCGTTGAAACATGCTCATGAGCGGAATGCTATAAAATCTTCTGATTTAACGAGCTTTCTTGATGATCAAAGACTTAAAAATCATTACTTGTACAGTTCGTAACAAGTAAAAAATGAAACGGAATGTTGTTTTTATAGTGGCTGTAAATTTAGAGCTTCATTAACCTGAGGGAGTGAAACCATGAAGTGTTATGAAGAACAGTATATTAATATTATAGCAGCATAGTTGCAGTACCTTCTGCATATTGCACAGCACAAATAGTATACATCAAACCTTTTCTCATTCAACAACAAATTCGTCCGGTTAACTTCAAGTAAGCTTATTTCTCATGGAACAGTAGTTAAACGAGCTAGTTCCGTTAAGGGCTAGCATTTTTCAGGAACAATGAGCTTATTTATACTTCAAGCCATTCCAAGAGTAGTGAATTCTAAGAATAGCGGAATAATGGTAGAAACAAAATGACACTATTTGCACCTAAATTTAACAAAAGACTAGAAAACTTTTATCAAAAGACAAAAAAACAACACATCTAGCACATTGCCAAAAAACATATCTAGCACATTGCAAATTTATTGTCTTTTAATGTGCCATTTATATGGAAATGGCTAAACAAAATCGAGAAATGAGCACTGAAATAAATTTTAACATCTCAAGTTAGTTTCGATTAGCATCATGTTAATTGTCTTAGGCTTTTTATTTCAACATCAGTGTTTTTGTTTGTTTTGTGGTCCATTTGCAATACAAGATAAGAAAAGCTTGTTAACTTCCCAGTTCCCTATGGGACGTTATTGTAATGGGGTCGATTTTGCGAATCCCAAATTTTGACATATCTCCACGTTTTAAGGTCTCTAGAATCCAAATCCATCGTTTTTAGAGAGATGTCTATGAGTGTGTATGTACGTATGTGCGGATGTGCGTATGTACGTATGTGCGTTCGGAATAATTTTTCGTCTCGATTATCTCAAGAACCAAAGATCGGATTGACGTGGGACCGGTTTTAAACGACGCGTAATTACGTAACTTAGAACTGAATGACTTTTCAGCAAAATCGGTAGGGCCGTTTTTTATTTAGGATGAAAAAACTGAAAAAACGACCAAAAATTGCTTATTTTTAAACTGTTGATACGCACTAATAATTCATGCAGATGCCAAATACATTCATAGAAATGTTGTTATTATTGTGCGTTTTAGCAAAATTGTGATCAAATTTGTAAAAAATGTTATTTAAAAAAAAAGATTAATTTATAAAATTCCAAACTTATATTATCAGGTTTGGGTGAATGGGAGTAGATACGCTAATGCAGTTGATAATTGGATATTGTTATAAATAATTTAATATTGTTAATAACAATCAAATAATATTAGTTTTAATCTGATATTGTATATATAAAGTCAATTATAATTATTCAGTGACGGTCAAACATTCTTAATAACGAATGATTATTGTAAATAATAAATAAATACCCTCAATAATAGTTGTGGATTCCGAGGCCTAGATGGAGAACGAAGTTGAGGACGAAGTGGAGGACAAGAAGGATGACGAGGACGAAGAGGACGAGGTTGCCGAGGCTTTGGTAGAGGATGACCAGGTGGTGGAGACGTCTTCCTCTACCAAAGCTTTTATGGTTAGATAAAAAATTGATAAAAATAATAAAAGTAATTATATTAATTTAGAATAATAATGTTTAATAATAGCAATTATTAATAATAGTCATTAATAATAAAAGCAAATTATAGCATTTTATACATCTCACTGGGAAGTTAGTCGTGTGGGCTTCAATGGTCGCACTTAGACCACATTTTTAATTGCAGAAATCCACAGTTTAGCTATTCAAGAGTGTGCTCAAAAAGCTACAGACCGATATTTGAAGTCCTTCTTATATTTTCGGGTCAAGAACCAAAGCGCGCTCGAGCATACCGCAAGACTCATTGAATGAAGCGATCGCAAACAAGCGGGGCGGAACTATGCAGCGGTCTTTCTATGAATATACCTTACTTTGTATGTATTAGGGCAGGAATTACAAACAAGATGTAATTTTCCTGGTATCCTTGTGTATACAGGAGCAAAACACAAGTTACGTCAATACATAGTTTTTGGTAATTTGTTTTTAAATGCGTTTTTCCGGCTTGCGTGCATTGTATCTCAGCGACTTTTTGACCGATCTTCAAAAATCTAAGATTTTCTGATTTCTTATTAAATTTGCGTATAACTGATCTTAAAATTGGGATAAAAAATTCGATTTCGAGTTTTTTTTTTATGACAAAGGCACGAAAAAACTTCCATTTTTTTTCAAATCCGTCACAAATTTTCAACATTCCAAATTTTTACTCAAAATCTGGTTTATCGAGGAATTATACATATAGATAATATGAAAAATTTACTTGGATTGCTCTCACATTAAAATTATGGAGTCCAACACGTTTGGTAATGAGAGACTTGGACGACGGACCTCCATGAAAAACAACTTCTAACTTTGCGAATTTTGATGATAATCACTTGAAAAATTATGAGATGTAGTTCAAAATTCAAAGTTCTAATCATTTCTTCCTCTTCAAAAAAATATCACGAAAAAGCGTAAAAATAGGCCTTCTTATGTGATATCCCCCTCCAAAGTCTTCGATTTTTCTTTACAGTGATGAACTAGAAACTACATATTTCGTCAATATTCATTGCCACATCGGATTTCTGAAATCGAAACATTCACGATTTTTAACGGGTTCCGCAATGACAGTAAAATAATTATCACGCTTATGTAGCCCAAGCGATCAACACAATCAGTTTTGGTGATAACAAGACCTAAAATAGAAAACTTAGCAAACATGCTTGTAAGCTTTGGTTTGAAATTGCTCCACATGTTGAAAAAATTGTTACTTAGTATTATCAAGAGTGTTCAATGAAAACTTTTAGTTCACTATCATTGTCGTTTGGGAGCTATGTACAGCGCTTGCGTTCACTTTTATATATAATAAAGTAAATTGGAATTGTACACATTTTTAAACATCAGAGATTGTGTCAACGGACACTCTGGTTTATTCTCTTTACAACTTCAGTGGATAGTACACCTCTTATTATATTTTTGATCAGTTAACACATTGAGTGCGGACTATTGATCGGTTCAGTGGTCGATGAGAAGTCCCAGGGACGGACCACAGACCAAGTCAATGCCAGTTGGTAGCAAATTATATACCTATGTCCTCTCTCCAGGAAACTCAAACCAATACAGATCCGCGTTAACAAGATCATTATATTGGGAACATTTTGTACCTAATTATATTTTTACCTATGGTAGCGGCAATGAAAACCGCATTGTGAGTAAGTAATATTGTTGATTGGTTTTGGGTAAGTTTTTTATTTTAGTCAAACTCGACATTTTGCTTTACCAATTATTTTGAATTTGAGACAGGTACGCATTTCGGCTACGATTTGAAGCCTTCTTCAGTGGTTTGTCACGACTAGCTTGTCAGGAGTGGCAAATAACTGACACGTATATGTCGTAAATAGAGAAATAATAAAGCAAAACCACCCGAAAAAATGGAGTCTTTTTCAAAATGATGTACAAAAGAAACACAAGAGATATTGACTTCAAACTTTGCATATTTGTTTATTAGCATTAAAAAGGAAAAAAGTCTAATTTATTGAAGAGAAAAATAAAATGGCGGTCGCCGCAATGAAGTAAAAAGAAATTCAATTGCGCCTCGTAAAATGGTGGGCAAAATATTGATATGAAAGCAAATAACCAAACATTTTCTTGTTATTTAGATCATAAACGACGGAACGGGCCTAACTTTAAAGGAAAAAAATTTTTAGAAGATTTACCACGCAATGAAATTACGACGGTTGAATTTCGCATGTTTTCTTTTTGAAAAAAGTGCTCTTTAAAGGACAAAATTTTTTTTTTCATCTAAATTTTGGCCCGTTCGTTAAATAGTGAATAAGTATCTGTGAATAATTTGAAGTTAATCGTTCGAGGAGGTGTTTTGCAGTTTTACGACGCCCAGCGAAAAAGTGTGATCCATGAGAAATGCGTTTAAAGTTTTTACAACAGAAATTTTTGTGATTAGTCGGAAAAAAAATCATTTACCATCAATCTGCAAATTTTGGATAATAGTAAATGCCTTCTCTCTCCGGGAAATCCTGTTCGTCTATTAATTTAGTCTTTTTTTGCCAATACGGCCTTCTTTGGAAGCGCCGGTGCATCTTTTCTCTGCGTTGTATAACCTCTCGGGTTCATACGCCGATGTGAAATCCCAAGCACTTTGGCCAACATTGACGCCCATAACATATGTACATAATTTGAACGAGTGATGTACTATTGTCTAATTTTTTTGCAAAAGTAATTTTTAAATTAAAAAATTCAGAAACGCTATACTGATTAGTAGAGAATCTTTGCTTCTTTCGCTTACAAGAATTATCTTTTTTTTCTTAATAGAGAACATTTTAAACACGAGATGTAATATTTTCTCGTTGAAAATCGAATGTACTATATGCTAACAGAATAAGGTATACGACCTCTCTATGATGTATTTTTTTGTTATATCCAAATATATATACACAACTTATTTTACGGCGAAACTTAGCAAGAAGAGGGGGGCCGTAAAATCGCTGCATATTGAAAACGAGTACAGATATTGTCTTGAAATTTTGTACAGGCATTTTTCAATGTTATAGCTATCGAATTCTTAAAAAAAAATATGGAAAAAATTTAACACTAGACTACCCCCTTAACTAAAGTAACTACTTTTAGTAAAAAAAGCAACAATGATTCGCGAAATTTGTATCTTTTCAACAAAGATTGTAGCTAATTAAAAATTAAAAGGGTATCTAATTCTTTTAGATAAATTTGCATGCATTTTGTGTTGTTTTTTTATTAAAGAAAAACTTCTTTTTAATTTTGTGTATCTTTATTTGGATTCGTAATCGATTTTCGACCGTAATCGTTCGGTCTTCCTCAGCGATTGAAAATATTTTTTTTGAAGAAATATTTACCACTTTCCTCGTAGTACATGAGTTGATTACATTCAAAACTTCCCTACCCCTTCTTTCGGAAACGGGTCTATATTCGTATCGAATTCACGATTTTCTCAATAGCATTTGCCGAAACTTTTTCGAAACAAACCTTTTATTTACAGTAGCATCACTACATATTTGTTTTTGTTTGTTCATTCTTTGGACGTTATTTTTTTACACTATCTTTTAAATAGGGAGATGACGCTGACCTGTTGAATTTCTCGATGTGTAAAACTTTCACTTAACATTAAGTACAAATATTGTTTTAATGGTAAATATTTATTGATTTTGTAGGTACAAAAATTTAAATTTTGATACGATCTAAAAATAAAAAACTATTCAAATATTATTAGTCCGATTATAGTCCGATAAAATACTATTAATACTATCGGAGCTAAACCAGTTACATCTTCATTTATTTATACTGGATTTTATTTCTCTTTCATTCTTTTTATGCTGTATTCAAAGCTACGATATGTAGTCGATTTTACAATAAATAAAAAAGCATTACACTATATTTTTTGTGTAAATAGCGCCACAAATATTTGTAAAATTTCTTAACATAATTATCTCAGTATTCCACATCGTACAACTCTATAACAAATAAGAAAAAACTGCGGAATGATCTTGCAATCTAGTTAATGTGTATGTATACACTTTGAAAAAGTGTTCAATCGAATTCCAAATGCGTTTATCAATTGATTGCATTAGTCGGTGTACTGTGGGTCTATTATCAAAATACCTACGTTTGTTGAACTCCACGTTACTCTGCAAAGCTAAGAACACTTGTTGCTGGAAAATTGAAAAGCCGGAGGGATGGAGAACGACCAGAAATTTAGCTTGCGTTGGCACACAATTGTCACAGCCCAAATTGGTTAGAGCTTTCAATCAATCATTGGCTTTATAGCTCAGTTTATCAAAGATTGCATTGCCAAATAGTTAACGGCATCGACGATGATTGGTTGCGGTAATCAACGGTTTGATTGTGGTGGAAGAACTTGGGGTCCATTAGGAAAAGCCGGTTGATTTCTGTGTGATTCTGATTGCACAAACGGCAATTTACGATATCAGAAATTAAATGACTAATATTTCATTTATCTGATTGAATTCCATGGTGCACAGTTTATGTTGGCTGTAGGAAAGTCCAGATAAACGAAGAAAATTTATGAATTGGATGCATTGGATGTAAGTACTTCATCGAACCATGTACACTTGTTCTCTCAAAATTACCGACGCGGCTGTAATTTGGATGAGGATATTTGACTAAAATTTCTAGCTGGGAACAGAATGGTCGTACCGTACCTAAAGTTTTTTTCCGGCAAAATTACTTGTGGCAGTAGTAGATCAAACTTATGTTGATCAACTTATCATTTGGATATGTTTACACGATAATAGTAAAAAACGAACCACATTATAAGGATATTTTCAAGCACAAGAAAGCAAAGCACAAAAGTCAATAAAATGTTCTTTTCAATACGGTGGGAAAAGAATCTGCTGGACGTTCCTTTAACGAACTTTTATCATTTATTATTTGCGTAGAATTTTCGAAAAGGTACATATATTGTACTGGCTTTTCCATAAATAGTGCTTCCTCAACTATTAAACGAGTCCCACAACAATGCAGATTCGCCCGATTTTTGAATTAATGTGCTTTTTCCTTCGCTGTCTAGATTTTTCAAATTCACTAAACTTTGTATTGACACTCGTTTATCGGTAATGATGACAGCTCACTTGGAAACACAATCTCACTTGCTCCTCAAATGCTTTACGTTTTTCACCAGCATTTTCATTTTCCCAAATGGTTTGGACTTTGTTCCAAAACATTTAAACTTTTCCTCAAAAGATTTTAGCTATCGCTCGCTAACGGGTTTTATTTGAGGCAAAAAGAGTTATACGGTGGGCCTAGATGCGCTAGACATGCGGTATCGCAAGCGCTACGCCAAGGTAAGGTGGGCCCAGGAAGCAGAATCAGTCCTGTTGAGTCGTAATTTTTTTTTTCTAGCGCGTAAATTTTAGTGTAGCATCGATCTTTTGTTTCTAGATTTCGTCTGTTTGAAAGTAGCTGACTTTTGGTGCTTCCGAGTAGATTTTGATCGCGATTTTTACTTATATGGACACGAGATAATGGTGTAAAGTAAAGTAGGATTAGAATAGGAGGTCCAGCCTCTCTATTTGTTATTGATTGGTTTTTGAATTTAATGAGAATCGGGGCCAAAATCAGAGAAACGATCGACGACTTAACGCGCCGAGTATTACAAACGGTGCCCAACGTGGGGTCGTAGTGATAAAGTTGTCGACACGGATGTACGCGCATTGCGAAAATTTTACTTATAATTTAAGGCATTTATCAGCAAGTTTTTTATATTTTCAGCAGACAAAACTTTGGCTTACTATGGAAACAATACTTTCTGATTCGATGTTCATGAAGTAAAAATTAGAAGGAGCTAATGAAAGAATTATAGTCAGAATTAAAGAAGAATCAATTGTTGATACTTTAAATGTTCAGGTTTAACGGAGAATCCCTGCCTTGTTTTATTTTTCATTTGCTATCGGTACAACGGTTTTTCATAATTATTTTCAGACTAAAATCTGAAAAAAAAAATCAGTAAAATCATCAGGAAATGTAGTTCATTCAGTCCAGAGTGCATTGAAAAAAATAAATAAGGAATCTTTTCATTGTTCGATGCTTTCTAATGGCATCTTTATGTTGCATCAAAGGGTAACGTTTCCATAAAGCCTATAAGCTTTTAGGCAGAGAAATGTAAAGGCACATGTAGAGCTATTTGTTGCCCAACATGGTCTATTCCTTATTTCATTACTTGGGAACTTATATTTAGGATAATTAGTCTTGTCTTTGTAGATACTTCCTGAGTAGCATTCAATTATTGAACACTTTTCAAAACTTTGAACAAGCCATCGTATTCCAATGTTCGATAAAGTTTTAATCTAAATTTACCGAAGGCTATCCATTACACTATATTGATTAGGTCAACGTATTGATTTTTTCGCTTATACGAGTATATACGTTTTTTGTATTACTATGATGTCGGGAAAATTTTGAAACTTCTGGTAGATTAACGATAATCTTGTTTAACTTTTCAAATATCACTTTCAACATATCTTATTTCAAAAATTCCTGTCAGCCGTAGTTAATGGTTGATAAAATTTCTATAGTATGAAGTACAAATAAGATTTGTATACTATATTCTTTTACAAAAAACTAACAAGATTTCTTAAGAATTAGAATTTCCTTCCGCATTCAAAGTCAGTGAAATTTCATTGAATTGAATTATAAAATCATTCAAGGATTTCCTTCAGCATTTTCATCTGAATGGAAAAGTTGTCTCTGTATTGTGGTTGATAGAGTTCTCTCACAGATTTCCTGAATTGAAGTGAAGTGTTCGTTTTGTTTTTGAGTTATAACTATTGCAATGAAATCGAAAAATGCTCTGAAAGAGGCCATCGTAATTTTTTTTTATACAAACAATGAGAAGCTTTGAAAAGCCAAAACCAGATTAACACCGAATGAAATCATAGTCATATTTGCTAAATCAGGAAGTTTGAGGACCAGCTATCGTTAAAGAAACTATACTGTTTTTCTTGTAGATTCTTCAGTTTTCTTAAATAAAACACTTACTTTTTGTTATAGATATTACAGTTGTTTACTGTTTTGTGCAAAAGTTTTTGGTGTAATGAAACCGAGTAGTTTTTTTACAGCCTTCAGGCTCAATGAATTTTTGTAATCATGAATAATTATAGAGGACTTTTTTATGATGCATATTTGAAGTGGGAAAGCAGTGAAAAACTCATTTATGAACTTCTTATCGTTTTCATCAGGCTTCACCATTTTCCTCTACAAGAAAGTTGCTGAGATGGATAGGCTTTTGGACGCGAGAATCTTTCCTGAAACGCCTTACAATATGAGCGGTATTGATTGATACATCGTTCTAAAGAAACACGATGCACATCATTAAATATGCTGACTTTGATCCTTCTTTTTCTACAATGATTTATAGTATTTATATGTATTTGGTTAATCTGAGATTGAAATCTTCTTTGGAGAGAACAGAAAATTAAAATCCTAGAGACTATATGACAAATTTGACACTATTCAGCAAAAGGAGTCACAGTTTTATCATCCGCCTCATGGTGTAGATTGGGCACTCAGTTTTTTTTTGTTACTTTGTAGAAACATGAAATGAATGTAGGTTTTAGCATCCCATGTAATTAGCAACAACTTTTTCCCGGCACTATAAACTACAGGAGCCTTTGCTCACTAATTTATCAAATATTTACTCAACAAATAAAATTGGGTCTTAAATCATAAATTGATCGTGGAATAGATAAGATTTCTAGTGTCATCAGGGTACTTATTTTGGATTTACAGCCTACATAGATAGTATATCCACATGAAATTTAAGAATCTACTGTTTAGTACTTGATCGATTCCATGTCAAGTGGGACAACTTCGGAACTTGATCACTTTCGATTTGACTGAAAATTTACCCACTTGTTGTGTGTAAAGCCATGAAGATTCCCCCAAATTTCAGCTGATAAGATGTAAAACTGCGCCCAGCGCAATTTTTTAAAGTTTTGGCGGTTTTTTTGGTTTTCAAAGTATTTTTTGCATTTTTTTAATGAAAAGGTCTAATTTGCTCAAAAAAAATATCCAAAATATGCTTTCCGACGTAAAATGACACGCTGAACACTATCCTGTGGTCGCAAAAATTCCAAAAAATCGTGGAAAGCTGGAAAAGCCGTTAAATAGGTAACATTTTGATAAATTCATAGTAAAAATTACATCGTGGCAAAAATAGTTCAACACCCGTCAAAAGTTGCAGAATACACTCTACTGTAAGATTTTGTAAGATTTTTTTTATAAAAACACAACAAGATTTTTTGTTGGTTATTTTAACATCCGCGCTCTTTACAGTGCAAGAAGTACGAAAAATCGTTTAAAAAAGGCGATTTTTCGGAAAAATCATTAGTTTTCCGACTCCAGATCTACTGAAAACTCAATTTTGAGTCTCAATTCGGATTCCTCGCACAATTTTACATAATAAATGATATTTTGAACATTTTCCTAACCTGTTTGAAACACCCTGTACATCAAACGTAATGCGTGAGTTAAAAAAATTTATTAAATGAAAATTTTGTAAAATTAAGCACATCAAAATCAAAAAAAACATTCAAAACTACATATTTTCAGCTTAAACTTGGGGAATCTTCATGGCTTTACATACACAACAAGTTGGTAAATTTTCAGCCACATCGAAAGGGGTCAAGTTCCGAAGTTGTCCCACTTGGCATGGAATCGCTCACTTCAGGTCTCATCAACCCCGGCTCTATCACTATTTAAATTCATTTTCTAGCAGCGGCTACGATTGATCAATTCGATATCTAGCATATGATTTCGATTTTGTTTCTTAATTTTTTCGCGGATGAAATAAAAACATGTTGAAATTTCTTACTTACAATTTAATAATAACCTTCAAATGTTTCTTTTTAAATGTGAGTTAGAAAATTTCTCGAAAATTCGATTTTCGCTGATTAATTTGCAAAATAAATCCTACCGGTAGGACCCGTAGGTTCAAACTAGGGGGCTACAAATTCCAAATATAGCCCTGGTTTCGATTTCAGATCAGTAAACGTAGTTAGCAGGTCGCGATTGAGTCAAACTGGGATAATGAGATCGTTGAACTGACACAGGAGTGGACAGGATAAGGTGCAATTTGGTTGATGATGACCGAGACTAAATTGCATAAATTTGGGAAAATGTGTGAAATAGGTACATACACTCAAACCTCTTTTGTGCGGTAGATAGGGACCGCATAAAAGAAATTCGCATAAAAAGAAATTTTTTTAGAAGAAGAAAATAGGAAAATAACTCAAAAACTGACGAAATATGAATATGAAATGCTTTTTTTAAACTGAATTCAGATATGGAGCTTGTCAGCAACTTGGAATTTCGCGAAACCTTTTGGACTCTGATTAAGAAAATACGCATGCAAACATTTTAAATATTTTATTTACATATGTACTTATTTTAAAAATACATTTTATTTATAACTTCGTCAATTATGGTTCAATTTGATTGAAATTTTCGTAAATCGCACCAAAAAAAATCGCACAACTAAAAATTCGCACAAAAAAGACGGCACAAAAAACGGTTTGAGTGTACTTTGAAAATCAGGAACATAGGCTGATCACAAGTGAGTATACTTCTTGCAGCTTGTTCGATTCTTTCTCTACAATATATTTTAAAGTTTTGGGGTCATGATTGTAACAGAATTTTACTTGAATTTTCTGTTGTTTTGTGTATTTTCGTGTAAGCAAGCATGCATATTTGCTGGAGACAGAATTCATATTGGTAGGCAGGCATAAACATACATTATAAAAGTTATGTCTTATAAGAAGCAGTTATTTGTAAACAGCAATATTACACCTTTATTTTACAAACCACAAACTCTCGACTTACGTTGATGGCATCTTCCATTGAAGCCACTTTTACTGTACATAATGCGATTTTATTTTACGGATAAGCGCAATCTGAGTGCTACAGAAAAACAGCGTTTAAATGTTTAGACTTACATTTTATGAGTTTAAAGGCAAGTAAATATTCAAAGCCGCAAGAACGGCACTGCTTCGTTAAATTTCATCTGAGCATTTCCAGTAAAGTCTTGCTCGGCATGGCACAGATTTTTTTTTATTTGCTGCAGATTATATTCACATGACGACAACAATATCACCGTCGTGCTTCATTTCGACGGCGTCGACGTCTTCGTATTCGTCAATTCGATGCTTGATGGAAACGTGGACGTTTCGAGTTAAGCCATGCGACACCACTTTGGCGTGTTATCGCAGTTTCTCAATCCGACTGCAGCAAAGGCGCGGGGCAGCGCGAGCACAGGTACGGTTCATTTTCCCGGGCCGCCTCCAAGAGCAGCCGAATATTGTTCAAGCGCTTCGCAATAAAAGAAAAACTGTTCGTAGCGAAAGCGAAGAATAAGCAGCGATTACGGTTACACGGCCCTGAATGGAGCGGTGTGCATGCATTTAGCACCTATGAGGAATCCGAAAGAATGGAAAAGAACCAGTCGTGACTTTGAAAAGAGGGAATTCGCGAATATGGGGAATGCAATGCGGGCGGATTCCCTGGTCTTCTCGTTCAAGGGAACCTTGCTGTTCTGAATGTAGTCATGAATGGGGCCATCGGTTCCAAGCGGAAAGCAAAACTAAGCTTTTTTGTAATTCATTGGATTGCGAACGCAGCAGCAAGAAAGTGGCGAATAAATGAACTTCATGGAAGACACCGTTGCATGGGACACGGTGACAAGCGATAGCTCTTGAGACGTTACAAAGTATCCACCAAGAACACTTGGCCATGCTCGAGGAGGTACTTTGCCAACAACATTATTTCCACTTACCTCTTTCACTTTCTCCCGTTTCTCACGCACATCTGGGTCGGGGTCCTGGCCGTTGGGTCTGAACTGCATAGCTTCCGTCTCTTGTCGTTCCTCGGATTTTATGGGGGGTCCAGCGATGGGTGGCTGCTGATCCTGTTCCGGCCTCTTCACAGTCTCTGGCCGGTCGAAAATGTCACCCAGCTCCTCCTTGATCTTCGCCTGCAGCTTGGCTCTGTCGCCAACAATGTGTGGATCTTCCTCTTTGCTATTCAGGCCATGGGGCGCTATTGGGGGCGCTGGGATGAATATTTCGGGCCCGGCTTTTTGGAATTGTTTATACACCTTGATCACACGCTCGCTGTTGAAGTTATCGGGCAGCAGGAAGAAGCCACCCCAGCAGAGGACACACAGGGTGAAGAGGACTAAAACGATTAGACATTTTTCGCGCGAATGGAATGACTTTCGCGATGGTGGGTTCCGTGTGTGCAGGGGGAGCATTTTCACTGCTGCTCAGCTATACACGACTTCCAAAAGAATGCGAAACGACGACACAAACCTGGTACGAGTGAAGACCTTTTCACGGCGTTTTATCGCTAGTTCCTTCCCGGGAACGTGACGGCGACTTCGACACAGATGACGTTTCGACACGGAGCGCCGAAAAACTTCATTTAGCGCAATTTCCAACAAGCGATACGCCCGCAACGCACACAAATCACCGCTAGGCAAACGAAATGAACACCTTCCAAACAAATCGTAGGCGCATTTAACTCTGTTTTAGCAATTTAGCAAGCAAAACGACACTGTTTGTTGATCGCGTCAATCGTTCTCGCGTCAACGAAAAGTGCAATGACGGCGTTTTTTCTACCTTTTTCAGACGTGCATGACATTGACGTTACATCGAGTGAAAGTTTTGACATTTTGGTAGTTCAGATGTCAATGAAAGTTGAGCCGCTGTAAAAGCAGTTGAGGTGTATTCTGCAATCAATTACAGTTTGCGTCTCGAAATTGCGTTGAAAGAATTGGTTATTTAATATTGCTTACGAATCTTTTTCTACAGCGTGATGATAGGTCATAATGAATTTTGGTAGCATATAATGCAAGTTTCAAAGATCTAGCATCTTCCTTTTTTGGAAATCAAAAGCACAAAGAACTGTGGTTTCGTCGTAACCTGCTAGGGGCCGGCAATATATTACTCAGCATTAAAATTTGGTCGGTGGGGGGGAGGGGAGGGAGGTATTTGAAATTGTTACTAAGTTTTACATGGAGTTCCAGCAACTTTTTATATAACAAAATGTGAAATTAGTTAAAATAAGTTGAATATTTTTTACAATAAATAGAAAATAAAACGTATTTTTGGTTAAAAGCATTTAAAATGTTGATATTTTGTGATAAAAATATTTAAAAGTCCGAGAGGGGTACGATGAACTTGTTACGTTATAATGAATTTGTCACGTAATAATAAGTGTTACATGGAAGTGTTAAAAGTCGCTAAATATTGCGTTACGTAATATATGGATAGCACCTTAACTATCCAATGAAACTGCAATTGCTTCCGGTACTGAAATCTATATTTAAAACAAGGTATGAACATTTTCTAAACGATCGATAAATGATGAAAATCAAATAAATTTGAAAAAATTCATGAACACTTTTTCTTTATATAAGTTTTAAATAGTCTAAAAGGGCAAAAGACATCAGATGGTGAACCAATTTGAGGACAATACAGCAATAGGTAACAAATTGAGATCGATGTTAATTTTTGATTGTTACACTAAAAATATTAAAACTTTTGAAATAGAATTACCCCTGGAAAAAATTTTGAAGACACAATTCTGAATGCGAAAGAAATTTCCGATATTCTTGACACTAAGCCAGAATTTTCAGGTGAATTACAAGTGCTTCTCGGGGAAATAAAGCATACTGCTTGCATTCTGCAAATTTTAAGTAAGCTGAACCTCAGGCTCGGAAGGCTGAATGCTGTTATGTTGAGTGGTTAATTTTTAAAAATAATTCCATCCTAAGGGGGGGGGGTAAATATTCCAGCAGCACGTGTACCTACTGCCGACTGCGTGTTCTTTAACTCCGTCGAAGATATTTAGATTTTTTTCTGCTAACGTCCTGTGTTTGCCTAATTAATGTAATTCTAACTGAAAACAATCCATACAAACTTGAATAATGAATTCGAATAAGAAACATTTTATAGAAATCATGCAATATATTAAATTATGTTTTGCCAGTCTTTGATTTAACAATTTATGACTAAAAAGAGAACTGAACCGAACAGATTACATGCTATTCTTCTAATCTCCGCTTTCTGCTTTCAATTTCGCTATTCGTTGAAGGGATTTTACTGCTGCTGTGTGGATATTTGGATCAACTTTATCTATAAAAAAAGAGAAAAAGTCCGGTCAATAATAATATACTTATTATTTCAATAAACTTCATACAAATTTTATGGCTTCCTTTTATTGGAAAACGTATTGGCAATTCTTGTGGATTTGTGCAAACGAACACAAATGGACTTTCCGATTCTCCGTCGGGATACACCTTTCGATATTCTTCCTGAGGCAAACAATCCTGTACTGATACACAACCAAGCAGGCACCCGGAAGGATATTGTGAAGGAAATTTTATGCTGTCGTCTAAAACAATTTTGATTAACAATTGCATTTCGCAAAAGTTTGAACAATTTTCCCACCATTGTAAAGTACCCGATAAAAGTTTTCCATGCGCTTGACTTCTTCCATGTCGGCCGGTTTAACTGTTGCTGCAATCCACAATCGACCACGATGTGCAGTGTACCAGGAGCGTCCTTCATGCCTTTTGAAATGTAAATATAGAACCTTTTGCAAAATCTACTAATGCTTTTGAAACATACTTTTTAATCCCTGCAACTAGCAATGACGCCCATGGCTGATGCATCGATAAACAATGCCGTTGATCTTGGATTTCCAGAAGCTCCTTATCTTGAACACGATTATACACGCCATCAAAACCTGTACCTTCGTTCCTATTCTCCTTGTCCGTCGACTGATAAACTGGAACATATACAGGAAGCGGGCCATCATATCCTGGATGTATGTCATCGGAAACTTCATTGTTTTTCGATCCCACATTGGCAAATGTCCCTTCCGAACAGTACCTAGCAATTTCGGTTAAGACTTTATCTTCGTATTCGGCAGTGATTTGAGGTTCGTCTATGACTTGTCGACCAGCGAAATCCAACGTTACTTTGCGACTAAGACGACTTGAATGCTTCTTATCGCGCATTTCCCTTTCCAGACGCTCCACCTTTTCACGTTCGGCGTCAGACAACCAAACGGAATTCGACTGTAAGTAATGTTTATTTTTAGATAAATGCTAAAAATTATTTGTATATTGATCTATAATAAACAATACAATGACCATTAAATTTCACAAAAAAAAATTCTTGCTTCTGTGTCAGGCTGGAAACTTTTCAGGCTGCCCTCATAAATGGCACATTAATTATTCAACTTTACTCTTTTTATTAGCATAGCAAGTCGAACGATAGTCTTGCTTGGATAATCATGGACTAATCCAAGAATGTAAACTAAAATCTCCTCGAAAAGTTAGCTTTAGGTGAAGACGTTGTTTCTTGTTGAACGCAGTGGTCTGATTGACATAGATCACAAATTCCTCCACAAGTCTTTGCCCACTCTGTGTAAATGGGTACGAGCCGATACTGATGTATAGTATTTACAGGTGGCTCGCCACAAAAAATATATATTGCAAGGACAATTCGTTTCTATTAACCCAAAGATAATTTTAGTTTTATCCTGACTGTGTGGGCAGCCCAGAACTAGAAATTTCGTAACATAATAGAGTGCGTTACGGGCACATTAAATCAGTGTTTAAAAATTTGTACAATGTTTTATATTTTTAAAAGATAAAGTTCGCATTTTTCGCAGGGATTGGGATCAAGTCAGTGCTACGTATTGGGTGTATTCATTGAAAACCCAACTTTTACAACAGATGGCCTCACTAACACACGCGCCGTAACACCCCAATGACATGTATGTCATTTTGAAGTACCATCGATCAGCTGTCAAAGCCACAAAGACAATTTGCTAACATTGTGTGAGCATACGTTTTTTTATCCTCATGGAAAATTGGCGAAAAAATAGCTTTTGCGGCAAGTATTGTTGGGATACTTTTTTGCCATGAAAACTTTTGCCGAAAGTCATCGTTTGCTGGTGAAAGTTTATGGTGACGATGGTCTATTTAGAACACAGTGTTTTGAGTGCCCCGGTCAAGAGAAAAAATTTGAAGACGAAGAATTAGAGACCCTCTTCAGTGAAGACTCGTGCCAAACGCAAGATGAGCTCACAAAAGCACTAAGCGTGACACAGGCAACCATTTTTCAGGCGTTTGAAAGCATTAGGATTCATTCAGAAGGTAGGAAATTGGGTGCCACACGAACTGAAGCCAAGAGATGTCAAAAGGTGATTTTGCATGTCTGAAATGCACCTCGAACGCTACAAAAGAAAGTCTTTATTGCATCGAATTATTACAGGCGACTACTACTACTAACCCCAAGCGCAATAAATCGTATGTGAAGCCCGGCCAACCAGGAACATCATGTCAAAGCCGAATATACACGGCCTAAGGTAATGCTTAGTATTCGGTGAGATCAGAAGGGACTAATCGACTACGAGTTGCTGAAATCAGGTCAAACCATTACGAGCCAGCTTTACCGACAACAATTAATTCGTTTGAAGCTATCATTGACAGAAAAACGGCCGGAATATGCGACCAGGCAAGAGTCATCATAACAATGTTCGACCACAAGTTGCTATACCGGTCAAAAATTACCTGGACAATAGTGGCTGTGAAGTTTTACCTCACCCGCCATATTCACAAGACCTGGCGCCATCCGACTACCATTTATTTCGTTCGATGCAAAACGCCCTCACTGGAATACGCTTTACTCCTGAGCAAGATATCAAAAAATAACCTTTTTTCCGACGCGGAATTCATTTGCTATCACAAAGATGGGAAAACATGATCGCAAGCGATAGACAATATTTTGGATAACATGTAAATTCATTAATCAATTAATATAAAGCATTATTTTTATCCAAAAAAGTTAGGTTTTCAATGTATACATCCAATACTTTTTGTTTTAAAAATAACTGCTTCAAATTGTCAGTCTTTATTTCTGCACAAAGCTTTCAGTCTAGTTTTACATATCTTACAGTTTCCCTCATCCCTCTGAAATTTACTTAAAAAGTCTATCAAAACTATGCTAAATATGTCCATACCTACAAGTGCACATAACATTAAATCTATGGTGGTTAACATTAGCGTAGCCGAATGAGCTTTTCGATGAAAAAAGAATAAAAGAAACAATGTTTACTGAAATTCCGCCGGACATTTGATTCTCTAATATTAAGAATAATTGAAGGATCAATGCTAAACAGTGGCGAATAAGCTAAGCAACATCAACAACATAGTAAAAACACTTCGACAGTACACCGAAGTCGCTTTTGCTAGGATTTTGTAGAAAGAAAAAAGACACCGCTCAGGAAAACTTTAGCCATTCTTAAAATTTGTAAACAAAATTTGTTCAACTGAGATTGAATGATCGATTATTGCATATGTATAGCAATTTCAGTAAGTTCAATGCAATTTCTAAATTTGGGCACACAAGGCAACAATAAAGGCTTGGATGTTCTTAGTTCAGTTTCATAAAAAATAATCAGCCAATGTTCATAAAATCAACGGAAATTACTCTACGTTGAACGCGACTCGATAAGCTAATAATGAACAATATTGGTTACGCATATTTTTTTTAGCAATAAGAACAATAACTTCGTCTTTTTCAATTAAACACACCTGAAAGTAATCAGCTTCGTCGTCGATGACCGTAGTTCGTTTCTCACTGGTCCTATCATATTCAAGAAGGCGATTGCGTTGCGCTAACGCTTCTTCCCAACCTTTCGGACGGTTTTGCTCTAAAAGACTCTTTTTCAGGTTTTCACCTTTTTTCGTCGAAGATCTTATCAACTTTTTTTCCTCTTCCGTGCAAACGAGATTGCCACAAAACAGACAAGGCCCGCTTCCTTCCTGTTCGCAAATGATTCTGCCACATCGCAAACAATTATTAATTAGTTGATGTTTTCGTGCCTGGCATTCACAATGGTGACGTCCTTTTAGCAGAACGGTATCATCCAAGTTACCATCTTTTGTGTATAAACTCACATATTTTGTTCTCCGTTTGCTCTCATCTTTGTGGAGCATATCATGCTACATAAAATCAGAAAGAACAGATTGTCAGCAATTAAGTTAATATAAGAATTATTTAAATTATTTATTTCAAGAACAATTTTTGGGATTATACCAAGTTCCTTCTTGCAGATCAGTCAATAGCAGTTCAAGTAACGTACTTGACGCAAAGTTTAATAAAAAAGTGCTAGAAAAACTACCAAAAACACGTTTACCTTTTCTGGTTTCTTCATGGAACTTTGATTAGGACTGGACCTTTTATTGATATCCTTGCGATTCACCACTTTGCCAGCAGCTGCTCCTTGATTCTTGCCTATCGAGTCTCAAAATGATAAGTGCAAATTAAGAAGCTGCAGCATCCTTACCGAACAAGCGCTGCTTGAAGTCATTTATGAAGACCTGGTGCTCCGGAAGTTCAACATTAAGCAATGTGTGGCAATATTCATCGATTTCCTCTGATGTTTTCATGCTGAGAATGATGGTAATCATTTCATCCGGAATCTCGAAGTCCAAACAAATCGCTAGACGTTCTCGAAGCCAATTGTCCATATTGTAACGAGTAGGAACAAGAAATTGAATGCTACTAGCGAATCCCGAAATAAAAGCTATTGACGAAATTGTCTCAATGTGGCAGCTAAGTTCTCAACCAGCTGATTCATGTGACAGTTAGCTGAATAAGTATTTTCCAGGGGCATAGTTAATCTTAATTTGTAAATAATATTATATAGTTGAAAAAGTTTTTCGTGATGAAGCGCTGCCTATCAGAGCCTTTTTCATTTCAATTGTTAAATTCAACTTTTGGATCTGGAATTATACATCTATACTAATAAAAAACAAAATGATGGACGTGAAAAATTTCAAAAAAAGGGGTTTTTTTTGGTGGAAGCAAATATGTATTTAAAATAAATTATAGTTCTGATGGTAGCTTTTAGGTGTGTTTTCCGAATGCTATAACTTCGTAAATACTTTGAATTTCGGTCTAAAATTCTCACAGTATACTCTCAACATATTATACTTTCAAAATATTTAACAAAACCATCTTGTTAAGTGAGTCATCACACCACGGCAGGCAACTGGATGTAAGGGAAAGCATTGCCATCGACAAAAACCTAAAAACACAGCTTCTAAAGGCAGACCAAGGCAAGGGACATTCATGGCTCTTCAAATACTTGGGTCACAAAAGGAAACAAGAAGAAGCATCGAAATAGATAAATAAAAATAGAGTGATATAATTAAAATTAAGATAAAATCAAATCAGCAGTTAATTAGATCCTAAATACTTACATATATAAAATAATGGAATATGCATGGAAAACTTCAGTCGTGTAAACAAAAAAACAATGAAGAACGTTACAAGTAGCAACCGAAATACGTATATGAGAAAATGTATACTCTTTTTGGTAAAAAGCAAATACACGACGTTTCAATAATCAGCACTGCATTCAAAAAGTATTCATCGTACGCCGACTACTACGAAGCACTTTGTACAACATCTGCAAACCACTTCGCTGCAAAAAACATTCTTACACACAAATGGTATTTAAACTCTTGTACACTGTGTCTTGAGGCACAAGGACCTTTTGAAACGCAGTATTATCTGACCGTTTATGACCGGAAGTGTTCGGTTCCATCAGAAGAGTTTTTTCAGGCGTTCAACAAATCCGTCTTTACAGAATTTTAACTTTTCACCTTCTCTTGAACCTGAATTATCACAAGCAACAAGACAATAATTTTGATTGAAGTGAGTGAGTTTTAATTGCTTCTTTTAATCTTTTACATTTAATTTCCTTGATTTTAAATGTGGTTGAAGATATGTTTGAAATAAATGTGGGAACATCAAGTGAAAAGTTTTTATTTCCTAAAATATTTGGCATCTTAAAGTGAGATCAAAATTTCAAAAGTAACCACATATTCATCACCAGACTAATGAATAAGGCTTTTAAAATTTCCAAATAAAGCTTGAAGTAATTACAATCAGCTTCACAAAAATCAAAGTTTGATGCAACATGAAATAAAATTATAAACATATATCCTGAATTATAGTTTGTATCAAAATCTTTCGGATTACGAACTATTATTTATACCAATGGGAAGTACTATGTACAGAAACCAACGCCAACGTTGAACAGAATCGTTAAGATATAAAATTACAGGGCGTGGTCTCAGGAACGGTCGCGAATTTAACACTTTATTTGGGTTGGTTCGCTATTGATGATGACGACTCTTATCCTGCGAGATTTTGCAGCTCCTGCTGAGATCGCCGTAGAATATCTTTTTTATCGAGGTAATGGATTCTTGGTAGCTTAGTTCTAAATATTCATGAAATAAAAATGCTTTAACTAATTATAAGGTTGCTTTAATCATTTTTCATAGTTCTTAACATATACAATATGAAGTTTCAGGGTAGCAATTTCTCACATTGTCTATATAATATGGAGAAATGCGAAAAAAATCTAAAAATCTCTACAGTTTGAAAGCAAGTTGATTTCCGTTTGAACTCACTATTTATAATCGTATTATTATAAAGAAATCTAAATAAAAATGAAATGCATAAGAACTGATATTTCAAAGCTAGATCTTATAAATTTCTTGGATTATTTGCATACGATAAACTAAAGAAAGGTTTTCGCATAGACTTTATCAATGTCCGAACTGTTCATGTCTAGCGGAATCTGTTTTGTAAAAATCAATTGCATTCATGTCAAATAAAATATTCACTTGGAAAGCGCTTTACATTCAGCCTACGTTATTTCAAAATCTTACGTGAATTCACTTTTCTTAATGTTTACTACAAAAAGTCTTTTGCATAATAATGCATGTTTCTTGCGACTAATCAATTTCCGTGAGTCCATGAGATAGTTACTTTTTTCCATTTTTCATTTAACACATTGTTACTGGAATCAAGGTAACTAAGTTTACTTTAACATGTATATATGTATATATATATAAAAAAAAGTAGAAAGAATTCAAGATCATTATGTTGTATGCAACTAACAGGAAAACAATTCTAAGAACTTATATATGTTCACTTTTATTAGAGACACGAATATATGAAGTATTTATGAAAAACCCGAACGTAATTAGTGGACTCTGTCTTATATTAAATTGTTTTCCGGGGAGCAGATTATATCGTCGCGTGAATGCGTTGTGTTCTTCGTTATTTGTTTTGTTTTGTTTCGGGCCGAGGCCAATATACATGTTTATATATTTTTTATGCTGTACGAGGTGATACTATTGTCCAATTTAATGCAATTTTCCTGCGATTTAGAGATGCATGTTGATATCTCATGGGGAAACAACAAACACACGTTTCTGCATCACGACGCTCTTTCAGTCTGCACTTTGTCAGATCAATCACGAATTGGAATAACTTGCGGTTTGATATGGCCACCATCTCCTTCGGAGACAAAACGTTTACGTCCTCTGAAAATCACAAAAAAGAAAATCTTGTCAGTATAACGTATTTTCGTAAATTTTACTGTTATTTCAAAAATATTTCATATTCGAAAAGTACATCAAGTTGAATTTTCGAAATATACAAAGCTGCAAATTACGACGTGAATTAATAAAAATTCAGCGCTGCGTAACAGGAAATTTTAACTAGATACTTCGCAACGAAAATCCAGGATTCGGCTGATGCCCGAAATTTCAAACAGAACTCGAATAATCGTCAGGACGAATCTTGCGACAATTTATTTAAATCTACATGTTTGGAGCTGGCGTTCTTACAGCGATCCATGGAGTCGTTATTCTGTGCAAAAATATCCAGGATTTTTCTAGTTTCGGTTGAGAAAAAGAAGTTATCTATCATAAATGTTCGGTATATACAAAATTTCTTAGAAAGTCTCATTAGTTTTTGGACAGAGAAGAAGTAATTCTAGTCCATATGACTTTGGTGACTTAAGCGATTTACAAATTTAAGAGATTTATGAGCGTTTTACAAATAAATGAATTGATTTATCTGAGAATCACATCTTCTTTGTCTGGATGATCTAGAAAACGCAGTAATATGATAAAAATATGGATTATATATAATTAGTGCAAATTAAAATTGCCTTCAGAGACAACTCAATGGAAGATAGTAATAAAATGTGTAAATCCAAAAGTGGTACGACATGATGACGAGGAAGATTCTTTCCTTGTATACTGAACCGGCTCGTTACCGCTAGTTTGCGCCACGTTCAATCTTTCTTCAGTCTTGAAATATGACAATGGTTTTTGATCACAAGATATTAAAATGATCAATTCTATTTAGACTATCTTGCAATCCACGACTCTTGCAAAGGTTCGCATTTTGGCCCTCGATAAAATGGGGATTTGGTCAAATTCTTACTTGAGATCGGCTTCCAATTTGCATTGGTTTTTTGGCTTAAAAACGATTTACGTGTTCACGACATTGAGTTCCAACATCATTTCAATACCCAACTTTTGGTATCACTTGACACCTCTCCTAAGAATAGTAGCATATGAAGCCAGTTATATGGTAAATTTATCCCGGATTTCCTTTTGTTGTAAGCGAAAACCAAAATCGAATTTCATCAATTTCTCCTCATCCGAGGACTTATTCAAGTTGATCAACTGTTGGTGAAGGTTATGTGGTAAGATCTCTTGCGTCACGAATGTCCTTGCACTTGAGCACAACAACCTTATTTTCTTTACCTTGAGCAATAAGTTCTCCTTTTTTAAAGTCGCGTTCATCATTTCTGATGTTATATATTGCTTCTTCGGTCGAAGAGTATCATATATTTCATTATTGAGGAAACAAAGTGTCAATTCATGGCTGATATAATGTGCGATCTCCAACAATTCTTTTGCAATTTCTACACAAACATTTTTTTCTTGACAAATTTTTCTGCTACCGGTTAATGCTTTTCCAGCGTAAAATATTCTTCGATAGAAAAAAGTTTGATTCCATAGTGCCGCGCTTTGTTGTTGGAATATTAGTCAAATCCATCAAGGTTGCAGCAACAAGGAAATATTCGCCTGGGGGAAACCTGCACCATATTTACTTTGCAAAATATCATTAGTAATGTTTTTCTCTCTAAACGATCATCGATTGTAGCACTAAATGCGAAATGAAGAAATCTTAGCAGCAATTTAAACCTATTTCAAGGAGTGGCGTTTCGTGTTAACTTATTAAATGAAGCTTCTGTCGATCAACAAGCACTCAAAGGTCTTATCTTTACAAGTTGCATCTGTAGATGTAGTATTAAAAAATATTCTCATTTCGGAAGCTTCAATTGGTTTCCATCATGCATGGAAAAAGGAGAGGTACTTTGATCAACAAATTTGTTATTTTTTCAGTAACATGCAAATTCAGTGCATCATAATCGATCAACAACTGCTGTGACACAGAAGTGAGGGTTGCAGTTAAATCCCTCAGTGGATCAGCTTTTACAGTGAACGGAAATGAGTTTATTCTGCAGCCATCTAGCGAAGTCTAATTCTTCTTCAAATATCAAAACACTCAGATCATCCACGTCATTTTAAGGTATCTAATTAAAATTTTCAAGCGAAGAAAAATCGTCAACTAAGGACTGTATAGGAAAAAATGACATTTAGTTTAGTTATAAAATTGCGACATAAAATAACGTCTATTCCATTCGTATTGTAAGACCACTCTTGAAAAGATGTTATCAAATCAAGAAAAAATACGTAGTTTAATTGTGTGCAAATACCTGGAAAATACTCTTCGTGAATATTCGGTACTAGCAAAGAAGACCAATTCGTCCATTGCAACAGTTAAACGAACAATTATATAGTACAAAAAGGGCCTACCTGTTACTAGAAATTCTGAATCAGGTAGAAAAAAAGGTCCATCCGATACAAATTTGAGCCGAAAGGTAGAGTCCTGGCACATCTATTCGAGATATGGCTCAAAAAGTGCAAACATCGAACGCAATGATTCAGAGGATTAAGAAGCATTATAATCTTAGATTATATAAAGTCCAAAAAGTACCCGAACGATCCGAAAAAAGCGAGAAAGAAGCGAAAAATCGGGCTCGAAAGCTATACAAGGATTACCTGACCAAATTCGATTGTGTTATGTTGGAGGATGAAACATACGTGAAGGCCGATTTCGCACAGTTGCCTGGTCAGAACTTCTATACAGCAGGATCAAAGGGTGGTGTTAGCCCAAAACATAAATTCAAAAAAGCACCAAATTTCCCGAGCGGTATATTATTTGGCAGGCAATATGTCGATGTGGTCGCAGATCAGAGGAATTTGTAGCGAAGGGTACCACCAACTCAGCAGTATGTATCGAAGAGTGTTTAGAGAAGCGACTAAAACCATTTATCGAGAAACACGGCGCATCTGTAGCATTTTGGCCAGATTTAGCGACAAGTCATTATGCTCGATCAACAATCAAAATATCTCCGTGGTACCGAAAGCAGCTAACCCTCCAAACTGTTTAAAACGTCAACCAATCGAAAGATATTAGGCTGAAATGAAGAAAACACTAAAGAAAACAAACAAAATTGCTAAAACCGAAAAGGATTTTCAAAACAAGTGGAGAAACACATATAAGGTGGTGGATGACACTGTTGTACGGAACCTAATGCGTGGAGTTAACGAAGAGTTCCGAATTTTTTTCTTCTTGAAAGAAAAGTTCCTTGAATTTTTATGTAAATGTTACTTGATATAATATAATAATAAAAGAAAAGAAAATTAGTTCGATGAAGCAATTAATATCACTTTTAGAGATATAATTATATAGGTCAATTTTTTTCGATACACTCCTTACTTCGGAATTGTTGATGCAATCCACTTCGTTGGGAATTTTTCGAATATTATTTGATAGTAACTTTTCAGCAGTAGAGTTCTAATAAAACGCAAATAATGCAAAATCCTTCGTAAATTCACGATACAACTGAACCCTTCGATATCTTTAAATTATTTGCTACAACATTTTTCAAACGTCATTTAATGCAAGTGTCTTGCAAAATACTGATTCTGAATATAAATACTCGAGTTCCTTCTACATCTACATGTATTCTATACAAACTGTGTTTACATAGAAGTTCGAATCACTAGCTCGCTACATTCGATATTTGGCGATCCTTCAAGGCCTTCCCGTACAAACAAACTTTATGATATTCGGTTTGCGCGTACTAACTTACACTTTCATTTGCCAATGCTTCAACTGCGACGTATGCATAATAACTTGGTCTTTTCCCTCATTCGTTCCTGATTTTTATGACCAAGTTTTTGGCTGCGATGAATCGCTCAACTTTTCATTTCATTTTACAATTCGTTCAACATTTCTTTTATAACTTTCCATTTTCATTTATACTTTGTATTATACATCAAATTTATTATTACTTTTCATCTTCATTTATAATTTGTGTTATTTTATTTCTTTGTAATCTTACATTTATTTTTATCGTCTTCTTTTTTACTTTTATATGTTGTGTCACTTTGTAATTGGATAAGGCTATCAAGTGAATAACAATAACTAAATAAACAAAAAAATAATCATATCCATCCCAATACGCCAGGAATTAACAGAACAAAACTTGATCATTGAATATTTTCAGTGATTACCATATTTTTAAATATTTCCAGTAATTATCAGTTTCTTTGAATCCATTTCACCGCTTATGGATGCAGCAAATTTTTTTTGTGCTTTATCATTGAAGTTATTGAAAAGTGGTGTCATCATTTCTGACTGATGCGATTTGAAACGAAACATTTTTATTGAATAACCTTCGTGTCAGCTTCATATGACTACACATGTATTATTTTATAGGATCACAATAAAGGGCTTTCAATCGAAACTGTTAGAGAGAATATGTTTTCAGGATCATAACAAAGTATATAAATGCAAAAAGTGACTTAGGACCCTGAGGAAAGTTTCATAATTTGACCAACGTGAAATGTTGAATATTATTTATTTATAATCTAGTTTTTTCCAATTTATTGTGAAAAAGGTCCCGAATACATTTAATATAAATTGCATGTAACAAAATTTCTGAATTTGATAAATTGAACTCGATTAATCTAAATAAACATGTAAATATTTCACGATATCTTTCATACATGTTCATAAAAATACACTGATAACGAAATTATCAGCTGCAGTCCATTTTTTTTTACTTATTTCCAAATTATTTTTCCATAAATCTTTAACAGAACAAATTTTTTATCGATGTAGTATCGAAAAATTCATGTAGCCTACAGATTAGATTGAATCAAAGATATCACTGTGATCACATTGACGGCAACGATCAAAAGAAAACAGGCTTCGATCCATTAAAGAATGAATACTGAAGCAAAATTTAATCAAAATCATCAAATATCAATGCAACAATCGATTGTGGGTCATGGCATCTAAATCCAATATTTATCATGGATTATTTTAGTCACATCTGGATGAATGTCGAAGGACTTTCATAATTAAAATAAACAGTCCAAACGAACTTTTACCAATTTCGGTGAAACATTCTGCTTATAGCATAACAAAAACATGAGAATAATAAAACAATTGTATTAGAACGATGCATCTACTAGTCTACGTCTGTTCAACACCGCTTGGTACCCTAATTATAGTTCTTGACCATCACAATAAATCCATAGATGCTATGAAAACATGTTGTACTAAATGAAAGATAAAACAAGCATGATGGCAAACGATGAATGTTTTCTCGTAATATTGAAAGTGAAAATTGCTCGAGCCCAAGTTAGACAACTTGGGCTCTTAAGCTGCTAAAAACAGCATTAAGTGCTTTGTTTATTTATTGCGCAATTAAACATTTTGCTGATTGGAATAATTGTTTTTTCACCTTGAACGCTATTTATGTATATACCGATAAAAAGTACACGAATACATTTTGCTGATTTTTACTTGATTTTTTTTGCTGTTGCGTTATATTTGACTTTGATGTAGTCAAGTGAAAAGATAAGCCAATCAATTTTCATTGGGAGTGAAAAATTATGCTTCTTGTGAGAATGTTTCTTGGGTATGTTTGCATATCATATTCATTTAACGTTATCATTTGTCGATAAATCGAATAGCAGTTGTCATTGTCATAGCAATAAAAGCTTAGTTTTTTATTTCACAAATATTCAAATTCAAATTGTGGCAAACCACTTTTTCGGTTGAAACTTGACATACGTTGCATCGAACCAATACTGATCGCGGCATTACGTGACTGAACTATAAAATAGTCAATAAGGTTGAATGCATGTTCGTAAGGTTTTACACTATGCACTAACTCGACTCTGAATTTCAAGCAAAACACACATCTACATACATACGTGCTTTGAACCAAGATCCATAGTAATTTATTCAAATCCTCAAAATGAAACGAAGAAATATATTTCAATTTATCACTTGGTATCATGCAGCGGTGCGAAGTTGATGGCATATTTTTTCAGATCGGGTATTTATTCCTAGTCCATATCTTGCCAGAGATATTAACGTTTGATTGTTGCAATGAGCAAGGATAATGTAGACTAGTGGAAGCGATGGCAATAGTTAATATAATGAAGAAGAGATAGATATAAAGCAGTCTCATGTCAAACAAATATTTTTAACTGAGAAAATACTGAGTAATAAATATACCGGATAGGTGGTTCACAGAAATTTACAGAAGGATTTTGAGCGAAGAAGAGAAAGGAGCAAAATGAGTAGATGAGCACACGGAGCAATAGAAACAGAGGAGCACGCAAAGCAGAGGAGTACACGGATCAGAGGAGTACACGGATCAGAGGAGCACACGAGCAAAAGGAGCAGAGGACAAAAAGAACCACAGGACAAAAAGAGCAGAGAAATTACTGTAAATGAATAATAAATTGAAACGAAGAGAGTTTATAACAGTTGGGTCATTTCTTGATTTCGTTTTGGAGCGCAGTTGTTTCGACATAGTCAACAGTGGCTTGATTGATTTATTGAATGGTAAATAATGTCAAATCTGCCTTGCAATAAAACGAACATGTTTTCGCTTTTCTGTATGGGTTTTAAGTGAGTTAGTTAGGAGAGTGCTTTCAAATTCGGTTGGAAAATCATCTATTTCGGACGAAATTCATTTCCATCTTGAAGGTTCTGTCAATAAACAGCCTTTTAGGATCTGGCGTTCGCAAAATCCATACACAGTTATGGAAAAGCTGTTGCATTTTACAAGTATGCTTATTTGGCGTGGTGTATGAAGTGATAGAACTATTGGCCTGTTGATGAAGACTACGTTTTGAAGCTAGAACTTCGCACTTTGACTCGTCACTACGAAGAACTTTTGCCAGCTCTCTTAAATTCCAATTTCGGTGTTGATGGGGCCTGAGCAATCGCTTTTTCTTATGTTCATCAGATAATCATGGCATTCTCAGTCACTTGAAATAATTTTTTCAACGTTGTAGTCAATCGATTTTTCGAGCTACGAGTATTTAGTTCTACTGAAATTTGACGATTTCTTGTCACTTTGACGATAAGGCATTATCAAAGTACGTATTTCAGGTGAATTCTTGTCTTTGGCATATTTAAATCTGTTAAACTTTCAAATAGGGGTACATTAAAGGATGTAGAGGATTATAGAGCTGATGTTGTGTCTCAACATGTAGAAATAACATTCGGTCAGCAAGAGCATTATCAACACATAACTAACAGATTTATTCTGTTTTATTAGATCAGGTTGATTTGGAACGGCGATCTCAAAGCAGATGAATGGTTTGGATTGTGGCTCATATGAATTTCTTATGAATCATTCTAATATTAAACTGTGGTATAATGTAGCACATTCTTAACAATAAAATATATTCACAAAATATTAAAATGTTCATCGATCAAAGTTTGGCAGGAAATTCTGGAGCATATATACACAAAATCATTATTCAACAAAATTTCGCTACTAAATTCGTAAACATTCTCGCGAAAAGCTATCATCATAATTATTGTTTTCATTTAAACTTCACAGCGAGTTCATGAAGAATGTAATATTGCTATTTACATCACACATACTCCGCTATGCAAATTTAATGCAATTAGTATTGCATAGTTTGAAAGCGATACACACAACAGACTGCAACACATCGGGCAAATGCACTTTCAATAGCGAGAAAAGTTTTACTATGCCGATGGCCATGTATACATATTTATGCCGCACCACACAGCATTAGCTGTTGAGCAGCATGGATCGATTAAGACAGTCTAGCTCTTGAATCGAACCATTGACTTACCTTCAACTTTTCAGTGAATGTATTTCTTGTGGCTGTCCAATGAACATTTATGTAGCGCATAATTTGCTTTTGTAAAATATCTGTTTTGTTTCAGACAAACGATTGCGTTACATACATATACGTTGTTGCATGATTTCGATATTCAAGGTTTGTTTTTTTTCGACTTTTCGTAAGTCGGAGGGCAACGTCCGCTTAATTATTGACGTTTTGATTCAGTAAGTTCGCGGCGAATA
Source organism: Oxycera nigricornis (assembly GCA_963942545.1). Lineage (NCBI taxonomy): Eukaryota > Metazoa > Arthropoda > Insecta > Diptera > Stratiomyidae > Oxycera > Oxycera nigricornis. The sequence continues at coordinate 11,514,742 of OZ012660.1, read as the reverse complement.
TTACGACATTTATCGCTATTAATAGTAATTATATACTTTAATATTATTTAATTGACAGACATTGAAGTGATAATGAAATCGACTGGTTGTAATTTTCAAGATTCATTTAATTTTTGTTTGTTTCTCATACTATAAACGATACGTTTTGATCAGCATAAAAATTGAAATTTGTATGTTATTATAAAAACTGACTGAGCTTGAAAGACTGGTTTAAAGGTCGAGACGAATTTAATCAAATTTGAATTAGAATTTTGATACGGAAAATCTTGTTTGAAGACCATATAATGTTTGAATTATTATTTACATTTTTTTCTAACAGGCTTCTAGGTTTTACATGCTACATTTTATGATCAAAACAAAGTCACGTTTTGACCTACGTTACATTAAGCGATCTAAATTGAAGATAAAGTTACACGAATATTTTTTGCTAATACAAATGTGATTATTAATATAACGACTGATTTATTATTGACACATGAATCGCTATTAATTTTTTATAACTTTTCCATAGCATACTTTGTATCATTTCTTGCCACGTTACTGATAAGATAACGCTTTAAATAGTACTATTTGCGAATAAATTATACAACCTTATCATTCGGAAAAATGATTTACTCGACTGACTATAAATTGTGTACATGTATAATACGCATACATACCTAGAGGGCATATTTCTGATAATTCTATCAGTAAGAAAACCAGCACGGCTGCAACGTTCCACAAATCGATCCAGCACTATATAAGCGAGCGGAACGTCCAAGACTATGTCTGCCATGTCATCAAATAGCCTCTGGAAACCCTATAAAATATTTAATGTTTCAAAGAATGAGAGTGTATGAAAATTTAACTGTGAAATTAAGAATTAAGGGCCAACTTATTGTAAATTAGTAGTTGTAGCTTTTCAAAATATGAATATAAGTATATTTGTTTTCAATTAAGAACTAATTCTTCGGCCGAAACAAGTTGGAATTCAGGTGAAATATCGAAAAACTGGCTTGATTGTAAGGGTAAATATTTTTCATTAAGATCGTTGCCTAACTAACCTGCTCCATCATCGCTGGCGATACAATACAGGACTGTTCCAGAGACTTCAAAAGATCACACATTGCTTCTTCGGTATTTTGGCTGATGGATTCCAACGCCATTACGATACACTAATCATACAACGGAGAAAATAATGCAAATGAAAGTATTACCTTGCAAGGCAATCAAATAAATATATATTTACTTCATAGACCAGTTCATGGTAAAAATGCGGAACTTCTAGGGCCCGAATGCATCGATGCGCCTCTTGTACATCTCGAGACGAAATAAATTCTTTTAACAATAATGTCATTTGTTTTGTAATAAATTTGACTGGTCGCAATGGACCACCCATTCCCCAAACATTGTCCAAATGCGCCCAGCCATGTTTCATTGACAGCAACGTATCGGCACGTTTGAGTGCGACTAGAGCATGCTCATTGAGTCCATCAATTTGGTCAGGCTGCGTCACGTACTTAGGCGGAATGCAGTCATCAGCCACTGCTCGTGCTAAGAAGTTGCCTGCGAATAATTCAAGAAAAATGCTATCATTATTCCGCTTTACCGAAATATTGTTCAGCAACAATCAGCCGATAATAGACATAGTGCACAATTTTTGATTTTGTCGTAAAAAAACCATCTTACTTACCCAACAAAGTAGGCGCCTCAGGCGTATCCAATATTAAATCAGGTAAATTGTCCAGCAAAATGTCAAATCCTCTCGCTATATCTTTGCCGGTTATCACACGTCCGTACAAATCAGATATGAGCAACGATGTCATTTCTCTTTGGGAATCTTTATGATCAAATGATATTTCTACAGCTACGCTGGTTACGTAGGGCCTCAAATTGCCCGTCAATATTTCATCGAGTCCCACGGCCACTTCATGTGTATGACCATGTTCATAGTACTCTAGAATTATGGGTTCCGCTAGTTTAAAGAATTCTTCCGGAGTCAATTCAGGAATGACTTCCTTCAGCTCGATGTTCTTGTCGTTACATTCACTGTCGTAATTGGGATCATTCTGATCCTCAATGGTCTCTTCCAGTATTTCTGAGCCGGGTAGGCCCCACACACCTTTACCACCCGCTCCACCTTTCTTGGGCAATCCACGCCCGTACCCATTCCGGGACCGGCGACTATTCTTCCATCTTCTCTGCGGTACAACATAGCTGGTAATGCCATTCATATGCGCATGGCCGCCACTGTTTTGTCTGCCTAATCGCTTAGCACGTTTTTTAATGCGATCGGAGACGTCAACCGGCAACGGCTTCTTAATTCCATCTACAGAAGATGATGATGGGTTGCTCTCGATGCCGTTGAGTTCACGCTCCACGGAACTATCACGAGAATCAACATCATTTGAAATAATCTCAACTTCCATGATTGTCTCGAGAAATGTTAGCTAACAAAATTGATCCTTGTAAACTTTTGCCAATGGAGATGACTAACGTATAGAACTGAACGCACTCCACAGACTTTGTTCCAAGGATTATTTCTGAAAGTAATGGAAATAATTGGTATTTAATTTCGTTGAATTTATGATTACATTTTTTTTTAGATTTCTTGTACTACTGTGTACAAATACGACCCAAAATTTTGTTTCAATTTTTAAAACTTTTATTTATTCTTCAGAATCAATTTCATCCCCTTCAAAATAATCCTCTTCGGCTCCAATATACTTATGCCAACGGTTTTTCCAATCATCAAAACACTTGAAAAAGTCTTCCTTCGGTATGACCATCAATACCTTCTCCGATTCGGCTTCAATCTTTTCTATCGTGTCAAAACGGTGTCCCCGGAGCGATCTCCTAAGCTTAGCGAATAGCCAGAAGTCACACGGCTAAATCAGGCAAATACGGTGGTTGTGGAACGATATGGATGGAATTTTTGGCGAAATGGTCACGAAGAACGAGCGCATCATCATGGTGGAAAAACCAAGAATTGTCTCTTTATAAATCCGGTCTTTTGAGACGCACAGCTTCACGCAAACGACGCATGACACTCAAATAGTATTCCTTGTTGACAGTTTGACCGGTTGGAAGGAATTCATAATACACCACACCACGATAATCGAAGAAAACTGTCAACATGACCTTGATTTTTAAGCGACTTTGGCGCGATCTTTTCGGTCTTGTCTCACCTTTGGCACGATATTCGCTTGGTTGATCGGCTGTTTCCGGATCGTAAGCATAGATCCAAGTCTCATCTCCCGTAATCATGCATTTCAGCTTATCCTAATAGTCAGAAAGCATCATTTCACACACAACAACACGACGCTGTTTTTCCATGAAATTGAGCATTTTTGGCACCAATCGCGGTTTGACTCTTCTAAGGCACAAAACATCTTTTAAAATGATGTTGACTGACCCATTTGAAATTCCAACAGCATCAGCAAACTCTCTACTAGTCAATCGACGATTTTGCAGCATCAATTCCTTAATTTGCGTGACGTGATGTTCATCAGTTGATGTTCTTGGTCGTCTTTGATGTGGTTCGTCTTGAACGCCTTCACGACCCTCTTTGAACATTTTATGCCATTCATACACTTGTGTTTTAGACATACAGTAGCGAGCAGAGAAATCCGATCAGGTAGAAGATATTAATAATTCTCAATTTTTTTTGGAGAAATCTAAATGAAGGGTCGCAAAGTAATTTTATCCTGTTAAATTATTATATTTACTGTTTAGAAATTTATAATGTACTTGTTGAAATGTTTTAAAAAAGTAAATAAAATGGATTTATTACAATTTTGGTTTTTATTGAAAATAATTCGTTATCACAATTTAATTTTGTTTTTTGATATTCTTAAATAATATTTGCATTTTCCATTTTCGTTTTTTTAAAGAAATTAACCTTACATATAATTAAAACTAAATTCAATATTTTGTGACCCCTCCCTTATTTTTAATAACTGCTTTAATTCTTGATGGCATTGAATTTATCAAAGCTTGCAGTAGTTCGTCTTTTAATTCGTCAAACCAAATTTTTTCTAATAATACAACTAGCTTATTTATTGTGTTAGGATGTTCCTTATTAACTTTTGCTTTCATAATGTGCCACAAATTTTCTATCGGATTAAGATCTGGACTATTTCCTGGCCATATCATAACAGATATTTGGTTTTCGGCATGAAATTCTTTAATCTTAAATTGAGGGAAAAGAAAAATGTGGTTAAATACACATATATATATGTGTTAAACATCATGCAATAAAATTAATACAAAACTGGCCACTTTGGCACGGTGTGACGATGCAGAATCGTCTTGAAAAATGCACTCAGAACACATAGAAAAATGATTCTCCATCGAAGGCAAAAAAAGCTCATATAAAATATTTTTATAGACTGCCGCATTCACTGTTCCATCAATAAAGGCCAGTTTTCCAACTCCATAATAGGAAAAACATCCCCAGACCATTTTACCAGGTGGGTGTTTGACTGTTGGTTTGATGCATTGGGCACTTAAACGCTCTCCGGGTCTACGCCTAACGTACTGCAAGCCATCGGATCCAAACAAATTAAACTTACTTTCATCAGAAAATATAACCTTTCGCCAATCCAGATTAGTCCAATGCTCATAGTTTTTAGCCCATTCTAGGCGTTTTTTCCGCATGTTTCTCGTTAAAAAAGGCTTTTCAGCAGGAATTCTTGCAGTTAAATGTTCCTCAACAAGCCGTCTGCGCACTGTATGGACACTTATCTGCTTTTGAGTTTCTTCTAAAAACTCTTTGCGTATTTCTACCGCAGTTTTGAACCGATCTTTTAGGAAAATTCTTTTTAACAGGCGATCTTCAGCCGGTGTTGTTATTTTCTTAGCCCCTGTGCCTTTTTTCCGCTGTGTGGATCCAGTGATTTTAATTTTTTTTAAAAATTCTGCTACAGAAGACTGACTGTATCCTACCCTTGCGGCTATAGCTCGGGTGGTCATGTTCTCCTTCCACAACGTCACTATTTCCGTTTTTTTTAAATTTCGGTCATTTTCCTATTATTTGCCATTTTTATATATTTCACTTGTACTAACTTCACTGTTTGAAAAACTAGCTGAAACTGATAACGATCATAAAGGTCCCATACCTGGAAAAGTACATAACCCCATTTTGCCCGTTACCTGGAAATAATGCACCCGAAATGCTCGTTTTTCTACCTGACCGGATTTCTCTGCTCGCTACTGTAGTCTGTTCACCGAAGGCCTTTTGCAACATTCTGAGCGTTTCAGCAGCAGAAATTTCATTCCGAACATAAAATTTAATTGAACTTCTTTGTTGAATATTTTCGGACATGGTAAAAATCGAAAAAAATCACTTTTGGTTGTTTACGAAAATGAGCGTCACTGCTCAACTAATGAAGATATTGCCGTGAAATTTGACATAAATGTCAGTCACAGTCCTTCCAACTTAAAAATAAAAATATTTGTCCCTATCAAAAACCCCGCAAAATTTAAAAAGTCCTCGGACGATTCCAGCACAGCCTTTGGGGAGTGCCGTCCCCGCGTACCTTAGGATGGTGATCGGTCCAGTGTCTGCAGTCGGACACAACCGAAGTGGGCTTGAGCGTGGGGCTCTCGCCCACGAAGCCTTACCAGGGGTCAATCTGGTACCACGGGGACCGGGGCCCAGGGAGCAAAACTCCCTCCGGTCGCGGTGAGGACCCCCTATAGGGGGGTGCGAACGTGGTGGCTGTGGTTAAGACCCATATGCGGGTAGAGCCTACTTAGATGCGCCCTGAAGTCGTCATGCTTCCGAGCATGGGGACTTCTGCAGCATCTTTGGGGGCTCGGCGTGGAGTTGCGAGGCAACCCGGTGCCGAGACCGTGAGATCGGCAGAGGATTAGGTAGGCCTCGCTTCCATCAGTATGGTCACTGAGCCTGCACTCAGTAGGCAGACTGGTACTCCCAATGTGGTGGTGGGAGGGCGTTGGCAGCCGCATTGTAGCTGCCCGTTGTCCGACCGCGGACCGTGGAGTTAAGCCCACACGGCAGGCCTTCACGTTAAACGCACGACATTTCTGTACACAGTAGTATGTACATAAAGATTGCATTGATTTATGTGCTTATGTGCTTTTTTGGACGAATGAAAATACAATGCGTGTTAGTAGCAGTCAATAAAAATAAGAATATTATATACCAGGTGTGCAACCTTAAAACGGCTGTTTTTTCATTTAGCAAAACACAGTAATTAACGCAGAAAAGTGAAGAATATTTTATTCGAAGTAATTGCCCTCGTTGGCTATACATTTTTCCCATCTTTGGGGAAGATTTTGGATTCCACCCCAAAAGAATTCATCCCCTTTGGATAAGAACCACCCATCGAGCCATTTTTTAACATCTTCCTAAGAATTGATGTGCTGCTCAGCAAGCGCGTGTCCCATCGACGCAACCAAAAGGTATTCGAAAGGGGCCAGATCTGGAGAGTAGGGCGGGTGGGGTAGCAACTACCAGCCAAGTTCATCCAACGTATCCCGGACCAATCTTGATGTGTGTGATGGTGCGTTGTCATGCTGGAAAATGATACCCTCATGCCGATCCGCGTATTCCGGTCTTTTTTGCACAATTTACGATCCAATTCGATGATTTGTTGCAGGTAGAGTTGAGTATTGATCGTTTCATCAGGTTTCAACAGTTCGTAGTAAACCACCCCCTTCTGGTTTCATCAAACACACAGCATTGTCTGTTTCCCGAATAGATTTGGCCTAGCAGACGATGTTGAGGGTTCGCCGGGGCCCACCCACGATTTATTGCGCTTATGGTTTTCAAAGATCCATTTTTCATCGCCAGTGACAATTCGATGCAAAAATGATTTTCTGTTGTGCCGATCAAGCAAGATTTCGCACGTGTTCTGGCGTCGTTCCATCTGTCGGTCGTTCAATTGATGTGGCACCCACTTCCCGATGTTTTGGATCTTTCCCATAGCATGAAGGCGTTTCGAAATTGCTTGGCGGCTAACATTCAACTGCTCGGCAAGTTGTTTCTGCGATTGGGTGTCGTCTTCATCCAATAAACCTTGCAATTCGGTGTCCTCAAAAACTTTTGGCCGATTTTCGCGCTTCTTGTCGGTGACGTTCAAAATTCCGTCTTTGAATTGCCGAAATCACGCTCTACACCGAGTTTCACTGAGAGCATTGTCACCATAGACCTCCAAAAGAATTCTATGCGCTTCGGCGGCAGATTTCTTCCAATTGAAGAGGAATAGCAGTGTTCCCCGCAAATGCTGTTTATCTGGCACAAAGTTCGACATGTTTATCGAGATAAAAGGGAATGTTATTGTTCGAAATTGCTGACTTTGTCTTTTATCAAAGCAATTTGAAAAAATGGCGGACAAGGTTGGCTCACGTCTCATGCACGCGTACTGCCATCTATTAGAAAACGACCGTTTTAAGGTTGCACACCTGGTAGTATTCCTATAGGATCTTGCAATAACGCCAGATATTGTATTGCAAATTAGTGAACTAATTGAATGACTTGCATATTGAAATATAAGAACAATGTATGAATAAACCAAATACCATTAATAAATAAAAAAAATAGTCCAGAATAAAGGGAAAAATGTGCTACATAGTTTGAACGACCTATCAATATTTGACAAAATAAAAATATGTGAACTTGAACACTGAATGTGCGAACAGCAGAACATATTTTACTGTAAACGACGTAAACAGGACACTAATTACTAAAAAAAAAATAAAGAGACGACTCCCGGGAATAGGATCATCGTTTCGCTACGACATTTACGCTGACAGCATGGGAACATTTTCGTGTATGATTTTATTTATAGCTCTTCACCTCAACTGAATCGACTGAAAGTACTGAAGGTGTGTCGCATATACTTGTTTCATGGTTACGTGCTTCCTACTCGCTTTAATAGGTCACTGATCCATGATGTAATCGTTGACCAAAACAGTATTTACCTTCACAACTGTTGGCATAGGCGATTTCATTGAATTGAAACAAGATTCTGTGCTACTTGCTTATATCGAACGTGTCTTATTGTAAGCAATTTTACGCACACGAAGTTCGTTGCAAGAAAGCAAAATTAAACAAGAATACATTATCAACCAGTCACAGCTCTTGCCTCTTGGTATTGTCTAGCAATCATTGGTCATGGCAACTTTAATTCACTTAAGTGCGACGACGCCATGTCACCTAAATTTTCGGACACAGCGAAATAAGAAACTTTACTCATTACGGTCTTCAAATATGCATGTATCTGCTCATAAAAATTTTCGGTTGGAATAATTGTTTGCAACTTTTTCAAAAATATTATCCAAGCCAAGAGTCATTTAAAAAAAACAAATTGTAAAAGATAGACCCACCAAATTCTCGTCAGTGGTATTCTGGGGTATTTATGGCTCTCGTTGTCTTTTCCCCAAGCTACACTAAACTTTCCTGGCGACAAGACTACCTCCCGCCACATATTACACCTTCTTGTTGCTAAACACGCATGAGACTGCACAGCACAGCCCCTCAAATGGGGGTCGCCTACTACGCACGTATTGTTGTTGTTTATATTCCCTCCGCCAGATTCACTTTTATTTGTGATAAGACGCAATTTCCCACACTTGCTGTTTGTCAGTGTGTGTTTGGGTGCCTATATGTTTTATCGCACGTCTGACTTCCATCGCGTATTTCTTGCTTCTAATCTTTAGTTTATTTTTAGGAACTCCATGTATTCAATGTACATATTTTGGTCTGCTGCTGTTTTCTAGTGTCTAGTTTTATTGTTCCAAACATAAGATACAGTAAGATCATGGCTGACACCCCCTCCTGACGGAATTCGGTATCACCTTCTAATTCTGGGCGAAATTTTTTAATATTATTTAGTAGTACAGCTGTATTTCGCGACTGTTCATGTTTACGAGTTGTTCGACTCAACACGTTTGTGCTAAATTTTATACATAACAAGAGTAGTGGTAATATGGGGGTTCTAGAGCGGAAGTGAAATCAATAAAAATTATCGATTTATTGATTTTGTGCAATCAATAAAAATTATCGATTTATTGATTTTGTGCAATCAATAAAAATTATCGATTTATTGATTTATGCTGACGTCATCACTACCGGAAGTGAACTGTCAAGGCCGCGCCCACAAAACCGCAAGCCTATTACGTCATCAACCGCAACCAAGCCGATGACGGCATTAACCCTTTCTTCCCCTCTCTCTCTCTCTCACACACACACACACACGATCCAATTCGGCGCCCCCGCGATCCCACTTTACACCGACGACCCTGCAAATTTCACGGCAAGACGCTTTCACTTATTCGGAGACACTAAAAATCGGTTGTGGCGTTCCATATCAAATTTCCCAACAGCGAATTACAGCCGGATGTAAGTTTTCAGTATTGTGGTTCTTAGAGGAAATAGCGCTGATAAGAGACATCCGTTTCTACCCAAGGAGGATGTGGTTTTTATTTGAATTTGATATACGCTTTGAAGAAATCAAATGAAATAACGTTGATAAGAGGCAAGTTTGTGGTTTTTAAGAAAATTTTTAGATAACGAAGTTTTGCGTACATTTTGAAACGAAAATAAAAACCGTTATACCAAAAAATTATTACGTCATCAGTTTTTGCTTATCTATTTTCGGTCAAAAGGAGGATGTGGTTAAAAGTTTAAAAAAAGCGGAAAAATTCCAACGAAAGTTGAATAATTGTGGTTTATGATTTTGTTTATAAGGCGAACCGAAAACTACAATAGCCATAGTTTTTTCCAAACTTTAATAGCGAAAGGTGTTTTCAATTTTTTGTGAAAAATGAAAGGTTTTTTGTGCGAATTCTGTGAAAAAGACTTTCCGTCTTCTGGTGCTCTGAAGAGGCACATACAACATACGCACGGTGAGTAGCGAAGGAGTATTTTATTTTTTTTTGTAGCTATTACAAACAACCCCTTTAAAATAGAAAATACAAGCCCATATAAGAATCACAACCTAGCAGGAGCGTCAACACACAACCAAACGCCCCTTAAAATTTGTGATGTGTGCTTGGTTATTGTCAAAACAACAGAGTGGAACCGCCACATCCGAACAAACACACACAAAAAGAATATTTATCGTTCTGTTGATGAGAATTTTCAAAGCATTAAGAGCAGCTTTAAAAACAGAATACAAACGCTTGTATATCAAAACAAAGATGAGAACGCATTGATTCCGGAAGTATTTTTCAAAAAACTAGAGGAACCACTTATGATTAGATTAAAGCAAATATTAAAAAAATCATCCTCTATTAAGTTTAATGTTGAGCTATTTGGGGATTATATGAAAACTTGTTTGTCAGACGATAAGGAAGAAAGCGTGTGTTTGATAAGCATTAAATCGTTTCAACCAAAGATGCAAGCCGCCCAAACTGAATGTGAGTTGCAAACGGGTTTCAAGAACAATGTTGATCAGATTATTAAGAAAATGCAAGAGTTTCAAGAGAGAGATAGTGGATGGACACTAGTGAAAATAACTCACTGTGAAATAAACATAAACGAACACAAGCCGCTTAGGGGAACGAAACACGTGCGTTTACCACCATTTATAGCAAGCAAGCGTGCATGTGTTAATATTAAAAACGACGATGAATTCTGTTTTAAATGGAGCATAATTTCTGCGTTGTCTCCCGCGCAAATCAGTTCAGATAGACCATCATCTTATCATATATCGGATATTACGCAAAGCGTTATAACACTGGATAATGGAATATTATTAAAGTTTAACGATTTAGAGTTCCCACTAAAGGTTCACGATGTAGCGAACTTTGAAAAATTAAACCCCCTAATTAGCGTAAACGTGTTTGGTTATGAACGCGAAAATCGGAAAATTGTGGGGCCATATTATAACACAAAGAACGAGCGAATATATCATATAAATTTATTATTGATACAAAACACCGACGAAGACCAACACTATGTGTGGATAAAGAACCTTTCAAGGTAATCTTGTAGTTTTGTCTATTCTCCCCCCCCCCTAATTTTTATTGTTTAAGGCTGATCCATTATCAACAGACACTCCACGACGAAAAGCTTTTTATTTGCAATACATGTCTTCAACATTTTCATACCGAAGAAGCCCACTTACAACACAAAAACGAGTGTGGTAAAATTGTGACAACCATGCCGAAACCGGAAAAATCAACACTATATTATCAGAATTTTGAGCGCCAACTGGATGTACCATTTGTCATTTATGCCGACTTTGAGTGTTTGCTTCAAGATGTGAACACCTGTTTTGCCGACCCAGAAACTTCCTCAACAGCAAAAGTCCAGGAGCACACACCATGTGCATTTTCATATTATATTAAGTGTTCTTTTGATTCGTCATTAGATAGGTTAAGAGCGTACAAAGGTCCCGAATCCTCTAAAAGCTTTGTAAAATCGCTTGTGAACGACGTAAGGCGGCTCTATTCAGACTATATAATGATGCCAAAACCGATGCATACTTTAACAAACCAAGAAATGAAAATTCAAACAGAAGCGGTCCTTTGTCATATATGTAAAAAGACTCTTGAAAACGACAGAGTGATGGACCACTGCCACTTAACGGGAAAGTATAGGGGTCCAGCCCATAATAAATGTAATTTATTATTTAGAGTGCCCAAATTCTTTCCAATCTTTTTTCATAATTTTTCCGGATATGATTGTCATTTATTCGTAAAAGAACTTGGTAATTTGGACGGTGATATAAAAATTATACCCCAAAATAAGGAGCGATATATATCGGTATCAAAAAGAATTGTGATCAATAGCACCACAACGATTGAATTACGATTTTTAGATTCTATTAGATTTATGCAAAGTAGTTTAGATGAGCTTGTAACATATTTACCCGCGATAAAACTAGAGACAGTGCGCTCAATATATGGGGAAGAAAGCAAATTCAAGTTGCTAACAAGAAAGGGCGTATTCCCCTATGAGTATATAAATTCGTGGAGCCGATTGGACGACCCTTGTTTACCCCCACGCGAAAATTTTTTTAGTAAATTAACAAATAGTGAGTGTAGTGAAAACGACTATAAACACGCGCAAAACGTCTGGAAAGAGTTCAATTGTAAAACGCTTTGGGATTATTTAGAGTTGTATTTGAAAACAGATGTATTGCTTTTAACAGACGTGTTTGAAAATTTTAGGAAAATTTGTAAAGAAATCTATGAGTTGGATCCCTGTCAATATTACACTGCTCCGGGTCTAGCATGGGATGCTATGCTTAAAACAACAAAAACCACACTAGAGCTTTTAAATGATATAAACATGTACAATTTTTTCAAACGAGGTATTAGAGGGGGCATTACCCAATGTTCGCATCGACACTCCGTAGCCAATAATAAATATATGGAAAGCTTTGTTGAAGCGAATCCATCAAAATACATAATATATTTGGATGCCAATAACTTATACGGGTGGGCCATGTCTCAACCCCTTCCACATTCTTCATTCGAATGGGTTCCAAATGTTAATGATATTGATATTATCAATATTCCACAGGATTCTGATATTGGATACATATTAGAGGTCGATTTAGAGTATCCCCCATTAAAACACAATGATCACAACGATTTACCCTTTTGTGCAGAAAATAAAGCAGCACCGGGTTCCAAAAACAAAAAGCTTATTACAGACTTAACAAACAAACACAAATATATTATTCACTATCGGAATCTGCAACAATGCTTAGAAAATGGGCTAAGACTTATCGGTGTTCATAGAATTTTACAATTTAAACAGTCTTGTTGGCTAAAGAGCTATATCGATTTGAATAATTATTATCGCACAAAAAGCAAAAATTCGTTTGAAAAGAATTTCTTTAAATTGTTGAACAACGCGGTATATGGGAAAACGATGGAGAACGTGGAAAAAAGAAAAGATGTGAAAATTGTTACAGAATGGGAAAGTCGGGGCAGACACCTAGGCGCCCGCGCTCTTATCGCAAAACCCAACTTTCATAGTATAGCCATATTTTCAAACAACATGGCCGCAATTCAGATGGATCGAGTGAATGTGTGCTATGATAAACCAATTTATTTGGGGTTTACCGTTCTTGATATTTCAAAGCTAAAAATGTACGATTTTCACTATACTTATATGAAACCAAAATATCGCGAAAATGTTCTTCTAAATTATATGGACACAGATTCATTCATTTATACAATTAAAACAGAAGATTTTTATAGAGACATTTTAAACGATATTGACAACTACTTTGATACTTCAGAATATTCTAAAGATAATCCCTATCATATTCCATTGAAAAATTGTAAAATTTTGGGTTTAATGAAAGACGAAACGCACGGAAAAATAATAAACGAATTTATAGGGCTAAGAGCAAAAATGTATTCATTAAGTATTGATCAGGAAAAAACAATAAAAAAGGCAAAAGGCGTTAAGAAAACTGCAGTGGATAGATTGAGTATAGATAATTATAGAGAGTGTTTGTATAGGAATAAAATTTATAGAGGAGACATGTATGTATTTAGATCAAAACTTCATAAAATATATACGGAGTGTATTAATAAGATAGCTTTAAGCAGCTTAGACGATAAGAGACTAATTAGGGAGGATAAAGTTAGCACATATGCTTGGGGACATTGTGAAATTTGATATGAAAATAATAACAGCATTGTATTTTATAAAAAAAGGCGTTTTTTTTTCCTCAAAGATAATGGGCAAAAACACGAACCGTTCCTTGTTTTAGTTGAAGGAAATATTGGATGTGGAAAATCCACACTTCTAAATCATTTCAATAAATTTGATGATGTATGCTTGATGTATGAACCACTTAAAAAATGGCAAAATGTAGGGGGATACAACCTATTGGTGTGTAGCATCATATTCTCATATTAAACCCAAACGTTTATATGAAACATTTTAGGATTTGTTTTATAAGGATCCAGAACGATGGGTAATACCTACACAAAATTATATTACTTTAACCATGTTTGAAATGCATATGCGATCAACAGACAAGAAGTTTAAACTAATGGAGCGCTCTTTGTACAGCTCAAGGCGCGTTAATGATTTCTGGCTCCAACATTTTTTAGTTTTTAGATATTGCTTCATAGAATGTCTATATGAGGCTGGACGAATAGATGACGAAATGCGATGCGTTCTATTAGAAACCCATAATCTGATGGAACAAAACTTTAAGATTAACGCCAATCTTATTGGTGAGCTACAGATGAAAATATTTTAAAAACACACCAAACAAGCGTCTTTATAGTTTATATTCAAACATCTCCGGAGGTAGCATATGAGCGAATAAGAAAACGAGCCCGCGCCGAAGAAGAATTTGTGTCAATGGAGTATTTACAAAGCCTACACAAACACCACGAGAACTGGTTAATCGAAAATAAGCCCCAAACAAACAGCATACCCGTTGTTGTTGTGGATGGAAATCAGAATGCGGCTTGTATGCTTTCAGAATATCAAAAAATAGAACAAATGCTGCAGCTGCCCCAAGAAACACGAATCTCAACTTACAATAGCATAAAATAATAAATCGATAATTTTATTGATATAAAAAAAAATATACTTTATTTTGCTTTTTCACACACAACACATTTTTTCTTATTTTAACCGATCTACAACAATTTCCTAACTTCGCTAGTCAACGGATTGTATTCTACAATTCTATCGTGGAGCAATAGACAAAATGCTGTTGTCTTTGGCGGAAACATGCTTGATGTTCTAAATTCTATCTTTACATCAACAGGACCAGTTTTCAAGGCTTCATTTTGAAACGAGCAATCAATAACAACCATGGGAGCTAAATTTTTAAATTTTTCACAATCTAATAGCGGAGGAGAATCTTGATTATAGTATGATCGTTTGAATTTGGTGTACATATCATACAATAGTGCGTATCGGTTGCGATCGAATTTCAGATTAAGATCCTCGTATGGGTAGGTTTCAGAGTTCAAGTGTGCTTTGATGTCTGTTAAATTGCAGTGATCAAATGTAGTTGCATCTTTTTCCTTTAAATTATTTTTTTCTGATTGTAATGCGAAAATTATAAATCGGGGTTTTTCAAGCTGTGAAGAAGTTTTCACAGTCCAAATGTGATGACTAGATGCTGCTGGTAATATGGGATATTCGTACATATCCCAACTTCTAAAACTGATTTGTATTGGACGCCCGACTTTTATAATGTTGAGAAAATTTAGTCGTTCAGCATCAGATACGGTTATATGTGGTATTCGCCATAACAACTTATGAATGGACACGTCATAAGCCTTTGTTGTATTAACAACATTATTATCGGTCCTAGACCGAATTAAGATCAAATCGTGACGTGCGTTAACAACAACTCTTTTGTAATCTTCTGCGAAACCAAGCAGCATTTTCAGCGGAACACAAAAGTTGAAAAACGAATCAGGAACTTTACAATGTTTTTCCGGCGACCAGCCAGCATTTTGTAGCATTTCACTTTCATTTTTGCTTAGAGAAATATAATTTTTCAGGGCGGTTGTGACCCCCAAACTTCTGGTACGATCAATTTCAATTCCATTCAATTCGTATCGCATTTCTTCGAAAAGAAAAGATATACAATTATTATTGAGAACAGAACTGGCGGCATCTAATTTTGTTCCTTCTGTTGAAGTTATTGCGCCCTCAATGTATAGAAAACTTTCGTTTGGTAGTAGATACAAGTCTTGATGTTGAATAGAAATTCTGATTTCATCGCTGTTTTTGTATGCTGTCGAAAATGGTGTATAGGTGTGATACTCCTTCTTTATAATATCTTCGTTAAACACAGGCTGGTTAGTAATGTTGAGTAAATGCGTCATTTTTCCTTCTTTAAATGAAATCCCAGTGATTGTAGAAATAACTTATTTGCTTGTGTTAAGTGTGCTTTTCCAACAACAACACTTGGTGTTTTTCTTTTCGATGTTGAAGAAGTAGACACTGATTGTACACTGGTGGAAAGAGAACCAGCATCTTGGTTATATATCAACATTTTATGCTGGTTTCAGGTGAAGGCGAGCGGTAATGGTTTCGCCGCGGAAATTAACAAGTTGTCCGTCTTGATCCAATATTTTTAGCTCCAAGAACCTTACTTCACGGGCATTCAGCGGCAAATAAATGAGACTTTTCGGGGCTTCAATTATTTTATACCCTGGACCAACGTCTGGTGAAAATTCATGAATAGTGTGTGCAATGGTGTTGTTAATATACGAGCCGGTGACTATGTTGCACTCTATACGAATTGCATTCACCGTTATAATGTTAACAGGTAGTGTTGAAGTGTGTGTTTTGGTAGGGTGTAGAACCACATCCTTAAAACCCAATAGTTTACCAACCGTTCGCATCCGATTAAAGTATATTGTCTCACTACTTTTTATTTCTGCCTTGAGAGTGTTGTTGTTTGCTTTAATTTTTAGCGCATACCTTTTTCCCCTTCTTTCCAGCTCTTTTTCTATGTAAAGAGCAATATCGTCAACTTCATAAGACCCGACTGGTATCTCAATTTCTTCATTTCCAATATGAAAAAGGTTATTCTCGTTATCAACATTTGGAATGGAGTTATATGTTTGAAAGTCAACCAAACCGCATACATAGTCGCCAGCCAATTCCAAGGGAGGAAAATATTCAGCGGTTAATGTAGAAGTGATTCCACTCAAAATCAAGGTCATCGACATGCTTATTATGATGTTGTATTAACCATACTAAACAACAATTTCTATATCTTTTAATATTTATATTTATTTTTCATAGATTTTAACACAATCATATAGAAATTTTAAACACAAGTGTCCACATATCACCGAGTCAAAGTCTTGATATCGGCTATAGTTGTATTTGATATTTGAACCAAGATAGGAAATAACTTCTTTTGGCGGCTGCAAATTTCCAAAGCTATCAAAATATTCCACATGATCTTGGTGTTTGTAGTACGCTACCCAATGGGTGCCGGGGCCCGATGAAATATCCAAATTTATTACGCCACACTCCGTATACCAGGGATGCTTTGGCAGCTGGTCGCGCATAAATACACCACGAAAATAGGGAATGTTTTCAGCGAATTTGAATATATCGAGTTCGGTTAACGCTCTACGGGGCAGCCGTCTTAGAAGTTTTTTGATGGTTGAGTTAAGTAAAGCCCTAGCCCCTTCCTATATGGTTTCAGATGAAGCCCCTTCCCAAGCGCAACGGCTTCCATTTGTCTATTGTGTCTCACACTTTCTGCCAGTTGTTCTTTTGCATTTTTTGCATTATTAACAGCTTTTGCGATTTGTGATGCGCCGCCAACTAACGCTCCAAGTGCTGAAAGTCCAGCAAATATTGGAATGAGGGGTAAAATACCACCAACTTTCGGAATTGGTATGATCCGCGGAGTTTCAACTAGAGATTTTTTTGTTCCAATAACATCTTTTGCAGTTTTCATAGCCAATTTGATTGTTTTCGATATGCTTTCCGGCTTTTTCCTCTTCAATACAATATTTATGTTTTTAAGGGCCGATTTAAATAAAGTTTTGTTCGGTTTCCTCTGCTTTCGCCTTTCTCTCTTTATGCACCCCATTCCCAACTTCACTTTAGTTTTCATGGCGTTTGTAATCAGCCAGGCGTTTGTCCTCTCGCCCAAGTTGGCGTTATTTGAAGTTGCTCTGTTCCACGCCTTTTCCGCTAAAATTCTATCCGCGATGTTTCTGTTTAAAGTATCTTTGTGTTTGGAGTAGGCAATGTCGTGCTCTCGACACGCCTCATCAAGTAGATTCACACCGCGATCGCCTCTAGCTAAACGCTTTTGTAGTTTTGTGCCTGGACCACAAAAATTATAGCCCGGTATATGTAGCTCGAATGGCAGATTGCTGATGAGTGTATTTATTAAACCTCCTCCGGTGGAATTTCGTGAGTTACTAATTGATTTTCGGGCAAATTCAATCATTATATTATATTATGTACAACCTTTTGCTGCGGGCCTTCGTTGCAAATAGATTGAAAAACCCTATAAAACAATGTATTTATGTGTGGTTGTATCATAGTACACAAAATGAAGCTAGTAAAACAACAAGCAAAGCTAGGCATTGAAAATTTCGATTTTGGTGATAATCGCCACGGAGCGAGGATAAAACATAGCGTGCTTTTACCAAATGACATTCGAGCGATAATTGTCGGTCCTTCGAGTTCTGGTAAAACCAATATTATGCTAAGCTTGCTCTTACATCCGAACGGTTTGAAGTTTGAGAATATATATCTGTATTCAAAGTCGTTGTATCAACCAAAATATGAGTATTTAAAGCGTGTTGTGTCGCCCATTAAGGGCCTGGGATATTATACATTCACCGAAAATAACGAGGTAATAGATCCAAGCGACGCCAAAAGAAACTCTGTTTTCATATTTGATGACGTCGCTTGTGAGAAACAGAATAACATGAGATCGTACTTTTGTATGGGGCGACACAAAAGCATTGACAGTTTCTACTTGTGTCAAACGTATACGCATATACCCAAGCATTTGATTAGAGACAACGCAAACTTCATAATATTGTTTAAACAGGATGACCAAAATTTAAAGCATGTATACAGTGATCATGTGAATACAGACTTGTCGTTCGATAAATTTAGAAACATGGCTGCTGATTGCTGGAGCGATAAATATGGGTTTTTGGTTATTAATAAAGATTGTTCTATTGGTGTGGGGCGCTATAGACGGGGGTTCGACATATTCATTAAAGTATAAAACAATAATGCACGCCCTGTGTGCTTTCATTACCGAGAAACACATTGGTGGAAAACTGAGCTCAAAGTTGGTTGCGAATTGGTTGCAGGTTGGTTACAAGCTGGTTACAAGCTGGTGACAAGTTGGTATACGCGTGGTCTTCATCATCTATTTTTTAACGTCTGGTGTCAACTCATAATGAGCTCAAAACTACTTAAAAATATCATAAAGGCATCAAATGATGTGCGGAAAAAATATAAAGCGTTGAAAACCGGAAAAACGGAACACGAGCTAATGTTGGAAGCAACATTTAAATCTATTAGTGAGCCATTGAAAGAAATTAAAGAGAAAACAGGCGAAGAATTTAGTAAAAAAGTAAAAAGCCGAATGAAGGGGGAGCTGTCTTCGGCTGATCCACGATTACAAGACAATTCTGATGATAACGATAATGAGGATGCTGTTTCATTCATACAACATTCCCCCTCAATGATAACACCAAATAAACCTCTTTCTTTGAAGCGATTGCGGGCGCCAGTTCAATACAGTACACCCATAAAAACTGTAAAAACATCTCCGATCTCTTCGAGTTTGAGTGAATCGTTAAACGATTCAAAATCTTTATCGGCATATTACATCAAAGAATATATGAATAATAGTCGGAATCTTGATAAAACTTATGGCCCCAAATTCGATGAGCGCTCCAACAAATTTCGGGTGGGTGTTTTGGATATGGAATTCAAAGAACATGCAATTGATATTGGAGGTATTGAGTATCGGGCATCTCGGGGGCTCTACGAATTGATTTTCATGAAAAACCCAAGTAAATACAAACCAAAAGATTTAGAAAACTACAAAGATATTCTTCAAAAATCAAATGTTTATCGCACTGTTGTTGATGATGCCAATAGTAGAATCAAAGGTAATGGTGGCGAAAAGTATAAAAGAATCGTTAGCAAGCTTATTGGGGGCAAAGGGGGAAGCGGGCTTATGCTTGTGAATAATCAAAAGCCCAATTATGTGTACTGGGATGATCCCAACGAATTGGTGGAAAGATTGAGGCTACTTGTTTCTTCCCAGCAAGCCGGCCATTCCAATCACAATAACGAAATAGTGTCAATTATTGAAGAACTGAAAGAGGTCGACGCAATTCTTTAAATAAGTTTTGGCGAATGAGAAATCGATTATTACGATCATGAGCGTTGATAAGTTTGGCCGTTTTGTAAGCAAGCGCGCAAAACCTATGCGGGGAGAGCGCGGTCTTCCGGGTGTTGGATTCAGCTTGGCCAACAGCGGAAACTTTGATTTGGGGGGTAAATTAATTGAAAACTTGGGAGATCCCGTACAGTTACAAGATGCTACAACAAAGGCCTATGTTGATAAAGAGATTGAAAAATTGAAGAAAGAACTGGAAGGGGTTATTCAGCAGACAAGCGACAGTGTTTCTCAAAACACAAAATCAATTGATGTGCTAACATTAAAACACAATAAAAAGTTGGAGGACGGCGAAGAATCATTAGATGTTGCCCGGGATGGAGATGATGATGACGAAGATTTGGTGATCGCTCCAACACCCACAGTTATTTTGAAAGACAAATAGAGACACAGCTGATAATGAGCAAGCGAGAACTGGTTGAAGAATTGCATAAGGCAGCAAGGAAAAATTTCAAACGGCGGCGGGTTATAATAAAGGGTCTCGACGACTTGTGGCAAATTGATTTGGTGGAAATGGGCACATATTCTACCAATAATAAAGGATATCGCTATTTGCTTACCGTAATCGATTCGTTTTCAAAATTTGTTTGGGTCATTCCATTAAAAACAAAACGTGGAATTGAGGTGGCTGGCGCAATGGAAAGCATATTTTTTGACTCCTCGCGAATCCCCAAAAATGTGCAAAGTGATCTTGGAAAAGAATTTTATAACAAACCATTTCAAAAACTAATGCAAAGTCACAACATCAATCATTATTCAACGTTCAGCTCCCTCAAGGCTTCGATAGTTGAGCGCTTTAATCGAACCTTGAAGGGAATGATGTGGAAGGAGTTTAGCCTACGTGGATCTTATAAGTGGATTGATAACGTCCAAAATTTGGCAGACAAGTATAACAACACAATGCATAGGACAATCAAATTGAAGCCCTGCGATGTGAATGCTTCAAACGAGGGGCTCTTGTTAAAAACCGTTTATAGTAATTTAAAGGTGTTTTCGAAACCCAAATTTAGAATAGGTGATTTTGTCCGCATCAGTAAATACAAACATGTTTTCGAGAAGGGGTATACTCCGAACTGGACAACTGAAATTTTCACAGTGCAAGCTGTAAACAACACAAATCCAACAACATATTTGCTTGCAGATTATAAGGGCGAACGCATACAGGGAGGATTTTATGAAAACGAATTGCTAAAAACGAAACACCCTCACCTGTACCTCGTGGAAAGGGTTTTAAAACGAGCTGGAGATAAATTATATGTTAAATGGTTGGGCTTTCCAACCCAACATAATTCCTGGATTAAAAAATCAGATTTATCATAATATATTATATTTTATTGATTAATAAAGAAAAACATTTTAAAACAAAATATCTTCACATCTCTCATTTCTTAGTCTTTTATAAAATTTTATAAGTTTTTCAATGTTGTTGCGTTTTCGATAAACACTGTGGCAGGCGCATGTATCCGGCCCGGATGTTGCGTCGTCTTTAGACCAAGGACAGCTGATAAAGTGTCTTCCGTGAATTGAATTTGTTTCGTCCGTTTTGTAATATGACATTAGAAATAATACATCTTTCATGATTTCTTCGCGATGTTCTTCCAACAATATGCGGCTGTATTTAATCAAAAAGGACAAATAGTTTTCCAAATCCATGGTGTGGTTGTTACTCGTGGGCAGCTTCTTATTTACTAAAAAAATTCTGTTCAATAGCTGGTTCATAGGGGTCGTTGGGTGGTGTTATATCCATTTCCATTAAAATGTCAACAACTCGTTTGGAATTGAAAACATTAGATTTTCCCCGCAAGTTCTTTTTAAATCTTTCCTCTCCTGCCCTCTGCGATTCCATATTCATTAATTTCTCGCTTAGCGCCCAGTCTTCTTCAACAGAGAATGAACATCCCAGTGGGAAGCCATTTGGAGTTTTATAGTTACTGAGGCCATCGATAACTTTCCCAATAATTGTGATTTCTCCACCTTAAGTTATAGTTTTAGAACAAATTACATCGGCTTAACAAAAAAAATATCACCTATCACTTCAATTTTAACGTGTTGAAAGGGTTTGAAATTGAATTCAAGCTGACAGCTCCGGGGGATCTCTTCAATTCTCGTTGTCAATATAAGATTTCTTGCGCCGTTTTCGGGAGTCATAAATACCTCCATGTGTCTATTATATATCACTAAATTCACAATTCTAAACGACAACCATCCCGATCCACAAACACAAAATTTCCGATTTCGTGATATTGTGTCAACCAAAAATTTTTTCCCATCCATATTTAATGATCTTGTGTGTCTATGTGTGTGACTGCGTGAAAGTTAACTCAACGATTCAAATTTATACCATTGGAAGTGGCTTGGAGGAGGAGTGGGGGAAGCACTATAAAACCCTTTGTTTTATGAAATTAGATCATTGAGCATCTGTTGTTCTTCCAATCGTCCTATCAAATACGAGCAATTCAATATGCGTGGAGGAATCTTTTGCGCCCTTTTTGTGTGTGTATTGTTTAGTGCAGTCCATGCGGGGGTGATACCTATAATACTAAATGAGTCTGCTGGAAATAAAGGAAATTTGGAGTTTGCATTAAAGCTACCTAGTAATGAGACGGTACAAATTGGATTATCGTTCCAATTATTAAAATTCAACAATGGGTTGAATAGTTCGGCTGAAGATGCTCGGGAGCTAGCAACATCTACCATTTCAACACTAGAAAATACAACTTTGAACAGCACAACAATAACTGCGAGAGAAGAAACTAAATATGTCACCGTTCAAGAGGCAATTGAAGGTTTTAGGCAGGATTTACTTAAAAAAGAGCGTGAAATTGCAGGAATTATTGAAAGTGAACGACCTTTTTACAGACACTTCCAACTACAATTCCAAGACGACTTGATTCTTACAATCCGTTGCACTTATGACAGCAACTATGAAATGAAAACACTGAATATAAAATGCTATGAATATCGCGAATACATGAAAGAAAGAATTCTTAGCAATGGTGAAGTGGAATTCATTCGAGCTCAGGATGTAGATTATAAAACCGATGTCGAACTAATCGATGCTAGAAATGTAAAACAACTTTATACAATGAAAATTGAATAAAGTAATAATAACAAGTGTTCTTTTTTTTCTTTTAATATGTTTTTATTTAAAAATTTGTGTTTAACATTTTAGGGGTTGTAATTTGTAAAAAAAAGCGCGTAGCTTTTTCCTAGGGCGGGCCCTCTTGACACGCAAATGTTGCCAGCGTTCATTTGATGCAGCACGTCCTGCGTTAGGTTTCGATACCTAGCTGGAAGGAAAAGCTGGAACTCGTCCAACTCAACCAGTATGGATTCGCCGAACTCGGTGCTGCATCTTTTTGCGCCCGCAATCCGGTATGATTTGTAGGGGTCCATCTCTTTTACCTTGAGGAGCGGCTTGTAGTTTAATGTGTTCAGCTCCTTGAGGACGTCAACGTCATCATCCTCCACCACAATCGGCGTGCTGTATTCGTTGCTTTCAAACATGGCTCTAATCGAAACCTTTAATTAAAATCGAAAGCTTAAATTAAAATAAAGTATGCTCACCTTTTCTCCGAAGTAATTAATTATGGTCTTCATTCAAATTTCGGGGCTCTTTATATAGCACATTTTCTATTATACTTGCGGTTTTTTTTTAGCAATATATCACTCGAATGAAACGTAACCGCATGCTTTTATCAAATCGCGTGTGCCGTCGCTGTCTATTTTGCATGCGGTCAAACGCGTGTTCGAAAATTCTTATCGGCTTTCGGACAGTTGTCTATTTCACGGACAACATTTCGTCATAGCGCAAAACGATTTCAAAAAACCACAAACTTATTAAGCAGCAACGAATACCTCTTATCAACGTTATTTCATTTGATTTCTTCATGACGCGAAACGAATTCGAATAAAAAACCACAAACTTACTAAATAGACACGAATGCCTCTTATCAACGGTATTTCGTTTAATTGCTTCAATCGAATTCAAATAAAACCACATGCACATTAATTAGAAACGAATGCTGCTTATCAGCGTTATTTCATTTGATTTCGCCGTGGCGCGAAACGAATTTGAATAAAAAACCACAAACTTACTAAATAGACACGAGTGCCTCTTATCAACGGTATTTCGTTTAATTGCTTCAATCGAATTCAAATAAAAACCACATGCACATTAATTAGATACAAATGTCTCTTATCAACGCAATTTCGTTTTAAACCCACAATATTGAAAACTTGCCTCCGGCTCTGTAATTCGCTCGTGGGAAATTTGAAGTTGACCGCCACAAACAAATAAAGTGTCTCGGAAATATAAGTGCAAGTGACGCGGCGTGCAATTTACAGTGTTTTTTGTTTAATTGCTTCATTCGAATTCGCATAAAAACCACATACACATTAATTAGATACAAATGTCTCTTGTCAACGCAATTTCGTCTATAAAGCAGAATATTGAAAACTTACCTCCGGCTCTGTAATTCGCTCGTGGGAAATTCGAAATTGGACGTGGCAAACAAATAAGTGTCTCCGAAAAAAAAAAGTGAAAGTGATGAGGCGTGAAATTTACAGTGTCGTCGGTGAAAGGTGGGATCGGGTGGGATCGCGGGGGTGTAAAATTAGGTGTGGCAACACCGGTGTGGGTAAGATCGTGTGTGTGTGTGTGTGTGTGTGTGTGTGTGAGAGAGAGAGAGAGAGAGTGGTAGAGAGAGAGCGGGGGAGAAGGGGTTAATGCCCTCATCGGTTTGATTGCGGTTGATGACGTAATAGGCTTGCGGTTTTGTGGGCGCGGCCTTGACAGTTCACTTCCGGTGGTGATGACGTCAGCATAAATCAATAAATCGATAATTTTTATTGATTGCACAAAATCAATAAATCGATAATTTTTATTGATTGCACAAAATCAATAAATCGATAATTTTTATTGATTTCACTTCCGCTCTAGAACCCCCATATTACCACTACTAACAAGTTACGTATTTATTAAACCGGAATGCGGAAGGATTCTAGGTAATGTTGGCAGAGTTCTGTTCCTATTTGAACAAGTTAGCATTGATACTTATTGAAAGTAGAACTCGATGCTGACCAGTTATCCTTCACAACTATAATTCGATTTCTATTCAAAATTATGTTTTTGGGCCAAAAAAACGTAGAACCAGATTTTTTTTAAAAACTGCGCAACACCACTTGGAAACTTGAATAATTGTGCAATTTGAAATACACGTGTTTGAGAAACAATATGTCTGGTGAAAAATTTCCTCAAACTTTTGAATAGAAACTTTGGCGAAAGATAAGCTTCGATGTTAATACGTGGAGGAGAAAATCGCCAATGCCATTATAATTTGCGTCCCTTCTAAAAGAAAGAAGAAAAATTTACAGCGCCCAATCAATTATTTTAAGTGTTTACTGTTTAACATGTTTCTTAGAAAAAAAACCCTTTCACACGAACCTGAAGAGGCGACATCGATCAAAAATGATCATAATGACTTGTAAAGCGATGGAAATACTTACTTTATATCCTCCCATTTCTCAAACGGGTTGGATTTTAAAGCGAAAACAGAACCAGCTAAATTCAATGAAATCTTATCTCCTTTCTTGTTCTTACTTTTCCCTTTTCATTTAATATGAATAAATTCTTCGTGGTGCTGCCAAAAAATCATATTTTAGATAGGAAGATCATTTTAAGGTACTAGTTCGGATTACAAATCCAAAACAGCAATGAACTTTTGGGAATTTTTTATCGTCACTTTTATTACATATTAATATGAAACATTTTACAAAACACTATTTTACTCATTGGCAGTGTTTTTTTGTTATATTTTTACAATTTAATAGAGGGCGCCAAAGTCCAGATCACTTTTCTCATGGCGGACAGATAAACTCCGGATTGGCACATCTGAAACAAAAAAAAAATTCAATGGGGTTTTAAAGAGGAAGGTTTCTGACACAGGAACCCACCATCGACAATAAAACAAATTCGTTAAAATAAAAAAATAGCGGCTGTTTGGGATTATTTTCAAATTTTCTTTTTTTCCCGTCATTTTCCATATACCAAATTTCCCCCTTGATTTTTTGATAAAATTGTAGTAAATTCCTTTGTAGGACAGTCTAATGAATAAATGCTTAAAATTTCATGAAAATCGGTCGAACCAATCCTGAGATTAACTGTCCTCCATATGAAAAAATACATTTTGAGAAAAACGCGTTTGAAGTTTTTTTCGTTATTTTTACTGAATATTCTACGAAAAATTGCGTAAATTGCTTGTACCCCTTCGAGTCACAATAAATCCCAACATGGTACAGTGATTGGAGAAAGCAATACCGCAAACGTGTGGTGATAAAATTGTCAAAAAGTCATTTCCGAACGAATTTCGCAGAAATAGGCGAAACCAAGAAGTTGTGGCGCGCGAAAAATGATCCCCCCTTTTCAACGTCGTTTTTGGCGTGTAACTCTTTTAATATTGACAGCACGTGAAAATGATGTATCCACAACTTACTGCAAATTGAATTTTACACAAGTTTTTCATATTCAACTTTTTTGTGGGAGCAGTGCGGATGTGGAGCCGTCCCACTTTTTTTGTTCTCAAGATGGCGCCAAGGGGATTGAAGCTGCGACCCCAGAAACTTAAATTTAAGCTCACATAAAGGCATACTACTCATTGCAATTAAAAATTTTCTACCCACGAAAATGCTTCGTGAGGTTTGCAATGGGGGTTTGCCATCAAAAGCCGATTATTTGGCCTAAAAACGGGTTTTTCACGCGACTTTCTCCTCTTTAGGATGGAATAACTCCGGTTAATGTGCAGTGATTGCAACAATCAATACCGCAAACGATTTGTGAGAAAATTATCTTGGAATAGTATCTGAATGTGTTTCGCGTTAAAAGTGAAATTAAAAAAGTTGTGGCGCGCGAAAGATGTTCCCCCCTTTTTGTGTGTGGTTTTTGGATTGTAACTTTTTTATTATTGACCCAACGTAAAAGTGATGTATGAACGACTTGCTTAGCATTTTATTCTACGCAAGTTTGCCATACACAACTTTCTTGTGGGAGTCATGGTTTCGGAGATATGAGAGTGCCCCAACTTCTTTTGTTTTGAAGATGGAGCCCAAAGGACAGGAGCTGCGACCCTAGAAACTTGAACTTTAGCTATCTATACCATTACCCACGCATTGCATTAAAAAAAATTCTACCTACCCAAAATGCACGGTTAACGTCAAAATTTCGGACGCTTTGACTGTACTAACTTACTTTTTTCGCAGATCCCTCAGATATCCCTTTATTTATTTGAATACGCCAGAGCTTATTAGAGTTGATGACTCTATTCTTAAAATAGTTCAGCTCGATTCGAATTCTAGTCGTTCAGAAACATTTCGAGAGTAAAACAAAGACATTTTTATAGTGGGAGAAGTGCGTTGCAGTTGAGGGAGAATGTATAGAAAAATAAATTTTATTTAGATTTTTATCTCGACTTTTAATATCTTAGGTTTAGAACTTTTAAGCCACTCCTCGTACGTACCTACAATAAGCTGAAGTTTACGTACTATGGCATTCATTTTCATTGAAGGTTTATTCCATTAAAGGAAAACAAAGTACAGGTTTCTCATTTTATATTAATGGATTGACAATCTTACTAATAAATCTGAAAACAAATTGCCTACAGGATATCGTTCACATATTTCTAAAAACGGAGATATACCTGAAAGAATGGGCAGAAAAGTTTTCTATGTCATCTTCTAAATTTTACTACATTTACATATGGTTGCATTATTATTTTAGTTTTACTAGGTATGGAAATGTTTTCTGACATTTGCTCAGACGAATTACGTTGAATAAGCGAAAAATTATATTAAAACTGCGAGACGATGAATAAAATTTATGCTGAATATTAGTTATAGAAAGTTGTGTGTACTCTTGATGAACCATAATGGAATAAAATCTTTATAAAATTAAACACTTGGTGTTTTTGACTTACAATTTTTTTATTAGCACGACGCGTTTCGATCCTTAGATCATCTTCAGGTTACATACAGTATACAAATATTTCCTGGTTTTATTCTTAAATAATTAATGTTTGAAGGAGTGATGATTGGAAGGGAAGGGTAATTTCATTCCGCAGGTTTTCCTTTTGCTTTGTGGCCCGCCTAATTTCAAGGCATTCCAGGTAGTCCAACTTTTTCCCCTTGTTTATTTTATGGAGGATATTGAAATTGTTAATACTAAAATTATGATTTTAGATACAGGTAATAAGGGGCCATTCATATATTACGTAACACTCAATGGGGCGGGGGATATTTGAAAATGTTACTAAGTGTTACATAGAGAGGGTGTCTTGTAAATTTTTACGAAACAAAATAATTAGTTAAAATATTTTTTTTGCAATTCTAAATCATAAAGTCAAGTTTTAAATTTATTTCCCGCACCACGAGGTGCCAGCAGACGCTAGGCGCAAGAAATTTAGATTCATTGTTTTAGTTTTAGTTAGTGATTAAAATATTTAAAAGTCTGAGAAGTATACAATGAATTTGAAAATGTTACTGTGTTACATGGGGTAGTTAGAATACACTAAAAATTGCGTTACGTAATATATGGGATAAGTGCTCTAGCACTGCGCCGTCCAATAATAAGAAGTGGGTTTAAGTGTTAAACGCCTCGCTTTGAATAAGTTCAACATTTGAAAGCGTATTATATTCGCTTAGGAGACATAATACGTCTAATGAATTTTTGGGGTAGTCATTTTTCGGACGAATAAAACTTCAGCATGTTTGGTTGATTTAAATAATTAAAAAAAAAACGATTAAAATGGTCAAGCATGGTGGTGGCCGTGTGGCGGATGTTGGAAAATCGGCATTTATAGAAAAATGTCTTGTTTAATGGTTCCACCACACACTAACAAAGAATTTTCGTGAAAAACTTTGTCGAGAAAATGAAGGCCGTCCAAACTAATGTCATTTTTGTAGACGCGCTTCCTCTTGACACAAAATGCTTCGCGGCCAAGCAGTCATGAAAAAAGGTTCTGAATTTTATTTAAAATTTAACTTTAGGTGAATGTCAATCAGGACTCAAACTACCCCGAATAACAAAGTCCCCTATCAGCAGACTAGTCTAGACTAATTGATTATCGTAAATATGATGAATTATTAATTCGGAATTAATTGCGTGGCATTTCCAGATCCTGGTCAAAATTGTAAATTGGCTAAGTTTAGAGTAGATAGTAGCAGACAGAAACGAATTAATAAGCGCCAATATAGTTTGTAAGGCCGAAATGTCGAGTGTGTTTCTTCTTTTCTTAAAACGAGCCTATTTGGTTTTCTCGCGAAAGAAAATTTTACTTCAGGCTTCAAAACCTTTCACAATTTGATTTTAGTGCGACCGACAACATATTAGAACACGAGCAGGCTCTGAAAGTAACTTCTATGAAGCGCTCTTTAACACTTTTAAGTTTGATATTTGAATTGTTTTGAAATGAATATCATAACATTTGTTCGCGTTTCTTTTGAGGAAAAACGGAACGGCTATAATCATCATTTGCTTACATTAGGTATTTTCCAATACAAAAGATGACTATGACCGTTACGACGAAGCATTGTAGAACGGCAACGGTGATTTTATTTTAACTTCAGAAGCTGCTCGATTGTTTATGCCATTTTCTATAGTTCCTGGCGCTACACACGAGTCAACAAATTTCATTCGCCAATAAAACAAGGAACTTCTTAAATGAAAACCACTATAAAACAATACTACTCTCCGCTATGCTAGAGATAAAACGAAATCAATATGAAATTAATTCCTGGTCATATAGACCAGGGCGGATTTGTTTTCAGGTGGCCGTTGAGGGGGGGGGGGGGGAGTACTGATTTTTGCAGGATTTTTTTTGGAATAATTCATATAAGAATAATTGACTTATCCTCTCTCTCAAAAAAGTTGGGAAATGTTTTAAAAAAATCGTTTTTTCCTTCTTTTCTCACTCCTAACTTTAAAACGGTTCATTTTAGAGCAAAATTGTGTGAAAATAAAAGTTGCTTGATAAAATTCCCTACAAGATTCATTGAAATTTTTAAAACATTTATTGCTATTTTGCGGCAAGAAATAAAAGTTTTAATTTTTTTAACCAATCCCATCTTGTAGAAAATTTTATCACGTAACCTTTATTTCCACACAAATTTGCTCTAAAATGAACCGTTTTAAAGTCAGGAGTGAGAAAAAAAAGGAAAAAAATTAATTTAATTAATTAATTAAATTAATTTTTT
This sequence comes from Oxycera nigricornis, assembly GCA_963942545.1. Lineage (NCBI taxonomy): Eukaryota > Metazoa > Arthropoda > Insecta > Diptera > Stratiomyidae > Oxycera > Oxycera nigricornis. Next base: position 11,484,632 of record OZ012660.1, on the reverse strand, counting down.
TAAACTTTTTGATTTTATTTAATGTTTCCGACATTTTTGAGAGGGAAGATAAATCAATTATTCTTATACGACAACACAACTGTTCCTGCAAAAATCAGTGTGCCTCCCCCCCTTCAACGACCAAATGTAGTCGTTTTTTTTGCAGAGCAGTCCTGGTCTAATATTATACGATCGTTTCACACAAATCCATGATTGCTCATGCGTTAGTAAGCTTAAAAAGCATATGGAAAAAATGGAAATCGGGTTCTCGTTACTTCCACGCTTTCCAACCAACGAGCACTAAGAATATATGTTTCACTGTTACGCGGGTCACGAAGCAAAACGAAAGACAAGGCGGAACTTTGCTTGTTGTGGATGGTATGGAAGTAGCGCTTACATTACTTTCGCGTAACCCAACTAACAAGCATCAGCAGTCAGTAAGAATAAGAACCAAAATTTCGTTGAACCTTTTTTCAGATTCTACCTTGAATATACTATCAAATAGTTGAGTTATTATCAATGGCGCAATGTAATTGCGTCCGCCAGTTTTCATACATATTTATTCCTGTTGAAAAATTCATGTCCTTCGAAGGAATCTTTTCGATTCGTTACAAACTTGAGGCTGCACACAAACAACCAATATTTGATGTGATGCTGCCGAAAGTCAAGCTCGCCTCACATAGCATTTTTGTCTTACATAATTTGCTTTGAAAACAAGCAAATTTATTGATTTGTTTTTCTTCGGACGGGTCCAATTGCCGCCCGCCCGGTTCGCATGGCGAATTGCATGCCAGATGCCACGCTGCAAACGAATTTGCTCAAACCAGCGGTGGCACGAGCCCCCCCCCCCCCCTTACGATTACGAAAACTTTCGATTTCAACTTGAAACCGCGCCAAGTGTGATCCGCTCCGCACACCAAATGCCAACCAACAGTTTGTTGTTGTTTTCCCGCTGAGCTTCAGAAATTGTTGACGTGGAAGACCGGCTGCGAGGAGGCTAGGCGGCGTTCACTCACACACACACACACTTGCACCGCTCGCATTTCCATCCCCGGCGAACGGGCAAGCGGTGCTTCTTTGTTTATTCAATTCAGAAAAGCCAACGGAAAATCCAAACACACCCTTCCGCACTTTAGCGAGACTTGCCGAAATCGGGCGTGCATCGTTCAGGCGCTACGCAGTTGCTGCGACTCGAGGACTGGGCCAGTAAAGCTTGCGGTGGCCTTGAAATTGGTGGGTAGCTCCGTCTCACCGTGCGCCCCCTCAGCCGGTGGGTGGAAGAGAAGGACACGCAACTCTACCCCGGACAAGTCAATGAAGATAACATTGATACAGCTGCGGAAAACTTGCAGCGCAATTTCGGCAGCTGAGCTGTTAGATAATTCCCACCCGACCGTGTTGACAACTTGTCACCAGCAACAACGCACCCCCCGAAAGACGTGGAGACCCGAACATGCCGGGAAATCGCCGACGCGCCGCCGGTATTTTCCTTTCATTCGGCTCCACGTATGCCGCTTCTCGCTCACCAATACCACATGCCCGTGTTTTGATCTGAAAATGAAAACAATCGCTGTCCATCCTGCTCACACCTTACCTGGACAGCTGCTGCTTTCTCCCTCTGGTATGCGCAACTTGGCCAAATTCACACACTCGCCCGAAAATCGGTGGCAGTCCAACAGTTTCTCTTTCACTTCACGCACTGTCTCGCTCACACCACTTATTCGGCCCAATTGCGTATTGGAAAAGTACTTTTTGGCGACAAAAATGGAGCCACGGTTTTTCACCGGGCGCCGCTCAATGTTCTGATCAAAACGCGTCCTCCACAAGCTCCCGAAGACAGCAAGACGCTTCGTGGCTCTTCTGGCCCGACACCCGCGTTAACACTGCGAAATACAAGATGTTCAACACTGATTGCACCCGCATGCGGTTTCGGATCGGGGCTCGTCCACGCAAGGGTGCACAATTCGAGGGAAGGCGCGTACGCGAAAAGTTTGCAACTTAAGTGGGCGCGGAAAATATCGCGATATGATCCCAAAATCTATTGCAGGCAACCAACGCTGGGCTTCTTCGCTTCGAAACGGTTGTTGGGAGTTAAACTCGGAAACGTCCTCCTGAAACGAACAACACTCAACGACAGACAACACAGCAGGGGCAGCAACGTCGTCAGGCAAGAAGAAAAATGCGCGCACACATGCTCCGACGAATATGTAGTACCGGCTGGAAAGGCGGATGTAGTGGTAGCGCCGGTGCAGGTGTGTGGAGTCGACGAGCATTCTGGTTTTGTTGGTCAATATTACGCGGAATGATCAGGGTTAATTGCAAGGCGAAGAGAACTCGTAATGTTGGCAGTGCAATATTGCACGTACGCACGAAAATGGGAAGCAGTTAAACCTTAGAGTTTTGTATATATGGATACGCTGCATTCTGCAAATGGTGGTAACTATGGAGTCGGACGTCAACAGAATGGGATAGATAACTGCCAGTTGATATCACTCGCGACCACCGCTTACTGTAAATAAATGATATGTATCGTTATAATTATTATCGTTTTCAGTAGTTTATTTGGCGAAAATTCGTCGATTTTGAACATATAGCATATTTCGCTGCAAAAATGAAGGTTTTCACACTATCCTAAGAGAAGTACACCGTTAAAAACAAATATGTTGATTTTGGAGTAGCTTTCAATAATAGGTTTAAAAAATGAATTTTTTTTCATAACAATGTTAATACAGTAGAATCTCGAAAAAGTTAACTCGCGTAAAAGTTAATCGCTCGGTTAAGTTAACCGAATTTCAGCTTCCACGTGCCGCTCTGAAAAGTTAACTTTTCAGTTAACTTTTATGAGCGTATGAATTTTTCAAACCAACCGCTTTTTTCAGTCACTAAAGGGGCAATTTGGCTCCTATCAATACGATAGTGAAGACGACATTCCGATGTCTAAATTGATTAAATCAAATAGTTGCTTACGACGATACACTTCGAGAAGTTCAATTGTTGATGTCGAAGCTGGGTGATAATGTTGACATCAGCATAGATGTCATTGAAAATTGGAACAAGGATCAAATTGCGGAAGATGACGATGATTTCGAAGTTTCCGATAATGATAACGACAGGTCAATTATCGAAGAAGATATTCAACAACCAAAAGTGAGCTTCTTGAAAGCAGTTGAAAGCATCAATATCTTGATAAAATTGTTTGCAAACAAAAATGATGCAAATCAGGTGGCAGACCTTGTCGATATGCGTACGAAAATGATCAAGAGCTATTACACAAAAGAAAAGAAACAAACAAGTCTCGACTGCTTCTTCAAACGACTCCACAAAAATTAATTAATATATCGCACGAAAATGATCAAGAGTGACTGAGAACCATAAACCAGCCGGTACAAATTTTTTTTTGTAATGATGAAAATTAAGTCATTGAAATAAATTTAGCGTGTTATTTACGAAAAATCTATACTTATTATTGTATTTTTTTCAATTTTGAAAGCCACTTAGAAAAGTTAATAGTTCGAAAAAGTTAATTACCCTTGGGACATTTCGGTTAACTTTTTCGAGATTCTACTGTATTACTCTTCGAATTACATTGGACGACTTAAAAAACGTTGTTACGAATACAGTAAAACCTGTCAATAACGGAACCTGTTAATAGTGGAATTCGTTTCAATAGTGGAAAGAAAAATTTGGCCCTTGAGTTCTTCCATATAAATTGACCTGTCAATAACGGAAAATCAAAACTCCGAATAGTAGAAAAAAAATTTCGTCTACTTTTCGTGTTTTTCCATTTGAAACTATATTTTTTCCCAATTTCACAACCAATAATTATAAAAATCGTTTCACTGTTTCATGCAATGCAATGCAAAATTAATCGCTTCTCTTGCGGCAATTTGGCATCGCAAAAAAATGTATCGTTTACTTTCTCACTTCGAGTCATTGCTTAGACTTCTTTATTGTTTGGACAGCATCGTGTAATCAAAACTTCTAAGAAATCGAAATTCATTTTTTGCTAATTCGATAGCTATGAATTATGCACTGTCTTTGTGTGTACGACCATAGATTGTTCAGTTCGTCAATTGCAATTTGACCACACAATTAGAACTTCATTACTCTCACATTTTTCCATCGCTATTGAAAATGAATCGTAAAAACGGGATAATAAACCAATCCAATGTTCACGTCTCACGTTAAAACAAAAGTACAATCTGATAAACGATCATGAAGCCAAAATTTGGAATCGAAATTTTGACAGAAAAATACAAATGTGGCAAGTCTGCTGTGTACATTTTCATTTTCAGTTTTTCCTTCATTCATTTATCAAAAAATAGTTTTATCTTAGTACATATTTTCTTTTCACGTTCATTATATCACTTGATTTGATCATTAAATGGCCATGAAAATATATGCATTGGTTTTTTATTTAATTTTACTCTCAATTATGGAAAATCATTTCGGTTCGACTCAAATACCTGTCAATAATGGAACCTGTATTAATAATGGAATTCGTGTTAATAGTGGAGAAAAAAATTCCCCACGAGATTCCGTTATTGACAGGTTTTACTGTATTATCAGTCAAAAAATTAAATTCTACAAAAAATTTAATTAGAGATTGTAGATTACAGATATTTATCACTTGGAACAACATTTGGCATAGTTTTAAAGATAATTTTTATATAAATTGGCCAGCTTAAAAATAGTTGTGATAGCAAGATATTAATTTATGTTACGTTTCTTCGTTCAATAAATTATTTCAAAGCACAACAATTATTTTCTTATCTCCAAATGTATAAAGTAATAAATTAAGATATTTTCTAGCGTTGACCATCAGTTTATTCTGTATTTGGAAATGTAAGAAGAATTCTACTGTAGAAATAATTGATAATTTACCATTGTTCATAGATAGTACCTGAGTTGAGCGTGCTTTTCCCGAAATTAATCATTCAAATACGGGCCTCTAAAGCCACGGGCTATGATTAGCTCACTTAAAAGCCCCCACAAACGTACTAGTCAGTAGCCCATAATTCATGTTATGAGTACTGGTTTCCCGAGTATGGGTACCAGACCTCATTCAAAGCTTGCCTGGACTCCTTTATAACCCTTGGTGAGGATTTGGACCTATCGGCATCCTTACCACGTTTTGGGTAACGACACCCCTGTCGTAAACGCAACAGCCCGCTAATGCACCACGAAACAGAAGGGTTGCCGAATAACTCCGGTCCCAAACTGTATTAGAAATGAAACTACCCGCTTTTGGGTGTCAGCCACAGTCCTCAAGTTTCAACCTCCACAGGTTCCTCACCGACACCGGCAGTGACAAGTCCCTGGGGCCCCGGATCCCTTAGTACCAGTATACCCCTGGTAAGGTTTCGAGGAAGTACACACACTCTTCAATTGAGCCCCATCGCAAAGCTCCAGATTGATCGCCGTATTTTAGGGCTTTTCATCATTTAAAAATATGCAACCCTATTTTTCGTCACATCTTTACGTCTGCATTCTGTTGAAAGGATGTTGTTCTGAGGATCGGTCAGAATCCCTCCTCCGTTACAATGGCTTGGGACAGTTCTTCTTACGGAAAACGGAGTTACCATTGTTCACAATGAAGGAACACTTTCTCTGTTAATTGTTTTATATCTTTAATTAAATGAACACTTAACCAGCATAATGGCTTTATTGTTAATGAGCCGATTAGATGATGCACGCAAATACGATTTACCTTATATGAAAATTAACCTATTATATGGAATTTTTATTTCATAAGATTTGCTTTAGAATTTCATGCTGATTTTACCTATTCTGAGAAGTTCCAAAAATTTTATTGCACATTTAACATACATGAAAAAATGAGGTTGACAATTGTTACAGCTAAATAGTTTGAGGGCAACATAAATGTCAACTAATAAAGTTGAAAATTATTTATATTTAAATGTTGACCAATACTAACCAGATTATTGAATTTTTGGCTCATATGGAATTAACATTGACTATTATGCCTAATAAGTAAATATATACGATTTATTTGAGTGTGCAATGATTCCAGACTAGGACCTTCAACGGATGTATAGGTAAGTGACCAGGGACCGACTTAATACAACAATTCAAGATTATTTATAAGCAACAATATAGCGGCCTGCCTTATCACTTAATTATTTTTTATCTATTTATTTATTTTAAACGCATTAACACTCATACTACACCTTCAGATTATTTTTTTCCAGATTTTAGAGCTGGAAAACGGATTCAGATTATTTTTTTCCAGATTTTAGAGCCGAAAACAGATTAGCAGATTTTAAATGTAAATAGAAAGGTTTTTCTGTTTACAACCCTCTATTAAACTATACGTCATCTTCGACTGGTATAAAATACTTTCTCCCGTGAAAATCAAATTCTTTCTAAAGAAGCTGAATAAGTTTAGCTTCAGAAAAATTATCCTTTTCTACCAGTTTCTGCAGAAAACAGATTATTAAGAATTTCTAGACAAATTTCCAAAATACTGTTTTTACCCGAGGCGCAAGCACTTTGCATTTACGGCATTCCCGAGACCTACTTTGCAGAAACGGCATATCCGAGGCGCAAGCATGTTGCAGCGATCAAACCCTAGATAAGAACCGTTCTATTTAACTTCAAATACATTGCCAGTCAAAAGTAATGTTGAATCTCGCATTTTGTTACTGCTTTCATTTGAAAATAGAGTAGACTTGACTGTTTACCTTTGATCTACGTTTGAGGTAAACTCTTTTTGAAAAGAACGATGGCTTAAATGTTTTTCCAGTTTTCAGGAGCAATCTATGCTATTGGTTTCTGTCTTGAATGGGGCAATTTAGTGGTGGCACAGAGAGTAAAATTTGGTCCCATTAAAAATAATATGACTAACCATTCACTTTCATCCGAGACACGAACACTTTCCAGGAAAGGCATAAGATTTATCTTTACAATGACGGGCAAAATTATTGATACAATTTGCATTTAGAATAAAAACGCTCTTAGTTCCAAAATTTGCGATGCAATACCATTTAAATCTTGTAAAATTATTCAACTTATTAATATTATGATACTATGAAAAAGGAGTCAGAATTAAAACACCCACTTCTAAAGTGAAACACGGACGAAATTATTAGCTCAGAAAGCTTTGCCGTGTGGATAGTGCTGCGTTTACGTTCCGCGTTGACAGTTTAAGCAAAAGTAACTTGGAAAAGTTCCGTTTTAATGCGTTGAAGTAATTGAATGTTTATAATGTTCATTCAGTCCAGCAGTTTGTGTTAGAAGTGAATTATTGGCAGTTAGCAAAAAATATGAGCAAAGCTGATAGAAAAAGGTAAGGGTTTGGATTATGGCCCCCGCCTCCGACGAAAGTGGGAGTAGAGAGAATTGAAAGAGGGGGGTTCCCCTACTACTATGGTATAAAAAGTTCGCGATGGTCACGGTCCCATGAGAATTTATGGAGGTTCCCCCACTAAAAAACGGTTATTTTGCTTATTTTTAGAGATCATATGAAGCCGTAAAATTGATCTGGGAAATGATTTTTAAACTTGTTTGGAAATCGAAAAAATTTAAAACAAATAAAACAATTTTTTTTGTAAAGAATAAAAAAATAAAATAAAAATAAAACATTATACAAAAATTGATGAATGTCATTTTCACCGTAAATGTAATATATATAGGGGCAAAATTTTGAAGACATGTTTTGCACCCCCTCACCCACCCGCGCGGGAGAGAGAATAGCCAAAGTGTACAAAGTCGTACGCATACTGATTGTCCGTGCCCGGGTTACTGCGAGAGAAGGGAGTCAAGTCATCAAAAAAGTTTAAATAAATCCCAAATAGCCTCCTCCAAGAGATTGCAGCTCATGTTAGGGAAGAATTGAATAAGGATCTTCAACTGGAAACAATGCGAATAACCCTACACCGTGATAGAGTTTACATCTAGCTGGTCTAGAAGAAGATCTCTCGTCAGTAAAGCAAACAAAATGAAGTGGTTAAAATTTTCACAAAATTATGAAGAAAAAAACTGACAAATTTTGGACACAAGTATTGTTTTGTGCAGACTGAATATTTACTAATCAGATGGCATAGTATTAGTATGAAGAAAACCTAAACTGAATTACAGAAAAATAATCTTACATATACGGTAAAGCACAGCGTTGGGTAGTCATGATATAGGGATGCATGTCTACATCAGTTGTAAGCGAATTGGTATTCATAAAAGGCATCGTGTACTAATTGGTTCTTCTGAATATACTGAAAGAAAATATCAAAAAACTGTGAACAAATTGGGTTTAAGAAACAGTTATTATACGTAAAGCGTGTAACTTAGAAACCACTTACAATGGGGGCGTGTTATACGAAAGATGACTGTGTATTTATTCGAAATTTTTAAAAGAATTTCCATGTGCCCGATTTTCATAGCACCCTTCGAGCTTACATGCTATGCAATACAGTTTTTTAACATGCTAAACACAATATTACCGCGCCCGAAATTTTGTAACTAATCCAATAAAAAACCTATTCGTTTAATTTTTCAATTGAAATTGTCTTATCCTTTGAACCGTCTACATTTTCGAAGCAATTCGACTCATTCATCCATACTCAAATAATTTGAAAAACAACGCCTTGGCGTTCTTCGAGTGAAATGATTAAAGCTAAACGACAAACAAAAAAGTCACAGACGTAGAGGCAGTATAACAAGTACGATTCAAATCCATTTGAAATCCTCCCAAAAACTTTGAGACACATGAACCTGCTTCCACTCAATATTCACGTTATTAACTCTATTGAAATTCAAGTTACTTCAGCTTATTCCTTCGCATTAATAAAAGCAAACAAAATAAATTTAGTCTGTAGGATAGAAACTCTGCTAAACTGGTTCTAGTTGCTTTTGCTTTCATTCAAGCGGAACGCTAACAAACAATTGTTATTTGTGAAGCGCTCGCCCAGCTCAATTTATCCACTTTACTCTTCATATGAATATAAAATGTTCCAAGAAAGTATTGTTTGCTATGTGTCCGAGAAAAAATTCCCTGGCGTGATCTCGTTGCGTATCTGTGGAGTTTTTTTTTCGGAAAACTAGTCTAGTCTGCGCTCGAATTGAAATTCAGATAGGCAAGGCGCGAAACCCGGTTATGGACATTCGGCTGCACAGCTTAAAATACATTTATTGTATGCAAATTTTGCCTTGTGGCTGATTAAATTTTGATTAAAATAATAAAAATACAACTATAAGCATGTGATTTATTTACTTCCACATAAATTTGATTTAAGGTACTAGTACACATTAGAAGGTCAAAAAATTGCAAATTTTTATGATTTTTTCACAGTTCATCAAAAATTGATTAAAAAAATTAGGGACCATTGAAAAAAATTTGAAAAATCCACCCTTGTTTTCAGTTGTTTTTTGAACCCCAATTTTGTTTCTGTTTTCGGTCTAATTGTGGTGGATTGTCATGAGAAATATGTTAGTAAATAAAATGCACTAAGGTTTATTAAACCGGTTGAGTTTTTCCGGAAATTAACTAGCGGCCAGTCGAAAAAAACTTCATTTCGAGAAAATCGGCTCCGTTTTTTTAGTACTTTTTCTATAAGAACCCATTTTGTCGACACACGAATATACCTAGTATAGCCGTAAGCTCTGTCAGTGGTTCAAAATTCATAACTCAAGAAAAAAAATGAGACAAACTGCTAAAATTTGTATTGAAGATATAAAAATATCTTATGTTAACATTTTTGACAAAATCATTCAAAATGGTCCCCCCCTTTTTCATAAAAAATCGTAAATATGTCATTGGTCTATGGATTCATGAATTGTGGCAAGTGGTAGTTCGCGCGCCACCTTTACGATAGATTTCTTGCGGGTCCAAATTTCGATGAGAACGTTCACAGGCACGTTGTTCTACCTTCGTCCAAAGTGAATAATCAAGCGGATATAAATGCGGGCTGCCGGACGACCAATCATCCGATGCGATGAAGTCTGGTACATTTTCCTCCAGTCACTTTTGAATCCTTTTCGCCTTATGAGCGGGTGCGGAATCTTGTTGGAAGCAACAATTATCTGTGTTTTCGAATAAAGAATGATTTAGTGGCTCAACTACTTACTTCATCCAACATGCGTTCATAAACCGCAGCGTTTGTTTTAACTCCGGCATCGCAGATATGAATCTTGGTCGCGCCTTCATACAAAACGCCCCACCACACCGTCACTGACGGTGGATGATGAGCCCTAGTATAACGCGGGGCTTTCTGATTAGCCTCACACGATCATTTTACCGGTTTATTTTTTCTTCAATTGTGAAGATTTTTTCATCTGAAAAATGGATGTGACGATGACCGTTGTTTTTGAACCGTTTTAGGAGTTATTTTGCATCGTTCCGCTCGTATTTTTTTAGTCTACGCGTCAATAAATGACTAACACATCGCCGATACGCACCTAACTGTAAATATTCACGCAAAATACAACTCGTACCACCAGTGGCGTACCCAAGGGGGGAGGGGGTTTACGGGTTCAACCCCCCCCCCCCTTGCGTAAACAAGTTTAGCCACGTAAATGAAACCAGACATGCAATCGCGCTAAAGTCTGCCAGAATTATTTTTGGAGGGCTCCAACTTTGACCGGTGAAAAAGTATGCTTAAGTATGATTACATAATTATATCTTCATATCTACACCGAAACACTAGCAAACGTACCTAGTCAAGACCTTAAAAAATATGAACCCCCCTTACCAAAATCCTGCATACGCTACTGCGTACCACGCTTGGAAACATTCATTTCGACCACCAGACGCTTCTGTTTGCGAAGAGGGTTGCGCCGGACGCGTTCACGAACTGCATGGATGACATTAGACAGCCGTACCGACCTTGGTCGCCCCTCTCTGGGCCTATCTTCTATATCAGCTGTTTTTCTGTATCGTTGTAGTATACGAAACACGAATCGTTCGTTTATAGAAAGTGATTTAAGCAACTGGTAAATTTCTTTTGCCGTCTTCCCGCACTTGAATAACGCGACTATCGCGACACGATTCTCATACAGAACGAACTTCATTGCTGCTTGGCAACAGAACAAATACTGATGAGACCGTGAAACTTGGTATGAGCGGAGAGAGAGAGACGACACCACGCTATACGACTGAACTTTTTCCGCTTTGAATTTCTCGGTTGTCGACATTTGCAATTTCACTGACAGAACTTATGGTTATACTAGGTACCTACGAGTATAAATGTCAGAATAAATACTGAAACGTGTAAGAAGACGAAAAGTTCGTGCTCTATGACTGAATGAATAGAAGAAACCGATATTTTAGAAAGAGGGGATTCACAATCGAGGCCATGCGGCAGGCGGTTGCGAAGAGCGAAAAACGCGCTCGCACTTAAAACCGTTTTATACGATTCTAACGGTCGGATTTTTGCATAATATTATTTTTAAAAGTGCGAGGAGTTGAAAATGCTTAAAAAAATAAATCAATATTTTGAAATTTTAAGTGTGTACTAGTATCTTAGGAACGGAAGTACATACCAGGAGTATGAGCTAAATTCGCTGTTTTTTAGTCAAAAAAGCGCCTTTTTTATCAAAGAAATCAAAAACAAATTTATTCAAAGTACTTGCCTTCGCTAGCTATACATTTTTCCTGTCTCTCGGGCAATTTCTTCTCTTTCGAGGCAAACCACTCATCAAGCCATTTTCGGACGTCTTCGTAAGAATCGAATCGTCTTCCGTCCGAAGCGATTTGATCTTGGAGAAGATTTCTTGCGTTTAGGATTGTCGAAATATATATTCACTTTTCATCACCTGTCACAATCCGATGCAGAAACGACTCTCTTTTTTGTCTGGTGAGCAAGATTTCGCATATATTTTCGCGTCGCTCTATCTGCCTATCGTTTAATTCATGCGGCACGCATTTTCAGATTTTTTGAATCTTCTCCATGGCACGCAGACTTATGGAAATGATCGGCTAAATAATACCCAATTGCTAGGCGAGCATTTTAAGTATCGTCTTCGTCCAAAAGAGCAGGCTCAATTGATAGTTCTCAACCTTCCTGGGCCGATTTTCACGCTTCTTGTTCCACAAGTGGAAATTGCTGTCTTTGAACCGACGAAACTAATCTCGGCACGTTGTTTCCGATAAAGCACTGTAACCATAGGCCACCATAAGCATTCGATGCGGTTCGGCAGCTGATTTCTTCAAATTGAAGCAGAAAAGCAAAGCTTCCACTGACACATTACTAGACATGATTACCAAAGGAAAAATGTATGTTTTTGTATGAAATTGCTGACAATGTGCATTGATTAATGTTGACATATGTCATACTCAAAAAAAGTATTGCGTGTCAATTGTAGCTTAATACTCACTCACACCATCTATGACCAAACAGCGGATTAAAGCTTATACACGTGGTATAAAAGCGCTCGACAAAGCCAATTAATTTGCCAATTCTTGGGGGCTCTTTATTCTAGTTTTAGATTTCATACAAACTATTCCGGAAATTTATGAATAAAGTGTACAGTTTCTTCACAAGATTTGAAATACCAAATTTTTTGGCATATTTAGCTTTTTTCAATGTACACTTGATGTGATTCAACAAACGGTGATTCATATTTTCCGAATGTCTAGTTGCAACGATACGTCTTGAAATGCAGTAGAATCTTATTCAAAGATTTTTAAGGTTTTATTATTTACCTGGTATTATCAAGCTTCTCACCGCGACAGTAAGTTGTGTAGTTTTGAAAATTACTAAGTAAAAAGTCGGCTAAATTTTCAGATTACATTATTGCGGTCAACAAATAATAGTAGTTACTTCTTTTTTATTGTTATTAGTTGCATTACTTATGTTTTGGACTATTTATTTGCTCCCAAGATGCATACTTGTTTGAGCCAAGTTCTTCAATACGTCCAAAAAGCGGTTTTGAGGACATGTTGAAAACGCTGAATAACATTTCACTATTTCAGAGCACGTATCTGTTTACGAGTTATAAGCATGCTCAGAATATAGCAAGTCCATTAAGATACCAGCTATTGGGGAGTTTCCTCTGAACACCTACATACATATATAGTCGAAACAATCCAACCGTTTGTGGTATCTGCACCACATTGTAACACTCGTGTGAGGTGGATCAGCGATGATCAAACGTTTAATTGTAAACATGCAAAAAGACGATCGATTCGCAAACCAACGACAATTGAAATAATAAACAAATTCATCGGAGGCAAAAATGCAGAACTTGATTTATTCCTCATTGCAATGACGGCGAGGTGAAATGGTCATGACTCTGCGACCTCTACGAATAGAAACAAAATACTATTTTCTTTCTACATATGCGTTGATGATTTCGTTTGGCTTCAAAATAATTCCAAGAAAATTTCATAAAGGAATCACATTTTTTCTTATCAAGTGTGAATGTTTTTAATCTCAAATTATGCAATAAATGGAAATTCACATACTGAAATTGTTGTTTATAAGCAATTTAATTTGTTTAATTAATAAGAAATGAGCATTTCACAAGCGGGGTTTCCCTCAATCGAAATATATTTCTTCAACATTTTGATAACACTTGATGTGGATTTTCCCATTGAAACGGGGGAAATTAAATCATTTCCCACTGCAATGTGGAGTCAGTGGTCACGATTGTGTTATTTTTGTTCATACAATTTATTGCTTGAAAATTTTTTTTATTGTTGGCTAGAATTTATTTTATATATAGAACTGCCTGAAGATTACCTCGCAATCATAAAATGACCGAATCAGTGAAAATATATAACACTAATTTCTTTTCATCCGATTTCAAGGCATTTACGAATATTCATTTGTCTCAAATAGTCAGTAGCGGTGGAAGTGTTGGGCGCCAAAGAAGGTGAGCCAAATGCCAAAGGCTCCCCACTCTTGTATAGTTTTGCTTACGAATTCGCATTCAAACTTAAGCAAATATATCCTTCGACAATGTAGCGGCACATCCTGTGCAAAAAATACAGAAAGGTTTTTATTATTTTGACTTATAATCTGTTTATAATGCTATGAAAACATATTTTTATGATACTATTTGTGGTTTTGAATCTTCTCGAGAACAGAAACATGTGTCTTTCGATACGTTTCAAAAACACCTTGAGATGTTGTTTTCAACAAAATCCTAACAAAAACATGTTTGCAATCGATGTTGCCATCGGAAATATATGTCACGATTTGATATTTTGAAAGCAGCCTCACAATATTCAATAAGAATAGAGCCTTTCTTAGTTTGGTTAGCGCCTTGGGTGGTATTTTTTCGACTGCTCTCAGCGTATTATATGCCACGATAATTAATTTTCGACATGACATGAAAAGGGTTAAAATTTTATGACAATATTCTTACATAATCGATATGAATAAAACAAGTATGCTGAGCTGAGCTGCAATGAAATCTCCAGGTAGTAAATAAATAATAATTATTATTGTAAGTTTCTTTGTGGTTACTTTACATTGCGCTTCAGGAACCCAACCGATCCTTTGGAAGAAACTTGTTTATGCGTCATCGTATTTATCAGCTCAATATTTGTCTAGGCTGTCGCAAATTTCGAGGACAGAATAGTTTCACTGTGCTAGTACTATGCAATCGGAAACATTGCAGTCCAGTTTCAAACACTGAAGAAGCTCGCAACCCACGCCGACAACGAGATTGTGCCCCAGATGTCCGGATGACCGCTAGTGTTCACCCCAATTGTCCAGAAAAGGGTCGCTAGAAAATGAACCAAACATCCAGATTAACAAGGAGAGGCTCCGCTTATGGCATCTCAGATTTGGACGAAATTTGGCACATAAGTAGAAGACGTCAAGGATATTCGATCCTTAAAATATTAGCAACACGCCCTGTTTTTGAGACAAACGTCTCTAAAGTTTTAAGCGTTGCTAATGGATTAGTAAGTTTTTACGCTTGACAGCGGTGGTGCAGTATAGGAGCAGCGCTACTAGCTCGCGATCAAGGGGTCGTGTGTTCGATCCCCGGTCGGGTTATTGTCCTTTTTGAATAATTGTCGTCGTCGTGTGTTCGGTGAGTATTGTTTTTTTTTGAATAATTGTGAATGTAATTAGTTTAAGGTAAATCAGCAATGTTCAACTGCAAATACATTTATCAATAAACCAGGGTAACGCGCATCATATCTAGCCATAAATGTTATGATGCTCAGTAAATGGGGCATGAGTAGATAACAGGGAAATTATGAAATTGTTAAATAATTACGTCCCTTGTATCTACTTTATGCTATAATTACTCAAAATCATATTGTAGCATCCATGGCTAGCCACGTTGGGCGCTAATTTATTGTTTTTTGGCGAATTGGCTATTAGACACGAAGAGGACGCAGGATTGATTCGAAATTCGCTGTCATATGTTGAACTGACAAGTTAAATTGAACCTAGTTCACTTTCTCTGCTCATAGGTGGCACTTGCAACAGTAAGTTTTATCCTTGATTAGACTTCTAATGACATAACTTTTGCTTACTGACGGAGATCATTATCAGCCAGATTGAGGTGATAATGAGCTGCGAGCTCAGTATCGGCTGTAGCATTACTGTTTTTCAAGTACCTCTATGTCTTTAAAATATATTCATTTTATGACAATCTTCATTCTAACTCTACTCAATATGATAAACAACAAGTAAATTGAAATGAAGGTAAACATCGAAGAGGCGATAATATGTATAACTCAAATAATGATCACAATATTTACATACAAAAGAAAACCATAAAACTATACATAAATAGAGATTTATCTTCCCAGAAGTAACACCGATTGCCCATGAACTGCAAAAAATATAATAAACAAGATCATAGTCGTGACTGATCGTGACTCAAGTGAAGACTCCATTCATCTAAGGCGTTCTTTTCTTTGCATGCTATAGCAAATAAGTAATTGAAATGAGCCTGTTATGGTTCTGTTTGATTTTTTTTTCATTTCAGTAGAAATTTACGTAGTGTATACATACAATTTAAAATTGACTGTTTTGAATTAGAGTTAAACTTGAAAATGAAGCGTGAATTAATACGCGAAGTACGGTGCGCTAAATAATAATAATGTGTAATGTTGTTTGAAATTTAACTATGATTTATTTGGTACAGAGCATCAAGCACCGCAATAATGTATGTTTTTTTTCTCTACAGAAATTTCTTATTTTAAGTGAGTTTTTTTGATATTAAATTATTAATCTAATGGTGTGATCACATCTACAAGATAATCGTCAGATAAAATTTTATTATAAAAACTGGTTCTAAGCTCTAGATTTTTTCGATTTATTTTAAATTCTATATAGAAGCATATAGAAGTTCGAAATAAGCACCATCATCTTGTGTTTGTGGAGATATCTTTAGTTGAACATTCGTCCTTGACATGAGCATTTTTTGACGTCCTGTTTTATTGAAATTCTGGAAAAATCAAGATGTTTAAGGGTCAGTTAGTCTATTTTGCTCGATATTATTCCTGACCCTCTATTGAATGAAGTATGAATTGTGGTGGGAAATGAATTTCAGAAGTTTCTTAAATATTTTTTATTTGCCTAACTGACATATTTCATTACTTTCGTGTTCTAAGATTTCATAAAAATATTCAACGAGTGAGTGAGTGAGTTGTTGCGTACTAAGATGTCTTCGAATGCGATAAAATAAAAATTAATACTACAGGATCTTTCATTAAGCACTTGTTGTCTGTAAACTTAAATAAAACAAAGTGTGTGTGATATCACCGAATCTTTTTATTCGTTTGAATTAGATACGAAATATTACATCGTTCAAATTAGAGCTGTGACATCGACATCGATGTTTTCAAAACATCGATGTTTTTTAAAAACATCGACTATTTTTTACATCGATGTTTTTCTCCCGATGTTTTTAGACATCGATGTTTTCGCTTCGATGTTTTATTCGATGTTTTTTAGCTCGTAATAGTAAATAGTTGAAACGAAAAATAAAAACGTTGGACGAGTGGAACAGAAGCGACCCGAAAAATTCTGTTTTGTTGAAACTAGCACTAAAATACTTGACATGTATGGCAACTTCTGTGCCATCGGAGCGAATTTTTTCCACAACTGAGGATATAGTAAACAACAAAAGAAGTTCTCTGACAGAAGATAGAATTGACAAAATACTATTTCTCCCATGAATCAATAAAAAGTTTTGGTTTTTGGATTGATTTATTATAATGTTAATTTATTTCATTTATAAAGTCAATATTTTATTTTGATAATATAATGACATTCTAAATGAATTATCTTGTAGGTATGTATATGAGTTTATAAAATGTGCAACCTATTCTTCTAAATACGAAGAGCCTTTCTTTCTTTTCTACGAACACTACCTAGATTATTAAACAAAGTGTTAGTACGCTCGACAGTACACTCTCTATATTCAATAATAAATAGTGGTTAACAGCAAAAATAATCATCTGTTGTATTATTCTAAAAAACATCGATGTTTTTGGTTCGATTTTTTCTTACATCGATGTTTTGATTTTTCTAACATCGATACATCGAACATCGATGTTTTTCTTTCGATGTCACAGCTCTAGTTCAAATGTCCGCCGCGGCGTGCGGTGGCGCACATCCAAAATGTCCAATTTCCCTTCACTCTGGCGCATAAATCAGGCTGAATTTGACCGATGGCATGGACTATGTTGACTTTGAGGGCCGCTGTTGTTTGTGGCTTATTTGCATAGACCTGCAACTTAAGAAAATCCCACAAGAAAAACTCTACGGAGGTCAAATCGCCCGATTTCGGTGGCCAGTTCACACCACCTCCACGTGAGATGACCATGCCCTCAAATCACTCGTGCAGAATGTCAAATGTGGCATGAGCTGTGTGGCACGTAGAACCGTCCTATTGAAACCATATGTTGTTGGTATCATCCAATTCAGGCTAAAAGAAGTTAGTAATCATCGGCAAATAGCGCTCGCCCTTGACGCTGATGGCCTTGGCCAATGTCGTTCTTAAAGAAAAATGGACCGATGACGCCGTCAGTCCAAAATCCACACCAGACAGTGACTTTTCCCGGATGTATTGGACGCTCTTCGATCTCATGTTGATTAGTATCGTCCCAAA
Organism: Oxycera nigricornis; assembly: GCA_963942545.1. Taxonomy (NCBI): domain Eukaryota; kingdom Metazoa; phylum Arthropoda; class Insecta; order Diptera; family Stratiomyidae; genus Oxycera; species Oxycera nigricornis. The sequence goes on along the minus strand of OZ012660.1, from coordinate 11,466,614 downwards.
TTCGACAATTTTATTTGTTGACATACCCATTCATCCAGAAGTGGGCCTAATCGCTGAAGATGATTCTTCGATGAGAATTAGGGTCATTTTTCAACTGCTCCAGAGCCCATTCAGCGAACACACGTCGTTGTCTATGGTCATTTACCTTCAGCTCCTGGGCTAGTTGAATTTTTTACGGGTGGAGGCCCAAGTCACGATGCAAAATTCGCCAAGTTGTGATCTGCGAAACGCGGAGTTCTTGTGACCGATTCGAAATCGACTGCCTCGGATTCTCCTACACACTCTCACGGACAGCGGCGATGTTTTCGACAGATCTTACGTTTCTTTGAGTGTCGGGAGGGTGTCGGTTAATTGTTTACTGAACCAGTGCACTCAAATTTATCTACAACACTGCGCATAGCCTTTTCGGTAGGACGGTAATGACGATTGTTAAATGGATCAAGCGCGCGGAATGTTGTCCGAACAGAACACCCATTTGATTTGATTTGATTTGGAAAAACACACTGAATAAATGACAGCCAATTTGACAGATGTAGCTTCAACTATATGGCCGCTATTAACTGTGAAAGTTTGGAGATTCCTATTTGAAGACCCTATATTAATTAGATGTAGAAATAATTATCTATTCAGATTTTCATCGAGTTTATATAAAATTTTATATTTTACTTCGTGTCAGAATTTTTACTGATAACAAATAACGTTGGAACAATAACTCGGAAGAGACTTGAAAACAAATGTGCTGATTTTTCATGGAAAGGATTCATTACCTAGGATAAATGTACTTTCGATTCTTTAAGTTGAAATTTCATGTTTAAAAAATGGCCTTCAAAACCATATATGTAGATATGGCTTCGTATGCAATAAAGGGTTAACAAATACTTGCTGTATCACACAAGAGTCGATATTAGAAAGATCTTTTTGAAATACCGGGTCATAGAGAATGTAAAGTTGCTCGTTAAACAAAATAGCAGCTTCCAGATCATATATTTGACATCTTGCAAAGATATATAAGTATATTATAAAAATATCTTTGTCATATATAGGGAATTAAATATCTATCATCAAATTCCTATAATGGAAAGTATGATAATATTTCAATGAACGGTATGGTACACGACCAGCTTGAACCGTTCCAGAAAACAACTAGGCATAAATTTCGCTTAGTTTTTTTTTGAATTTTACTTTGAAATCAAGCATGGCCGAAATGTTGGATATTTTTACTTAGACTATAATTACGTAATAAATTATCTTTTGCATGATATTCTCTCCTGTTTTAACAGCATCTCGAAACTAATGAATCAGTTTCAATTTTAATACAGATAACACATTAAAGTTTTTATTCAAAACGATAAAAATAAAATTAGCTACAAACCTGTATTTTTTTCTATACTTTTAAAATATAATCTTTGATATTTTTCACTGTCTACAGTGCATATGACTATTTGGACTTGTTTACTAGTTTGTCAAAATGCAGTCTATAAAAACTTTCCAGCGTTGAAATTTACGAGTTATATTTAAACGATCAAAACAATTTCATGACTTTGAAATCACCGACTATTGGGATATCGTATTTAATTAAATAATCACTATGAGCTTTCAGAAAATAATAAAAATAAAGTCTCTGTAAAAAAATAAGCTGAAATAAGTTCATTAATTGTACATAATCAAATGCATTGTGTTCAGTTATTACTCAATTGAAACAGCATAAAAGGCAAACTTTCGCGGAAAAGTATTTCGAATCTTTTATAATCCATTTACGATCAATAGGAAACAGAAAGGACCTTACGTTTTTAGGACATCAATAAAATGGCAAATTTATTCATGAAATTCACGAATTAGGCTTTCTTCATTAATCAAAATTAGAACTTTAGAATTCAAATTAAAATAGAAAAGGGATGATTTCTTCGCGAAGAAGGGAAACAATTCTTCCGTCATTGTTTACGATGAAACTTATTTAGCATGACAATTGGGACCGAAGGACAAAAGGATAGCTTATGAAATCGGTGGCGTGGCGAAAATAAATGGCTTTTGTTTGGAAAATTTCAGCAATTAGTGAATATCGGGATTGACAATGAAATCTCAGCTAATATCCATTCTCAATGAATGTGTATATATCAGGAATTGTTCGAGGATGTGCATAGCAAATTAGGGGTTGGATTTGGAGGTTTGAAATGAAATAATTGGATAAAAGTTCAAGATAAACAGCATATCTGGAATAAACTAAAATCTGTTAAAATATTTCAAGTACAATGCAACAAATTCATAAAAACTGTATAAAATTAATAACAATTCACGTTTCAAGTGTTAAACTATTGTCACTTACTCTATTTCACCTTGTCAAGGTCCCAGGGATTCTCGTAATATATTCAGCGGCACATAATCATCGCCGAATTGGCTAGCAGATAGTGAAGTCGACAGTGATTCGTTTTGAGTAGAATGAAAATAATAAAAATTGTCTCAGGGGGTTTTGAGGTCTCTTTAGACCCTGATTATCATATGCGTTCATATGTATGTAGGCAGAGCCTGTACATATGTAATGCACCACTGGAAGCACCCAAGAATATAAAAGATCGTTGGAACTCCGCCGGATTAGGTAGTGATAATCCAGCGGCCGTCCAAGATGAAGTCGCGAATCTTGCAATTTATCGCTGTTCTAGCGACTTTGTTCGCATCCAGCCAACTTAGCACGGCTGAAGTTGATAATCGAGTTTGTAAGTTTTTTTTTCGTGATTTTTAAGTATATTGAGATTCAACTATCAAGAATATTAATTCAATACTTTGTTATGAGTGATTACTGATTATATTCTGACGGTTAAGTTAAAATCGATGAGAGAGTCATAAATTTTCTTAATTTTCATAATTTTATCGTGAAAAAATAATTTCGTTTAAAATAATTAAATATTTTTTTTACTTAAGATAAAATGTGTGTACCGCATAAGCTTCTTCGTCATTGTCTGGATATTGTCAAGGAACCATCAGCGGCTGGTATCCTTATGGAATGTGTTCCCGCCAGAGATCGGTGAGTTAAAAGTTAATTTTTGTGGGATTTTGCAGTTTAATTTTTTAGAAATAAAGTGTCTTAACTTTCTTTTTAATGAGCAATTTTTCAGTTTTTCTGTTGACTTAGAGTAAAAAGCGATTTATTTGCATTAAAACGATAACAGTGAGTGATTGGCACATCATTCATTGCTTTTTTTAAAAACCACACATAAATCATGATTTTATTTATATTTATTAATTTGTGCTATAGTTAAAAAACTCGCGTATAGCCGTAATCGCGTATTAACCACCTATAACAAATGAATAATGTTATTAGTATAATAATGAATGAATGAAGCAATTTTTTGTGTTTTTCCCCATTTTAGTGATTTAATCAATAGTTAATACAACTATAACAATTAGAAATTGTTGCTTCAATATTGGTGTTTAAAGTCAAGCATGTATAATCACAAGATTAACACATATAGTATTTTAATATTTCCAAAAACTAAATTAAATTAACCGAAGAAATCCTTTTAAAAATGTTCTATCGACAAACTTGAATAAAAAGACTTTACCATAAGGTATGTTTAGTGACATTCTCTTTTAATCGATTATCAAATTATTAAAGGGTCTCTTAAGACATAAGTCAGTGTTAAAATATTTCACCCAGAATGAATACCACATGAAAAAGGATTTTGTCCCAAAACTTGAAATTTAGGATTTTTTTATCATCCATAAGAAGTAAACTCAATATTTCGCTTATTATTAATTATATTTGCATAGTATTTGAAATTTTTGATTTAAATCGAATTGAATTTGCTCAACAGATCATATCATTTACAATCGGTGTTTTCTAGATATTTCTTTGCATTGTAGATTGTTAAAAACTACAATTCACTGAAAAAGATCGCTTTCTTAAGTATAGTTTGGGACTGTATACCTTAAACGTGATAACCAGTAAGCAAAAAAAAAACTTTCGTCATTAATAGCCCTTTAAATCTTGAACGGAGCTGAGTCGAGATTTCTCGTGGCACAATTTTTTTCATTCAGGATGATTTCAGGTATCACATACCTTTTTGTTGGCTAACGTTGCTGAGATTACGCAGTAGAAAAGATTTTTCTCAAGCAAAAATAAATGATTTCGAAAGAATTTTCTTTTAAAATTCTCCAAAAATTAAGATATTAAATTGAAACCTTCAAAATTTTCTCAAGCGATTGACTTTTTCAATTATAATTCCATTAGAATAAGATCATGTTGAAGTTGAACGAAATTCAGTCGGAAATGAGAAATAACATTCGAAAAATTATTGTTTTGAAGATTTTAAACGAAAATCCTGATTGCAGAATTTCGACTCGAAAAATTGTAATTATTATTATTAATTTAATTTTTATAATTATATTATTATTATTGATTCACATTTTATGAACAAAAAATCATGAAATGTGCATGATAATCTTGTGATATATATTACTGTTTGAGAATCGTAAATTTTAACTTTGACACCCTTCCTCAAGTGCTTGGTTTACCATGAAGGTAGTCCGGTCCTGAATATTAGCTGTGATTCTCTAAGTTTCAAAATCTAAATATTGACTGGCCACTATCTAATAAGCAGCCAAACAAAACGATTAGGTGCTTTCTCTTTCGCAGTCCCAGGTCGGAGGAAGAGGAAGAAACCATGGTCTATGTGTAGTATAAGCTAGTCCGTAAACCAAGAGAAAAAAGTGTGGTCTAAAAATCTCAACGATTGTCGTTGGTTCTAACAAACGCGATTATATGTTCTGCTTTGTTTAACACGCGTATTTGTTTGTGTGTTTTTCATCGTTCTAGCAAAAGATCTCGCTTGATTTTCCGTTCGGAAATGTTCTTCCCGGGTGCGAATTTTTGCACTGGTTATTTTATACACTGTGGAAGATACGATCCTAGATTTTCTGTGTAAATGCCCAGCACTTACTAGAAGACGATTGAATTCTAGACTCTTCCTTCCCGGAAAGCTTCGCGGAAATATCTGGTACTAAAGTTATGGGTTTCGGTATCCAAAGGCTAGGATTTTTAGTGCCTGCCTTTTTAAATCTTAATGAGCTCAATTTGGTTTAGAGAGTCATCTCTGCATAACAGTGGCGAGCCGTTCATATAAGCCGATTCCCATCGGCTTCCCTTTCCAAATATGTTCCAAAAATGTCTAACACTTCAGTTTTATAAGGGAATGAAGTGTTTATTTACTCGCATGCATCACTGTAAACATGCACAATCGTTCCACTTGATCTCAGTGTTTATTCCATCATACACCATTCTCTTCATTCTACACATCCTCATAGTTCCATAATAGCCAGCAAAGCGATCAACATCTGTAAGAGTTGCAGCAAAGCTTTCCGAGTCTCGAATTCATCAATAATTTAAGGTGCCATGGGCATTCAACTCTCGTTTGTTGGAATGACAGCTCGGTTTTCCTCAATAGGGTATGGAAACAAATCAAAAAGCCGATAGCGTTCCCGGCTTGCGAATAGTAAGCGGCTTACCCACAGTAATTTTTCACCCCTCGCCACTGCTGCATAAGCAGGCTACTACTACAAGCTACTTATCCACTTTAGTATCACAATCGCAATAACACATTTAGGAAATTTAAAAAAATCTTTCCTCATAGTTTCGCAGGCGATTAGCGTTTTCGTTAATTTTTTTGCTGCTGATTTGTTTTCACATTGAAAACAGAAGAATATTTTGCCTAAATGATTCTTGCGAACTATTCTTCATCTTATTGTACTTCTACAGTGTCTCCAACAACTTTACATACACCATCTTAATAAGAGATAAAAAATCCCATATCTTTTACTAATTTTTGTTACAGTTTCATTTTTCTTTAAAACATCGTTAAAATGCAATCCAATTCAAAATATTACTAAGATTTTCATTGTTTTCATGACTAGATAGACACGAAACCAAACCAAAGAAGGTTACATTAATTCTGTTTTCAAAATCAATTTAAATTTTTTCTGATTATTTCGTTCTTAAGACTGAAAAACATTTTTTTTGTTTTCCCAGAATGGAATGTCTGGAAAAAGTTAACAAACGCGAAGCGGATGTGATAGCAGTAGATCCTGAAGACATGTATGTTGCTTATCACATGAACAATCAAGATTTCCACGTCATCTCAGAAATAAGGACTCAAATTGAAAAGGATGGTAAGAAAAATGAAAAAAATACATTTTAAGCGAATTCTTAATTAAATGTAAAATATATTTTTAAAAGCTGAATTCCGTTACGAGGGTATCATTTTGGTGAAGAAAGATTCGTCAGTCCATAGTTTGGAAGGTCTCCGCGGACTTAAGTCATGCCATACAGGATTTGGACGTAATGTTGGATACAAGGTATGATTTGAATGTTTTGGGAATGTTATCTGCTGAGAGTATATTTATTACGAGCGCAAGAAACAAAAAAATTAGCTGGGTCCGAAATATTGAAACAGTTAATTCCTCTGTGCCATCAAAAATTTGGGGCAGAGGCAACTAAAATAACCTCAAGACGTTAATGTTATTGCTTTTTTTATGTAACACCTTTTAGTGGCGATATTAGCTACTGTGCAGAAAGATAGTATGATTGACTTAAGAAGAGGTCTGTAAATTATAGGTTTCTAGTTTCTTATTTGCATTAATGACAATAACTAACATCTTTTCCATTAAGATGACTATCTATTTTTTGATACACTTATTGTTTACAACAGAATCTAGTGAAAGATAAACTGCATTAGAATATGTTTTAACATTTGAATCGACGCCTTAAACCGATATCGTAAATATATGTTTCTTTATGATTCATGGCGAGTCTCTGAAGCATTTAGAAATAATAGCTTGATATATAATTCTATCTTTGATAACAAAGCGAGACTATCGACTAAGTATTCTGAACATTTAGGAATGTATATCTCTTTCCCTATGGAGTATATAGCAGCTGCCACCTAAAAGTGAGGTACCTCTGTAGGAAACGGTTCAGTAATGAATACCTATTATTGCAAACAGGTCCTCAAGGGATATTTTCACTTTCCCTTATTTCGAAGCAATCCTTGAATGTGAAAGTTTAACAAGGCGCATTCAAGCCGCTGTCCTGATAGTCGATATCTTTGCAAATATGTATACAATAAACGCTTAAAATAACGGCAAAGATCAGAGAAATGTTTGGAATTTCGAACCATTTTCATTGTAAATATAATTTTATATATATTTTCCGCGTTGAGTTTGGCCGGCAAAATTTAGATACACTCGAAGTACTATGCAGAAGGGAGTTGTGTAGCACATATATATTTTAGCCGTTTGTGTGTATTAGTTTTTAATCTTTCTTTTCATTTAATTCACCTTCAACTTACATATATTTTCGACTGCATTTTTGTTTAAATTACCATTTTTTCTTATTTTTATCTAAACACTGTCCACGAAACATGTTTAATTTTCGCAAACTATTTGCTATTAAAAACCAATGATGAACGAAGACACCTTTCAACTGTGTCTATTTTCTTAATAACTCTAAAAAGCTATCCATGAAATACATAGTTTTAATATATCAACATTCACTTTAGAGACTCATCTGTTTCTCTGAAGGCTTTTCGGCTATAATTCAATATCTTGTCCATTATGTTGCAGTATCCTTAAACGACACCGAAATTAAGTTAAACCCAAAAGTTTTTTTTTTGGTATTTGTATCCAACTTTTAGAAGCACATGTCAATAAGATGCAACAACAACAAACAAGTAAAAGTAAAAAAAAGGAGCCGAATAAAATGATGAAATACGACCAGAAACTTTTTTGGCTCCGCTTGGCCGAAACAGGACAACTTTCCATTATTGTTGCTTGGGGCGAAAATATGTTGTAGGGATGTTTTGTTCTCTTGAACTTTGATAGTCCTTTTTTTTACAATGGAATGTAAATTACGTGCCGAATATATAGGGCTAGCTTGTTTTTGGATGGTGTGCGTAACAGGTGTTTTTGTACAATTCCACTGATTATTTCCTGGAGGACCCTATTTATTTGCTGGAAAAATAACAAGGGAAAAGTGTACTTAGCCTTTTGTATCCGTGACATCGACATGGCACCTAACAATTTAATTTAACGTTGGCTGAGCAAAGTTTTGGTCAAGGTTTTTCGCGAATCAACTTTGAGTCATTTCTTTTTTCGTTCGTGCCAAATATTTCTTACTTAATGAATTGGTATAAAAATTAATGTTGGAGTAACAACGAATTTCACTGCTTCTCTTAAAATTGAAATTCGGTGGCATGGTCTATCGATTTCGTGAATCGAAAATCAGTCGTTGAAATATGTGTAAAGTAAAATTTTAAATTCAAATATAATAATTGTCATATTTGCAAAAAATATTATATGAAAGTACGTGGGATTAAAACCATGATAACAATTGCCTATGTGACGAAACAGCATGCTAACGAATATTATCTACGACAAACTGAATGGTTTCTTTTGAGTGTTAGCTGAAACTCGAAGTGTGTTGCGAGTAAATAATTCTAAAGTACTCAAGTAAAGTTGTTTCATTAATGATTTTAAACGACATTGTGGGGTGTTTCAAAACGCTTAAGATGTTTGATTTGAATAGAAAGTGTCCGTTTCAATTGTTGGCCTATGAAACATAAATTGTCACAAACGTTATGTAGCAAAAGCTATTATTTGCATGAGCGTCCACTACGTACTATGACGCGTACAAAAATAAATCACATGTGATACAAATCGAGGAGAGAGGTATCTGTCATCATGGATACACGCGTAGATTATCAGACTTCTGCTTCTACATACAGCGGTTCAAATACCATTTCAAATTGAACATATTCACAATCAATGATGACCCTTTGATGAAGTAGAATTGATAGTCACACGAAGTATATCATCCAGAAATGAGCGACTGTGATAAGACATCGTCGTTTTACCGACCTTCTTGGTAATACAGATTTTCAAGAAAGCTAAAAATTAGACAACTTGGAAGTTTTTACTATGAGTGTTATTTTACGAAACATCCCAATTTTTTTTATTATGTAAATCTTTCGCGAAAGCCATGAAAAAGAAAAGCTGTTTCTGGCAAGCTAGCCAAGAGTATCATATCCAGTTTAAGATGCAATGAAATAACATATTGTGTTTTCAATTTTAGCACAGGCTGAAATACTTTAAAATTAAATACTTGTAACATATCAGAATTTGTAAGGTACAGAACATACTAAGTGAAATACATAGTGCTCTTCAAAGTTATAATTACATTTATATTTACGTTGATCGTACAAATTGTTACTAAAAGCGTTGGATTCAGCGAAGATTTGGTTTTCCTATAACATCTTTAGTATCTCAATTCATTGAATTTTTTTTAGTTCGGGTTAGCTCAGAGAGAGAGAGAGAGAGAGAAATCAAAGTTGTACGATAATATCAACAAAACATTTCTTTGATATAATAAAAGGATATAGGTTTAAAAGTTGAGCTCGCTAACTCGTAAGGTCTTAGCTATCTTGAAATTAAAAAACCACAACTCTCCCAAATTCTTTTGATACTCCTTTTTGCTTTTCAACTATTCTTAATTTTATCTCCACTAACCCAACTAAAATCCAAACTTTGATCAATTCTTTAGATTCCAGCGTAGGCCCTGGGCCAGATGGGCATCCTAATGTATTCATTAAATCCTTATCCTCGTCATTATGCATTCCACTATCTTATATTTTCAATGCTAGTTTATCCTCTGGTATCTTTCCCAATTTGTGGAAATTGGCTAACATTTTTCCTGTGCTCAAATATGGATCCTCTTCTGATGCTTCCAATTATCGTCCCATTTCGATTCTTTCTAGTTTTCCCAAAATTCTTGAACGCATTGTCTACAATAAAATATATCAAGCTGGCTGTCCCCGTGTCAACATAGATTTATTCCAAACCGTTCGACCGTCCCCAATCTCCTTGAGCTTACCCAAACTGTCGCAAGAGCTCTCGACAGCCGTACTCAAGTTGATGTAGTATACATTGACTTCAGTAAGGCATTTGATACTGTCAACCTAAATGTTATATTGCAGAAGCTAGTTCACTTTGGCCTGTATGGTCCATTACTCTCCTGGCTTGAGTCTTACATCAGTTCTCGTTCTTGCCGTGTTAGTCTATGTGGAGCACATTCTTCTCTCTTCCATCCAACCTGCGGCGTTCCTCAGGGGTCTATTCTAGGCCCTTTTTTTCTTACTCTATATAAATGATCTTCCTTCTGTCGTAGCGTCTCAGTGTCTTCTATATGCTGATGACTTAAAAAAAATTTTAAATTTTAAATTCAAATAAAAGATCTGGGAGTGATTTTCGACTCGAAACTTAAATTTGAGCCACACATTGTGGCAATAGCCGCACGTGCTTCTCGCGTCTTCGGGATCGTATTAAGACACTCTCATATGTTTACTGACATTTCTTCTTCGGTCAACCTATACTGTAGCCTCGTTAGATCAATCCTTGAATATTGCCCGCAAGTTTGGTCACCATATTATCAATATCTAGGTTCTATGATTGAAACAGTACAGCACAAATTCACTCGAATCCTCATCTTTAAATTTAATATTACATATATGCCATATGAAGAGCGCCTTTCCTTGCTACAAATTCCTACTTTGCACTCCCGCAGACTCCTTTTAGATGAGTGTTTTCTGTTTCGGCTTCACCATCAATAATTAAACTCTAACCTCTCTGCTTGGTTAGAGTATCGTACTTCAGAACGCCCTGCCAGATCTAACATTATATTTACAGTTCCATATGCTAGGACTGAGACTTTGTACCATTCGCCGATGTTGCGATTCCCACGAAATCACAATACTCTGCAACTTGGTCCGTTTCCTCACTCACTCTACATTCATAAGCAGAATGTAAAGAGTCCTTTAATCTAATTAGTTTAATCTATAATATGTATATCTGTTCTTTAATTTTACATTTTCTTCTTCGTCTCTTTTATTGTCTTGTAATTGGATTATGTTAGTCTGTAAGACAAATTCTTAGTAAATAAATAAATTGGTTCTGTAAAATGAAGTTTTCAATCAAAACCTTCATATTTTACTACATTTTACAAATACATAGAATAAGACAGCTAATTTCCTGCATGAGCTAGATTGAAATGTTGCTGATTGGCATCACGTAACAAATTAATGAATTAATCTTCAGAGCTCTCTTAAAACCTTGACATTAACTAGCATGTAGCTTATCGTACCAAAAGTAGGAAACCATGGAAGCTAAGCGAAATACATTTCCAATGTCTAACCACATCTAACATTTCGTAAATGTCCTTTTCCAGATTCCAATTACCAAACTCAAGAAGCACGGCGTCCTGAAAGTTTCTCTTGATCCTGAATTGTCACCCACGGAACGTGAGCTTAAGGCATTATCTCAATTCTTCAGTAAATCTTGCTTGGTGGGAACGTATTCGCCTCACGCCGATACGGATCAAATCTTGAGTAAGTATACTGGATGAAGATTCATCCCTTTGATGTGCCTAATTTGCGGCTATCCTTTGTGTCACCGCAGAGAAGAAATATTCTAATTTGTGTGCGATTTGCGAGAAACCACAACAATGTAACTATCCGGACAAGTATTCAGGATATGAGGGTGCCATTCGTTGTTTGGCCGAAGGCCAAGGAGAGGTTGCATTCACAAAGACCATCTTCGTGAAAAAGTATTTTGGGGTAAGCATTCATTAGATTGGAATTCAAGGGTGGTTGCTAAATTGATGAATGGCATCATTCACGAGATAATTTCGTCATATATTCGAAATACCCAACTAGCAAGAATTTAATTTAAAGTCGACTATTTAACTGCATTTTCTTAAAGTGGCGATTTATGTTTGTTGCTGAGTTCTTAATCATATAAACATATAAGCATATTTTCATGTTGAACATTAGCTGGCTGCTGGAGTTAAAGCTGAAGGAAACCCTGCAAATTTCGAATATTTATGTGAAGATGGTACACGTCGTCCGCTTACCGGGCCAGTATGCTCATGGGCGCAACGTCCTTGGCAAGGATACATGACTAATTCCGACAATGCTAGAGAGAAAACCCAATTGGAGCGACTCCAAAAACGTATCGACTCATTCTACAAAAGTGGCTTAGCAGCCCACGAAAAGGATGGTGTGGCTAAGCTCTTAATCAAGCCCGACTTAGAATTGCACGAGAAACAGCAATCCATAATGCCAAAGGAATATCTGGAGAGGGCAGGCTATAAAGATGTGATTGAACGTGATGGCAGCATGACTCAAAAGATCAGGTGCGATTAAAACGTTGAAAGTGTTTTATTAGAATTTAATTTTAATAATTGAACAAAATATATTAACATCAACAGTAGGACGAATCCAAAAGAAAATTCATGCTACTAAGAAGCTTCAATAACTGTTGGTTGTTTTTCATTTATGTCAGGGTTTGCGTCACCGATGAGGTTGCTCTGAAGAAGTGCAACACCCTAAAACAGGCAGCTTATTCACGTGACATTCGCCCTGAGTTTGAGTGCTCCTTGCAATCCAAGGAAGACTCATTCAAGAAGATCCGTGATAACCAAGCTGATGCCGTTGTGCTCAATGGGGAGGAATATAAACACGGCACCCAAAATTCCTTGAAACCAATTGTCTATGAAGCGTATGACGATGAGGATAGGTATGTGGCTGTCGTGGATGACAGTGTAAGCTCGGATTTGATAAAGAAGGCACCCATGTAAGTATTACTTCCTCCGTAAATTAATACTTTAAGGATATAAATGTAAGACGTTGTAAGGCAGCGATCAAAACCAGGGATCAGTTTACAAGAGCTCTGCAATGCATCTTGAATATGAAATAATTGACTATGCGATATATCAAAACATGAATGTTTATTTCCACAAAACACTCCTCAGAATCATCAGATTCTATCTATTTTTGAATTAATGTACTACGAGAATATGATTCCCAATTGAATCCTAGTATTCAGGAAGTATATTCGAGTATATATTAGACCTCAGATGTATTTTTGCCGTTAGTAAACCGTACACATCGTTGACTCCTTTCCCATTTTCAGCAAATATGATACCAACGATAAGCGCGCAACTTACGCTGCCCGCTTACTAAACAATCATCGTGGCAAGGAAATATGCAGCAAGGACGATGGCAAGGATGGTCCCATTGAAATCATGAAAGCGCGCGAGGCGCTGCTTGCACCAAACAAGAAGCTGATCTGCTTGAATCTCGAAAAGAAGGATGTTATCGATTACAAGACATGCAACTGTGACGCCACCCTTCCAAATGCTGTTTTCGCTAGAGATAGTCTGAGCAAGAACGAACTGAATAATATGCAACACGCTTTCATATCTTTGTCAGAGAAGTTCGGGCATCATGGCGACATTGAGGATGTGTTCGAAATGTTTGATGAATTCCAGCCGGGACGCAAGAATGTGTTGTTTAGCGTAAGTGCATTGTTTGGTTACCTGCTTTGGAAGATGATACGATTTAAATCGGTTTTCTTGAATTTTCTTGCAGGATGATGCAGCGAAATTCGTGACAGAGTTATCTTTACCAAACAATCTTTCAGCAGACAAAATTGGTCAGATGAGATGCCAATGAAGCGCTGAAAATGTTGACTTAAGCGTTGTTGTACATGTTCACAGAAGTGATAATAAATATAATGTTTAATGAATGTTAGGTCTTTCTTTAAGTTTTTTTTGTGTACACAATGAAATCGTGATGTGTGAAACCTTGATAGCAGAAAAATTCTCTTATTGCGATAAAAATGGCATTCTTTCGCCCTGAGTCTCCGCTCTAGGAGCGCAACCCATTTTCGAGAAGTCATCCTCAATCAAATACCACATATCATCGGAATTTTACGTTCAGTAAGAGACAGTTGAAGTTGGAAGACCCGGAACTAACTTTCTTTACTAACTAACTTACGAACTTTCCTTTGGTCAACGAGTCATTTGTAGGTATAAGTATAAACCATAGGTATTAAAAATAATAGTGTATCCCTACATAATAATATTGGCATTGCTAAAATTTTACTAACGAGAGTAAAAATTGTTGATCTTTTATTTCATTTCTCGTCAGGTTTTGTTTAGTCCTTTTATTGTCCATGTCGTAGACATTTTCCACTTTCGTTGAAAATATTCCTCATATTTAACAGTTTTTTCGTTTTCTTCAACGTGATTTTCATTTGGATCCGAAGGGATTCGACAATTTGACCAGGGCGGATTTGCAAAAAACGACTACCTTTGGCCGTTGAGGGGGGCACACGGATTTTTGTAGGAAAAGTTGTGAAATAATTCGTAAAACTATAATTGACTTATCCTCTCACTCAAAAAAGTCGGGAACATTTTAAAAAATTGAAATGTTTTTTTAAAAAACCGTTTTTTCCCTATTTTCTCACGCCTAACTTTAAAACAGTTCCTTTTAGAGAAAAGTTGAGTGGTAATAAAAGTTGCGTGATAAAATTTTCAGCAAGAAAATTTTAAAACATTTAATCTTTGCCGCAAAATAGCAATAAACATAAAAATATGGGGGAAGGAAGCCTATTTTTACTAATTTTTTTTACCATTTAAAATGCACTTAGGACCTTCATGGTGCGCCAAATCTCTATAGTCTAATTGAACAACACACCAATTTTCATCAAAATTGAATCAGTAAATTGCGCATATTAATTAAGCAATCCAAATTTATTTGAAAAAATTCAAAATTTTTGAAAGCTAGCAAGTCAGAAACTTAAGTTTATAGAAGTTTGAAATTTTTTCCACGTATAAAACAGCACTTCACCTATCAAAGGCTTTTCATAAAATTAAAATCGGATTATTAGAGCAGCCTCAGGAATTTTTGCTAAACTTGGTAATCAACTCTAAAACAGTGCTAGGCGGCTGCGAATTCAGTCGTAGGAGCCGTGCTTTGAAGGTCCTAAATGGCAGTCTAAGTGGTAAAAAATTAAGGAAAAAGGCTTGTTTTCCGTTATTTTTATATTTATTGCTATTTTGCGGCAAGGGTTAAGTATTTTAATTTTTTTTGACCAATCCCAACTTGTAAAAAAATTTATTACGCAAACTTTTATTTCCACACAACTTTGCTCTAAAATGAACCGTTTTAAAGTTAAGATTGAGAAAAGTAGGGAAAAAGGTTTTTTTAAATTTTTAAACATTCCGATTCTTTTTTAATGTTCCCGACTTTTTTGAGAGGGAGGATAATTCAATTATTCTTTTACGAATTATTTCACAACTTTTTCATCATCCGTTTAATCCCCCCCCCCTTTCAACAGCCAACTGAAAACAGATCCGCATAGGTCTAAATGCTGTTGTCGTTATATTTCTTCATTGTCACTTTATCGCAATGATTTATAGCCAAATAATGCCAACATGCTACGGAAACTTCATTATTATTGAACGAATAGCTTCAGACGCTTTTCAAGTACTTTTCGTTGTATACGGCTGGGTTTGTCACGTCTTTCACGTCAAATTTCGTTGACCTTAGGCACCACATGCACATTAAACCATTAATTAAAAAGTAAACCACTGTCTTGAGAAGTAGGTAGTAGCAGAGCTGAAAGAAATATGCGGAAGGTTCACGCCGTAGGAATATTTTGAACTAAAAATTGTTAAGCCTAGCACGTCCACTTTCCTATTCGACTTGTTGCTTTTTTCTGATTCTGCAAACTTTGCGCCAAATCTTTGTCTACCGTTACTAAATTTTCAGTCCAAAACAACAACGTTAAAATTCAACATATTTCGCTCTTCTCTGGTAATAGTAAATAAAACAACTCACGAAAAATTAACAGCGGAACTACGCTTATTTGCAACAAAACGCTGAAATTCTAACGATTTCGGTGAAGGTTAAGTTTATGGCGCACCCTCGAAGGGGGTGGGAGTAAAGGGGATCGAAAGAGGGGGTTCCCGTACTAATATATCATAAAAAGTTCGCGGCGGTCACGACCCCATGAGAAGTTATGGGGGTTCCACCACTAAAAAATGGTTATTTTATCTATTTCCAAAGTTCATATGAAACCGTAAAATTGATCTGGGAAATGAATTTGAGACTTGTTTGGAAGTCGAAAAAATTAGAAAAATAAAGAATTTTTTTTTTGTAAAAAATAAAAAAATATAAAAAAAATTAACGATTAATTATCGTAAATGTAATATAAACAGGGGTAACACTTTGGAGCAGTGGCGTACCCAAGGGGGGGGTTACGGGTTCAACCCCCCGGGTAAACAAGTTTAGCCACGTAAATGAAACCAGACATGCAATTGGGCTAAAGTCTGCCAGAATTATTTTTGGAGGACTCCAACTTTGACCGGTGAAAAAGTATGATTAAGTATGATTACAAAATTATATCTTCATATCTACACCGAAGCACTAGCAAACGTACTTAGTGAAGACTTCAAAAATATGAACCCCCCCCCCTTATCGAAATCCTGCATACGCTACTGCTTTGGAGACACCTTTACAAAGATCTCAATTATTTGTTAATGCAAAAAATGGGAATCGGAAATTTAGTAGCCGCCATTTTATACGGGATGACTTCAAGAGGGCAAGGTTAGCCAAGTCGCAATTGACAAAGCATTTTATTGTTTAATTATATCACGATTTTAGAAAGTACAATTTTCAAAGAGTGAGCGCTGGTTAAAGGGGACTTTTCGTTTCAAAATTGAAAAAAGAATACTTTTTTGTTATTTTTTTTGTGATGACTATTATATTAATCAAATTGATTTCTTTTGGACATGTTTACGAAACATATGAAGAATATAATTTTTTCCCAATTGTGCCTCTTCCAAAATATACTTTTTTGGACTTCCAGATAGAGTTAAAATTCCAACGGGATTCCATTCATAAGACGTAATACTAGTACTTAAACCAAAAAAGAACAGTTCATTTTTAATATATTCATAATTTTATCAAAAATTTTCTGAAAAGTAAAAATAAAATCCATTTTTTGGGCAGTAAACTAGCCTTGCATAAAAATAGGGGTGTGTATTATAATATTTTTAAAAGATCAGTTACTAGTATTTTCATAACGAATCGGAAGGATTTTGAATTATTGAAATCCATTGAGTAGTTTTCGAGGAAAGCGATCAAAGAACGAAGTTTCGAGAAAATCGCATTTCAAGTTTTTGTAACACAGTTTTCGCATATGAAACAATTATAACTATTTTTTTTATCTCCAATCAGCTATTCCTGGTGAATATTGGTGATCCTTAGCGACATCCTTAAACGCTGTAGACGGTCTGCTAATTCTTTTTTTCTGAATTCGTCCCTCTTTTGATGACTCCTTGTCAGTTTGCGAGATACCACACTCGTCTATATTTTCCGCCCAAGTTGTTGTCGTTTCACCAATTTTTATGCCCATTAAATCTATTACAGCAAGATATGTTTTAGATTCTTTATTAAAAGCATACGCTGCAATTCAATTTGCTATTTTAATAGCAAATTTACTTTTTAGATCAACTTTCCAAATTAAATTATTATAAATTTCGTTGCAATTTTGCGTATTTCGACCGAGGCATCCACGAAATAACTTGTCGCCATCAAGTGATTCAAATACTTCTAAAAAAGATTCTTGTACAGTTGGATCTAGTGCTGGTTCATGAGTATACGATTCATTTTTTTAAAAATATTTTACGGATCAATCTGTAAGTGGTTTAAGTTTGTCGCTTGTCTTTATTTTTTTGCTGATGAACTTGGTAGCTCGGGATTATTTTCTGCGGTAAACTGATTTTCTTTAAACGTTCTTTTTTTTTTATTAATTCGATGAGCAGTTTTAGTGCCGTTTTTATTATGCCCGCCGGATCGAGACATTTTTTAACCACTTTGAACTTAATTTTTAAAGAAATACAGCGCGTGCTTACTTTAAGAAAAACACAGCAATTGTTCTGGTTTATACATACAACGATATACTATTCACACATACGTAAGATGTATATAGTAATAGAAAATACATATGTTACTACGCGCATCGAATAGAATAAAATGCGGTTCCTATGTATCCGGATGAATTCCGTTATAAATGTCCGTATGTTTTTTTCCTGTATGAATTTCCTAAAATGATTTTAGGACAGTTTTTCTTTGATGTTATGAAACAGTTTTATGCAAAAAAATCATAGATTTCTTTCAATTTTGAAACGAAAAGTCCCCTTAATTTTGCAAGACAAGTTTATCTAATATCCCGAAGCAATGATAGTTTTCATGAAGGAGTCCTTGGTTCAGTTTAGCCTGGTACGCATCTGATGATGTATAAAGACATTGTCAAATCGTTTTTCAGATCGAACTCTGTACATTATGTTATGTCCCATTATGATTGCATCTTAAATGATTATGCATACATCCGAAGTAATGTAAATTAAAAGTTTATAATACATAAAAGTCATTATAAATTTGCTTTCAGCTCCATTATTAGGAAAAATCAAAACAGTATCATTTTACCTGCTTTAAATATATTTATTTTATCAACTATAAAAAAAGAATGCAGTACATCTAACAAACAAACGCATTTAATATCAGCAATTAGGAATATATGTTCAAGAAAACTGTCTAGCTAGCATCATCGAAGCGGTAACAAATATATATGTATGTATATGAGATACTTTACTCATCTGCAAATTCTTTCGCTTTCTAATGCCCATTTCCATCTGTAACAAAATATCTGTTTCGGGTACGTATAGTGTATTCATAAATAAATTCGTAATCAAGGAATAACTTATCCGATTTAGAACTACAAACTTGATGTATAAAAATAGGAAAGATAATATGTAAAAAAAGAACAACACAAAACGCTTTTTACATTGAATTGTTAAAAACTAATGAGAATCGGTTGACTTTTTCACATTGTCCTTACTTTTCTCACTCGTATCGTAATTCTAGTTTTCCTACAGTCTACATTTGGGTTTCAATACAACTTCTGGTGAGTGCTTACTCAATTAATAACAATGTTGGCTTCTGAAGCGCCATTTAATAACTATCTGACCCTGGAGTATATGCAGCGTTTGGCTCTAAAGGCGTGGGTGTGAATTCAAGCATTTTCACATTCGTCGGTTTCTTCGTGTTTGTTGTTGGGATCACTTTCCTCGTCCGAATAGTCCTCGTCGTGAGTGTGCGTTACGGAACGGGGAGTGGCCGGGCGAGTGTGAGGGATGCCCGCACTTTCCTTGTTCAACATCTGAAAATGTTTTAAGGAAGATATATTACTATCACGACAGAAACATCCCGTAATTGTATCAAAAACGATAATGGACCAAGGATAAATTTCATTGGAATGACAATTGGATGAGAAACTTAATTTCAAACGTATTAGCTACCAAGATTTCCATTGAAATATAAGGACCTTGTGTAAATAAGAACCTGAATTTATTACACCGACGAATTCCATTGAAATCCATTGACTTGTTTAATTGCCCTACTCACCTGCTTATCCGTATGATCCTCGTTCTCCTTGATAGCTGACTCTGGTGCCGGATTGTTCTTCGAGCGGGATCTCGATATCATTGGGGCGTCCATGATGAAGCGTTGTTCATGTGCTACAGTAGATTCGTGCGGCAGAAGCATGGCGGGCGCCCTGAACATGTACGAAAACGGATAATAAATTAAATTCAGGAAGGTCGCCGCATATAAGTCAGCGTATCTGACGACTTGACTAGAGAAGAATGTCTGACGTGACCCGGAACGAAACAAGGATCCCATCATGCCATAGGCCAAATCCATTTTGTGCGTGACCTCGCGAATCGAGTTGCGAAGCTTGGAAATGTCAGGTTTCTCTTTGGTACTTGAATCGAGATTCCTGTTGATGAAAACATTCAATTAGTAACGATGGGGGCTCATTCATTGTAAAAGTAGATATACAGTGTGTTTCACGAAAACGTGTCGCCAAAAATAGCATGAAAAACATTATGGATCGTTTCGATTAAATTTATTTCTTCAACTACATAGGAATACAGTTTTCGCAATTATATCAACATGGAATTTCGTCACCGTTATTATCAATGATCGCCTGATATCTTTTTGTGCAACTCTGACTTAATTTTTGTTCGTATTCCAGAGTAAAGCCTTGCCATATCCTCTTGATGGCCCGCGTGAGCTGTCATGTGGTGGATATATTTTGGATAGTAAACGTGTGGTCAGTTTTCTATCGGGTTCGTGTCTGGACTTTGTGATGGCCAGTCCGAAATTCTGATTCCGTTTTTCTTCTTTCCAGCTGGTACAGTACGATTCCGATGTTTAGGATCGTTATCCACTTGCAGAATCCAATTGCGGTTGTTGGCTTCATATAAACATTCAGCAGAGTTAAGCAAATCATTTTTATAAATTTCGATCATTAATTCAGCAGGGTTTTCGTAAAAACGATTAGTTTCCCGAATCTTCTTTTCCTAGAAGCATCCATAAACGTGCACCTGTACCGGGTGTTTTACTGTACGCCACAAAATTCTTTCATCAGACTCTCTTCTAGTAATTACATGAAACAAATGAAGATTCATCAGTAAAAATCAAGCTGCTTAATCACGGTCCAAATTTTGTTTTGTTTTTAGTCTTTTGTCAAGTGTGCTTCTGCTTTTTAAGCCAGATTCCTGATCGGGATGAAATTTGCCATATAAGTAGAAGACCGGAACATCTCGCCCCGCCTCCTTCACGATTCTGAGAAAATCCCTCAGCCTTCAGTGACTCTTCGAAATTAGTAAAGTTTTGCATAAGATAGAAGCAACGTAGTGTAAAGAGCAGCGCGCCTAACCCGCGATCATATAGTCATGTGTTCAGTTCCTATTCCCCGTAATTTAGAATTTTTTGAAAGAAACTTTAATATGACAAAATATGAATTTTTTTTATTGCTTTTATTCACACAAAGTAACTTAAAGTAAAAAGAAAAAAATAGAGAGAGCGAGGATTTGAACCCTCTACCTTGAAAGCAAGAGTTGGGCGCTCTGGTCATTGTGCCAGCCACTCTACTCTTATATTTGCACATCATTGCTATGTATTGTGCTCACTTTGAATTTTAAGACAAACTTTTTGATAGAAAATATTTTCCTTACAATGATTTAAACACTTTTTTTTTTTAAAAAAGTGCAAGTTTACTCATAAATAGCAGACCTTAAAATTTACTTCATGAAGAATTGCAGTAGTTTCAATCACTTTTGAATCGTTTACCGTTTCAATAGTTTTCATCAATTTTTCATCTTGACTACTGCTGGCCATAATGTTATTTTCCACACATCACTGTTTATTTCATTTCAACTATGCGCAACACTGATTCATTCATTAATTATTAACCAATTATTGACACGATTGTTAATTTTTTCACAGAGAGATAAAAGAGAAATGAATTTTTAGACGCGGACGTGTTCACTGCTTTTTTATATTATACAAGAAATATGATGCGTCTACCATGATACACGAGGAGGAACATTCCAAGCGAGCACATGGACGCGTAGTTTCTAAACACGAGGGGAAAGGAGAAGTGTGCACGAATAAACACAATACGTAGTGCACTATATATATGTAAACGTATACATAACGCGCCGCATGGAGACCGATAGCTCTTCTCCTTTCTTCTTTGTGGTCGCTTTTTCGTTCTGTACGTTTTTTAGGCTCATTCCTCTCACTCATTTTAACTTATATATAGCGCACCGCCATCGTCTTACTTCCGTTCGCTTTTTCGTTCGGTACCCTTTTTCTGGGCTCACCCCTCTCGCTCACTTTTCGTTAGAACTTCCGTAGAGGAAGCTTAACTTCCGAAAGCTAAACATTCAAAAAAAAACAGAGGGGTCGGGGATTTGAACCTTCTACTTCGAGAGCAAGAGTCGGCCGCTCTGTTTACTGAACCAGCCGCTCTACTCTTATACACTCACTTTGAATTTGAAGACAAACTTCCGTTCGCTTTTTCGTTCGGTAGGTTTTTCTGGGCTCACTCCTCTCGTGCATTTTTCGTTAGACCCCCGTAAAGGAGGCTAAACTTGCAAAAGCTCATGCTTGGAATTTATAGCAGTAATATGATAACTCCATTTATGTAAATGCTTTTTAGTATCAATAAATATTTAACTTTTCTTTATTTCTATTTATTTTATCTGTATGATAAATTTCTTTCAGAAAAACATACATACTTATTTTAGCATAAGATGGGCGCAACTTTTTCAAAACAGATTTTATTAATTTCTGAATAACTTGAAAATGTGAAGTTTTCATATTTTTAATTTTGCTCATCACTGCAACTGCTGTTTTCAGTCTTCAGTGATGTCTGATGATATGAAAACTATCAATCTTTACAAGCAGAATATGAGAGAGGTGCGATTATTTGACTGACTGACCCCAGGACTAATTTCACGGCCTTCTTTGGCGTGTACTTTAGAAACAGAAATCCTCATTTGTCTGCAATGTCCGCTTTAAAGATGAGTCTACTAACACAAGATTAACTATACATATAATGCTATGGAAAATGTAAATTGAGATAAATTTAACTCTAAAAAATAAATTGTATATTAATCAAATAAAATTCTATACGCCAAGCTGAAGGGTGTCGCAATGTCTCTGTTTATTCAATTTTTCACACTTTAGATAGTTGAAACATATTCGCGTTCACAAACAGCTTTCAAACACAGATACACATCGATTTTTTCGGATAATATTGAATAAAAGTGGTTGCTGCAAAAAAAACCTTCAACATTTCCGACAAGTTCTTTCTGATTAGTGGATCTCAACTAAAGCCTTTTCGATGAAAAAGATTTTACCGCCATGAGCTTCTCGCCATTCACTCAAACAATACCATAAGTCCTGTTTGAATGGAAGCTTCATCTTCTATATTAAAGTACTCTATTCAAGAGAACCAAGCCTCGATACTAGGAATAGCATTTCATGATTGATGGCACGGAATAAGGAAAGTTCCAGGTCAGCAATCAATTATGATTATTAGTTGTCATTCCAGACGAAAATCCATCTTTTGTTAGCACATGATGCATTCAAAGATAGAATAGTCTGAGCTTAATATATTGCGGAACGGAACGAGGCTATTAAATCGTTTAATTGAAATCTATACATCATCGAGGAGTAAAAGAACAAGGCGGAGTATTTTTTTTTTGAATTTTATAGAAAAATACAAGAAGCAGTGATATTGATTGATTGCCTGAGGTGTAACAGAAAGATATATAAAGAGTGAGTACTATACTATATAATGGATGTAAAATGCTTCCAGGCTTGAACGCTCTGAGGGCTTTCGACCCTAAATTCTCATGCGAACCACAATATTCTACCACTATTACCGCACTCCAACTTGTTTACCGAGAATACTTTTATGAAAAAACATTATAAAAAGTTTGAGTGGAATTTATGTAGTATCATCTCCACACACGCTATCCATTTTCTCACAATGGCCTTGCAAAATGACTTCGTTAGCAAATCCTTCCACTAACGAGACGAGTTGCTGCTGATAAAGTTTAAAAATGAAATGCGAATTTCATTTTTGCGGCAGATGTTGTGGTTTAACCGCCGTGATTTCATTTTGCTGGATTTCGTTTGGGTTTTAATCTATGAAATGGAAAAGTTTGCAGAATACTCACTTGTACATGTCGCCCAGCATTACATCTAAATTTTGTAATTCAGCAAATAGCTGACACTTGTCGGTCCACACGTGTAGTTCTTGCACCAGCTCAGGTACAATTAAGAATGTACGCCATCCTCTAATCTTCTTACTTTTGAGAATATCACCGAAAATATGATCACCAAGATACAAAACGTCCTTACCCTTAGCATTTATGAGCGCTGTAAATACGTCGCATGAACCTCCCGAGTAAACCTGGGGTGTGTAAAATAAAAGATGTTAGTTACGTCGATTTGCACTGATTTTTATCCGTAAATTTTTATCAAGAAGAACAATTATAAACTGTTAAATAATTTTTAGAGCAATATTTTAATATTTGTGTTGCATGAATCCCGAACGCGATCCAAGAAGCATTCAAAATTCAATTTAATTAATATATTTCAATTACCTGTCCTTGCTGCAAAGGACCAATATGAGTTCCGATTTTCAGAGCTCCCGTTGTAGTGTCGACCTGTCGCAAGATGGTTCCTTCACCAAAAAATAATGGTTTTTGTGCGTCCACAACAATTATATCAAAGTAGGTCTTCCAATCGCGATGAGGCTCGTCCGATTTCGCACCATGCGGAAAATCAAATAAATAAGTCATAATTTTGTCGGTGTAGTTGTAATCGCTGTTTGTTAAAATGAACAGTTTTGCGCCCGATTCTCGAATCCTTGACAATACCATTGGAAGACGTGGATCTTTTTTAACATATTCATCGAGATTCTAGAAAAAAACGGATAAGTTAGTTCGCTTCAGAGCTAATTTCAATTTTATTTCTATATCAGTGATTTTTGGATTCTTGAATGTCGAAAGGCACTGAAAGAGTCTACAAGTATAGGTGGAATATTTTATATAAAAAAGGTCAAACTTTAGCGATGAATTTTTTTTAAAATTTGGAATTTAGTGAGTCGTTTAATTTACTTATAGCCAAAACTCAGTTTCATCGAAATATATGCAAATAGTATTATGCTAAGAAATTTTTGCAAGCTCGAGGGTCCTTCAACATATAAATGAATTTAATCGGAAGCGTGGTTTCGGGGTGTCGGATGGCATCCTATGCTAAATAACTAATATAGAATAGCGACGTAGGCAGATATACGAAAAACAAATTGACAGTCGTTATACTTCGCGGATAGAAATAATTATACAAATCAGTTGCAGTACAACGAGCTTAATCCATCAATAAGCCTAACCGTGGTCGTGCTGTCTGGTGGCGGATGGTAAATGACAACACCTGAAGAGGATGCCATCCGACACCCGAAACCACGTTTCCCATTAAATTAATGATGAACCAGCATAAAATCTGGAACCTAAGAACCTCCACTAATGTGCAATAATAGTGTTAGTGACTTGCTAACCAAAAAGCACACTAGAAGGCGAAGTTGTCGACTAGACAAGGAGGTTCTAACCTATGCTAAATCAACTAATATATAAATGAAGATTATTCAAAAAAGAGACAAAGTTATGAGTTGATGCAGTTAATCAAACAAAACCAACCTAACATTATTTGCTGAGATGTTGATCCAGAAACAATTCACTCAAATAGGGCCAATAAAAATTACAAGCCTCAGTTTGGGCTAAAAAAGTTTTGACTTTTTCCAAGAGGTTCTGCATCAAGAAACATCCTTTTTGATCAATTAAAAATATATCGCCTTTCAAATTTCATTTGATTCTTGTGCATTATATTATCAAATACTTCCTAGAAACTTGATTTTCTACTTACCTCAATCGTTTTGGCCTTTAAATCACCTTGGATATGAACCCAATCAACAGCTCGTCGTACATCTTGAAAGATTGATTTAAACGACATTGCCAACTCCCCGCATTTCACGCCAGTTTTGTCCCTGTTTTGAATTATGTATATTATTTAATTAGAGGTTCTGGTCATCACACTTTTTTAAAAAAACAAATCCGTAACACAATGTTATCGAGGATAATTTTCATTGCATCGATAATTTAGTTATGTAATTTTATTACAGTGACAAAGAATAAAAATTTATAATTGGACGTAGCCCATCAGTAAATCGATTGGATATTATAAAAAGGCTCTTTTATAACCATCAAGAACTTAGGCCATTTGATAGGAATAGAAGCACAGGTATTAGGGATTCGTTTCAAACGAAAGAAGTATTGAAGGAATTTCGCAAAGCTTACCCTTACCATGTTACATAATATCCTTGTGCTCAAAGACACGTTCCTTTTGCAAATTTTATAGAATCGCCAAAGCATTTGCTTTCTCGGGTTGGCTTCGATTATGTAACGTTTCATAAGGATTTATTAAATTTGATATTTCGAAGAGTTAAGACATTTGAATAGTTTCCATGACGATGAGTCTATTATTTGAACAGCACGAGCTTTCATCATAGTAAAATATGGTCAAATGATTACATAACATAGTTCGGGGAAACCTTCCAAATTTAGCATAATCTTTTACATAATTCTATGCATAAGTGCATCTTATGCGTACATGGCTTGATTTTCCTAATAAATAAATGGATGAACTAATGGTGATAAAGAGAATAATTGTAGCTCCCTTAGTCGCTTAGCAATTAAAAGTGTGCATCTTCTTGTTAAGAATGTAACGAATGTTCTTTTACCCTAAGGAATTTGTACCCTTCTAGAGTTAGTGAACGTTGCCATCGAAAACATTTAAACTAATTTAATTTAAATTAAGTCGTCACACGGCAATACTGCTATAAAATACTTGTACGTAGACTTTTCTGCGCTAATAATCGGTCTGTATAATATGCTAAAGGATGCTATCAGTTCAAACAAAAAAATAAACCTTATCGATTTTCTTAATAGCTGGGCTGCCGAAACATAGAAAATAAATTCTTTGGCATATACCGACGCTTTTATCTTTTTTCTATCTGAAACTTATTCAAAAAAAGACTACGTACCCACTTTTTTGTAAGTGTTTATTGTATATACAGGGTGGCGCAAAAGTTTCTGACCTTCGACATGAAAAACCAACCAGAATAAATTTATCGGCAAAAAACTATTTTCAAAAATTTTGACACCCACTTTAAATTTTCTTATAGCTACATAGCTTTAATGAATTTCCATAAAGAGTGAAAACAGAAATTTAAACGATAGTACGAACGACTTTTATTGAAGACTCAGCAAAAACAGGTACGAAAATTCGAAGAGGATTTGTATGTAGTCCTAATTACAAGTAAAATATGCAGACCCATAAGTATTTGTGTATTTTTTATTAGCCTTAGATGTTAACTCTTGTCAAGTAAAACATTTTTGAAAATCTAAATTTATTCATTCAGATTTGTTTACTTGAAGTAAATGTACCAAATTTATCGAAAGACCTTAATTTTAACGATCTTTTGTACAAACCCTAAAAACTTCATGATTTCTCAACGAATTGAATTTGATTTTTTTACGACGAGAATGGTAAGTGATCGAATTCAAAAACGTATTGCAATTCAATGCATGCATCGATTGGGGTACAGCTGCAGCGACATATGCAGAATACTTAGGATCAGCAAGAACACCTTGAAAAAATGGTGCAATGCCGAAGAAGTAAACGTGGAGGATATGCAACCAAGTGGTCGACCGTCGGTACTTTCAGCAGAAGCGAAAAGAAAAATTCGAACATTGGCTGAAAATAGACCAGGAGTGGGAACGCAAACAGTGACGAAACGACTCTCCGGCGGCCATTAAAAACGTGTCAAGGCGAACCGTTCAGCGATACAGTCGGTCCACCAACTGTGGCTGGGAAGCCTATAGACAACACAAGAAACCACTCATTTCCAAGAAGAACATTCGAGACCGGCTGAATTTCCGCCGAAATCTCAAAAGCCTCGGATTTGCTGATGACAATGCCCGTGGTGAAAGGCTGCGTGCAAACATCCTTTTTACGGAATGAGCCGTGGATCCAGCTGCATCAAATATCCAATCGACAGAAAAGGACATTGAGAACCAGCAATCCCGCAAATATTCCCGTAATACAGACTCCGAAGTTCGACTTTAAAATCATGGTAGCTGGCGGAGTGAGCAGTCGCGGAAAAAGACAACTTCACTTTGTTCAGCAAAGAGTGTCTGTTAATGGAGAATATTATAGGAAAAATATGCTCCCTGTTTTTGTGCGATGCCTTACTAATCGTCAACAATTCAGGGACGAAAAGGAAGTGGTTTTGTTGCAAGATGGCGCGAAGCCGCATACTGCTTTGAAAACTTATGAGGCGATTTATGAGTATTTTTCTAATGTGTAGATTGATTGGCCTGGTAATTCCCCTGATTTAAATCCCATCGAAAATGTGTGGTCTAAATTTAGCTGCCAAAAAATTGGCAGCAGCTGATTCGACGTGTACAAGTTGAGTGGGACGCAATTTCGGCAAACTACCTAAAAAATTTATGTGACAGTTTCAGAAAACGACTTTTATATTTCATAAAATTATAATATTAAACCAATCTTATTTCTTTCAAATTTTTTACAAGAAATACTATGGTCAGAAACTTTTACGCCACCCTGTACATGATTTCTTTGCACTTTTTACTACTTTAGGTTTGTAGAAAGTCAAAAATCTTACATGTTCCTTGTGTCCTTTACCAAAAATTAGTATAAATTGAAAATTTTTGAGACACATGGATGGCTCCATATTTCCAGCCACTTTTAAGATCGCGACACTAAAAACATTTTAATTTGGTTGAACTTCGTGAACTTTAATTCAAAAAAATAAGAAAAACAACAGTTGAACAAGTTCAGATGCTTAAGCGTGCTGAATTGTCGTTAATCTGGTATACGATTAGAGAAAATTCAATTGACAATTAAATAATTACGGCGCCATCCCAACATTGTATCATTTTCATGAATAGTTTGAAGCTAAATGCGTGTTTCTATGGCAACGTTAAGTTAATTTAAATGCTAAATGTACTTACCTGGAATATTGCGGGCAATTTGTGAAGAAATCCATTAAACATGCTAAGAGGTAAGTTTCCGGTAAATTGAACAATGTGTTCAAAACGTACACCCGAGATTCGTCTAACTTGAGAAACTTGTTTGGATAAAGTTCATATACTTGGGAACTGAAAACAAAATAGAGAAGAAAACTTAAATTTTTCGTGGAATTTTTAACATTCAGAAACTTTCTGGGGTATCAAAATTAATCACGAGAGACGCCTGTATTTAGTATTTGTGCACTAAATTCTTGTTTCCAGTGAAAACTTTACCATTTTCATTTAACAAAATATTATGAATTTGTTCAAAACTTTGAAAATATTATGAAAGTAATTCAAGTGAAAGATACAACATGTTTTAGAAGTGAGAGCAGTACTTACTGTTTAAGGAATTCGAATCCGTGAACGCAAACTAATATATTGCCATATGCGTCGACTTTCAAAAGGTTACCGTATAGCGTATCGAACCAAAGGCCACGAACTGGAAACGAAGGATCATATTCGAATTCCAAAATTTCTTTGGGATATCCCATGCTCACTAAGCGAGTTTTAACTAAGTCAAATCCAAGTTGTTCATATTGTGGCGATTTGTATTCTGAAAGTGACACAAAATTTAGGATAAACTTTCAATATTTTTTTGAAATCACTATATAATTTGAGTCAGGATTTTTTTAAAAATATTACAGAGATTGTTATTTAAAATATACACGAGTAATATCTTTTTTTGTGAAACAGGAGGACTCCAATTTTGTTTTTTGGTTTATTTATAATTTTCTCACAGATTGTATAGAAAGAGCCTGAAAGCATATTAATAATATTTGGCAAATATTGAATACCAAAAGAACGATGGAGCCTACCGTAAAATCGTTTTTATATCTTACAATTTAATGGAATTTTCTGTCACAATTTTCGACAAATTTTTAGACGAAGTTTACGAATAGAAAATGAGACAGTTAATACCAATTAATTGATGAGGACTTTTCAATAAATGATTTTCTTTATCAACAAAATTTAAAGAAGGAAAAGGTGGCAATCATCGAAACATTATTTAGAGGACACACTCAATAGTATGGGGAAACTAGGAAAAAAATGAACGAATATGAAAGCTGGATTCTTATTCAAATATGCGTGTAGTCCAAAACGGGAAACCTAGGTAGCGGTCCTTTCAACAATACAAACATCATCATATGATGCTTGAGAGATTTCCTCAAATTTTTCATTACGATTGAACAGCTTTTTAAAATGTGTAATTTTTTAAAAAGTAACTATTTGAAACCTAACGCTTTTTCTAAAGTCAAAAAATAATTTGTTTACTTTTCAAACTAACTTACAATATTGTAAGTTAGTTTGAAAAATTAAGTAAGAAAATATAGCTACTAACCTGCCAATGTGTAGTCCATATCAAATCCATAGTATTTTATATTTTCTAAGTGAAGGGATCTATTGACGAAAATTCTGTAAAAAAAAATTAATCACAACATTAGTTTAGGTGTTTGAATTGTAGATACTTTACAACATTGTCTTTTAATTCACTTGGTACAATATTTAATGACACGTAAATTATCAAAAAATTTATGAATAAAAATATTAAAATAAAGTATATTGATTTAATATTGAGCAGGGAACGGTTCAAAGTTGAAAATTAGTTATTGATCAAGATTTCAAACACTGTCGAACCACGATATTAACGCAGTACTGCGATGAGTTGCCTATGATTTTAAGCTTATTTAATGATTTATTTGCTTACAAAATTGAATAGAATCCTTGCAGTCTTGTTAACATCTTTTTATTTGCATCTTCAATTATTCGAAAAATCTGATTATTAGTAAATGAAAGTATGTCGTGATCAAGGGCGGATACAAGAGGGGGGGGGGGGTCATTGGAGTCATGACCCCCCTGAGCCTAGGTAAACTAGTGAGTTTTACGATTTTTTTGCAATATTGTCTTCTTTTATTATGATTTTCGAGGCAGTGACCCCCCGCTGAGTCAAATGCTGGATTCGGTCTTGGTTGTGATTGTGTTTTTTCGAGCCAAAGTGGACCTTTCGAAAAAGGTGGGTAGGTGGTGTGACGCTCATCACCATTTGTAATGATTGAAAGCAAAAAAATCCGATTATTTTTAGTTTGCAGATTATTGTCCATTGTCGGAACTAGAATTATAAAGTTATATCAATAAAAAAGGAAAGGACGGACTTTTATTTTGAAAAATATAGTTTTTCTTGCTGAAAATCGGGGAAACGCAAGCAATTAATAATACAAATACAGTGTGTAGAAAAACGTGGTTAAATTAAAGTCCGATTGGTTCGGTAGAACAACCCACAGCAACCCCAAAAAATATAATTTTCTTATTTTTGCGTCATTAGTCCTAACTATTTAAAATTATTGATTTTCGCGCCTTTACTACGCAAGCCATAATTATAGATGATATTGCGCATGCTCTACTTCTTTTCCATATTACCTGGTACGCGAAAACATATAGCCTTCTCTTTTCCACTCAAACAGGGCATGCTACCTTTTGGCTGAAAATATGAGACGACCCTCAATCACGAAATTTGATGTTTCGATATTCGGTGAAATGGTGTGGAAGACGTGATCGTTCACGAGCGGAGAGATGGATTTTAGCCGCGGCCTTAAACGGATGTGTTTTGTGTGTGGAATACGCAAAAAGTCAGTCAGCGTGCCAAAATTTATGGACAAAAGCCGACATTTTATATTGCAATTCAACTGTTTAGGGATTTCTGCTATATGGCCTTTAGAGTAAGCTATTTCACCGTGTGTAGAGCTTATTATAAAGATCGAATAAATCCAGCAAACGTCATTGGTAATGGATTCGTTCAGTAGTATAACGCGATTTCGTAACAAAGGAAAATTCTACTTCAAGACGACATAATGAATATCTGCGATGAAGAGGATGTTTTTCAAAAATGTCGACGGCGATGCTGAATGGTATTTATTTTTTGTTCAAAATGAGAGGAATACAATGTGTTATCCAGTTTATTTCAGTTTCCGCAGAGCCTCGAGATGTTTTTGAGATTATGAACTCTTTGGTGTTGAGATGATAAATTTTTTACTATGCGGTTTACTTTGATCAAATTTTACAGCGTCGTTTCCATTTTTTTAAACTATTATGGAAAATATTAAACATTTTGTCATTTTGCAAATCTGTACGTTGTTCGAATATCCTTTTGTAAGTTGTGCAGGCAAAATCCAAGTACCTCACATAATTCAGTTCCTGCACTGTTCCTCGTTTTGAAAACTTGTTTCAACGCAATTATTTGGCTTATTTGGGATATAAACTGGAATGCAAATTTAGCTTCATCGAAAGAGAGAATGTTGTCGGCATAGATACTCTAAGATTATCTGATAAGACTTTTGTTATTTTAGATCTTGTTTATTCGCAAAATATTTTATTTCAAAGACGTACACTGAAAATGCTCGTCACTGTATTTTCAAAACAAATCTGCTGTCTAAAAATATGTAGAGTGTTTATTTTCGGAGACTAGGTTCAACGAACCTTATTTCAAGGACGCTATATGGTAAAAAATCCACATTTCACACGTCTTGTGTTAGCTGAGTTTCAATTCCTAATAGACTTATTCGTGTACATGTGTAACTCACCCTTGGCACCCCAATCAATATATTTTCCGTCTGGTTTACTCTGCGATGAGAATTTTGATAGAAATAGATAATTTTAAACATACGCATGCTATGGAACTAATAGCCTTCAATAGCTAGCGAGAAAAGCCACTTCAAATATAAGCGCCTAGAATTCGATTCTTTTCCCATTTCCAAATTCCGACCAAAATCTTTTATCATCCACTTGATTTAAGTGCCTAGTTAGGTCTGGAGCAACCACCACCCACCCGTGTCGCCATGGAGCTGAAAATTTTGGAAGCGAATATGGGGGCATGCACCCTAATTTAATTTAGCCTGCTTTTAGCGTCTTTAGTGTGTGGCGGAAATTAAATAAACGCAGGAGCGTGCAAAGCAGATACCATTTTCGCACGCTTTCAAGAGAACAGACCGTCGCGTCGTCTAAATCGTGCTTCAGGTGGTGGATGCGACATTGGCACATTGGGTTTAGCCAACCTTCCTTGGAAGCTGCTGCCAGGAATCAATTATATATTAAAGTTCTTCTGCTGAAATATACAGGAATTATTTGATGTTGAGCTCAAATTTAAAGGTTGTGGTTCTTGTACCGAAGACCGAATCTGTTGAAGTAAAACCGTGTTACGAGTTTCGGCGAATACTTTGCACAATTCAACTGACTTCGACAGCCATTAGCGAAATACATTATTTAATTAAAAATTATTTTATTCGATTAACTGTTGACATTTTCAAAGTTGAGTCGTTATTTTGAAATTTAATTGCCAAAGTGGCGATGTTTTCAATGATTCTGGGATTTTTTTTGTCAAAGTTTCCAACTAGAATTTGGTATCTTTTTATGCGTGAGATCATCATATACATACGTTTCAGCAGCTATTTTTATGCACACATGTGATATGAATAGACATTGTATTAAATTTCCATGTTTTTATTCTATCGTTAAATCATTTTTGAAATAAAAATATTCATATCGGGAAAATACACAATGTATCTTTTTTGGTTGCCATAAGTTATTTTTGGCATTTTGTCTTACTATGGCCTTTTCCTAGTACTGGGCTGTTGTTGAGTTATTAATAATTGCAGTGTGACCCTTAATTTTGCTTAAGGGTGCGACGTCTAATGGTGACGCAGTTGGGTTACAATATGACGTAAATGTGAAAGTAGAAATGTGGGTTGGGTGATCTTGGGAGTGGGAATGCTTAAATTAGGATTGATGAGCGTTCGATATGATGAATTTGTGAGTGATTTTTTTGAAGTACCATGCTTAATGAAGGGATAAGGCATAAACTGTATATTCCTAATAAATTCACGAAAAATATAAATTCACGTATTTGCAATGACTCCAGGGAAGGGAGTAATTTTATTAACGCATTATGTTTGTCAAACAAGGAGCTGTGGGGGATTGTTTCCTATGCCAATTAAATCCAACTGATAATGTGAGATACAGTGTAGCGTGTCATATACTTGAGTATTTGTTTTTAATATTCTGATGCTGTTTAGGTAACAACAGGAAATCTATTGAATGTTATGAAGCACTAGCACCAAGGATGAATAAAGCATGTTTTAATGTGGGCCACTATCGTCACCGCACTTTGCCATCAGAGTTACGACTGGCTATTTGTATTTAATTTTTGGAATAATCGCGACGAGCCAGAAAATGGCGGTAGCGACCTTACATTTTGAGGCGTTCCGGCCGAGAATTTTTTGAGCACCCATTTCACGAGTGTCACTCTTTTGGGCATGGCCTCCAAAATACGAGGGGAGGTCAAAAGTTCGTGAAATAGAAGGGTTGGCGGTGGTGTGGATCCTTCTTTAGGTAGTTACTAATTAAGTGACTCATTTTCAGTAAAAATACGCAATTTGAATCTACTCGAGTCATTAAGTTCTGGGTAATCAACCAGCAAAGAAGTCGTAATAAAATTCCTCACTAAACAAGAGAAGATGTTAGCTGTTTACGAGGACTCTGCCCCTGGCAAAATCGTGGTGTATAAATGACACGGCTTTTTCAAGCAAGGATGGGACTCGATTGAAGACGATACTCGAACCGGATGGCCAGTTGAGGCAACCTCGCAAGAAATCATCGAAGTAGTACAAAAGTTGGTATTGGTAGGAAAAGAAGAAGCTTTCAGCAATGATTGGAGTATCAGTATCCTTCCTTTTAAACATCCTACTTCAACATCTTGGGATGACTAGAGTCAGTACAAGATGGGTCCTGAGAATGCTGACAGCATTTCAAAAACGCGAGTGCGCTGTAGTCACGTGTTTTTAGACCACTATGGAAACTGGTGCCGAGACTTGAGTTCATCATTATGAACCCGAGTCGAAGCAGGAGTCAATGCAGTGGCATTGAAGATGCAGAACCCCTCCCCAAAAATATAAAGTCTAAGAAATTCACGATGACAATCTCTTAGGACGTAGCAAGTATCCGATTGATCGATTAAAAAGAACGTGACGTCACCATAACGGAAGATTCCTACGCTTCCTTACAAGGATAAGTGAAGGATGCTATCAAAGAAAACAAATTTAACACAAGGTGTGCTTCTTTTGGATGAAAATGGGCCTGTGTACATGAGCCATGTTGCGACGGCTGCTATTCATCCGTGCGGTTTTCAACAGCTGCGTCACCCATCCTATAGTCTAGACCTGACCCCCAGTGACTTTTATTTATTTCCAAAGATAAAAAAAGCATGGAAAAAATTTAACGACGATAATAAAGTCGAGTCGTCAATTTTGGCCTATTTTGACAGCAAAGACAAATCATTTTTTTCGATGGTATTTATAAGCTTTTCAATAGATTTGAAAAAGGTGTTAGGGTTAAGGGAGAATATATCAAAGAGGAGAAATAGTTTATTGCTTTATTTTAACTTTCTTCCGCACTATTCAGTGAACATTTTGACATTCTCTCGTATCTCTAGAATACATAAGACTCGTACTTTTTTCAAACTACATAGTAGCATTTCTCAGCTCAATTAAACCTTTTCCCCAAGAGACTTAAACTTTTCTTCAAGTCATGTCAACTTATTCCCAAGTCACTTAAACTTTTCTTAATTCATTTCAATCTTTTCCCAAATCATTTCAACTTTTTCGTGATTTATTTAAACTTCTCCCTAAATAGTTCATACCACTACAACTACGACTATAGTGTATTCAATGGTTCCTGAGATCACGTGGATAATCGTAATGCGAGATATTAATGATTCCTCTTTTTAATTAAATTTAATTAAATACTACCCCCCATATGAACAATTCTTTTCCAAAATGGATAAAAAAATTTCCCAAATCAGAAAAATCTTTTCTCAAAGCAAATACAAGGTATAAAGGATGATTGTAGCAGCGTCAGCAAATACAAAGTATGCTATAACTCGATTCAGCCAGAGTAAAAAATTGTCCGAAACAAATGTCGATGCAGTGGATATAAACAAGCGCGAAGCTGTCGAAGAAGGCCAAAGTGGAAGAAATAGTGCCCTAAGGGAAAACAATGCATGGTGACTACTTTGTCGAGTTGTTTAAAAAAAAAATGAAATAAATCTTAGACCTGGCAAGGACATATGAGTAGTGTCTTAGCTCCGAGCTCTTAAAAGAAATGATATATATCATTGTTTTCCATTTGCCCTAGCACTCAGATTATTGTTTGTCAAATAGTGTCCCTTTCCTCAGGTGAAAAGATTGTGAAATGTCTTCTTGCTAACTAACTTTAATTATGAAATCAATAGCTGAAAAACCACAAAAAAAATTATCAGCAAGATTTCATTATTTTCGATTATCGCCATTCTTAATCCACGTGACTAGTATCTATTTCAGCTAACTGGGACACTATTCAAAACAATTCCTACAAAACGACTTTGAGCCATGAGTCAATTTACTTCACTTTGGGATCAACATAAGCTCACGAGGAAAACTTTTCACCCCGAAGCAATAACTCCAATTAGGAATCACATAGATCCGAAAAGCCTTGAACATGTTTTCCGGGACAGGACCAAATGACATTGACATGATGAACCTTCAGGCTTAATGTGCCAGAATCAGCATTCAGTTACATAATGAAAATCACTAACTGCCAGAACTTATGCGATACGACCGGAATGTATTTAACGAATGTATTGATTTCAATCGATAGTTACATCTGAGTGGGTTTATAATATTATCACATAAGCATCCTCAGCTTAGGAAGATCTCTTTGAATTTTGCATAGTATCTAGTCTAAGCAATGTCCCTCATCTAACAATATTAACGTATACTTATTTGGCTTTAAATCACGTTGGGTTCAAACTTGAAGAAAATCGATCATCGACATTTTCGTTTTGTTTATTTGCTCTTTCGATATTTCATATTGTGAAGTATCGACAATCTTTTAATCTTTAAATTTATTTCGATGAACGATTCCTTGTGCAGTATTTCACTTCACAAAGACCCTTGTTTTAGGGTAGACGGATTAATTATTGACTGAACAAGGGTCACATTTAATTACACTTTAAGGATAAACATTTCTCCTTGGTCTCTTGTTAAAGTTGGAAGTTTGTAAAAAAATAATGAGAAATTTCACAACAGCAGCAACATAAATTTAGGTTCCCTGGAAAAATCAGGAAGCAATTAAAAATGAGATAATTGATCTTTCTGTTTGAATCGATTTTCACGGAAAGTGTATGCTATACCTATTTGTAGAGGAATGGATGTTTTTAGTCACGGTGAATTATTTCAAGGCTACGTTAGCAATTTAATAGGAAGGCAGAGTTTTTTCGAGAAAATTTCAGGTGATTATTAGATTCACATTTGAAAATTTCAATGATCTACAGGGCTCTAAAATTTACCTATCAAGCATTGTTCATGGTGTGTTATAGGCAACTTTGAGAGTAGGTTAAAAGTGGGATAGATGCCTCTGGAGGATGATTGCTCCAATTGTTGGTTTCAACAAAATGATATCTGTTTCTAGGAGCTGCAAAGACCATACTTAAGAGAAGGAAATTGCTTTTCCTGGAAACAAATGCAGGTATTATACTTAAACAGATATGATTTTGTTGAAATTTAAAAATAAAATTCTACATAAGGTTTTATCGCAAATTTTAAAATATACATACTAATATATGTTAATAACTTTTAAATAATTAGCGTAGATGAGTTTAGCTTACTTTTGTTACTTGAATATCAGCGAATGTATGATATTAAATTTTAAATTTATGAATGCTTGTTTTTTTCAAGAAAAGTGCAACTATCTCCAACGAAAAGGAGTTTGAGTATAGACCCAAGTAAAATCTATCACTCTATGAGTGTCATAAATAAACATAATAATAATATGTTTCAATTGAAAATAAACAAATTCAGAAGTAAAGACTGTTTGGAAGACTATAATATTATTAATTCAAAATCTGATTGGCTACATGTGCAAGTTTTTACTTCATGACAATTTTAAATGCATTAGAAGTGGCTAATGAAAAGTGGTTTCAGTTTTGTTAAAAAAACTGTATAACAATTATAAAATTGTAGTTCTTGACAGACCTTTTTTTTTAGATACTAGTTGTGTGGCAGTTTATTTCTAAAGGGGTTACGGCTAGTCCGAGAGGTCAAAAAATCAACAATTCAAAGAATTGTTTTAGGAACTGTTGCATGATGTTTTTTTTATTAAATATATAACGCGATCTTAGTTAATTTTCACGAAAATTGTAAATAAAATGTTACCCAAAACATGGGGGATGGTAACTATCCTACTTTTACTAACATTTGAAGCTGTAAAGGCAAAAATTATAAATTATTTGAACACGGAAATGTTAAGAGTTTGAGGGTAGTTTCAAGGTAATTAAAGAAAAAAGGAAATGTATCTTTAAAATGAAAGTGATGTTTCAATGAAAGAACTTTTAAGACCATTCATAAGAATTTGTGGAATATTAAACGTAAGGAAATAAATGGCACGGATGAGAAGGTCAAAAAATTCATATAATCACAACGGAAAAGATAATGATTGACATTTTTCGAACTTTTAGGTTTGTTTATAATTGCTATCGAAAATCGCAATGAATAAACAGCAGAATGTCTATTATTTCAAAAAAAAAGAGATACAAGTTTCTAAATATTTTTACCAGAAAATCTAGGTCTTGAAGAATAAATTATTTTCGCAAAAAGTTTATTGAAATACACACTCACAAAATAGCAACATTTTTGTAAATTGTTGAAAATATGCAAAAACTAATTTAAGGAAAATGATATTCTTTGTTTTCATTCGGAACTAATAGACTCGTTGAACTAATAGGGTTAAGTTCTATATATTATGCTTGATTAAAACTAAGAAGGCAAAATACTGATTTGGTGACATTTCAACAGAACGTGAAGCTGAAGATGATGGATGAAATATGCTAAGTTTTCAAATTCATTTGTAAGATATGCACGTAATTAATGTGAAGTAAATCGAATGAACGTTTTAACGAATAACATAAAAATAATTCAAGGCTTTTATTTGAACTTCATAAATTACCGCAGTATCAATTTGAATGCGTACATGTAGCCGATTTTGAATTTTTTAACAAAAAGCGCCGTACCGTTGAATTTATTTCAATTGAATGTGCAAATAATAATCATAATTTATGAAGCAAGTATCTGAGAGCTAGTCTCTCAACTAGATCATAATTTAGCAATTTATCACTGCTATCGCTAATGGCCGCTGAAAAATTTATGTTATGAATTACATTAAGGAGCAATCTTCTACGGAAATGCAAAGTTAATGCTATCTTTGAGGCATAATAGAATACTTAGAGATGAAAATGACCATTTTTTTGAATATTGAGGCGAATTACATTAGATATTAGAAGATATATGACGTAATTTGGTTTTCATTTAAAATAAATAAATAAAAGATTTTAAATATACATAACTGCTTTTGTAATTATAGTTATACAGAGATTTAATAACGCTAAATCTTTTCATCTATTTGTAAAAAGTATCTTAAGTTTCACCAGCCAAAGATAAATAAGTTAAATTTACGAAGCTACAGTTTGGAAAGCAATGGAAACTTTCAATATTAATTTTGAGGAATTCAGGAGCGAAAAAAACTTCACAAGCAAGTGAGTTAATTTTTTAAATTTTGAATTAAAAAGGGATGTAATCACGGCGGGGGCGTAACGTTAACTATGGCGTGAACAATATGGATCAATACTAAAGTGCTCTAACAAAGTTTCGCATTTTCTTTCCAACTAGAATCAAGCAGCAAACTTTTGAAGAGCAATAAGCTAACAAGACGAAAAAAAATTAATACGCGAAATTACTTTTGAGGCAACGAGACCAAATCGAAAATGTTCTAATTCTGAGTGAGCATCATGGAAATTTGATAATCAAAACCCGGTCAAGCAATCTGAAGTGCTGAATCTGCACAAGAGAGGAATTAATAAAAAAAAAATTGCAGGAAGATTATAATAAACTAGTCGAAAATTAGAAATCCTTCAACTCGTTATAAGCTAATCAATTTGGTATACTTTTTTGTCGAGATTTGATCATCGTTTCAGTTATATTTGTTTAAAAGTTAACGCGAAGAAGATTGAGAAAAAACACCGCATCTATTTAACATAATTTCTATTAGGTGTGATTAAAATCCCACCGGGTGCATGAACAACGTCACGCCGTCAGACACCCGTGGCGGTAGCGGTACTTGGAGGAAAAGGCATAGCCTGCAGCTGATGTGGAAAAACTCAACATCAAGAGGCTTTGGCAACCACTCATCGTCAGATAAACTTTCTGGGACGAAACTGTGTTTTGATCAAGAATCAATCCTAAATACGTGGATAAAACAAGGAAAATGAAAACCGGTGTGAAGGATAATAAAAATAGTTCACAATTGCTGGCTAAATTTGGGAAAATTATAGAGAGTGTAATTTAACAGTGCTATTACGAAAACGGAACGGAATTGTTAGTCGCGTTGGTGGATTTTGCAATTTATTTTTGCAGGTATGCCGAATACAGTGATAAGCTGCAAATGTAAACCAAAATGAATTGAACAAGTAATATTATATTATAGTTTTCCCTAGGACGACATAATTTTTATTATATAGCTCTTATAGTAAAAAAATTCAGGATTAGGTCACCACAGCACAGCGGCGGATAGCATACCTCACGAACAACAAAGATAAGCCATGAATTTTGTTTATTATATTGCTTTGCGTTGGCAAGATTTTTATTTTGCTTGGCATTGATTCCGTACGTTTTTTCCCTTTCTGTAATTTTTGTGTCTTTTTTTAAAACATTTGGGTTTTTTTGGAACCTTTTTTGGAATATGTATAAATTCGAAACGTAATAAAAAGCGAGTTAGTTTTTTGCAAGGTTTTTTTCATTTCAGGAGCCTGGCTGGATAAATAATGGAGGGCCTATCCGCGTATTCCATGCGGTAGATTGTGTAAAAGTGGGTGCAGCCATCGATACAGTTACATGAGGAGCTCAATATAAGTGTACAGCAATCTGAGGGAGTAGTTTTTCTGCTTTTTTGGGCTTAGCGATTGACTTTTTCAGAATTTATTTTGGGAAGAGTAAAGTGTAATTTTTGCTCTTAGGGTAGTCTTGTAAGAAAAGGCGACGGAACATAACGTATAGCCTCGAGTAGCTAAGATAGATTTTTTTTGATGGTTTCATTTATTTTATGGTAATTGAAACTCAGGCATAGACTAGAAAATTAAGTTCGTGACTGAAACGAGATCGAATGCCAGTAATCCCCAATTTTCTGGTATTATTAAGGTGGAATGAATTCGTCTTTACGACACTCAAGCGTTGTTGTATTTTTCCTGGACTTATTGGTCACAATTTGTTGAAAGTTTAAGGTTGCGTAACTTCATTTTTATTTTAAAAATTAAAATAAAAACCGTAAATTCATTACATACATACATGCCTTAGCTTCTATATTACAGTAGTGAAATAGTACAGTCGCATGAAGTTTGGAACACTATGATACGATTATTAAGAAATATTTTACAAAAACCTGGTGGAGAAATGAAATGAAATTATCATAATTATTTATGAAAAACGCCCGGAAAATGTAACAACACAATGAAAGCGTGAACAAATGGAGTTGCAATTGCAGTCACAATTTTTTTGGTTCAGAAACGAAGAGGGTAAGTACTCTCAGTCTCACCAATGAAATATGTATAAAAGCCGAATGACTTCATCAATGAATTTGTATATTTGTACATTATTCATATTTGTTCTTTCTTTCAAGGTAACGAAAACTAAATTTCAGATTTTCACCATCTAATGACCTAAAAGCCTAAAAATATCTGCATGATTTACAATTGCGGAATAGAACGTCTTATCAACATAATTTAAGATGACTCATTTCTGAAAATTCGCACGGCAAATATATGCTTTTCGTCGCACTAAACTCTAATAACAAATCTGACACACGAATAAATATCAATAAATAAAATTAACACTGCCCAGCAATAATATTTACTTCTTTCAGGTTTTTGCTCCCGCGCTGCAAGCTGGCATTTATGGACCAAGTTATTTTTGGACGAAGCGCCAATATAGAAAGCTCGCAAGTCATCACGTAGGTAGATACTTACTTAGATACATCCAAGAAGATTTGCCAAAATATTGCCATGTGTACGTTGTCTGTCTTTTCGGATCAGACGAAAACTATTGCAAGTCGTCAAGGTAAGTCTAATTTGTCTAGCGACTTTACGTGGCGCATGTGAATCCATTTGATTGCCATCTTAGCATCTTGACCTTCAAACGGCGAAGCAGCTATTAATTGTGTCGAGTTCGGGACGTTTTCTAGATATTTGCACAAAATTGCTTTTGAAAAATTGCATCTCATACGGTTGGAAGGTTCCTGGTCCTCGCTCTACTGATGAAGCATTTGGTTTGCCGAAATGCAATTAATTAGTTCCATTGGCCATGAATTCGCCAGCAACAAATATATGTAGAATTAATTTCACACAGCTGTTACAGATGTTTCTAGTTTTATTTTTGTTCTTGTCTTTTGATTCATTTTACGAATCTATATTTATTATTTGCAAGAGACCAAATTCCATACACTGTTTGGAAGTTTCAATAATAATGCAACTTGCAATTTAGTTTTACAGAAACTTTCTAGCTCCAAATTGTGTAGGTGAAAACTGAGCTAAGAATTCAAAATAATGCCAGTTCCAGAATGGCAGCTATCACCCATTTACCTTCAAGTGAAAAAAGAAGCAACCAACTACAGAAGGGAGCATAATCCAAATCTGAGGATTTTAAAGGGCAAATTTTGAGAAGCTCAGGAATCAAACAAATTTCAAACATTCAGATTTTGTGAAGTCTTTCAAAGCTGAAACCAGGGAGCCCAATGAATGACAAACGCTATAACTTTAACTGGGCGAAGGACCCGTAGTTTGGTTTACTGTACTGGCGCTGAAGTAAAAGGACAAAACTTTACCATCTTCAAATCACTGGGCCCGTTGCCGGTATCTTTCAAGCGGTCCAAGAACGTACAGCGTTTTGAATAATTATAGACTGAAGTGTATCTTTGAGTCTCTCATAAAACAGGAAATTATTTCAAATAACTGTTGATTTTATTGGATAATATGCCTTTAAGAGAATGTAGTAGGGTTGAAGGGTTGATTGCATTTCTTTCGAAAATAAAATAAAAAAACATAAAAACTCGCCGTAATATCTGTGAAAAAGTTTAAACTCAGTGTAATGTTTCTTAAGTTTTTCATTTAATACTCAGTCCATTTGCCATTATTTTTGATTACATCTAACAATCGGCTCGGAACGCTACTAAGAAGACTATTTAATACGCTATCGGATATCTCGTTCCAGGCTACTATTATTTTTTCCTTCAGTCCTGCTACATTTTTAATGGATGACTTCACCTGGTCGTAGACTTTCCTCGCCAAGATGCCCCACCAATTTTCTATGGGGTTCAGGTCGAGACTTAACGCTGGCCATGGTAATAATTGGATTCTATAGTTCTGAAACCACTATTTTGTGGAGGCAGCCGTATGGATGGGTGCATTATTCTGCTGAAAAATTATGATTTCGTCTCTCGTCCTCTAGTAACTCCGGATATCCGACAGCATTAAGTCTACCATTGACGAAGGCTATTTCGCTCCTAGCATGTTTTTTGAAAGCTGTCCAAATCATCACAGAACAACTTCCTTGTGCTCTTCTTGGCATGATTCTTCTTCCCTTTCGTAAATCGTGCCAGTAGTAGTTAAATCCATCTGGTCCATCAAGATTGAACTTCTTCTCGTCGCTGAAGATCACATGATCTCAAATGGTTGCTTTTTGAACGAAATTTTCGGCGAATTTCAGTCCATCGAAGTGAGACGTTTCGTCAATTTGGGTTTTTGCAAACATTTGTGGTATTTCAAGTTTTTGGAGGATGCATCCCACTTTCTAGCTAAGCTCGGATCACATTGCAAGTTTAACCGGCTAACAATTTTCGATGATGAAGCTCCTGTGTTCGACAGTTCTTTTAAAACTGCGCGTTTCACAGTAGGCGAATATTTTAGAGGACGTCCAGATGACTTCTTTTTTCTATAATTCTCGATTCCAAGCTTCAACAAGTTTTTAACTTCACTCTGCGATCTTTAAATTTCACTTGCGATTTTTCTGAGTTTTTCTACTGTTTCTTAAATCAATAATTTAATCTTTTTCAACATTTTAACCACGGGGCATTCTAGGGATCGTCAAAATTTCAAAACTCTTAAAAATACACTTGCACGTCTTCATAGTGTGAACATGCTACATAAAAACTTAAATTCACGTTAAAAACACTCTTGGCAAATGTACAACAGCAACTAAGTTTATAATTATTCACAGCTGAAAAAGGACACTTTTGGGATTTTTACCTTGTACTTAGCGTGGTTGGAAGAAAGCGAAAGGTAAATGATTGAAAGGATTTCCTGGGAATAACATGTTCAGGCAAAAGATTCATTTCCTAGAAATGCTGTAGAAAAAAATCGAAAAATATGTTTGAGTCAATACTTGTTCACTGCACTGTATCAGCATCGTATAAAAATAATCTACATATATATATTATCTGATAGGCACCGATAAAAACTTAGCATTTCTACACATATTCATAAGTCCAAACTGGCCTGTAAATGTCTTGAAAAACTCATCACCTTGGCCAAAGAGGAATGATGTCACTCTGATGTGGGTATTTCACCAGGACAAATGGGAAATGAAGAAGCTGATCGACTTACATAAAATGGATCGGAAAACATCTTTTTACAGACTCAGTACCATTCCAGTCCAGGGTCATTCTGTCTCTGCTCTTGAAAATTTAATTAGTCGAGAGATACAAGATTAAAGAGGTCTCTAACGGACAGTATACAATCCAAGCTCTTAGATTAAGATCAGAGAAAGTCTTAAACTTTACACGGAAGGAGATACGAGCAATAACGAGCCTTCCGACAGGCATCTCTCTACTTAAAAATCATCTTAAAAAGATGTAAGGCGCTGAAAATGAAGTCTGAAAATTCTGCTAAAACTTGAATGTGTTTTTTTATGTAAGCAGGCTCTCAAGAAATATGACTTTATTTTGGTGGAAAGGAAAGTTTTCGAAATTTTGATAGTCGAATTTTTGGTAGGCTGAAATTATTTTAGAGCCATTTATAAGCACCTTTTGTGCAACAAAATGAGGTTTACATTTTCTTTGGAAGCCTACCATGATTCGTGAATCACATTTTGGGGCTATCATCTCCCTAATTGTAAAATGTGTACATACATACATATATTGCTTTTATTAGTCGATTGTTGAAGCTGGTCAAAAACTAAGGAATTGCTTAGACGGTTGGGTTTAAACGTACAGAAAAATGAGACAATTAATTGGAGAGCTTCTTAGTAGTCAGCCTTAAACGAAAGAATTTTTTTTATATTTTTGTTTTTGAGGGACACTTGTTTCAAAAATAAAGCGTGTACCATTCATTTCATGATCGTTT
The DNA here is from genome assembly GCA_963942545.1 of Oxycera nigricornis. Lineage (NCBI taxonomy): Eukaryota > Metazoa > Arthropoda > Insecta > Diptera > Stratiomyidae > Oxycera > Oxycera nigricornis. The sequence continues at coordinate 11,421,687 of OZ012660.1, read as the reverse complement.
CAAAAATAATATAAATATAATATAATCTTTTTACTAAACACATATTGATATTACAAATTATTTCGTTTGCTCCAGGGTATGTACAAAAAAACTGAAAATGCTAAATGGAAAATATACTTACTCCTGTCGGTACCCCCCGTCGTGAAGAATAAAACAATTTTCTTCGAAACTCGATGCACGTGATATTGATGATGAATCAGTTGGAAACGTTCCAGTAATTTCATCATAGTCGTCATCATTTACTTTCATATTATCACAATTTACATCATTGATCTCATTACAAGCGGATTCAATATCCTCATTAACATCGTATATTAAAAAGTCATTTTGCCTCCCGTTTTGAAACTGACCACTTTTCGCAAAGTAACTCGCATTTTCGATATTGCCAATTATGGCAGGATCGGCACAATACATTGTTCTTGATTTCCGCACTATGTAATTAAGTACCTAATTATAGTTTTAGCTTAAAGATGTTTTTTTCATTCACGAAATTATATATTTTTCATCTTTGTAAATGAAGATGCTATGAGCAGAGTAACAAATCAACTTTAAATTTAATTTCGTCTTATTTCTTAAAGCCACCCAAGAATAATAATAATATTTAATACCCAATGTACTTGACATAACATTCAATATGCCAGACTGAAACCTATTTCATCATATATATCTGCCTAGACATTTATCTTTTCCTTAATAATCTTTTTGCTCGTTTCATGATGAAATTATAAATGCACAATTAGGGTACGCATAAGAAGATATTCCACGTTTTCGTACCCTTCTTCATATCAATTACAGGGAAACATTCCAGCTCGTTTTGCGGTTTCACAATTTCCACAGATTTTCGTTTGCTTTTCTGAAAATGGTAGACACAAAGCCTAAAAGTATTTAGCATGACGAAAAGTTTAGTGGGCAAATTCGTTTGAAAAAGGCGATTAATTTTCCTAAATAATTGCAGAGACGAAAGTGAGAAGAGCTTGGACCCAAGAATTCCAGGGCTGAAGGTGCTGACTTACTGAAATGCTTGCTAATTAGTCTGTCTAGTACGTAAACGACTAATCGAGCTAAGTTGAGCGACAATTCTGTCACAAAAGAGCATAAATCAAGTGAAAAAAACATGAGTTTTCAAGGACTTACATGGTTGCCAAGAAAGACTAATTTACATGTCAAGCAATTTTAAACAATTGTAAGAAACATCTGTGCTTTGAATGAGATTAATTTCCAAACCGATTAACTTTGTTTTGTGTTACTGATTGTGGGCCATTTTGAATTTCGAGAAAAGATGGAATGATACTTAAATGTGGTTTTACATTGGAATCACATGAAATATTTCGCGGAATGCGAACGATAAAAAGTGGTTGTTAATGTTTGTATATGGATATGCCAATTGAGGCAGATTATTTTATAATTTAATATTGTAAAGACACCACAGAAATAAATTTTGAATCACTTAAAATTCAATGACAAGATGGATGCGATTTCGCATGTTCTTTATTGCAAGAAAATTATGATTAATGATGATCCCATAAAAAAAATAGTGAGAATTCATTACTATCCCTTACACCGATATTCGTCGCCTGGAAAGTACTAAGTAAACATACAAACAGTGAATAAATAAATTGCACACGGATGGTGCAAACAAAGAGTGACGGAAAGAGAGGCTTGAAGGAGGCGGAGTTGGTTTTAGTCGGTAAAAGCCCGACATGCCGAGAAGCAAGAGCGGCTCGGTATCTTTTCAAGATTTTCAGAGGTAGTTTATGAAAATTGCTGGATATTACGCTATGTCAGAAGAAGTTTTGGCCATAAGTCACTTTGGAAACTCCTGTCCTTTCTTTGGTCATAAAAATGATTCCTGATAGTTTGGGATCAACTAGTAAAATTAGATGGATACGTTATTGCTTCAAATTTGAACGCACCATTCATATTCATGCAGATGAATTAACTGCCGTATCTGTTTGTTGAAAAGTGCTTTTATTGAATCTTCTTTGTTTCGAAGGTGTTTGTTGGTGCAAAATGTAAGTATTCGAGGACTTTTCATAGTAACAAATGTTATAAATATATGTATGACATTTTTTGCTTCAAACAGGTAAAAGGATATAAATAAGGACTATATTTTCTGGAAACGTTCAATATTTACTGACGAGAGTAAATTTAATGTAATTGTAACTAAAATTTAACGAAAAAAATACAAGATCGTTACCGCAAAATTTCCTATCGACAGTGAAGCATAGAAGTGTTTTTTGGCACGTGGAATTGGCAAACTGCAGTTTATTGATGGTATGTATTATGGATTCAATAATATACATATCGCTCACCGGCTGCAATAACGGCACAAGTCAGAAAAAGTCGATTTTAAGTTAAGCCCCTCATGTTACTTGTATTTATGTATTCTACCATTATAAATATTGGCACAAAGTTATTTGCTCTAAGTTTTGCTGTATGGCACTTGTGTCACTGTTGCATGTACCAATTCGGAAACCACACCAGGCATCAACATTGGCACAAGTATGATTATTCCTCGAATTCTCATCGTGTAAGCATCATCGGTTAGTGCAATAACGGCATATTTTACTTGTGTATATCGAAATGTTTGTGCAACAGTTCTACATTTAAAGTTGTGCCAGTATTGTATACAACATCCTAGGATATTATTAAAGTTGTACCAGTGTAGTAGTTTCGTAGTTAATTTTGGTTTAGAACAAAGTGACAAAAATGAATTCTGATATCAATACTCGGTCTATCAAGAAGCTATATATATTGAAAAATAATTTGCATGCAAGTGCTGAAGAGTTGGGAATTAGACAGGACTTTATATCTTACCAGGATAATGGTCCTAAGCACACATTTATGTATTCAAAACTTACAACTGCTCAATGGTTCTCAAAAAAAACCCCAGCTACTAGACATCAACTCTATTGCGAATCCGGAGGGAAACTTAAGGGGGGAAGTACCTTTAGAGGCCGAAAAAAGGTCTTTTTTGCAACTGATTTATGGGGAAATGAAGACAGTTCTTATTAAATCAGTATAATATTTATTTTAGGCGATGTTTGAGGTTGAAAAAAAAACATATTCTACAAAAGTGAAAGTTGAAAATTAACAAATTTTTCAAGGATCTGAAAGCCATGTCGTCGCTGACGTCGTAAATTGCGTAAGCGATGCTTGCTGCAATTTTCATCTGAAATCAACAAGGCAAACATTTTCTTACTCGAAAGGGTGTTTTAGTAGATAGACTAAAATATTTGCGAAATTCGAAAATTAACCCTTTAAAACAGGCTCAAACAAAATTACGATTTTGACGAAAAAATTTCGTTGTACTTCCAGTTGAAAATAGTCCCAAAATAATTTTTTTTTTAATCTTTAGTCTATATAGAACAGTTTTTTATGCTCTATAAAATGAATGCTAGATGATGAAAATCGATTCACTAGTTTTTTTATTATCACTTACGCAATTTTAAAAAACATGGTTTCGAAAAAAGGCCGTTTAAAGTTTGTGGTCAAGAGAAAAAAGCTCGGCGCCAGGCACTTCCGCATCTCTTCCACAATTTTGAGAATTAGCTTTTGAAACTTTGACATGATATTTTTAGGCGATATATCTATCGATTAAAACAATTTAAAAAAATCGATTTTTTGAAGTGTCTAAAGGTACTTCTCCCTTAAAAAGCATGCAGTATATGAAACATTCAGGATCTTAAAAAAACCTTTGATGAAGAATGGAAAAAAAATGTCACCATTTTATAAGGAACAGCAGGTTAAATCACTGCCAAATCGTTTGATGGAGGTTGTTCGACACAAAGGATATCCCACAAAATATATTAATTTTCAAGTATTTTTCCTATTTTTTAAATCTCATTTTCGTCCCTTTTCATTTCATAATTATTACATTTTCAAGCTGTTTTGAATTAAGTTTTTTTTTATTATTGTTTGCTATTGTCTAAAAAATATTGTTGATTTTATTTAGAAAATAAATGAATTCAAATGCTTTTTTCCAATGTTTTATCGAAACGATTTCACTATACGAACCCGAATGGCGCATACTGTATAACAAAAACGAAAGACAAATACCTAATATTGGCAAACTGAGCACAGCTTTAAAGAACAGAAAAAATGCTTGAAATGACTTATAAATTTGTTATAAATTATTTCCGCCAGATATTCGACAATGAAGGGTATTAAAAATATCGCGCTCGACTGTTTAGTTTTCCTAGATCCAATTTAATATTAATTTATTGCGCTGAAAGTATTATGCTACATACTTTCTATTGAACCACTTTCCAACATTAGCATACCAATTTATTAGGCGTATCATTTGTTATCGAAGATAATTAATTGAAATTTGATAGCCAAGTTTAGGGACCTATCAAAATACATAAATACAGATAAAAAAAAAAGCGGCCGGACAACTTCGCTTAGGAAGTTATGTGAAGCGGATATTATCTCAAAGTAATTCTGTTTTGTAAACATTTTGAACTGTTTGTTTTCCTTAGAAAGAAATTTAATATCCTAGGTAAGTCGACCACATCCTCTTCAATGGCTAATTTGCGAGCACCAAAGCGAGCGAAGGTATGTATTTGGAATCAATATTTGCTATTTTTCTACGATTTGCTGAATTGCCCTTTTCTCCTATGCGTATGCAAAAATAAGTTTGGCAAAGAATATTTACTTTGTGCGATAATGTTTCAGGGGCAGACAGAAGAGTTGTGCGTCCAAAGTTTAAGAATAATAAACAGCAAATGTGATGTGAACGCTGCTCTCAATATTTTTCGCAAAAACAACACAAAGATGTTTCCTTCCTTGTTCCGCTGGGCGAAATTCAAGTACGTTCTGTTTGGTGTTCGTAACAAGTTCCAGGGCTGTAAGAAGCAAAGAAAGGCTCACAGTGAGGAAGGAAGCCAGAATGCCCTAGCACAAGATCCTCGTCAAGTTCAATATTTGCCGCTTTTAATTTGCACAGTTCACTAACTCTCATATTAAATTTAATAAAATCTGTATACTCAAGCTTTTGTATTTTTCATTTGAAATATTGTTTGTTGTGTCTGTATTTTTGAGTTGTATAATATTTTTAAATCGATTGATTTTTAATGAAATTTTTCTAGTTTTTATTTTTGGGCATGACAAGCATAGATGAGTGGATATACTTGAGTATTTGTGATTGAATTCGCTACATTCCGTCAGAGTGATAAAAGGTTGTTTGATACAGACGAAACACTTCAGAGAATCACTAAAAATCGAATTATTGTTCTAAAGGATGTATAGAATTCGCAGAAAAACCTTTCTGCTATAATTTTCTAGATGCTCTCAGACAACACATTATTAAGAACTGTTGAGGAAACATATTTCAATAGAATTTGATATACAACATTCGATTTATAAATTTCTAATGAGAGCCTTCCAGTTGAAAAATGCTCCAAGTAATATTTGTCTGCGGGGAAATAGTAATTCGATTTTTTTAGCTTCTACGAAATGATACTTTCCATGTAGAAAGGGTTAAGATAATTCTTCAAAAGCAATAAATAGACATGAACGCAATCAAGTCTGCAAATAATCAAATTTCAAAATAAAGATAAAAACATAATTAACGATTTTTCGGGAATACAAATTAAGAAACCTTATATTCCCTTTCAAACATGTAGCCATGTTTATGTAAAATTTAATAAATTTTCAATTATTGCGCCTTAAAGTTTAATATTAATTAATGGAAAAAAATAACAACATTTAAAAGATGTCGAAGAATGCAAAAATGTCTTTCTTAATTATATTATTTTTTTTCTTGTGAATTTCTTTTTTTAGCTTTCTCATTTCTTCGAAAACAATCAAATCGTCGAAACTTGAAGAGAAAAAAATCAACCAAAGTAGATATCGAAAGTTAAATTTGAAATGGTATTGAAACTCTGAAGTCCTTATTTTTAAATATATCGCCCGTTGCCGTAGCACGAATAGTTTAAACTAAATTTAGGTGTAATTCAATTATATAGAAATTTTGTATTTTTCGAACAATATTTTATGCTGAGTTTTCCTGGTTTGTTGTTGTTTATTTTTCAGCCAACTTCAAAGTTGAAGAACATATGTTTATTTGGATGTTTTGTTTTGAATTGTTAGTTGGTATGATATAATTTGCATAGATTATATCAAAGGAACTAATGAAGATTGATTTTGAACAGATATTTTATTATCTTCTTGTTGGGCGTCTTTTGCCAGCTGGGACATTGCCAAACCTCTCTGCAAATACGCTTAAATGACTCTCTGGCACAAAATAAACGGTTGTGATTGCTTGATTAGAATCAATCATAGTCAACTAGGATAGTGTGTTTGAACTTGTAACTCGGGACTTGGCGTTGAACTACATAACATATCGTCCAATGGCGTTAAGCTACATAAAAAAATCGTGCAAAACTCAATTACAAGCAGGTTCTAGATAACAAAGCGTAACAGGCTATCGCCAATCCAAAATACATCTATGAACGCCTTGATATGAATCGGAGGTAATGGCTGAACTTTAAATCATTGCAGACCAGAATAAGGGGAGGAAACGCTTATCAAATATTAGCAAGTCCCGAAATCGTCATGTCAACGGTAAAAAAATCTGCACGTGGATAGTTTTTATTAGATGACTTGGAACGTAGTTTAACTTGAAACTTAAAGCGCATCTCAGACGATTTGCACTGCCATCCGCATGCCAAACCGCACTCCCACTTGGAATGGGCGCTCGTGGACTCAACAATGGCATATATTATGAGGGGAAGGGGACAAATCGCCGGTGATGGACTCGCGGGTTACATGTGGACAAGTCACGTGTCTAGATAGCTGAGATTTCTTCCCTGCAGCCACGTCGCGTTCACGAGCGAGCAATAACGATGAGAGTACAGTCTGAGTGCGGATTGTGTAAGGTTCGACTGAATCAATACTGGAAAAAATTACATAGTTAATCGCTTCAAGTACTCAAACAATCAACGTTAAATCGCTGTTAGAAAAAACTATAGCCAAAAATTTCGAGTATGAAGGAATCCTCATTATCCACGATAAAATTTGGGAGATTTGTAGATCATTATGGATTTCGATGGATGAATTTCGTTGTATGCTTGGAAACGATATCAAGAAACTACTTAAATTACACAATGCTGAATTGACTGAACAAGAACTCATACATAAAGAAAGCAATAATCCAAAATAGTGAAGACAGAGGTAAATTATAATCCCAGATGATGATATTGGTACACAGGTGTTAACAATACTGATGCAATGTCACCATATAGAGATTTTTAGAAACAATTGTGGGATAAAACCAGCCGAACAACAATCACTAGTTTTTTTTGAAATCATCGATTTTTTCGTGGCACAATTTACAATTTTGATATTGATCTCATTCGTTTGTGTTTGCAGTTTGCATTTCCATATTTTATTCTTATTTCTGTTTTACTAGTTCGACTGTTTTGGTGACTTAAGGTAAATTTTGCAGAAGTTATTTTTAAAACGGTATCTTTGTTCATTTTCATGGAACCTATATTTCAAATTTGTATGAAACTCACATTTAAATTGACACGGTTTCAATCTTTGCTGTCTTTCGGAGAACCTATCTCCCACGTCAATTTAGGGACTGCTGTATTGGTATTTTACTTTATTTAAACTCGGATAAACTTTTTTAAGTCCTTTAAATCCAATTTTAAGGATTTAGTATTGTGAAGCAGAAGGAAGCACGATTTGGTCAAATATCATAGCACAGTATCATCAAACACCAATCAAAATCACGCAAAGAATCTGGGATCGGAAGCATACATCTTACACCGGCTCGTCAACTAAGGAGCTTAGTATCGCAGCTCAATCGATATTTAAGAATAAATAATTTTCGATACTTTTCACTAAAAATTAAAATATCTATTGAGATCACATTAGAGTCATCAAATTAAGCTAATAAGCTTCCACACACCAAAATTTAAAACCCTTTTTTTAAACCCGTGCTTATTTTTAAAAATGCAAAACTTATGTTAGAGGCACTGATTTAATCCTGAGTAAATATAAGTTTGTGTCGATTCTTTGCAACAAGGAAGATAATTTCAAATTTATTTGTGGCCATTTGCCAAGGCACCTGGGATGTACATAGTAGCTGGCACCAAGTGCGGCGAGCAAGCATGCAATAACACCAGAACAATGTATTCGGGCTTTTTTTATTTCGTATACCACACGTGTATGTTGACCGAGGGATCGATATGCAAATTTAGGGAAGCGTGTATCGTCAAGGTTGCGTGACCGCGAAACTATTGATTGGAACACGCCGGCAGGATGTGATTTTGAACCGCTAATGGATATAATCAATTCGCTGGAGAACTCAAAAGGATCCTATCTTCCGGCGACATAGTACGAACAACTATCGTTTCGAATATCCACTAACCGAGAACTATCGACCACAACTGTTGACCTTAAAACCACAAGAATTATACTTAACAAATGACTTTTTCTTGCGAACTTGGCGGTTTATATGAGCTTCGGGGTACTTCTAATTATGGGAGAACTTTTGAATAGAATGGCTACCTAAAATACCACTAATGCGGTGCTGGGGGTGCAATCGCGTCACAAGTCGGACGGTAACTAAGATGACCGGCTTCCATAAATCCACACTACCGAACGATTTAAATCTAAATCGTCTGAGTCGTGTCAATTAAGGGATAAGATAATTGTGGGCTTAAAATGTGACTTCCGGTTTGAAGCTATAGTGAATAATGACGAGTGATATCGGAGACTGCTTGCAAAGAACATTATTGGAGGGAGTGTGTCAATTTGTTTAGTGGGCATTTAGAGGGTGGGAATTTTCCTTTAATTTTTATCACTTGAAACTCGCATACATGAACTAGCATGGAAAGGCAGAGTAACATGGCTTATTTCGGCACTTGTGAATATGAGGTTGATATTTAAGTGGTCTTCTTAAAAACAATTGACACGCAATGAAATTTCATTTAATAGACACCCCCTTTCAGCGGGCGGATACTTAATATAAGCAGAGGAGTGTTGCGGTGCAAATAAAATATTTTATAGGCTGCAGCATGATTCGAGCAGCGTCTGCCAACGGAAAATATAATCGTTTATTCTGCGCCAAAAATTGCATACAATATAGTGGCGGCTCAAATTCAATTCAGAAGATAGCTTCAGTTTTAAAATCCATAGCCATATAACTAATTACTCGACCAATTCGTGATTAACGATATTCCGAGATACTACGGCGTGGACGTAAAAGTAAAGTAATCAAATCCTTTAAATTTTGCTACCACAGTAGTTTACTTTGTAATGTTGTTATTTTAGACCAAGTAAAGCAAAGATCAGCACAGACATTTCACACAAATCCTTGATTTGTCATGCATAAGTAAGCCTAGAAATCAAACAGGAAAAAATGGAAGTAACGTTTTCGTTACTTCGGAGATTCGCTATTTATGAATGGTTTGGAAGAAGCACTTATTTTTCCTTCTAGGTTCTTCAGTAAAGAAACGATAGCGCGAAAAGTAATAAGCTATTCTATTTTTTCAGGAATAGCTGTAATAGATTTACGTGGAAAGAAATTCATAAATCACAATCCAACGAATTTTTCCAAGCACTCAGCAGTTCAAATGCATGCGGAAATATATGGCCAAAATGAGAGCACTTCGAAGTGTCCTGTACCTATCGGACGTTATGTTAATTTAGATCGCTAGTGCCTTCCTTATTACTGAGAAATATTTAATAAAAAAATTGCAGTGCAGTAATACTTCTTCACTTCCATGGTGAAGTCACTACCGCAATACATATTGATTCAACTCCCTTAAGAAGTAACTGAAAAGGACGAAGAATTTCTGCTTAGATCACTTTTGGATCTGAGCCTTTCAAACCAATAACTACAAAGCAATGATTTCGAACTCAAATGCAAGTATGCAAAATGATTTTCTTTGCTTGTGCCATACATTTCGAACTTTTGTTGGATTTGTAGATAAAAGTGGGTCTGGGACACGAAAAGTTTTGTAAAAATCAGGAAAACGTTCTTTCTTTTCTCCTGAGTGCTTTTATAGTTTTTGTAGCATTTTCAGAGAATTCATGATGTTTCACCTTCGACTGTTCTATATTATGTGGGTCAATATTGATACCCGAAGGATTAGTGGCGGCTTTGCTTCATCAGTAAGGGAAGTATGACTTCTCTTTTCAATTTTGAAATTTATTTCATTCACCGCATTATCATGAAAAAAATTTAAGCCGCTTTTCACTTAAATCTATTAAGGCTACTCGAGAAGAATAAAATGGCATATTTTTCTTAGTCGGAGAAATTCAAATTCAATTCATTTCGGTTATCTGACGCTCGCAATTAAATAGATAAGTATGACTTTTATCTTTTCTCCCCCAGTGGATGTAACGTAACTGCTGTTTCCAATTCATCGATTGTTTTAAAATCTTTACGTTTCCATTTCGTTTCCTTTTACTTTACTTTCCTTTTTTGTGCTGTTGTTCTATGGTTTTCTGGGTGCGTGGAAGCAATCAAGCTGTTACTTCCAAATTTTTTATATATGTTTTTAAGGCTTACTTTCCCATGTAAAATCATGAATTTGCATCAACGTCTGTATGCGTTGCTGTGAGTAGTCCTGTCGTTTAGTGTTTTCAGTTGTAGAATTATAGTTTATTATTTTGTTGAAGCGTACATTTTTTAGACTCTTCTGCAGTCACAAGTATTTACTATCGAAAACGCCGGACGCGGTCGCGTGGTTTCTGAGATTATAGTAAAATAATGTAATGTGCGTCAGTTTTATGAAAAATAAAATAAATATTACTGGTCGCATAGGTACATTATATTGGTCAAATTAATTTTGCAACGAAAAAAACTGCACGCGTATGACTAAATAAATTACTTTGCTTTGAATGCGTTCTATTTTTAACGGATATTATTTCAACAATGCCGGATTTGAATCTAACAGCGAATCAACATTTCTCCTGTTCTAATGTATGTAAGAATTCGTTTGCGAAGGGCAATGGATTAAACTCATTTGCATTTTTGGAAGTTTGGCTTCCTTTACGGAGGTTCTAACGTAAAGTGAGCGAGCGGAATGAGCTCAGAAAAAGCGTACTGAACGAAAAAGCGAACGGAAGTTTGACTTAAAATTCAAAGCGAGCATAATACATAGCAATGATGCGCAAATATAAGAGTAGAGCGGCTGGTTCAGTGAGCAGAGCGCTTGACTCTTGCTCTCGAGGTAGAGGGTTCAAATCCCCACTCGCCTTGTTTTTTTCACTTTAAGTTACTTTGTGTGAACAAAAACAGTAAAAAAATTCATATTTTGTCATATTATATGCATCCTTGATTTTTGAATTTGTCACATTAATTCCTGAACTTTTCCTGCATTTATCGATATACAACTTTTTAACCATTATATAATCATTTGCAACGCGTAACTATACTTCCCACCGGACACTCCCAGAGTGACTCACTGCTTTTTTTACTTTCACTTCTTTCGGAAAGGCTTTTCGACACTAAGAAGTACTGATGGTACCCGCGGTTGTAGGAGAGCGGCCAACATTCGGGTTGATAGTTTTGTTTGGAATCCATAATTTTATATGAAATTTTCGGGAAAGAAATTTTATTTTATGTATAAATTCAAAAATATTGTGAAACAGTTCAAAGTTATTTTTTTCTAAAATATTGAACTCTTCGTCTCTGACCAGCTCAAGCTTCTTTATATGTATCTCGAAAGCTATTGGCCGTGCGTAAAATCTGCTTCTGAATTTTTCAAAAGATAATTTTATGATGAAAAATTTGCTCACTAACAAAAATTAGCACACCACCAATAAAAAAAACTAACATTTTTGACTTGTGAATTGGATTAACTCGCAACGCGAGCAATATTTCGAAAAAAGATTTTTGCACGTTCTTTGCTGTGCTAAAATAAGAGAAGGTGTTGAGTAGGTTACTAATGCATGCATTTGGATTAGTTATATTTCAAACGAATGCTTACTGCGTTACCATCAGCTCAACCAACGTGAAAATTTCTTCAGTTTGAGTTTAATCATGCAGCAATATTCCAGTCTTACGGTGTGGGACATACATACATAATGTATGTTACGTAATTCCTAAACAAATCAGCACGAGCGCGGGCTAGAACTATTCATGTGAGTAGATGTATCCACTTTTTTCACACCTGCAAAATGCTTGCTTCACCTGTCCGTTATCACGGTCAACTGAGTGCAGTTTACCTGTGGGAGCAACATGAGCAGCGACACGTTACCAAAGTTACACCATATGCCTTGAGGTTATTGAACAAACCTAAAAGATAGGCCAAACGAAATTGAAATGAAAAACTCATGTGGGGCGACGACACACATATGTGAGGGCGTTAATGTTGAAAGACACGTGTCGAATGGCACTTTCACCGAAAGTCTTGATACTCGTCTTTAATTAGGTAGGTTCCTCATAATTCAATAATTCAAACAGAAAATGTACTACGATTATACTTTTGTTGTCAGTTTCCTTGTATGACTGCATCTTTGGTATTACATGTGAAAAGTTGCAACGAAAATAATTTTCTATAAACACAAGTTGTTAGTAGTTTATTCCTTCACGCTTCTGGAACTATTTTTGAAGATGAAGCTTTCTTGAAAATGTGGAATTATCATTTAAATATTCTGTGACTGTTTTCAAAACAGTGACTGCGAGGCTTTGTACATTGCATTATTGGGTCATCAAGGATGAAATTTGAAGAAAAAAGGCATAGTTCGTTGATAACTAAAAAATATAAATAATTATCTTATTCATCAAAGTATGTACCCACATCACCTATACATACAATTTAGCCATTTAAGCAGAAGGAAGAAGAAGTGGTAGTCATAGCTCTGGTAAGTTTGGAGGATGATGCAAAAGTTCCAACTCCAATTCCTATAGCTTTGCCATAGCCATTTGTGCGTGGTGTGGTCTAGCGTTATTCATTAGTAAGATAGGAGTCGATCTGTTGACGAATCTAGGCTGTTTTTGCATCTTTTCGTCAAATTGGTTGCTGTATATTTTTACTGTGGTCGTTGAGCCAGGTTTCATGAAATCATAATGAAGAGTATCTACACTAGACCACCAAATTCTTTCTGTTTTCATTCAGTTTATGTGGAACCCAGCTTTTTCATTTCGCGACATTCATAAAAAACGGGTCTCTGCTGATGGTCAAACCTTCAACACAATTGATCATTTTTTCATTAAAAAGGGATCTGCAACCATTTTCCTTGATGTATCAGGGTTCGAACTGTGGTTTAGACCACTATTTCGTCAGGACAAAATATGCTGCTGCATATTAAGACTAACCACCGCAAATAGGAGCAGGACTTAAAAGTGCAAGATGGACTGTTTGAAAAACGAAGCCATGATAGCAATATACAAAAAAACTCACCTACTTACCTATTTCTAGCCTTACTCTTTACTCATTATTCATATCCCAACATAACGCTATATTTGCTTCAATCAGTAAAACTCCTAAAAACTGAAAGGATTTCCAAGCTCATTGTACTTATTAAATAATTCTTTACTAGTTGCTACCGTGGTTTTTGCTGTTTATAATTCTTTATCCAAGTTGTGTAGATAAAAGTCGCTATTTTCACTCACTTGCAGGACATTATGTGAATTTTGATAATTTTTAGTTTACTTCCTTTTGAAAGGAATCCAAACTTGCCTAAGTCGTAATGGAAATCAACCTTTTTTTTAAATTCATCCATGATGCTTACTATAAAGTCAATCATCGTGCCAACAAACTCAGTTTTATATCGAATTTCGGGAGATTTCATAGATTCATCGCTGCCTTCATCATTAAAGTTTTTTTCCTTTTTGAGATATCAATTTCTTTGAACTTTTTTTGGTAGATCATAACAGGATTTCTCAATATATTCATTAATTCAGTCACAAAATGTACGTGAGTATACAGAAACAAAGGGCTTTATAATAACCAGCGCTCCCACTCCAAAAAATTCGTTTTGCACAATATCCAACCAAAAGTATATGAAACTTGTGGAAACTATATCAAAATTTTGATAAATATGAGAGCGATGTAAATAAGACTTAATTTTTATCAAATCATGGATACCTGGAGTGAAACATTATTTAAGCCTATTATATTTGAATCGTTGTAATTATTATGAAATTTAGTTTTCGTGCAAAATGAAAATTAGAAAAGTGATGATCTTATACATCGTCTGTGGAATAATTTTCGTCCATGATATTTAACTTTAGTTTGGGGCCGCTTTGGACTATGATGCTGGAAGTTCGATATAAGATTTGTCCACATTCCTGATTCCTAACAAAGAAAATGGTTGTTGAACTGCTGGGCCAAGTTACATAAAGATGAGATGGGCTCAATATTTCCATGGAGTTGTAGCTTTATAATTAAAAAACAACCATTTCGAAAGACAAACATTTCAAAAATTTGATTTAGTTAATACTACCTGTCGGTGAGATAGAACAGACTAACGCCTATCTGCAAAAATTAAAAAAAGCTCCCAGAATCGATGATATTGTTAGAGCTTCTTCCAAAATGAAGGCCTTGACTGACATACCTCAACATCTTCAACTTGGCATTTGAGTATTTCATCAGGAAAATCTTTATAGACGACGCAGAATCACTGCTTTTCAAGCGTACCGAGGTAGCATATGCTAATGACATCAATAGTACGGCATGATTCATTTCTCGCGCCAAATGAGTTTTCATGAAAATTTAGTCAACGACTAAGAAAGTCGGGCTGAGCATTAATTAGACCAAAATCATGATCCAAACAACAAAAAAGACGCCAGCCTCGCGAGATATGATGAACATCTATAACTTAAAAAGAAGACCCTCGCCTCGTTGAAGACTGCAGTGAAAAAGACGAGATCGAACCAGTAATGTTTCTAAGTGAAGGGGGCAGCCTGGGTCTATTTTTCCAAAAAAATCGATTTTCTAAAAACATAATTTTTAGGTACTATATACATGTAGAATTAATGTACAAACTTTTATTTTGGTTAGTTTAGCCGGGAAATATATGTATGCAGCGATAGAATAGAGCGCGTGAGAGCACGATCTACAGGTGTTTCACCTTTTAATGCGTTTTTTTCAAAACAAGGCTTTTTGACCTAGTTGACACGATTTTACAAAAACTATTTAACCGATCGAGCTAAAACTTTGAGGGGTTATTCATCACATATATGTTTATAACCCGTAGCAGAATCATGAATATCCGTTGTCATTTGACTACCTTTTTAAACAACATCACCTCAAAAAAATAGGTCGAAAACTCGAAAAGTCCGCCATTTTGTTATTTTTCGCTAAAAGTTTTTGATTTTAGTACGGGCTATAGCGACTTACTTATACTTGAATATGCATTTTGAATTTTTGATTTCAGAGGTTCCTGAATTGAGAAATCATGTCAACCAGGAAAATAGCAGGCTTTGTTGTGGCAGCCATGGATTATAAAAATTAAAAAAAAAAATTGTTTTTACACTTCAACCCTGCCCTGCGTCTGCCAACGTTTTTTCGGCTTTTGGTGGCATAATCCAAAGCTTTAAGTTAACTGTAAGTAACCAGATATTGCTACCGAACAGAAAGTAATTATTTCATTAGTAAAATAGAGTCATCTGAACGGGCTAGTAGCATTAGAAATTGGATCTCTAGATTTCATTTCACTTACGAAACGGATTTCATTTCACCTTTCTTCCTTTTTTCCAACCATTAACCAAAAAAAAATATATTTATAATTGAATTTACGAATTCATTAAAAAATTATCAAGGAAATGAGTATATTACTATTCGTTATTTGAGTTCCAACAGCTTTCGTTTTTCAAATAAGATGCTTAAAGTCGACGAGGCAAACAATATACTTCCGTTCGCATCTAAACGTAAATTCTTTGAATTTATTTAAATAACCCTCATCTTCAAACTTGTAAAGCACTTTTAATTGTAATAATTCCTATGCAGCGAAATGAACGCGATGATTGATTGAAAATTTTTAATTTGACACATTTGACTTTTTAGTTGATAGAAATATTTTTCAATGTCGGAAAGTATTTCCAACAAATGTTAGACAAAATTGTCGCTTTTTGCAATTAAGCATACGAAATAGCTGTCTCAAAAAGCAAATTTGCTTTGCTAATCATCACAAATTTCAATGTCAAAACAGACACAATCAAGTTCAAAATCTAGTTTCATTTTATGAATGATTAAGCAGAATATTGAGATGCAGTTCGCATTAAAAGCTTGACATTTTGTCACGTGGATTAACTTTAGTTCGTTTTTTTTTGTAAAATATTTTTTTTTGATTGATTTGAGTTTTATCGAACGAAATGTCTATCTACTATTGTACAAGTTAATGCTTTTGAACCTGTGATTAGAAACTCAAAACAATTCCCAACAATGGAACTTATAACAACACATGTATAAGTGGACAATATGAGTTCTTAGTACCATGACGCTCACTTAATTCCGAAAAAAATTAAGTATATAATCATAGAATTTAGCTATAACTGATTAATTGCGCTAAAACAAACAAACCCATCGCGTTAACCTTGAAAAATGGTCGCCTTGAACATGTTTTTGAATATATTAACGCATGGATGGGTTGGATTCCAGAATAAACATGAGACACTTAATAATTACCATAAATAGTATTAGCGTAGATTTCAAGGTTACATACTAAGAGAAAGTGTAAATATTCAAATCTTAATTAAGTTTAATATACGAATTTTTAGATGATTTTATGATTTACATAGGAACTTTAAGGTAATATAAGATTTTGGCGATAGATGCGAATGGAACTTGTGTCCTGAACACAATTGCCTAAATTCTTAATACTTATAACTGACTAAGAAATATAATATTGACTTTCTCAGCATGTCTAGAAAGAATTAATTCCATATTTATTTTTAAATAGTCGCATTACACTCAGAATGTTCAAAAATAACTTTAGGAATTTTTAATCGCTCTTAAATTGTTCAGGATTAGCTACCACTTAGCTTTCGATAAAATAATATTATTCGCTTCTCTGGAAAGGGTTTCAAAGAAACATCAAACTTTCCTAATATGTAGTTCGAAATTTGAAAGGCATATTGAGCTTATTCCTGTAGGTCATATAACAATTTAGGGGAAATGGATAAGAAAATGTACATATGTACATATTTTGAAGTTTTGTTTGCTTGGAGAACATCGTATTAGCCTAGCAAAATATTGAAAGTTGATTAAATTTATAGTCGCTTATTCAATATTAATTTCTGTGCGAAAAATACGGAGAGCAGTCTTTATTAGTAACAAGCGTTTATTAATAATAAACGTGTCGACTTCTAGCTGTATGTGTATTTACTTTATACCCAAGCATATTTACATTGTATCAACGTCGAAAAACATTTCAAATGCATATATTTACCAAATTTATGAACATAATCAAATTTCATCCTTCATAAAATTTTCATAAAAAGGACCGTAGTTTCTATCCCAAATTAAATTTTGCTTCTATCTTGTGCAATGATTTGCACGATTTTGATGTGTGTTATTTAATATTAGCATTTATATTTGCTTCTGCGTAGAATTTTGTTTCGCAATGATGTCCAACTTGTTTCTTCATAAAATGTACAAAAGAATTGACAGAAAGGATTCAGTTCAAAGTACATGAATTCTTAGCATATATAGTGGCTTGTAGGACCAACATATGTTTAAATAATTTGAAAAATGATCAATGAAGGTTGAAATTTTTTGAATACAGTTTGAATATTTTTCAACCAGGTTAGACTAACATATTTGCAATCATAAATTTGAGTTTAGGTCAATTTCATATTCAAATATCACTTTTAAAATTTTTTTTTATGGCTGACAATAATTAATTAACCAACGAGGCATTTTCGAAAAATCAGAATTAATTTTCAAAAGAATAATGATGAATTTTGCTGAAAATATATTTTTTAACATACAAACTTGCTACCGTAATTTTTACACATTTAGGCACCAGCTAATTTTTGTTGAAAATAATAATTAATTAGAAAGCAAAACAAACTGTTTACTTTTTATTCGAATTGCGGAAGGCTGGTATTTTTTTAGAAAAGAATGGAATTCAAATATTTTTCCTTAGAACATTTGGGTTGAAATTTGGCATTTGTGAGAAAAATAAAATTTGATACTGATTATGACCCCGAAAAAAAAGGAGGTCCGATCGCTAATTTTCTGAATTCGTTACAAAACAAGGTAGAAGTTGACTTGAAATAGTCATTTTATTTAAAAAGGATCTGTTAATAATCAAAAATTGATTGCATAATGAATTATTTATGATCTAAAGTTCTTAACGACTTTCATTATTTTCCCTTAATTGTCTTCACTGTTCATTATGTTAATTTTTAGTTTTCGAAATTCCCGATTAGCGGGTATTCATAAATTACATGAGCTTATTTATTTTATGGCAGTTGAGAACACGCACCCTTTTAAAGTTGTAATGACGTACGGTTGTGTGCCTGCTGTGCGTTTCCTATACAGCAAATGAGATTGAGCAAAGGATAGCGGGAGTCTCAGAAGCGAATGATACCTCAGCCGTAGTATTGACATTCCGATGGGAAATGCGCAGTTTTCAGCTCAACACGCCAAAGACGAGTACGAGTTTTTGGGTGTCAATTCGGATTGAGACGTTGGGAGTGCGGGTTGTTTCGTTTATTGTTTGGAGCGGGGACTAAAATTTTGGATGGTGGAAAGTCGTTCGAAAAGAGCAATCGTTGGTTAATTTTTCCTCACTGTTATGTTTTTGAAAATGGGATTAAATGAATTTTTGAGTTTTTTGTACGCCTCAATTGTTCATTATAATGCAAAATTTACTGAAATAGTTCTAGGTGTTTCCAATATTTTCATTGAACCGAAGTTCATTTAGTGTGGACCGCACGCAAAAGTGTTTTCCACTAAAGTTATTTTGCTAGTTGAATTGCTTCAATTGGAATCTAATGAAAATTTTATTTTAGAGCGTCCCTGTAACACTTTTCATTCGATTTGGAATATTTACTGAACATTGTCCTGAAAAATACAGCAAATTGACATGCTCACAGTAAATTTCAAAGCTTTTTTACATAATGTGATCGTCTAAAGCACATGTAACCAATTTCAACTCGAAAAGTTTTTAATTTTTTTATAAAATTAATTACAAATGAATGGTCTTCAAAATGGAATGACTGCCGAGTTAATAAGAATACCCCTCTAAAAATCTGATTAAAACACTAGAATAAAATTTGCTTTTCATTAACCTTGTGTAAATCACATACATATGTATGTATGTGTATGTTTGCATATTTATTTGAAGAGCTGTGCAAAAAGATGACAAACCACTGACCACTAGAAAGAAACTCGACAAAATACAAGGTTGAAGGCAGTATGTATGTAAATTTCGCACTTTTGTTTGGCAACAAACGAATCGCTGAAAACCGCTAGAATAGCTTCGAAGACATAAGAAAGTATTCGTGACTATGAATTCAGCAATCTACAGACTTTTGTTTATGATAGTAAAATTTTTGAGTGATAATGGCTTTGTTTATGATTCATTTCGACATTGAGAGCTATTTGCATGCAATGGACATTGAAATTTGGCGACACACTGAAGGGTATTTGAATAGCATCAGCACATGGAGGAATACGGAATTATTGTTATCAGTACATGACACAGTAATATCAAGGTATACCGAATAAATTATCATCGTTGGCAAGTATTCGTGCGCAAAAAACTTGCAGTAGAACGACAAACAATCATTATCGTCTATAACATACATACTTTAAAAATCTAAATATTCGTCCAAATACTTTTGCAAAAGCTAGGATTAATAGTACTTAAAAGCAGACGAAGACGTTTTGCTACTGCTACTTGAAACGTTGCAAATAGTCCTAATTTGGAGAACAAACAATTGGGCACAGCTTACATATATATGTACATACATATATGATGTGAGTATTTAGTACGAGGAAAATGCTTAAGAACTGCTAGAATATGAAAAGACCATTTACAAAAACATATAAAATATTTGAGTTTGAGGTCTTATTTATCAATTCCAATAAAAAAACAACACTAAACTACTTCATTTAACAAGAAAAAAATCAAATTCATTTAAACGCACAAAATCACCTCAGAGCTTAAATGATGTTGTTTTGTGTAAGCCATTAATACTAGTTATAATAATTTTTTTTTTTTTTTGTTCAAAACTTATTTCTAATACTTTGTGTGATGGCCCAATTGTTTTAAAACCGCCTTGAGAAAATCTGGCATTGAATGTACCAACTTTTTTTTGTACTTGAACGAAATGACGCCCCATTAAGGTCGTCCTTGTAGTTTATTCGATGTTTTCTGATTCCCTCTTCCAGTTTGGACCATAAATATTCAATGAAGTTTAGATCCGGCGACTGAGGAGGCGTTTTCATTTGGTGCGGGCAACACCAAATCAACCACTTTCGCAATAATTCAGATGTATGTTTGGGATCGTTCTTCTCTTAAAATCGGAAATCGTCCTTTTTATTAAATTTTTCGTACTTTGCAGTAAATAAACCTTTACGATGTTCAAATACTGAAATTTGTCAAGGTTCCCACTGAAGACGACACGCATCCCCATACCATCACATGGCCACCACCGTGTTTAACAGTACTGCTTAATTTTTTTGGTTATGGCTGTTTCCACATAGATCCCTAATGGACTTTTCATATTCTAGCAGTTCTAAAGCATCTTCATGGTATTAAGTACTCCCATCATTTAAGCTGTGATCGACTGTCGGTAACAACTGATAGGGTCAGAACTAATCCCTCAGATAATTTTGACACAAATTCAAATTTGAAGTAAAGAATCCCAGCTTAGATACCGAAAAAATTAAGCCATGGAGAAAGCGCTCAAATGGCTTACAGCGCTTTCTCTGGGCCCACACACTCGTCACGATTTGAATGTTTTCACAATTTTGCTTAATGGAACACGTATTATGTTCATTACACAATTTGCTATTATTTTTGAATGTGTCATACATCCAAATCTTAAGACACCCGTGACCAAACGCTTCCTATTGTGTTTATTAATTATGCAATAGTTCGATTTATTTTCGCATTCCGAAATAGGCAAACATTAAACCAGACAACAACAGCGGCGTTCAGCAAATATTTAATTGAAACGTAAACAAAACAAGCCGCGAGGTGCGACCCTTGAGGTCCACACGGTCAACTTCCCAGTAATATCTACATAAACATCAACAGCATTACAACAATGAGAGGTATTCATAGCAGTAACAGGAATGAGTTAATAAGAATCATATCGTCTACGGGAGGGTCCATTGATTACGTAAGGTTTTTGGTCGATGATGACAGATTGAATATTCACGCGGATCAGTCGGTGGGGGCCTTTTTGGTGTTGAAATTTTTTGTTGGTTTTAATAATTTAAGCATTTTTTTTAAATAAAAGACTATAAAATATATGTAAAATCTGCTCAAATTATGCAAATATTTTAAAACTTTGATTGAATTTACAACAATTTTTTAGAATAAAAAAAAAATAAAGTAAAAGCATTCGTATGAACCCTCTTTAAATGGTAACTTTGAATGATTTTTTATTTTTCATTTTTTTTTATAATCAAGGAAGAAAATTTTGCCGGTTTCTCTTCAAAACCTGATAAGAATGTATACATTTTTTAAACATTTATTACTGTGCTGTGCAAATCAGGTTAAAAAATATTTTTTATGAAAAAAACTATAATTTTTTGCATTTTCTTCTATTAAATTAAAAAAAAGCTGCAACGAGTTTTTATAATGTATAAACTTCACAAAGATATTAATACACGTCAACTGACACCTTAATGATGCAAATATTATATCTGGTTCGTGAGATATAGAGAATGATAAAAATGACCTTGAAAATCATGATGACTTTTAATAGTTTTTTATTTTTAATTGAATTTTTTACGTAATCATGACAAAATGTTTTGATGTTGTTTTTACAAACATTGTTTGGAGTATATAAATTTTATAAACATTGTCTACTTATTCACGCAAATCAGGTTAAAAATTTATTGTTTATGAAAAAAACCCAAATTTTTTGCACTTTTTTTTCTTAAATTAAAAAACGGTTGCAACGATTTTTTTAAAAATTTGATAGATTCACAAAAATGTTAATACGCGTCGATTGACACCTCTATGATGCAAATCGTATGTTTGGTTGGCGAGATATAACGCATGACAGAAATGACCTTCAAAGGGTCAAAACAGCAAACCCCCCCGACCGAAGTATCCCAAAAACTAATCAGCTCTTAAGATTGCAAAGACGCTTCGATTGACACCTTAACGAAGTCGATACGACATTGTTTACGTGAGTTATGCTCGTAGAAAAAAGTGTCCACGAACGTACGTACGTACGTACGTACGTACACACACACACACACACACACATACATCTCCCTTTCTAAAAACACTTTATATATACTCTATAGACCTCAAAACGTAAAGAAATGTTGAAAATTTCAATTTCGATTTTCGAGGCGATTACAAGAACTTCCCATATACTGGGAAGTTAATAAACAAGAATGACTAAAGGTGAATTAAATTAAAATACAATTTCTATGTTTTTCACTTAGTTTGTTTAGTAAAGCAAATTTAAAGGAGTAATATGAGAATTTTTTTGAAAGTTAGTTCAATGCGAAATTTCCTTTTAAATTGTACGTTTAATTATTTTGTCTATGGCTTCATGAAGTAAACTATGCGCTAATCAAATTCTTATTGAATTTTTTTTGCGTTTCTTAGGATCTCACGCTTGTGATGCTTTTTATTAACACACTAACATGGTATGATATTGATTGTAGCGTTCTCAATAGTAAAACTATTGACTAGATGAAAATGTTAAGAGGTATACCTATTTTACAAAATAAATCGATTTTTTAAAGGATTTCGAAAGAAAAATACATACTTGAATAATGCTCTGTTAAAATTTCATAATGATCTGAGCATTATATCAATATTTATTTCGATATTTTCGAGAGCGCCTCGGAGCGCGTCGGATACACCTGGCGCGCTTTAAACGAGTTTTTCTCGAAACTACTTTTTTTTGATACGGTGCCAGTGATTTCTCAAAATCTACTCGACCGATCCTTTTGCAATTTTTACAGCTTATACCTAATATGTATGGGTATCGTGTGAATATAAAACATCTTTATAATTTTTATATTTTATATTTTTTAAGTCACAAATTTACAAAAAAATAACGATTTTTGGACAACTTTTTTTGAACCGACGCCATTTTGTTTATTTTGCACAAATCAAATTTTTTATTGGTTCACACGATAGCCAGTTACATAAAAAACGTAATATTTCTGATTTTTGAGTTTCAGGCAAGTTTTCCAGTTGGAATCAATAGCACCGTTTTGTAATCATTTTTTGTGTGTTTTGATTACGTCACTTTTGTGGTAATATGTATATGTATATTTAAATAAAGTTTTTTTTAATAACTTCAAATCTTTATTCATTGAATGCAAAATAATTTATACCGGTATATATCACAGGGGCTGCACAATAAATTCGTAAACTTGACGTTTTTTGGCCTTATATAGTGGCCGGTCAAGATGAAAGAGAAGCCTTGAATAATTTTCACCCGAGATGAAAATTATTCAAGGCTCGAACTAACTACTCCATCATTTGTGATTACTTATCTGGCAGCGATTTCACAAATTGTTAGCCCGTCGATTTAATAAAAAAATAATTATTTCAGTGGTGGTTTACTATTTGCACTTATGAGAATGCTTGGTCATAGGGTGCCACCACTCGAAACTTGAAAAACTATTGCTGAAGATCTTCTTGATCACGAGTAGACTTATGACGTGGTCTATCACATTCGCTAGCACTTTTGTCACTTATTAGACGAAATCGTTTCGTATTAGGTGATGGCAAACTTATTTTCTGTTGAGTCTTTTCTTTTGATTCCGATACATCAGATGAAGGGTTTTGTAGGTACTGCTGACAGAACGTTGGTGTCGTTAATTTCTTTGATTGTCGGGGACATATTATCAACACTTTCTTTCATTGAAACGTCTACGTCTATGTTTTCAAATCGACCTAATTCCGGATCTTTTGTTCAAAGTAAACAATGGTCCCAAAAAATGTATTGCAATTGCCAATGTTTGACTGTACTCTTAGAAAAGGCTCAAAGGGAAGGTAAAACTTACACCAAACATGGTGATTTATAATTGTTTAATTATCTCTCAAAATCCTACGGTCATAATGACACCATCGAAAGTTTTAGGAATAATTAAAAGGATATCAAAATTCACAATAATTAATACTCGAAAGTTGATCTTTGCAGGATAAAGGCATCAATTGTGAATGGTTCTGGAGTACAAGTTAAATGATTAGTCCAAATATTTTAGTTTAAAATAGCATCATCGACAAATTGACAGCTTAGGCCATTCAAGTGTTAATTACACAAATCTGTTGATGATATAGTCAAATTTGTTTGGCTCATACTTGGGTAACTCAAAATTATCTTTGTCTGTTAATAACCGGGCTCAAAAATCGTCATTGATGTATGAAGAGTTGTTTCAAGGGTGTTTCTATCTTTTTTGTTTTCGAAGTTTCCGGGCATTTGAAGTACAAGACACTTTCTCAAAAAACCATCGTTTTTTTCGATGAAGTTCTATTGCACCATAGTTCTGTGCTTTTCCACAGTAGTTTCATCATTGAATCAGCAAATGGAAAAATACTTTATCGTGTTGGAGACTCTTATTGGAAAAAATCCTAACCGGTGTTAGTTTGATGTAAAGTGTAAAATCGTTAAATTAGATACAATTCTACCTCAGCGAGAGATTGAACCAAAATCACAACCATATCATGACGCCAAGCACACTCGAATATCGAAGGTGTGCACGTCGGGGCTGCAGAGAGGAGTCGAAGTCCTGGAGACACATATTATCCATAGGTGTCGAAATGGCTACTAATTAAATAGAAACTCGGACTCCGAATTTCAAAATCATTAATAAAACGGAATTATATTCCACTATGTCGAAAAAATTGACAGCGAATTTAACTTGAATATACCAGCAACTATCCACTGAATACGGAGCGCTGCTTTTCAGGCACCTACGACTGATTCAAGTGTCTGTCTAAGGACTCTTTTCCGCACTAAAACTGCAAAATCAGACATGCAGGTAGCGATGAAAGCGAATTTTGTTGAGGCAAATTTTATTTTTTAGAACACGGTTTTGACAAAAAAGTTGTTTGCTGAAGCTGGATGGCATAACTACTGAAAAACAAACCAAGAGATACATTTTCAAAGGAGCCAAGCAATTGAACCTTTTCAGGTTTGAGGCTTTTTCAGAAAAAATCATCGGAAAAGGTGATTTTAATTTTAACTAGCTCGATCTTCGGTAGGAAAAAAGATACTTGAACGTCGATCACACGCCAGAAGTATAATTATGGCAGGGTGCACACTTAAGAAGGGGGTGGAAAAGGAGATTGTACTTGTTAATGGTAGGATGTCAGTAAAAGTTACTGAAACAACATCTGCTTCCCTTTTGACGCCGACTGAAGAGCAAAATGCGACATTTCATTAGAATGTTGCTTCCATTCATAGAGCAACATTCACATTATTCTTCCGACAGAAGCATGGTATTGGTTCAGCGTTCAGTTCTGACCTTGATTCTATTGGGAATTTTTGGGGGTTTACTATCCAGGCACGTGATGATCAGCAGACTCAAGCAAAATAAGTAGAATCCAACTCAAGCAAAGGATCATTGAATGCTGCAAAAGCATTGAGACGAGCTTATAAAACAATTTAATTGAAAGTCATCAAAAAATGGGTCGGTGGATTCAAAATAAAGAATATTCTACTTAATTTTGAAGTAGAATTAAATTTTTTAAAAAAATGAACCAATATTTTATTAACCATATTTTCCACGAAACCAGTTGTTCTGTATTTTTTTACAAATAAAAAACGTTTGCACCTATTTTTAAATCGGTAATAATTTTATGAATTGTTTATGATAAGTCATTAAAAATAAATGAAATTAATTATATTTATGTATGTAAGTGCAGCAGAACGCAGAATTTCGACATTAAATCTAACAGTAGGACCTCTGCAAAAGAAACACCTCTCATAAGTGGACATTCTTTCGGGTCTCGACATTCTTCAGTGCCGTCCACTATAAAACCTCTCAAGGCGGACATTTTTTCGGGTCCCTTCAGTGTCCACTTATAAGAGAGTCAACTGTATATTCACAGCATGCAAAATTATAGGTTCACTTGTACCTTAACCGGCATGTGCCTAGTCTGGTTTTGCATTTGGTAACGAGTAACAAATACACTCTTACGGCATGTGCCAAGTGCATGATGAGCGATTAAAATGCTTTGAATTCAGAATATTCCACGTATGTATATAATATAAATGCTATCTTGATAATAAAATATGAATTTGAGCAGGAAGGATTGATGGACACTTAAATATTTCGAGCCCATATGAGCCTTGTAGTCAGGTAATAGGCAATAGGTCAGTGCGACTTATTAGCGTGGGAAGGAAGTCTGCATCAGATGAATGAAATTTTTATGAAGCGTTCAGAGCATATTATAACAAGTTCTGTACATTTTTACACGATTGCACAAGTGCAGAGAGCATTGATTTACAGACCCATGGAATTTCCCAGTTGCCAAGCTTACCTGTGACTAATTTCGCGCTTGTAGCCGTGGACGTAGTCATTGTTTGCAGAAAGCAATGCGTGGTTTTCCACTCCATTTACTTCGTCTTGGAACGAACATTTTCGCGTTCTGCTACCATTTACACCCGAGACATTTCCATTGACTCCGTTTGCGTTGCAGCTCCAATTTGTTGCTGGCTTCAGAATGGACTTTTCAGGGCTAGACGCTTTGAACTGATCTTGACCGATTTCCCGCATTTTCAACAAAAACTAACGTAAGATGCGTGTGGATGGAAACTTTTTCGAAATACTTCTGTCTGCACTCAATTGAAAGTAAATTGCATCTCACAACAGAAGACTATGGCTATGGAGGTCACTATGTAAATGTAGTTGAATTTCCTCCGGAACTATGTGTGCACTATTTTGTTGAGCGGAACTAACTCTTTGTTCCTCGCCGCATGAATTATTTATTGCTGTGATGCGATTTCGCCACTGGATCTATAATATTGCGCGATACGTTTTCCACACATGAACATACGATGAGGTCGCTATCCGCTGGCGTTTTTATTTGAACGCGATCACGTCCACGTACGTCGTTCTACTGAATCTGAAACATGTATGTACATACTACCTCGGGTGAGTGGAAAACTCGCTGATTTGAGATACTTTGATTCGAATGGGGGGTACGATGTACGATGAATTGTGACGCGATCCAGCATGAGTTGTTCGATTGCAATGAGTTTCCACAATTACAGGGTGCACACACACGATGAGGGAAATTTCCAGGTGGAAAGTTCCAAAACTCATATTTGCTTCTAGTCATTTCGATGATCCCGTCTGCGTTCTATGGTGAAGCGTAGATGTTATGATAAAACACACGATTTATTTTCGACTTTGAACTACTAAAATTAATTAAAAATAGGCGGCAAACAAAATTAAGATTTTACTGAATGGGACTTTCAGATCAATTCCCGATGATCTTCAAAAACATACCCTTACTTTTTGACTGATCATATACACCTGGTTCGTTAGGAAGAAGATTAATGTACATATGGATGCGTGTTGCAGGAAGCAGATGATGCGGAGAATGAATTAATCATCCGGGATAAGAATTATGTATTAGATAGGACAACAATAATCTTGTCAATGTGCTATAAGTAACCAACACTACCGCTCATAAGTATGTGCCCACCTATATTTTTTTGGTAATTCTGTCCTCGTACACAAACACTCCCAAATTTAATAATATTAACACTTCTGGTGTTGATTGTTCAAGTATTTCAACCTCAACATTATTATTTTCCGACGAGAATGGTAAAAAACGAGATTTACTGAAAATGCAACATTGGAGGCAACTGGTTTGGCAATTACGCTTAATTAGACAACCCAATCTATAATTTTGTTACAATTTGTTAATAGGAATATACATAATTTGCGACTGCACTAATTTTTTAATTGCTATTAAGTTTCTGCCGAACAAACATCACTTAATTCTGTGGTTTAGCATTGTTTGAAAATTTAACATTCAAAAAAAATATCGAAACGATATTTGATAATTGGTTACCACCGAAATGGTAAAAGGAATAAACAAAACGAAATATATAAGAAATGGCTGTTGATTACATGTTAATTTTCTTAAGTAATTAGTGACGTAAGCAACAAATCGCGTACTGCACGAGTTAGGATCATAACAAAACAACCAACACAAGTGAATCTGAAGCGAATCCAATCTATCGTCAATGTAGGCTTCAAGGAGTCAATCTTCATGGTCAAGACGTTTTATCAAAGCCATTATTCAATAAGAAGAAGCGATCGGCGAAGAAAAACTGACCATGGTTGGTTGTTGTGGCAGCCCTCTTTATCAAAAGATGGCTCACTTAGGCCACTGTAGACCCATTGTGATACCACAAAAGATTGAGACGGCACTAGAACCTAGCTGCTTGGTGACGAGAACCATTTCGATTCTCGTATGAATCCGGCTATGCCGCTCATGTTCAAATCAGCTACTTCCGCGAGGCTGTCCAGGAAGGGTGAGCCTACGGTTTTCATGTGTTTCCTGGACAGTCCTGGGCGTTCCCATAGTAAATGTTGAATCGTTTCCGCTTCCTCCCAGCTGCTGCTGCGGTAGAAATTGTGGAAAGGGGCACTTACTCTTTCTGCATGTCTGCCAATTAGACTATGCCCCGTCAGTATGGACACGATAGAACTCAAGGTTTCATGACTCGTGTTCAGGAGCTGCTTGGTGCGTCTGGAACTCAGTGCGTGCCAAGTTTGCCTGGTTGTCCTGCAAGTTTCCTCCAACAACCAGGCTCTATTTGCAGCCTTGATGTAATGCTGCTTAAATCCTAGCTTTATAGAAGCTAGAGGTTGGCCGACTTGGGTGTGAGTGTATACTCCTGGAGCAGTGCCAGCTCTCGCTAAGGCATCCGCTTCGCAATTTCCCGGTATATAACTATGTCCCGGTACCCAGTGTAGAGTCACTTCACAGTGAAAACTGGCCATAGAATTTAGAATATCAATGTTCTGTGAAGTTGTGATCCAAAGGTGAAAGTTTTCTGTTAAAGAGGAAGAGTTTTCTTTCGGAACATTTGACCAATGTTTCGATCCTTCTGTTAAAAATCGTAGATGTTATAGAGATTTTCTGATTATGTTTTAGTGGATATACAGTCGCAATATTTTCGAAGTCGCCGGAATAATAAGGAAAGAATGGTATCCATTGGCCATGAATTCATTTTTCAGCAAGATAATCAGTATTCCTGAATCAATTAAGTATTAGCAGATAGAAAGCTCGAAGTGGTAATGATACGACCATACAATTTCCAGATGCAGAGGAACGCATTACAGGACCGTAGAAATATGATGAAATGTTTTAACGAAGATATTATCATATATCCTACAAAAAGAGGCTGTGATCCCGTCGTCTCAGATTTGGATGAAATTTGGCACATAAGTAGAAGACGTCAATGATATTCTATTCTTAAAATATTAGACTGATCCCCCCCCCCCGTTTTTGATTTAGTAAGTTTTTGCATCTAACAGGAGCGGTGTAGGAAGCAGCGCGATCAAGTGGTCGTGTGTTCGATACCCGGTTGGTATTGTTTTTTTTTTGAATTATTATGGATGGTTTAAGGTAAATCAGCAATGTTCAACTGCAAATACATTTATTTTTAGAAATCAGCAAATTTTTCGTTCATTTAAATATGTAAATTATACTAAAAACTCATTGTTGAACGGCTGGATAATTAAAAACGGATGTAATCGAAGCAATATCATAGTTGACGGTAGGATCATCCTTTGTTCCTAGAATCAACCGTGTGGCCTCTTCGTGCTGATGTATGTATGTATGTGTGTTTGAGGTAGGTAATTGATTTAATTGATAGATTGATTTTGTTTTTTATCTCTGACTGAAAAACTACTTTTTACAAAATGGGAAGTGTAGTTTCGGGATGACGGATGGCGTCCTCTTCAGGCGCTGTCATTTACCATCCGGCACCAGACAGCACGACCACGGTTAGGCTTGTTGATGGGTTAAGCTCGAAATATAACGAGCTTAACCCATTAACAAGCCTAACCGTGGTCGTGCTGTCTGGTTTACACTTTGGTGGGGCGAGATGGATCAAAAAAGGAGGAAAGTTTATCCATCATCCATTGAACATTTGTGGATCACTCGGCAATCAGAATTCGGAAAAAACTAGCGGTAGCCCTATTGAAATTGTTGAAAAGAATATCAAAAATCGGTGGAGCGCTTATCCAAAACAACGATAAACGTTTTGACGAATCAAAAATCTAATAAAAGTAGGTTTTTTAAATTTTTTTTTATGTTTTGATATTTATGCAAATTAAATCCATGTAAAGTAGTAGTTGTCAAGATTATTTTTCTTTTTCAGCGTTTGGTGTATTCAGTTTACATCGTTGCCAAATATTTATTAGCTACATGGTTTATCAATTATGAATCAAAATAATTTTTCGATTCTAGACTGCAAGTAAGCCTCTTTGTTCAACAAAATCAAAATATTTTTTTTTTGACTCCGCGACATACCTACATAGACATAACAGAGACATTATTTGTGTTTCGTAATATTCTTATCATGAAATTTTTGAGACGCGCGCAGTATTCATTCCTAAGCAAATTCTGATAAGAGCAAGAGATGAGAAATGGTCAAAGTACAGTATAATAAATATAGCCGAAACTAAACAGAGAAGGTATTTTTGAATGGATTAGTGAATGTATGAAATTGAAGAATGTTTTTAAATTTTTGTACCATGCAGCGTAAGCACGAGTCAAATTTTGAATTAATTTACAATAAACTTTGGAATGTGAAACTGAAAGGTGAGCTGTACAGATAATTTTCTTAAGGAGTGTTTTTGAGGCTATCACAAAGTGATGATGAAAATTCAACTAATAGTTTAAGTAAATGTCAATCAAACCGTTCGAAAGGGTGATTTTTGATTTATAGATTGAAATTCAAGTTAAAAGATACCTTGTTTCGTTTTACATTTACATATGTGATTGACTTGTCTTTTATGGTGCTTCCATTGTTGACGGTCTAGACGGCGTTCTTATTTGCGTAGAGGTTCGATTCTTCATCAAAATTCGCAAAATTAACATAGAAGTATATTGATGACTTGACGATCAACCCGATTGAGCCACCGTGAAGAGACTTTCAGGAACGCCAGAAAATAGACGAATCGATTTTTTTATAGAATTTTATATGAGCTTAATGTGCAAATCTATACCAGACTGATATAAAAATGAGAGTTTTTCTTTGTCATCCTGTTCACCATAGCAAACAAAATTCGTCTGGAACAAAGATCGCTTTATTGATTGTTTTCGGGATAAGCTAAAAAATATTTATTTTGCAATTGTAGTCGATAAGAGATTTTTGAACTACGTATGCGTAACACTGACTGAAATAAAAAAATATGGGTCGTATGTTAATCAGAAAACAAATTAACGTACAAACACCAAGATATGAATCGGATAATAGTGCACTCACACAGGAATTGATCACGTCAACTCTATAGACGACTCTACAAAATTCATACTTATCAATTGTACTGATAAGCGACTTTTGATAAGGTCATTGCGGTTTATTTGGTCGTATCTGTTTTTTTGAAGTTTGAGACAACACATTGGATGCAGTGTGTGATGTCTGACAGAAATGATATTTATACACTAAAGGTTTGTATTTGCCGAATCGATAATGGCTTCTGCTGCAAACTATATAAGCGTAGTACGGCTTTATTTCTTAGAAATTAACAGGGTCTGAAAACTCTAAAGGTGGTGTGAAACAACATTTGTTTCTGTCTGGCAAAACGATTGCCGAAAAGCAAAGTTGACATTTTTGACCCAAGAACGATGTACACTGCTTCGTTTTTTCATAATTTTATATCCAACTCCTAAAACATTTATTTGTTAAATGGAGAAGCGTGGTTTCGGGGTGACGGACGGCACCCTCTCCAGGTGCTGTCATTTACCATCCGCCACATGACAGCACGACCACTTAGGCACTTAGGCTTATTGATGGATTAAGCTCATTATACTTCAACTATTTTTTTGCTCCATTTAATTATGATGGTACCAGCCAGAAATCTGCAAACAAAAAAGAACCTCCATTAATGTGCAAAAATAGTGTTAGCAAAGTTGCGAACCAAAAGCACACTAGTGGGCGGTGTTGTCGACTAGACACGGAGGTTCAAAACCCACAATAAATGTTTATATTTATTTGTTTATAAAAATGATATCGGGCAGTAACGTTGTTAAGGGGACATGGCACCTTCAAATTTTGGATTTTTTTGGTAGGTTTTGTTAGAATAAAGCTTTAAACGCGATTTTTATAATATGAAAGTAAAATTCATGAAAAAAACATAGTTACCTTATATAGCTAGGCGCTTTAACATCTTTTTTCGAAGAATTTTGTCCACTTCGCTACATCTACTTTCTTCGCAATCGCAATGTAATTGAAAAAGGGCGCTTGTTTTGCACGTGAAAAAAGAATGTTTAGTAAAACCAAAAAGCACAAAAAACAGTTGACCATAGCAAAACAACAAAATAACAATATCTTAAAAAATACTTATAAAAAATGTGCACCACCTCCAAAAAAAGGCCCGGAAAAAGTTCAGCTAACTATTAAACTAATGAAAATTATGTCAACTTACTATTGCCTAGCAATGCAACGAAATCC
The DNA here is from genome assembly GCA_963942545.1 of Oxycera nigricornis. Classification (NCBI taxonomy): domain Eukaryota; kingdom Metazoa; phylum Arthropoda; class Insecta; order Diptera; family Stratiomyidae; genus Oxycera; species Oxycera nigricornis. The sequence continues at coordinate 11,388,908 of OZ012660.1, read as the reverse complement.
TGAGTCGGTTGAAAACACGCACAAGGAATTTTGGGCAGGATATTACCATAAAATTTCTAAAGATGAGAATCTTCAACACTCTAAATATCCAATTGGAGAAAAGTCCTGGCGTACGAGTATCTGGCGCAAGGCTGAGGTAGCTGGTAAAAGTGCTTTGGAAAATTTCAAACATCCTCCACTTTTGGATGTTGATGTACATCAAACTTTAAAATCAATCTATGAAGACTTAACTTCGAACGATTTATTAAAGTGTTGCTTAGGCAATTTAATTCTGAAGGCTTCAATTCGTGTGTTTGGAATATGGCCCTAAGCATACGTTTGTTGGCAAAAATATTAACAGAATTGCTGCTAATACTTCACCATGTGTGTTTAATGAAGGATTCATAACTTTATCGAAAATAATACAAGCTATGTAAATAACTGTAGTTCAAAGTGCGATGGAACATGCAGAGATGTGAGATGCTGCAAGAATCAAGCTAGTGGAAAAACGCGGCACTGAGGCGTCTAAAGAGGACAGAACTGCTCGTAGAGAGCAGAAATCCTAAGCAGAAGAGGAATTTGAGCAAGAGGAAGGGATAATGTATGGTACAGGCATCGCAGATTAAATGTAGGTAAGGTGTTCTTCTCCCAAAAAATGTTGTACTATAACTTTAAACGCGATTTATTCAATACAACGTTTTTCAAGCTGGTGTACCCGATTAAAAAAAACATTTTTCGATCGTTCCGAAATTTTAACACATTAATCTACAATGTTAATGCTCAAAATGAACTACGGTTGATAAAATCCGCACACAATTTTCAAAGTTAAAGCAGGTTTTTAGAGGTGAAAACGTCGATTGTTAAAAAACACCGCCATTTTGTTATTATTCATTCAATTTTTTTTTGTATTCCGGCTTTGATGCTGATTAAACCCCGGTTTTTTGTTTTTTTCGGAGACTTTTCTGTGAGTGGCAATCGTACAAACCGTGATTTTTTTTCAAAAAATTATAATAGACGACGGGTCAAAAACATTTTTTTTGTATAGTTCAATGGTAACAAAATATATCTGCAAAGTTTAGTTAAGATATGTTTCTGTTTTCATTAAAAAAACTCCATTTTTCAAAATTATTTTTTTTTTGAAAATTGAAGGTGTTCCCTTAAGGTGGTAGTAGTGGTAGTGATTATTCAATTTATTATACCTTTAAGAATAACGTTTCAAAATTTGATTAAGATATTTCCAAAAATAAAGAAGTTACGGCAGTTTGAGCACGCACGTATTTTTCGATAATCGAAACTTTAAACGCGTTTTTCCCGAAATGACGTTTTTCCAACTGCGGACACTTATTTTCCGGATTGGCCGAACCGATTTCAGTCAAATTTGGAGTGCTACTTTATTCAAGTATCTTGTGTGGTAATCTACCATAATATAGGCCAAAAATCAATACCAAAAAATTTGACAAGCGAAACAAAGTGAAAAAAAAAACGATTTTAAAAAAAAAATTCAAACAACCGATATTTTTTTGATCATTTTTTCAAAATATTATGGTAGATTATTACGTAAGAAACATTCTTCTTTAAAATGCGGTTTGGTTTTTTTATTTCAAATTCTTCATTCCTGAGATTATCTGTCCGCAGTGGGGCGAGGCATTTTTCGAGACATCAACTTTTATAAATTAGTAGAAAAATTAAAAATAAAAATAAAAAAATATATTGTTTTTGTAATCTTCCAAATTTGTGTTTTACCAATGCAAATTTTAAAATTTATATACAATAAAAGAGCTGAAAAAATATTGAAAATTAGGCTGTTTTCTAGCATTCTAACCGATGCTACTCCCTTGAACTACTTGTACTTGTATTTGTGAGCAACGTTCATACATATAATCGCTTTATCAATATGATCGGAAAGAACAACAAACAGATGACGCTGATAAATTGATGAAGACTCTATTGTTGTTGGGAGACTACCTTGAAAACAGATTTTATGAAAACAGTGACGATCAATTATAGATCAGATTTGCAAAGAAATAAAAATAAAGGAATGGCTAAATATACACATTGGCATCAGCTTTCTTTTGCTTTATAGTTGTTCAAACGTTTTCCAGACGCCAAAAATTAATGACCTGAAAAGGAAGACATTAATCTATGAATTTGAACACTTAACGTCTAAGATCACTTTGCTTTTCGCTTCAAGGATGAAACGTTCGGCAAAAGTTTTGTGTTGTAGTAAAAATATCCCCCAACAAAAGTAGAGTTTCCATAAATATCTCACAGTCTTCTGTTTGCTTCCTACAAAGAATATAAATGCACTACACGAAACTAGCCAAATTCTGGCGCGAGGGTGTACCAGGGGGTCACTTCACTTGAATTGAACACATTTCACTAAAATTACCAAAGAAAAGATAAATGATATCTGATTGGAAACATATCAATGTACATACATTCACAACGACGTTGTGCTGAAAGAGAAATACCTTCAAGCTGTTGCTGCTTTCTTATTCATATAAACATTGTTGCTACTTAACAACTGTTTCTCATGATTATTATTCGGATCTTCAGTAAATTGCTTTAATTAAGCTTGAATTATTTCACAATATTGACGCAACAAACTTATCGTATTACGTATGAGCAATGATTGCTGGACAACATTAACATATTATTAAAATGATAACATATTGATTACTACAACTTTCCATACTTGCATTGATGCGAAATCCGAAAACAGCAGCTTTTGTTGGGACAACAACAGCGGAATTATTTGTAAATATGCGCCAACTGATAACATCAAAATGATAATGATGCACGTTCGCCATGAAAACAAGTATTATATTACTAACAAAACAATAGGCTGCATGAAGGAGTCAGGAAGATTTTCAATATTATTTAAAATTAAAGCCGAAAAAGAAGAAAGCAGCCATCGTTGAAAAGTAAGTACTATCGATTGTCTAGAAGTAACTAAGTTTACGAATTCCAGAAGTGTACGTCTTCTCAACATTATTTATAGCTAGGCTTTCAGTCCAGTTCAAGGATGTCTTAATACGTCGTTGTTAAGTTTAATTACATAAATTCCTAGTAACGAAGACGAGCAGCTGTATAGAATTGTATAGAATAGCTTGGGAATATTTCTGGTTATTATTCACAAAGCATTAATAATAATCGAGATATGAACGTCAATAATGGACCAAAAATCTTCTCAAGTTTCTGACTTCAAGCGAGAACTTCTCCATGGAAACAGCTTTGTGGTGTACTACGAAATGTACCATTGATTGTTATAGCCAAGGTAACATCGTGACCTCTAAAGCAGATTGGTTAGATTGAGTTATTACTGAAGGGATGTAGGAATCATCTGTTCTTAAAGGCTGTAAATATCTATTAGTATGAGCTTCAAGGCATCAGAAGCTCATTAACTGCAATATAATCATTGTGCTGAGAATTATACACAAATTACCATCGTTTTACTTTATTGAATACACATTGGGGTTTTCTTCTTCTTTCAATACAGTATGATTATGAAAAGAGGGTGAACTGGCGTGTGTAACCTTTTATAAGGAAATAATATTGTTTAGATAGTTTTAAGGAACTTGTCATCGAAATTACTATCATTATTTATAATTAAGTAACATTACAATAGTTGTCAACATAAAATGCACGTATGTCGATGGTATCAATTTTTAGCCATCTTTGCTTTAATAATATTAATGAGGAAATACATAATATTTTTGGTGAAAAGCAACAATACGACTTTTTCGATAATCTTAAAACACCACCAAAAGACGCTCGAAACACCCAAATTTAATATTATTATGATTAATTACTGAACAAAGTGGGTATTGTGGTCATAGTCTGATTCAGTTTCGAACTCTGATCAGGGGAGGGGGCTCGAAATCTAGCTTTATGTTCGGATTGCTCTTTTGTAGTTGCAAATAATCGAAGGATAAATCGAAAGTGAAATTCAGTTGTCGATTTAATGACTTCATTTTTGATGGAAGGAGAAATTGTGCTTGTGTTCATTGAGTTTTCACAAATAATTTTTATTCGTTTTCAGTCAATTCATAAGGTTTCATATTTATCGATTATGATGCATAATTTACCTAAGCTAAATTTAATATTTTCAAGTGTATGAAATGCTATTTTATAAATTTAGATGTTATTCACTAAAGCTTAGGCAGGATATCACCCATTTTTTCAGTTTGAAGTACCTTTGACTTTGACCACCTAAAATAGTGCCCAATTTGTTTACCCTACTAACTTTTATTTGGGAATGTTTTACATAAATCACATATTTCGAGCTCTTGTTTTACACATACACACAAGTCACACTTCGGTATCATCAAACTAACATTGTCATGCTGGTAAAGGAGCATATTTTGAAGGAATTCGAAAAGCCTTCGTTTCATTTTATGCAACAAAAGAAAGGATAGAGTTGCTTGAAGCTTTTGCTTTAATTTCAAACACATAATGATGATAAATTGGTGTAGCTTTCAAAAATAAAGCAACCTGCTGTCCTGATGCTATCATGCTTGCAGGATACTTTTTTGAAAATGTTTAAATAGTTTTTTATTTTAAACATTTTATGGTCATGTTCATTGCAGACGAGTTCCCAGAGTGCTATGCTTTAAGAGGCCTTCAAGTCGATCTCTTTCCTAACATAACTAATCGACACTAATTTAACAATAATAACTTTCTCTTATCAAATTGGAAACAATATGAATTAAGGCTTCAAAAAAGATCAAATAGTTTATCATTGATGACCGTAGAAAAGGATTTGTTAAGAGAAAATTAGTTCAAAACAAGGATTGCTGATTTCCCTAAATTATGTAAGGATCCTTTTCAAAATTTTAGGCTGCTCCCTACTGACCTTCCTCTGTCGTAAAGAAAAAAATCCACAAAATTTCCTCTTGTTTTAGTTCAATATTCATATTATACGCTTGTAAAATTGGTAGGGGGAGAGTACTTGAAATGAAATACAGGATAAATGTACCAAATGTTGATCACATAAGACAATTTTCAACTTGGAAAATGGATAACTTATAAATCTCAGCTTTATTTCTGTGGGTTTACGCCTAATTAAGACCATGAAAATTTAAAATATGTTAGTTCAAAAGAAATTGGTCTTCAGTAAACGTTAACAATTAGATATGTTGACTTTAGTTTTTGAGTACGAAAGTCCCTTGAGTCGTCCACCTGTTTCCTAAATACTACCAAAATTGAGCCCTGTTATCGGCACAATACACCAGGGCGGATCTGTAAAAAAGCGACTACATTTGACCGTTGAGAGGAGGGTGGGGGGGTTGTGGAATACCTCGTATAACAAAAATTGACCTATCCGCCCTCTCAAAAAAGTCAGGCACATTAAAAAAAATTAAATGTTAGAAAATTTAAAAAAAAACGTTTTTTTCTCCTTTTCTCACTCCTAACTTTAAAACGGTTCATTTTAAAGCATAGTTGTGTTCTACAATATAGGATTGGTTAACATTTTCAAAACATTCAACCCTTGCCGCAAACAGCAATAAATATTTGAAAAAAATGGGAGAAAACCTTTTTTTATTTTTTTTCACCACTTAAAATGCATTTTGGACCTTCATAGTTCGCCCAAAAAACCTTAACAGTGTAATTAAACAACACACCAATTTTCATCAAAATGATTCAGTAAATTGCGCATTTGAATTGTGCAATTTAAATTTATTGAAAAAAACTCAAAATTTTTGAAAGCTTGCAAGTCAGAAAGTTAAGTTTACAGAAGTTTGAAATTTTTTTCACATATAAAGCAACTCTTCAACAATTAAAATCGGATAGCCTCAGGAATTTTTGCTAAACTTAGTAATAAACTTTACAACAGTGCTGGGCGGCTGCGGATTCAGTCGGAGAAGCCTTGCTTCCATAAATTGAATATGCAGTTGTAAGCACGGAAAAATTAAAAAAATTAAGAAATTTTAGAGCTACAAATAATTCCAAAAATGGAAATGTAATATGTGAGACGATATATAGGTGTATAATATTTTCTACTTAGGAAAACTTGATAATTTTGAATTGGTACTCACCGATGAGCAGCTTTCCTATAGTATTTTCGTACAGGACCTTCACCCGGTGTTGTGACTGTTGGTGACGTAGGTGTACCAATGTCAAAAGAAGCATTTTCCATACTATAGCTGTAGTTGAACTGTAAATGCGGAAAACATAATATTAAATTTCTGGTGCGTGTTTATTTTAAATCAATAGCACAATTCTACTTAACCTAATTCAATATTTTTACGGAAACAATCAACACAGCAGTAAATTATAAGCATCACGCAAATTGAATACATTTTCTAGGTGAATTCTTTTTTTTTTAGTTAAACATACCTAAGGGGGAACACCACTATGAAGCTATGTAAAATGCCTATTTTTCTCAATTTTTTTTGTTAAAACAGTAGTATTTAAGAATTTGGTGATTAAACTTACTGATGTTATTAAAAATTTTCATTTCCGAAAATTAAAAATTGACAAAGATGTTGATTTTAAATTTATCCTCTTTATGGTAATAGGGGTTCAATGTGGAATCTGAAGAAAATAAAGCAGCAATTTTTATAATCTTTTTGAAAATATTTTTTTTAATTATAATGTCAGATATTCAAAAAAACATTTCGGGAGAATTTTTAATACACATTCGGGAGCTTCAGAAAAACTAATTCACAGAAGAAATAAAACGATTCTCTCAATATCAAATTCATTTTTCGAATTGAAAATCAAACAATTGTAGAAAACACAATAAAATGAAATCAAACTTTTTCCAATTATTTGCAGCGTTGTTCCCCTTAATGCAGGTTTTAAATATGAACTTACGTTTCTCTTAATATCTGCTAATTTACTTTATAACTTCAAATGAATTGAACTTCAAAATGGCTCTTATCTGAACTTATTCCTAGCGTCTATTTTATGAAACGTTTTTTAATTAAAACAAATTCTGACTGTCCCACTTTCTACCTACTTAAAATCAAGCACTATCTATAACAATAATTTCAAATTAGCAACTGAAACACAGTGGGCAGACGATTTCAAATGAAAAAAGGTCAGACTTTCTTTCAGCTTTGGCCAGGACATTGTTGATGGTTGAAGCTTGTGGGATGTTGTTTGATATCCACATGAAGGTATCTTAAACTCTTATTAATACGAAATGTAATGGAGAAGTTTTTTTTTGAATCAGAAACGTTAAGTATTGCATATTTAGTTCTAAATATTTAAAAGACTAAATTATATCAAAAATAATAAAAAAGAAAATGAAGATAATTGAAAAAATACGATACTGTTGCTACTTATATGTTAACCCCAGATTAAAGGTCGCAAAACGGCTTTTCTTAAATATTTCTTTAATGGTTAATTTTCCAGAGAAAATATTTCCTTTTAAATATGCTGCGTACGAGTAGCAGCGCCAAGTAACTTTTATTCATAGGGATTGTTAGGTTCACACTCTACGCAAACGTTTTGTGAAATTATGAATCGGAAAGTTAATTAGTCCTTTATTTAATTAAATATCATTTTCGAAAAAACAAAACATATACATATGGGCGTGTTCCAAGGAGTGTTAAATGACTGAAACTTGTAAGGAATGCGTGTAATTTAATTTTAGGTACTAGTCCACTTTATAAATTTCAAAAAATGGTATTTTTTTGCATTTTTCGGCTTCTTAGAAATTCAAAAATGACCATCAGAAATCTTTGTAGGTGTTCGATCAGCTGTCGGCCGCGTAGCCTCTCTTCTATTCTCCTTTTCTAAAATGCCGGTTTCTTCTTTATACATGATATTTGCGGCTTTTTTACCTGTGCTTAGTGCTAATTTAGACTTCTACATATCAATTGCGTGTTTTTGAAAAGTGTCTAATTTTTCATTTTTCAAACAATATTTATCAGCCAAATGAAAGAAGAACTTTAAACGGGTTTTTCGCAAAACAAAGTTTTTTAACATGGCATAGAGATAATCTCCGGATCTACCGAACAGATTTTTGAAAACTTTAATGTATTTTATTTATTAGAGTATATTACACCATAATCCACCAAAATATGACCGAAAAACTAAAAAAAAAAATTTGGAGTTATAAAAACTAGGAAAAACTGTCGATTTTTGAAAAAAAATTCACAAGTCCGCCATTTTTTTTGAACAGATTTTTTTGAAAGCGGTGGTGAATTACGGTGTAATAGACCTTTTTTTAAAGTGCAGTTAAAATTTTTTGTTTCAGATCTATCGACCCATAGATTATCTCCCTGCCGTGGAGTAACGATTTTTTCAGAGCTTAATTTCAGCGCCTTCTATAAAAGGGAATAATAAATAAAAAAATAAAAGTTATATTTTTATTCGTATTACTCAAATATGAAATAATACTAAATTATAGGCCAATATATAATAAAGGTTCTGAGAAACAAATACCTGAAGAATGGTCTTTTTTCGCCTTCTAAAGTGGGCTAGTACCTTAAGGGGTTACATAGGTCTTTTATTTTCAAAAAAGGATCGATTTTTTTTTATTTTTATATGAAAGTATAGTAGTTCAAGAGTATTCACAACAAATTTGAATTAATTCGAGCAATATTACTGGAGTTATCGAGATTTGGTACTGCGTGGACGGTACGTGCGCTCTGCCTTACCTGGCGTATTATACGCATGCAGCGCGGTTCTACCGCGTAAAACCAGCTTCTTTCTTTTTCATCAAACATCACAACATCAAAAGGATGCTCTGAACATCGCGAATGAGGCGAACGAACTACTGTATGGACCTGGAATCAACGACTCCATGTAAGTCTCTAAAAAATATATCTTTGATTCATTAAATCGCGGTAAAAAAAACTTTAAACGCGCTTTTCTCGAAACTTTGTTTTTCCGTGCGGTAGAATCAACCGATTTTGCTGAAACTTTGCACAGTTCCTCTTTATAGTATTGACTCGTGCTTAAACGAAGGGATTTTCATTCGGTCGACTCGTTTTTGTTTTATACCAAAAAAAAATATTTTAAAAACGATGAGAATCAGAAAAATGCTAAAAAATATGAGACGCAAATTCATTCAAACCCATTCCAAAACTTTAAATTTCATTTTTTTTAATTTCTTCGTTCAAACACTACAGAAGCACTCGTTCAAGCCTACCGCAAAAAAACTGCAGGAAAATTGACAATTTTCAATGTTTTTAGCTGAAAATTTTTTTACAACTTGAAATGCTAAACTTTTATGTGTGTAAATTTTAAATAAAATAGATTTTTGGTTTTTAAAACATTTTTTTCCCTTGAAGACCTATGTAACGCCTTAACTGAAATTTCAATGATTATGTTTTGTGGGCAAAGGATTAGAAAAAAATTTCAATATGTATCGTTGACAAATGAAATACTGTACAAAATGTTTTGTCTGATTCCAAAGATGATTATTGCATCACTTTCATTATGTTTCAAAGGTAGTTCGAATGATCTGTAAATATGAATTAATAAGTAGGCAACATAAATATTTCACAACACCATTTTAAATCGAAACAAATTAAGGAAAAAACATCATTTATTATGTTAAGATGAAGTGGGCTGTTTTATGCTATGCGTACTCACCTTGGAAAAAATATAGGTATATCGAAATGGAATTTGTTCAAAGAAAATCTATTTCAGGATCAACCGGAAAAAAATAATTTTTTTGAGGGATAATATACTTTGAATCTTTTTTTGAAATACATGTTTCTGAGCATTAATCTTGTTACCATAGCTTTGATAAATGAAATTCCCCCCAATTTTAACTTCCAAATTGAGTTTTGATTTGTTTAACTTGAAAATAAAGACATGACTAAGATTTGAAGTAAAATTTTGATTGGGAGAACTACGAGTAGATCAAAAGACAATAGGTATATTTTTACACAAAAAATTAACGAATGCTTCATTGTTCTAGCGATAATGAATTATCTTTACATCTTTCTTCTAATTTGCAATCTTACGTACGAATTACGTGAAATATATATACAGTAATTTTAATTACCCAGCTATCAGTTTGATATGAGGGTCGCATTAGTGCTGTTATGTTGCGATGAAACATTTTGTTTGCTATTTTACGCACAATATTTATACAAAGCATCTTTTCAATCGATAGTCCTCGTGAAATCTCTGGAAAATCATTTATTTATATAATCCAAGAATGGAGAAGGATATGAAGAGCTTGAAAAACATATGAATGAAAAAGGAATATATTCAATAAAATATAAAATATTTCCAAAAACTGTTTTCATACTTGAAGGCTTCATGAAAGGGAATGTAAATGCAGAGTGGATTTTAAATCAAAACAGAAAATATAAAATGCATGGAACACATGAAATGTTTGTTCAAATTTTAATTTTGTAGTATTGGCTAGCCCTGAAAATATTTCCTGTAAAAGATACAAAGAAACTTTTGAAAGGCTTATAAATTTATTCACCATTCACTATATTTTCGACAATTTAATGGTCAAAATCATAGGGTTCATCGTAAGGTGGCGTACACGGCCATATTAATTTCATTATATGTGATCATTTCATATATTATTACATACATATATTCGATCGATACTTTCTCTTCAAACTAATGGTTGTGATATGCATTTTCAAATCACCATTCAAACATAATTTATCGATAAACTGGTGCAGGTATCTTTTGAATCTTTTCAACTGCTAAAATCGTAGATTATTACTTTAAGAAAGTCGGTCTGCTAATGATGCAGTAAGTCGCAAATAATATCTAAATTAGAGGCAAGTTGTGAATGAGATAGATACTGTTGACAACGTACAAACTAGAGTTATGACTGATAGTAAGCTATTGTCTGCAAAATTTTATTGATAACATTTTTTCAAGAGCAACTAAATTTGTATACAGTATACATGTCTGATTTGTGATAACCTTGAAGCTACACGCGACAACGACTGTGATTATAAGATAATCTTGAGATATAGTGAGCACTTATGTATGTATTTCAATGTATAAAATATTAGCCTAAAACACATTATTCTTTGAAATAAATTATTAATATAAAAATTGATCTTCCAGGTAATGCGGCTTTACGCTACTGTAATTTTCACTAAAGCCGCCAACTCACATCAACAAAAACTTCGAACAGCGTAAAATAAAGTGCTTAAGCTTAGATTTAACTTCACGTCTTTGTATTCCCTCCAAACATAAAATATCAGATACAATTTGTTTCATGGTCGAGCTAAGTGCTAGGTAATCAGCTTTTGAATGTGTTCAATGATTGATTTTTTAATCCTAAATAATGTTATGTTGAACACGTTAACACGTTAAACATATTTTTTCATAAAAAAATCTTCGTAAATCAGAGATTTAAACACGTACCAAAATCTGTAAACTTACTTGGGGAAATTCAATTTAAAAAATATTTTGTTTATTCTACTATTTTATCTATTAGTTACCAATACCTTATATAATTTTTCCTTAGTTTTTTTTTTGAAAAGGTAAATATCGACAGCGTTGATTTACAGATAAACTTGGCATCCCTTGCAGTACACAGTGTTAAGTTCGATTTTATGATCGCATCCGACCTTGACTATGCTTGGGCAATCCCACGCTGCATTCACCCGCGAAGTTGGAATGAAAATGTAAATAAGCGTCACGAGAAGTAGATTAACATGAACAAACCCTTTCGCGAAAGGAACAGAGATATTTCCGCCACATACTTCTCATAATTCAGTTTGACAAAGGGGAAAAGAACTTGACCCATTTTTTAGGAATTTCAATTTAAAATAATTAAATTAACTGGTACTATGATACTCCCAACATTAGATTCTTCTTCAACGAATCAATGAGGACCCAAGACTCCTCGACTTCGAAAAAAAGGCTGACTTTTCATAGTGACTGAACAATTCTAAAAAAATCGACGACTTCCCAAACGGTGAATTTTCCTAAGATAATTAACCTGAAAACAAGACCATTCCGCCGGCTTCACTTTAATTGAAAGTTTTTTTGGCTTTCGTTGCGGGCGGCATCGTCTATAGTTCACTTCATGTGAACTTCAACATGAGTTCATGCGTTCCGTTCCGCCGGGTGGTGGCGATTTTCCACCGTGACAGTTCTGGGTATACGGCTTTCAAATGAGTTGTTGTAATAAGGCAGTGATTTACGTCGACAGGAAATTTTATATATCCTGACGTCTAGAATTCAATGAGCGGCGATGATGATGATAGCGATCTTAAAGTCGCTTTATCCAATATGACTGACAATTCTAGGATTCCAAGCATTATTAAGATATGAGCTACTTGCGGTAATTTCGTTCACGGTAAGGGTTTGTTTCTGTTTTGGTGTCGGAATATCGGGGGTAAGGTCAATGTTTTGCCCAGTGACTTGACACTGCTTTCCAAATTACAGCGCTGACGTCTCCACTAATCAAGGATCCGGCATGCGCAAAGCTGTATCTAACGATGGTGATACTTTGGCGTTGCGGTCTTCTGGAGGTCCAAACAAATGGTTTACCGTAACTCCGTCTTGTGGCACCGCCTTTTCGATTCCAATTCAACTCTTCTCATTCCTCGCTTAATTGCTAATTACGAATATATACCAGCATCCTTAACGATAAAATCCAAATTAAATCCTCTTCTTTCCTATAAGCTTGTGTGGTGTGTAATCCGTTTACTTAATCTTGATTCTACGATGCCTACATGCACGGTATATCGATAGTGATTGAGAGTCTTCGACATAGAACAGCCGTATGTACCTTGAATAATTCTCGCTTTCAGTGAGAATTGTTTAAGGCTTCCTCGATTGAAAATATATTTTTTATCAAACGTCTCCTCTTTTATAACACAATAACTGCCTCAAATATACACTGTATGTGGTTTTTCGCATGAAATTTCTTCATATTGTCATCACATCTAAACAATGCATCTGCAAATTGTTGAAAATTAACATTTATAAATCTTTTTTTCCAAGATGGCGGCCCTATCCCATGGGCAATTGGAAGCTGACGCATGATTTATGTACGTATCATGGACTTCTACACTATCGAACCAAGTGATTTTGTCATTTAAAACTCTATCTTCCGAATTATTACAACATAAAGTTTATTTTCCGCTTTATTCTGTACATATTTGGACTCGCCTACCAAGTACTTTTGCTCATCAAAATCGCCTAGAATTTTTTTTTTTTCGTCTTTGAACATGCATGAAACAACTTATGTTAAAATTTCATTATTATATGGATTTTGTTGTTGATATTTTTTACACTTTCGAACGGAAAAAAGTCATTGCTTTCGTACTAAGCATCCTTTAAATCAATGATACACAAATGTTCAGCCTTACAGGAAAACCGTTTATATAAAAAGTTGAATAGTTCTCGGACTATAAGTAGGAAAATACTTTTCTTTTACACAGATTGTGAGGCTATTTATAACTATGTTTTTAACAGCAACAAAAGCGTTTTTGGAAGTTTCGATTATGGGGGTTATAAAATAATCGATACAAATATATTATTTACATTTTATATTTAAAAAAATTGGCGATATTGACGTGCTATTTTCGACAATCGATGTGAGATGGAAAATTAGCGTCTTGGAAAGGCCTGCAATTTTCTTGTTTGCGTATTAACTGGGCGATGGTTTGCACGAATTATTTTATTCAAATATCTCCTAAATGGCAAGCACTATTACAAGAGCAACCACCATAAATTTGTAGATATTGCAATTTAACTACTAACTAGATTCGAAAACTTTTCTTTTCAAGTGATATGAGATATGTATTGCGATTCGTAGTGCTGGAAAATTCATATTTTTTCGTACAAAAGCCACAAAATCCGCTATTTAGCAAATGTGTTGCTACAAAAGAATGTAGTAAAAATTTGTCTAAATATTTTGTTTTTATGAAGGCTAGTTCGTGACATTTAGAACATATCGTAGATAATATACCTATATAGGCGATATCACGTAAAAAATAATATCAATGTGGCGGGAGCTCTTGAGCTTTTGATATACCATATCTATACAACGCAAACGAAGTTATGATGCGGTATTCTTCGCTGTATTGAATTTAATTTAAAAAAATAATTGAATTTCTATTTTTTGGTTAGTTTAAAGTAATTGATTTAATTTAATTTAATTTACTTTTTTATTTAATTTAAAGTAATTAATTTAATTTAATTCAAAAACTGAATTTTGGGGCTAAAACCATTGAGAAAATTCGGCACATCATGCCACGAATTGACGTATGTGAATGGCAAAGGGTGTAAATGTAAAACCAAAATTTCGCAGCGACAACAAAAAAAATTGATAAAGAATTGCTGTAGCAGTTAATTGAAACGCTTCTGGTACATGTAACATTTTCCAAATCATTCGCATTGGTACATGGTGCATTTGACATGCAAAAAAATTCAAATTAGCATTCTTTTTCATTTGCATACTGCAATTAACAAAAATTATAAATAAAGGAATCAAAACACATTTGAACAAAGATTGCATGCTAGTTAAGGTTTCAATAAAACAATCTAACATTGGCCCGGATCGGCAAGCCTTATCATAGGAACTATTATCAATCGACACTGAACACCATGCACTCGAAATCGATTTGCTGACACCAGGATCATTCGATTTTGCCATTAATTAATAAGATCAATTACATAATTAGCCATACTCACATTGCTGCCAGTGAAGAACGGAACAGACATTGTTTGGCTGCAAGATAATTAACACAGTGCAATTTTCTGCAGTTGCGGTGACTGATTATCAATTTTATGTGTTAATCACTTACAGTGCGTGCTTAAAACGCGGTTTCTACCACAGGCCGGTATCTACTGAAAACAAGCTGGAAAGGTTTAGGCGGTGAGTATCGGATTCAATAGCGTACATAGTTTGTTTAGATAAGATATTTGATGGAACATTGACTGGAAGAGAGAAACAATGAACAACTGAATAAATAAATGCACATAAAGAAATTAGTTTACCAATTCAAGTTTACTTATCTGCAAGCAACAGAGATATCTTGTGAAAAATAAACATATATAACATTTAATATGAAACATTGAATGGGAGCTAATACGTTCAACACATGCTTTTGTTTTGATGACAACTTCAGATGTGATGCCCGGTTAAAATACAGTTGAATGATATTGAAATTGTATTTACTTCATTAATCACGTGTATTACATTGAATGAAAAAATAGCAATAAAAGTGTATCTAAACAAGTCGAACTTTTACATGAAACAGTATGCTTCATGTGCTACGTTCTGCCTTCTTATACTTATTATATCGCGGTGAACTTCCCCTAAATTCGATAGAACCTAGTTAAGTGGTGGTCCTGCCGATGATCTCTATTCTTTCATCTTTTTATTTGTACTTACATATTAGTCCAGTCAATTGGAAGTTTGACCGTGCATTTTTAAAAGGCAGAATTTTTTTATTGCAAGGCATGGGGAATGGTATAGTTAGCTTAAGTTCTATTTCCTGGGGTCGCCGATGATGGCGTTTGGGCTCCATCTTGAAAACAAAAGGAAGTGGGATACCTCCATATCTCCGGAAACATGGCTTCCACAAGAAAGTTGTGTATGGCAAACTCAATAATAAAAAAGATACAATCCAAAAATCATACCCAAAAAGGAAGGAACAACTTTCGGCTGCCACCACTTTTTTAATTTCACGTTTAACGCAAAACACGTTGGGATACTTTTCTAAGATAATTTTGTCACAAATCGTTTGCGGTAATGGTTGTTCCAATCACTTCACATTAACGGGAGTTATTCCATCCCAAAGGGGAGAAAGGCGCGGCAAAAACCCGTTTTTCCCCGGCTTTCGATGGAGAACCCGCCGTTGCGAAACTCGCGGAGCATTTTGGAAGGCAGCCGAATTTTTGGCGCAATGTGTAGTATGTCCTGCTGTGAGCTTAAATTCAAGTTTCAAGGGTCGCAGCCCCAATCCTCTGGGCTCCATCTTGGAAACAAAAAATAGTGGGACATTCCCCATATCTCCGAAACCATGGCTTCCACAAGAAGGTTTAATATGACAAACTTGTGTAAAATTTAATTTGCAGTAAGTTGTGGATACATTATTTTCACGTGCTTTCAATATTAAAAGAGTTACACGTCAAAAACGACGTTGAAAAGAGAGGATCATTTTTCGCGCGCCACAACTTCTTTGTTCCCCTATTACCGTGAAATTCGTCCGAAAATAACTTTTAGGCAGTTTTATCACAAACCGTTTGCGGTATTGCTTGTTTCGATCACTGTACCATGTCGGGAGTTACTGTGTCTCGAAGTCAAGTCATAGGAAAACAGCATTTTATCTGGTCCTAAAATGCTTGTCAACTTGTCAATGTTCTCCGAGATATATTCTCCTGTTGTTAGATTTCGTCTGACTTAGCTAGTCAAATTACCCTTTATTTGAATAACATCTGTTAGTTATGCAGGGTTATTTTCACTGCGTACAGTATGTGTGTGTGTTGTGCTTTCCCATTTTCATCCGCGTTGTGAAAGTATCGTGTTGCAAAAAAATTCCGCACTTCCCAGCCTAAATGTAGGAAAATTGCGTTGTAGGAGGTTTCCATTGAAACAATAGAAATCGTCAGAAAAAAGCAAATTGTGCACCACAAATGAATGCAGCATCTAAGAAATCGCGAAACTATCATCATCATTCGCACTCACTCCCACGAAATTCATTATTTAACTCGTCTTGGTCAGTCGATTTTGCCCGCAATCTCCTACAATGTTTTGTTGTGACAGCACAACAGTAGCCCAGACTCAGCTGACTGACATTTGAACGTAAATACATGAAACACGTGGGGAATGAGCGGAACGAGCGGCAATAGAATCAAAACAAACACTTCCATGACATTTCGATACACTCCCCAAGTCCTCCAAGGACACTTTCCTGATTGCTTTTCATTACAGAAAGACATCGTAAATATTTCTTATGTGTCACATTTATCTTAGCGACATTTAATGGATTTCCCAAATAACTTTAAGTGGCGAGAAAACCATAAACCCGGCGGCGTGTGACGTCAGTCGCGGCAGCCCAAAAATAGAGGCCGCATTGAGGAAAATCGGTGTACTTACTTCGATTTTCCAGAACACTTGACACTTTTAATTGCACTGAATTGACAAGGACACCGTCTTTAAAAGGCTCTTCCTGTTAAACGATAATCGCACATTCGCTCGCGCCGGTGCCTAAGCAAACTTTGCTGGTATTAACCGCACTGTTGCGGAAAAATGCAAATCCGCGATAGAAAATTGTCGAACGTCGCTGTGACACTTTCCAAAGGATGGAAAATTTTGAAAGTTCTTTGAGAATTTGATTTCGTTGGGTTGGCAATCGGGAAAACAACAAACGAGCTTGCGCCCGAATGCTGTCAATTCTGAAGAAGCTTTTCAATATTAGCCACAGTAAAATGCTTTTCAAAGCTGCTGAATGTGCTTAAAGAAACGGATTCTTTTCACGTATGGAATCCGTTGACAGTTTGTTCAGAATCGAAAGGTTTTGACCATAATCTGTGTCGTTCCACGGAATGAACGCCCGCGGCTTTGAGAATTAATAGCCTACTTTTTTTCTGGGTTTAACGACTTGTTTATACATGGACTATTCTATGGCCTGCGAACAGTAGACGAACTGGTACTTCTGTCTCCGAGTGGGAGAGCGTTGGCTAGCCGCATGGCTGCTACATGTTGTCCTACCGAGGACCGTGAAGTTAAACCCCATCTGGGAAGGCCTTCACGTTAAACACAGGTACATTTCTGTTTAGTTTCTACGTTTCACAATTCCAAGAGTTTCAACTTTTTTAACCCCACCATTGCTGAATTAGCTGTATACTTTAACTCTCCTTTGCAGAGAATAATCAGACAGCATGATGCACTTCAACTTGGTCCTATGTCCTCATCTTTTTACTCTTTTAAACGTACTTTAACTTTAAAACTTGAAACACTGTAATTTTAATGTGTAATTAGATCTAATATGTTCATTGAATTTCCTAAATAAATAAATAAATAAAGAAATAAAATAAATAAATAAATTCAAGCATGTTATAATACATGTGTTTGAATTCGGCATCCTGTTCAATGTCAACAATTGTCCTGTCTTAAATTCGTAAAAGAAACTTTCAAAACGAAGAGCACCTACAAAGTATGTATATATGTATGTAGTTGTTAACGTCTGATATTTTTGAACAAAATTTCATAGAGTTCGTTTTTGAATTTGAATATTTCAGCTGAAAAAGAATCCTTAAAATATCAGTCTTTCGATCCTTAAAACATCAGTCTTTCGATACGCATATGACTTTGCCCGAGAATTTATGCACTAATATAGATATTACTGAATTCCTTCAAGAACTCTTAAAATTGCTTCAAATCGAAACTCAAATAAATAGGGTTAAGCAATCTTCGCGATGCTATTATATCCCAGGAGATACGAAACACAAAAGAGTATAATTGAATCTGCAAAGAAGAAGTATTAAAACAATAATCACAAGAGACACTTTGGTGTTTGGTTGGTATTCAGTACTATGACTTTACAATCAATATTTCATTATACGACAGCCACGTCGAAAATCATCTGAATTGAAGTAAAAATTAATGATCTACGTGTATAATAAAGGAAATCTCTTTGGGAAATAAACGAATGCGTCAATAGGAGCCATTAAACGACCATGCAATCTTAAGACTGCAAAACGAGTTTAATGAATACTACCATATGAAAACAATGTTAATTAAAACGGCAACATAAAAATATTTAAAAAGGAACATCACTATGAACGACTCAAATATTAAATTTTTTGTTAAAGTATTTTTTACCTGAAAAATAGTGACAATATCAAGGATCATCAAAATTGCTACAAAAACGCTAAAACGCAAACACAAAAACGGTACAACCCACTGCTAGGGCGACAATAAACAAATATTAACTCAAAATAGCCATATTTAACTCTTACATGACTTTTTAATCTGTTCGGTCAGTCATCTATGGTCGTACGCACTATTTCTAAAGGAAAATTAGCTACTGCTTGTTTTGAAGCTCCCTCTATGTTTGAGTGTCGTTTTCTGTAGATCATGCTCTTTAAATCTACCCATAAATTGTAGTCCACAGGCTTCTAGAAGGCCATGCCGACGCCCTTATAACTTCTGGAACATTGCTTTCCAACCATGGGGTTTATGCGCCAGAGCAAAATCCTGCTGGAAAGCCCAGTGACGGTTGTTGAATAGCTTAGCGTTCCATGGCCCCACACACTCCTCAAGGATCACGTCTGATGGTTTTTGATGCAGTCCTTACGTCTTTTTCGCAAAAATTAAGCACTGTGTGTTTTGACATCACACCATACTGTAGCTGACGCTGGATGATGA
Source organism: Oxycera nigricornis (assembly GCA_963942545.1). Classification (NCBI taxonomy): domain Eukaryota; kingdom Metazoa; phylum Arthropoda; class Insecta; order Diptera; family Stratiomyidae; genus Oxycera; species Oxycera nigricornis. The sequence goes on along the minus strand of OZ012660.1, from coordinate 11,369,650 downwards.
CTTCACCGTTCTTTTTTGCAAACTTCCGGGTTTCTCTAGAGCTGCGTGCATACACTCTTTCATTTTGACGGTTGAATTTTTTCCCCGTGAATTTTTTTTCATTAGTGAACAAAATTTGTGGATATTTTTTGATTCCGTACTGCTGAAAGAGCTCTGCATCTCGTCGTCCGAAGTTTTTGCGATTGTGTTGGTAGCAAATGTCCTCCGGAAGATCAAGAGTTAATTTCCCGAGCCATTATCCGTTGCTTCCGAAGTGGATTTTGACGAATTCGATTCTCGGTGGTTTTGACGACGCCATGAGTATACACGTCCTAAACGTTGCCGATTATTTTTATTTTCAATGGGCGCAACAATGCGCATTTATGTCATGCAAAAGCTGCTCTTCGATTTTCGTTTACACTCTACTCCATCTTTACACGTGAATGAACAAACTTAAAGAGTACATCGGTTGTCAACAACAGTATGACGTATCTAAAAATAGCGGCTGCAGAAACGGCACACAATTTGACTTACATATGTAAGACTCAGGTAAACATTGCACCAAAAATTTGCCTGCCTACCAAAATGCTTCGCGAGTTTCCCATCAAAAGCCGATTATTTGGCCTAAAAGCGGGTTTTTCACGCGACTTTCTTCCCTTTTGGATAGAATAATTCCCGTTAATGTGCAGTCATTGCAACAAACAATACCGCAAACGATTTATAACAAAATTATCTTGGAATAGTATTTCTATGTGTTTCGCGTTAAACGTGAAATTAAAAAAGTTGTGGCGCCCGAAACATGTTCCCCTCTATTTGTGTGTGGTTTTTGGCTTGTAACTTTTTTTATATTGGCCCACCGTAAAAATGATGTATGAACGACTTGCTAAACATTTTATTCTACGTAAGTTTGTTATACACAACTTTCTTGTGGGAGCCATGATTTCAGAGATATGAGGGTGCCCCAACTTCTTTTGTTTTGAAGATGGAGCCCAAAGGACAGGAGCTGCGACCACAGAAACTTGAACTTAAGCTATCTATACTATTGCCCACGCATTGCATTAAAAAAAATTTCTGCCTACCCAAAATGCACGGCCAAACTCCCATTTGACTACTAAGATGCTCGTCCTGAAATTCCTTTATGGAATTTAGTGTAGCGTCCTTCTACGCGTGGTGCTGCATGGCAATTCACACATCATGTTGCGCGCAGGTGCGATTGCTCGATCTAGACGGGTGATTTTTGCAGCCATGATCAGCGCGTCACTTTCAGTGCGTAGTTCAAAGAGTGAGGGAGGCTCGTGAGGTGAGTGTGGAAAATCGAAATTAACGGGTGTGGCGCCTTTTTACGAATATAGAGAAAATTAATTTCGTACTTTCACACTCACACCTCAAACTTCACTTTTTGAACTACGCACTGGTACTCACGCAAATGACGCGTCGATTCTAGCTGCAAGGATCACACGTCAAGATTAGGCGTTGTACCTGTTAAGTGTTTAGTTATTAAAATCTTATTTATTTATGAAATTCAACTGCCCGTGCTACAGTCATACAATTGTGTTTTGGTAATGAAAAAGTGTAAACTATTCTGGCAACCGAACCAGGAATCTTGAAGCTAAGAATGGTGGTAGCTGAAATGTGGTGCATCCTCGTGGGGCATGCTCTCCTCCCCACCCCGGCTGGCATCTGTGCGATCATTCCTGATATCGGCTTGCTTGTAGGTTCCGTATCAACACGTGTGCTCTCCCTTCGCGACGATTGGGTTTCCATATGAAGCTTTAATGGCAAAGTATAGTTGATGGTGTTAGCAAATTGATAGAGTACCGGGTTGTCGTTGGCCTTTTCCATTATTGTTCAGAGTAGTTAGCGCGTCGACCATCTCAGACGCGGTTGTTCTCCAGGGCGACCGAAAGCGTGAATCTTTTTAATTGTTTGCCTTTGGTTTGAATTTATATACATATTGTGTAGATATTATCACAACATTATTTATGTTACACTTCGAAAATTATTAATATATTTCAAATTCATATAGTAAGTACTCGTTGGCCCGGAACATCGCGACTTTCTTTGTCGTAATTTTCTCACTTAATTAAAAGCATTGAATGTTCCTAGTAAAGCTTACGTGGGACGCTAAATATCTAGATATTTTTTTTCACTGTGCATAATGAACAACCTGATATAATCCGAAAGAAATCATGGCTTAATAGATCGACGGCATGGTAGAGAGCTTGTAGGAAGCCAACATATTTTCCCTCTAGTTGTTGCTTCACTGAAGCTACTTTAAATTTCAAGTCACAAAGTAATAATTGGATTTCACGACAATTTATCAGTGAATTTTTTTTCTAGATAAGCTAAATCATCCCATACTCTATAATTCTCGTCAGCCTTGACGACAATCATATCTCACTGCGTCCATTATCATCAACTTGAGTTCTTGCACTCTCTGCTTGCAAGCCCTAACATCGGTCCCATTGAGACGCATGAAAGTAAGGACGAAGATTCGGACATCCACTTATCCTGAATGCCATGTAAGCAATAATCATCAATCAATTTCTTTTAATATGAAGGCACACTACTAACATGTCCCCATACAGACCGTTGACAAAGTCATTATTATTGCCAGTAATAATGGAAAAGGGCGAATGAATTTCTGCGTATTATATTTGGGATTCAATTTAAGGTTGCCTTCCGCTAGTTGATTTTTGAGAATATCGTATTGAGCGTTTTTGCTGCTCCTTTCCCCAATCCATACGTATCATGTTTACAATGTTTCCATGCACACGAGGACGAATACGTGTACAACATAAGAGGACTTTCTACGATTTCTTAGAAAATTTATATTCAACTGTTGAGCTCCCACTAGCCACATTTTTATGGGCTTAGAAAATGGTGTGAAATATACATATGTATTTATTTCAATGAAAATTTGACGATCCGAAAAGAACTTCCTGGAAGGAAATATTGCGGGGACTTGTTGTTGTTATGTAGTCGGCACCTTCATAAATCATAAATTTGTAAGTTCCTAGGCAAGACAGGTGTCCAGATTTTCAGATAGAGGCAGCGGAAAACAATAGCTTGTTTGCATTTTTCGCTTTATATTGAAAAATATTACATTGAATTTCCAACGTATTTATTCTATCGTTTGCTTATGCGTTTCTTTTATCTTGGAAACAATCTAAAGCATAACAAACTACGCGAGAAAGGTAAGGACACTAACTTGTTCGAAAAGAACACTACCCACCAGTATTTCAGATTGAATAGGAGTTCAGAAAAGAGCCAACAATATGACAAAGTTTGTCGTTGGATTGAAAAATCAAGTATATTTTGTATCGAAAACTCAGCAACTGCACCTCAGATCGTATTTTATGATAAAAATGACCCGTTATGAATTTGTGAAAACGAGCATGGAAAGTTGTGAGCTGACAATAGAAAGTTAAATATGACCTTGAATCGAAGAATGCTGAATGGTTTGAATAAGTCAGAACAGAGTCTAGAATGTAATATGTTTTAGTAACTTTCATTTTTGTACAAAGCGGGATACCTTATAAGCATCCAGGTACAGTAATCAATAATGCTCCCTTTCTCTAGCATCCTTCTACTGAGCTCGCAGCTCATTATGAACTTAATTCTAATGAGATAGTGACACACTACGTGTAACTCATAGTGATTGACAATTGGCTGTTACCAAAACTTTTAAAAGGTGAAAAACAACTGCAAATTGATTTACTTCCGTGCTAAAAACACCGGGCACAAACTTTTACAGCCTATTAAAAGCTTCTCTATGGTTATTACCTTCACACTATTTGAAGTTCGCTGTCATATGTCAGATTGAAAACCAAAATTTGACCTAGTTCATTTGATCTGCCCATAGATGGCACTTGCAACAGTATTTCTTCTTCTTCATTAAACTCCTAAGAACATAGCTTCTGCTTACTTACCGCCAGATCATTACGGGCCAGATTGAGTTCAGCTCTAGTGGGTCGCTAGTATTAAATTGCAAACTGGTAAGTAGAAGGAAAAATCAGCCAGTTCATTGCAATGCATACTGTATCATTCTGCATAATGTTAAAGTACTTCGGTTATGTTTTCACCAATTTTTCTAACAATTCTTTTTTTTTCGTTGGCTTCCAGCGGTCCCGACTAACAAGTTGGAGTGAGATATGCAAACAAAGGTGAAGTGCGTAAAATTTTGGCTATGGAAACTTAATCAGTCAAGACAATCTTCTAGAGAATTTTCTAGCAAAATAAATTAATTATAGCAGCAAAATTTGAAATTACCTTGCTTTAGTTTGTCAGAACGAAGAGACATCAATATTGATTATGGATTTTACCCCAAATATCCACAGCAGCTAGGTGCAGGCAAACAGATTTCGCTAGCAAAAAGACAAAATGAATTTTAGAAAACGACTGACTCAAAAACGGCTCATACCCAACATACTGATTTTTAATAAAATAAAAATAGTTCATCCCTGGTTTCGTTGCGACATCATTATTGGTTGACTGGTGAGCTTCATTTGAGATCGTTTTGTTCCACTGCCGGGTTATGACAATTTCTGACCGTCATCCGCTGGTGGTCCAACCTGACGTTTCCCAAATTCATTTCGTTCTGCTGACGCAGTTGTTAATTTCTAGTTCCCAGCGAAATTTTCTAGTGTTTATTTTTCAAATGGCACCCGATGACTTAAGAGACCAACCATCACAAAAAGGTTCATGTTGGCTATCAACGTTGCATCTGTGCCTCAAATTTTTCATAGTGTTCAACATTTCCCTGAAAACTACCCACTCCATTGCTACCTTTTGCTACTCCGTGAGTAGGAGCTTCCTGAATGATGTATTCAACCCCAAATAGTGGCGAGGCTCGCCATAGCATTTGGATGCCGAGTTCGATTTGTGCCTGGTAAGGTTGGTTGAAACATTCTACAAAGTTTGTTGTCGAACTAGTTGGGGAATGCATACACGATATGCGATATTGATGGCGACTCATGAACTCTTTTTCTAACTAAACTCCTAATTATGTATATAATCAAGAATTCTTCGCCGAAAAATCTAAATTCAAATCTATTTTTCTCAAGCTTAAGGTAGCATTTCTGTGTGATACCTATGATTTGAAGCTCATTTCGAGATTTTTTTCTTAAAAAATGAAATGGAATTTTTTCAATATTGTGTCCATGTTTTTATTTGGATCTTAAATTAGACAATAATTTTTTTTTTGTAAAATGAAGTTTGATTTTTAGAGCTTATAAAGCACATTCAATTTTGAGAGTTTGCAAGAATAAATAAATAATATTAGATAATAATAATAATTCAAAACTCAAAAAGATATACGGTTTTGAGCATTAAACTCGGAAAATTGAGAATCGAACCGCTGCTTTCTATAGCATTCTTCTACTGTTGTCCCAATTATCTCGATACCGGAATAGTTTTCACTACAACTTCTTATTGGAAAACCACAACATAATATGAACGATTCATTCTTTGAATACTATTTCAATATAATAGGACTTTATTCCGAATTTCTATACTATGCATTAGCTTTCCACTCAAGACAACAATACATATGTAGTTCAATGCTTCCATGCAGATTACCGAAACATTTCATCTGACATGAAGTGCTCAACATACAATGGAGTATCTAATAAATCACTTTCTATTGATGTAAAAGAAATCAAATCCAGCAAAGGTATGGGTGTACAGATTCAAAGCTGGAAAAACGACGAGGATTCGAAGTCAGGCCAGAGCAAAGCTCTTCAAATACTTTTCATCAGAATAGAAGGATTTACGACAAAGGAAAATCGATAGTTTTTCATGAATTTCACCACTTGGTTTTGTGCGGGTGTTTGCCCAGAGATCATGTAGAAATTGAAAAGAAATTCCTATTAGAAGCAACCAACTCAAAGTCTTCGGTGCTTAGGTATGTTTTTTCCACTTATTACCATTTGCGGTGGAATTTATCAGTGACTTAAGTATGGGTGTTTTTTAGAGGTATGGAACTTTCGACACAGATATCTGTCATTATAGCTGTTGAATTTTGCTGTTGTTTTGACATAACGTTTAGTTAATTTTCGCAAATTATCATGCAAATTACATCGGAACGAAATAGTGGAAGTTCGTTTCCGATATTCGCGATCTGTGCGCCAAACTTATTGAGCACTTCGTCCAACCCATTAATTAGGCCGTAATCGACCATCTGAGTAGTTCATACGTCAAACGATGGAACCATTTATGTCCACGTACACTCTATTGGACAATGTTCATCCAACACGAGCTCGTACAGTGCAAACCGAGAATGCTATCGTTGCTGTAGAGACCATTGCGACTGAATATTCAAGTTCATCGATTTGACGCCGTTCTCAAAAAGTTGGCATCTGTCTGCCCACTGTATGGAAAATTTTAATGAAAGATCTTGGACTAAATTCCTATAAGAGCTAACTAATGCAGCAAATGGAAGCCATTGGACCATAGTTTGCTTCATACGTTTGGGTTTGGTGAATAGGCTGAGAATGAGTTGGAAGTTGAACCGAATTTTTACCGTCAAATCATTTTTAGCGATGAGGCTCATTTCTGGTTTTCTGGCTTTATGGGTTCATAAATAAGCAAAATTGCCATTTTTGCTGTGAGGATGATCCTTAAAAGATTTTGAAACATCCCGAAAAACTCAAATACAGCATAGAGTTTTCTCGAAATGATTTTCTGATCTAATTTTTTTTTGAAAATTGTGGAATCCAAATTATAGCATAGGCAAATGTAAAAGAGTTGTCTGTAAATAATCAAAAAATATTCGATCCGAATTTCATAGAATATATGAGGAATACAAAAAAAATATTCAAATACATTTTTTCAGCGCTGAGAAACACGTATCAAAATTTCGGTATTTTCCCATATGATGGGAACAAAGCTCCTCCGAATTAGTGTCGCCAAATTTAATAAAATTAAATATTAATGAATATTAAATAAAATTAAAGAATTCTCCTAGGCCTTCAAATATAAAAATGCATAAGCCAAAAAGAAGAAAATCACCTGCACTGCATTCGAAATTTTTTTGATAAGTTTCTTGCAAAGACTTCTTTCTTCGCATGAAGCTCTTAAATAATACATATTTCTAGATTTTTTTTAAAGTTAAGATTAAAATTTCTGCCCTGGCGAGAACTTTGGCACAGTTTAAAATAAATATAGCAAACGATTTCATAAAAACATATTACACATACAGAGGCGATACTGTGGTGTGGTGAGAAATAATACTTGTAGATTTTTAATGACTAATCGTCACGACATTCTTGTAGAAAATACGAAAAGGATTAAATCCATGATACTTTTAAAAACTCTTATAGAAGGAATATTATTGTTTTTGAATTTTCAAGTTTTTATGATATTATAGAAATAAATATATGAAAAGTTTGATTTTTAACAAATTTCAAGAAAATATTATTTTATAACAAAAATCAATTCCTAAAAAGTATTCGTGGCACAACTTTTTTGATGCTAAATTTTGGTAATTTTGTAAAAAAATCGGATATAATAAGTAAAGAAGAAGAAGATAAAAGAACAAATTAATTTCCTTTGCAGACCAGTGTAATCAGGTCAAATTCCACAAAATTTCAATTTAATTTCAACAAAAAAAATGCATATAATCCACTAATCGAGATTACTCGCGAATAACGCAAAGTGTTAAATTGAATAGGTTTTAGTTTCTATAAAATTTCTAGGAAGCTATTCAAAAATTTAAATGTAAGACTTTTGCTTCCGGACGTTGGAACATAAAATACTCTTGGAATAATCCTGCCCTTAGATACTTGTGACAAAACAAATGGCGTGGTGGACTTGAATCATTTATAAACCGTTTCAAAATTGCTTATGGACCAAAATTGATTCCTAGAAAATGTTTCAATTAAGTAGTGGTTTCTATTCGGTGTAGTTTAAATTTTTTGCAGGACATACTTAAATAACATTCATGTTGTGAGAAAAAACCAAAGTAACTAGATCTTTTTTTCCAAGAATTAATTAGATTTCGGTAGTTTACTTCTTGTTCTTTATTGCGTGCAGGATGAAATTCTCGAAAGTTTTGTTACGTAAGCCGATCCATAAAATCAACGCGAAACAATTTCCTTAGTAAAGATCAAAGATAATTACCAAGTGAAGCCGTAAAAACGACCAGAAGATAGTAACGTATTTCAGTTCGTTAAATGTCTGCAAAGTATTGCTTTGTTCAAAGTTTTTGTTGACAATACTTAGGGTCAGCTTGTGTTTATGGTCTTCGGATCGTTGCCTTCAGGATAATTTACATAGACAATTGTCTTGGATGGATTCAAAAGTTTTAAATCGCAATTACAGCTTCGCAAAACTTTCTGCCTCAAGCCGATAAATAAAATGCATCTAGACAGTCTGGTCCAATCTTTGCGGGGTAATGAGTAAACAATTATAATGAGAAAGTTTCGTGAGATTTATTGTATGCCTGTTCAAGACGATGCAAGGGATTTATGGTGTTGGAAAAGCGAGAAGCATTCTCATGGAAATATGGAGATGTTTTTACGAAATTGAGAATCTAATGACTTTGAGAATATTTGAAATATTTTATACTTGAAAATTTTATTTGAGCATTCAGAAAACACCGTAAGGATATTATTCACATCAAAGTTAGTTTCCATTGATTGAAGGCATCCAATTATATCTTATACAAGCAATTGATAGCCACTTGGCCATATAAATAAATTACATTTTTCTCCTGAAATGTGTCTGCAATTAGCATTCTAAAACCATTTTCTCAGATTTTCTCAATGAAATCCAGATTTTCCAGATGTTGATATTTTGTGACACAAATACGAATCCATAGTCCTACATTAAAAGTTTTACAAGTTTTACACATCGTGAAGTTTTTGATTCCTTATCCATGAGAAAAAAAAGGTTCTACAATATTTTTTTCATCATCCGTACTATTCGAAAATTTTGCATCCACAAATCCGATTCTACTTTACATAAAGTGTTTATCTTTTCATCAGTGACTATCAAATTTATTCTCCAGAGAGAATTATTGTTTTGACCCGTATTTGTGAGAATAATATGACTTAAATTGGCAAGGAGCAAAGTAACTCTGTTCTGAGAAATAAGCAACAGCCCCCAGTTTCGGGGACAGTCTGGGCTTATTACATGAAATTATGACAATTTTTTATTTATCGAAATATTTATTAGAATGTTTTGAAACTTTTATATAATAAAATGTGGATCTTGTACCTTTTAATTTTTTTTTGATTTTTTTAAAAATGTTTTGTCAACCATGGTAGCAAAATGGCTACCATAATGGGTGGCGCGATATCTAAAGTCAAGTAAGTCTGAAACAAAGAATTTCAGTGGCATTTTGAAAAATAAGTGGGTGGCTATAGTTGAAACTATGTAGAACTAAACATTTTGGGTGAAAAAATACAAAATGGCCGATTTTTCAATTTTTTTGACCCTTTGTTGCAACTAAAATCGCTGTATGGGTTTCGTCGACGAAAACGAAAGTTTGTCCACCAGTTCTACATATACTGAAAAATGATGTTTTTGTAAAATAGATTTATTGGAAAAATAAACTCATACTGCCACCTTAAAGAAGAACAAACCCAGAACAATGATTCATTGATTAAAAACAACAAATGCATAATTGCACTTATGGGCCAAAAGATAGTGGACTCCCCAACAAAATTTTCTCACGAAAATATGCAAAAATTGTTGCTTAAAATTCCCTAATGAAGGAAACTTGAGCCTGACTAACCGCAGTGTGGAAGGAGAGAAGCTATGGAGATTTAAGGACTAAAAATGGATCCCATATATCTCAGTAGCCGATAAGCCCACAAAAGTGTTTTGTATGTCAAGCTTGTCAATTTCTTGTTCAAACAATGAACTGTTCATTAATGCTTTAAAAATAAAACCTATTGAAAGTGAAGTAAAAAATGCAATCGTACAAGATTTTTGAAAAATACTACTTACCATTGTTTTCTTTGCAAAGTCTTTTTCAGCTGTATATTTGGGTGACCGATAGTAATATCATGAATTTTTTCTTAAAAAATAAAAGCGAACCGAATGATTTTCCTTTACCTTAGAAACTGTACGATTACATCCATAATTTTCGAAAGTAAGTACTTGTCACTAAACAAGTCTAAATATTTCAGCTATCAACTAAGCAATAAATTTAAATTCATCAAATAACTACAATACACAAAAACGGCTTGATTGTTGGTACGCCACGGTCAAGTGTGACCATTTATTTATGATTTTATAGGTCACCCAAGTTGCGTATTATCGGGTCGTGTGAACCCTATGAGAAGACATACCTAAATATGTGTATGTAATGTCCTAAGACATGTTTCCTTTTTTTTCATAATAGATTGTGTAAGAGACTATACATAATTAGCTTGGAAGAAGTTTGTATAAAAGAAGGAACGATCGATACAATACAGAATAAATTTCGAAGCCAATCTTGCCACACTCTGCAGATATTTTAATTTCTTTACTATCTCTTGCTGCATTTGGCAAATGTAGTAATATCGTTAGGTAAGAATTATTCCCCATTCTGAGAAAGGAAATGACAGTGCAGCAACAAACATTCAAACACACACTTACTGCTTAATATCGAAAACACTGCAAATATTTTCTGAATACCATAAAACGTAAATATGTGTTGTAAACATCAATTTAAATTTTTGGATGGATTACAAGAATTTCCCATATACTAGGAAGTTTATAAGGATAATTCAATTTATTATTCTCGATACTCCCGAGAATCCATAAAATCGGTCATTCTTTATACATACAAAACCTGTTTTAATAAAAGTATGTGAAACGTCGACTCTGGAAAAGGATATTGAATGATGCTTTCCAGGATTTTTGTGACCCTAAGTGCCAAAGATTTTTACATTTAGGAGAAGAGTTTAATTCAATTGGGACAACGATTTTTTCACGTGGGATAGGCTTACTTGCACTTACCTTATTACCCGATAAGGAACTCATTTTCAAAAGTTTTGAATATGTTACAGTCCTAAACGTGAATACATCTCAACAGTTCACTAAGGTCTGAAAGGAGGCATATTAATATTTACGGGACAGAAGAAAAATATGCAAAAATTAAACCGCGATAGCTTATGTTTACTTCAGTAAAAGAATTTTCTTAGATTAAGTTGAATTTACACACATGATAAATGTACAGATAGTATGAACATGATTTGCGCACAATATTGGATGGTCAGGATTCGTCAAAAGATCTAGTAGGCATAGTGGGCGCCATGTCCCAAGAATGAGGTGTGTACAAGCGGTGCAGTCACAGCAGCCCTGTGAAATGAAAGAACCACAGAATAAGTAAGGACTATATAAAATGAATTCTATTTTTTTACTTACTTAACAGCATATGGAGCAGCGTATGGGGCAGCGTATGGAGCAGCGTATGGTGCAGCATAGTGAGCAGCTGCAATTGGAGCGCTTGCGTATGAAGCTCTGTAACCATAGCCATATCCCAAACCAAGACCATGTCCATAGAGTGGCCCACCTGAAGAAAACATATTCACAATAACTAAATGTGATTATAAATTCGGGACAAGAATTCGCGTGAATAACTTGACTTGCCATTTTCTGGTCATAGTTTGTTTATTATCATTTAAAATTTAGCCCATTTCATCATCAACAAATCCTGAACCAGAAAAGTGTATTTGTCTTTTATATGCAAATGACTGATTTCAGTTATCCAAAAACTGAAAAGTTAGCATTAGTTTATACATTCTAACGATTCGAGGATAAACTTCTTTTTCATAAGCATATTTTGAATGTAGATTTTATCATCAAATGAAAACTATACGAATTTCTTATTCGGATAAACATTCCTAGTGTAAACTGCACTTACCATGACCATAAGAAATAGCTGGTGCTGCTACATGAGCTACGGCAGGAGCTGCAACGTGAGCAGCATAAGTATGAGATGGGGCGTACGAGTATGCTGGAGCTGCAACCTTGACGGCGGGGGCGGCATATGTGGCATGGGCATAAGCTGGAGCAGCAACATGAGCCACTGCGGGAGCTGCATAGGTGGCATGAGCGATGGCTGGAGCGGCTACATGTCCTGCAAGGGAAAATGGAAGGACTCTTCATTAACAACTCATGCCTGGAATAAATTTGCAAGTATTTTCCGGTCAAACCAGCACGAATTTTGGAATTAGATGGACCAGTAAGCTATGCATTCGAAGTTTTTTTTGGATACGATGCTAAGTCTTTGTTTGCTTTGGCTTGGATCGAACTTAGATAGAAATAATAAGATAAATTTTTTGCGGCAATCACAAATTCGTTTGATAAAATTGACGCAAGTAGCACTGTAGCGTATCTACTCAAGAAAAAAAACCAACAGTATGTTCAATGAAATAATGAAAGACCATTTAAGGTGATACCAATTAATAGACTTACTAATTATCGTTTATCAGAAAAGGCAAAACAGTTGCGAAAATATTTGATTTCCATATTCACAAATTAGATGTACGCTTTGTATTCAAACAATCATATTCACGAAGAGAATAAATCAGCAAGTTTTTTTCTGAATCGGTGACGCCAAATTCAATAAAACTAAATATTAATGTATATTAAATAAAATTAATAAAGAATTGTCGAAGGTCATCAAATACAAAAATGCATAAGGACGAAAGAAGCTTTCGAATAATTTAGTGATAGTTTTCTTGAAAACAAGAGAGCAGGAAATCATCCATGAACTTTTTTCTTCGAATGAAGCTCTGAAATGACATATATGTATTTTTAAAACGTTTTTTTTTTTTAAATTAAGAATACAATTTTTTCCCCAACTAGAGCCTTGGCACTGTTTCAAATGCATATAGTAAATGATTTCAAAAAGACATGTACAATGGAAAGCGGTCAGAAGAAACACTTGTAGATTTGGTCAATCACCACGAAGCTCATGTAGAAAATACGGAAAAGATGAAATTTACATTACTTTTGAAAACTCTTATAAAAGTCCTTGTTTTTGATATGATTTTCAGGTTTTTATGAATAACACAGAAATAAATATATTTTTTTTTGATTTTAAGACAAATTTCAAGAAAGACTATTTTACAAGAAAAATAAATTCCTAAAAAAGTATACGTAACACAACTTTTTTGATGCTGAATTTTGGTAAATCTGCAAAAAAGATCAGATGTAATAAGCAAAGAAGAAGACTATAAAATTCAGTAGTCGTTTAAGGGGTAACACTACTCTAGAGACCCCCTTTTTTCATGATTTTGCGTAAGTAAATAAATTAAAAAAACGCCAAATCCGTTTATGGTAGTATATTGAATAACTCAAAAAGTCCAAAAAAAAATTGGTTTTCCAAAATGGCGGCCGCAGGACCCCGTACTCGGCTGTTGTGTGATCCACATTTAAAAAGTCACCGATAAGTTTTCTCTCGAACGGTCGCTCTTAGAACGAAAAACTAAATTTTTTCTTGAAGTGCATACTAATAGCTAGTGAAGCACTTAGGATATTTTTTAAATTTAATTTCTAACAAAATGGCGCTGTTTTGAAGAAAAAAACACTATTTTTGACAAAAATTTTAGCCGTAAATTGTTTATAAAACTAAAAATAAACAATTAATCAAAAAAATCCTCACGTATTTCTCTAGATTTTGGTATTTCAAAGTTACTGTCAAAATTTCAAATGGATCGAATGCACCCGTTCCAAAATAATCTTACCGGTAAGCTTGAAAAAATTGATTTTGAGAAAAACGCGTTTAAAGTTTTAGCTGTTAAGTAGTCAAAAACATAAGCATCTTATGAGCGACATCTGTTGGCCTTCTTTGAAACTATAAATACCTCACTTGATGCAGGTAACAAGACTACTTATTATCCCGAGTAGCGGTGCGTGATTCACCGACAGCCTGACCGGTGCAGCAAAGTCGCTCAGTTAGCCCTTTAAAAAATTTTCCACGCTATAAAACTACTGACATCTCATTTTTATGCCCCTAAAGTACAATTTAAGCCAATAAAAAAATCGATTTTTTGGAAATCCTAGAGTAGTGTTACCCTTTAACTAAGAAATGTTGTTGCACTATCTTGGAACGTTTTAGGAGGTACCAAATGCAACAACATGTATGTATTATAATTGATACAATATTTTGAAATTTTGCATCATTAAAATTTCGTTTTAGTTGTTCAACTCATATAATATTTGAATGCTAATATGAAAGAGGTTGCTTCAGCTTTTGTATCTGCAGAGCACAACACTTGGCCTATGCTTTAACATGATAATTTTGATATTTACAGTTTCACGGATGCAGTCTATCTTTATAAAATCATGTTATAGATTAGGTATCAATTTATTACCTTGCCAAATATCTTTCTACGTAATTTTGCCATTAAATTAACATTAACATTTAAAAAACGTTACTATTGTAATTTCGGAAGCTTGACCATTACAATAGTTACTTAATGGAAGGTCTGAAAATTCATAAATTTCTACACATCAGCATGTAAGATCATCTATGAAGGCCTTAGAAGCAATTTATAGTAAAATGCATCTATATTTAAATACAGTGCTCGGGTATCAAAAGATAATTCAAATAGAATCATCTGTGAATACATGTTTCATATATTTAATAGATACGTTTTTGAGTTCTTTGAAATTTTCATTTCTTATGATAAAGTTCTACAAGGGAAGCAAATATAATATATATTCACAAGACCCAAGGTTGTTTCATGATAAAGTTTGCCAATTTCTTTTTTGGAATGAACGAAACGTATCTTCAGTAGATTCTCTTCTTCAATTTAATTTAATTTAATTTTATTTATTCAGCCTGGAGTTGATAGAAGGACAGACACAATAACACACCCAATATTCTAGGATCCCTGGAGCAAAAATTAACGTTAGCGCATTCCAAGTCAACTTAAAGTTTTCATGGAACAAAGGAAGATGAGAAATTGGCCCAGAAAAAAGTTCAAGGTAGAAATGGAATATTGTTTGGGATTTTGGGTTATTGGAGATGCGAGGAGGATTGGATTGGTTCGGAAAACAGCCAATCTTATTTGTATGTTATCCATGCTAGTATTTCGTTTGGGACTTTTATTCATGTACATTTGAGAAACAAACAAATCATCTTAAATCCTTTAGGGCAAAAAACCGTTTACATTTCTTTTTTGTTTATATTCAAATGAAAGTATTCCAACGACATATGCACATGGGTTAAATGTTGACTGAATAAAAAAATCATTTGGGAATATGTTCATTAGTTTGTTTTCTCTAAGGGAAAATTGTTGCTACTTAATAAATGCTTGTTCATTCGGGTACATATTAAACATTGACGATTCTGTCAACTTGTACAGTTTTGGAAGATAATCATGCGTGTGTTTCATTAGGCGGAATGATTAATAAATGTCCTTATTTGCAGGAGCTGAGGAGCTTTAATGACAGTTTCATGAGATATGTATGTCTTCTAGCTTGTCTTAGCAAGATTGATAAACGTTTACTCAAAAAATCGGGGAAAGATGCATTTGATTCCTCAGTCATAAAAGGTTACATATATAGAGAAAATTACTTTCGTAAGGATTTCTTCCTTGTTATTAGTGCTATACAAACAATTCTGGAAAAAGTGATTCTCTAATAAAACGCTGATAACCATAAAAACGATGGTCATAAACGCGTGACTTTCTTGGATAACTTCGGAAACTTCAATTCATTTGAAAATTGCAGTTACCATTTATGAGATTATCATTTTTAGATTTTCGTGACCTCATTTCGAAATATGTGTCGAAAAAACTTCGCTGGGGAGTAGAATATTAATATAAAAAAGTTTAGAGTTCACACTTATTTAATGGATGAATAATTTAATGGCGTTAAATCCTTATTATATGATCTATAAATAATGTAAACTGTAAATATTTTACATCAAATAACTACGATCAGATATATCTACATTATTCCCTCATCTCATCCTCTCAGAATTAGATGAAATTTAGCATATAACTAGATGACGTTAAATATATTCATTTACCAAAATATTAGACCGTGACAACCCCTCCTTCACTATTTTGAAAAAGGAGCTCTTAAAGTTTTGAACGTTTCTTATGAATTAGTACGTTTTTATTCCTTATAGAAACAGTGTCGTGTAGGGAGCAGCGCGCCTAACCCGCCATCACATGGTCGAGTGTTCAATTCTCGCTCCTCTTACTTGCAGCAAGCAGTTTGGAATGGTTGGGTAATCAAAAAACATAGCTGATAGTAAGATCATTCCTTGTTCTCAGAAGCAATCCTGCGTCTACGACGTGTCGCTATGGGAATTTGGCAAAAAGCAATAAACTACAGTAACGCCCACGATTGTGTAGGGTAATTCTGGCACAACGTAGATACCAGAGCCACAATTGTTTAATAGTTACATGATTTTGGGATGATTAGTTTACTTCACAAAATTTGTCGCCAAGGCAAGGAGATGACAAAAGCTTGATTCTAGGAACCATCCGATCTTTCGATAAGAATTTCGCTTCGACTACATCAATCTAAAATTATGATTTATTAAACAATTACAGTCCTAGTATCTATTGAACGCTACAATTGCCCAACACCATTATGTGGCAAATTTCATCCAGTTCTGAGAAAAAGAGGTCGTGCCTTCTCATTGTTAGTTAAATTTAAAGAAATATTTACTAAACAAAAAAAATGGCTTAGCGTTTGACAAAAATAAGTGACTATTGTAACCACTAATTTTGGTGAATTGTGGGAAAAACTGAAAAAGTATCGTGACAGGAAATGCTTAATATATTCAAAATCCACTTTTTCTGTTTCTTGTTTCCAGTTCAGAGTCAACATAGATTATGCCTTACAAAATAGATGTAGTCCTATGATAGTAGATGGAACTATTTCAATCAAACTTTAACGTTACTGAAGTCAAAAAAGGTATAGAAGTTAACGCCCTGTAGAACAGAAATTCATATCGCTCAGCTCAAATTCAGTGATAGATGCTGATGATGATTTTGTTCCTAATTTAAGAATCAGAAAATAGAATTATGTAAATGAAAACAAAATGAAATTTCTTGAAGATAGTGGTTATAAGAATTTTACTTAAAATTCCGATTCATTCAGAAACCATTATTTGATGTTAGGTCATAGTACTAAATGTCTTTTATTGATAATAAAATTAAATTAGCTCGGGAAATCAAAGCCATATATTTCTGCAATAAATTTATAATCAACACTAAAAAAGAGCATTGTTGCGACTTATTTTTTTGTAGTGTGGTGATGCTGGTAAAATTAAAAACATTTTAAACATAGCAGCATGATTTTCTGGAATAGATGAAAATTTTGAAAATAAATCAAAACGAGCTCATAGTACAGGAGCTGTAGGTAGCAGAGTATGCAAAAAATGAAGAGCAAACAATTTCAACTAATTTTAACACTTGAGACCCAATGGAATTCAAAAATCCATATTGCCTGCAGCTGAATTGCATCACTTTCTTCGCTTTCTTGTTCCCAATATGCCAATGAATAAATGCATATTGTGATTTGAAACGTGAGTAATACGAATTTTATTGTAAAGAATGAAATATGACATTGCACAGAATGAATAGCATGAAAAGAAAGGTATTCATGAGCCAATTTTTGCAATATCAGGTGATCTATTCAATTAGAACCATCTTTTGTTTCTACTTAAGAAACCAACGATTCAAGATTCATTTTCCAGGTGAGCCTATCATCCAGTACGATCCTTAAATATTGCACCCAATTTGAGAGTACAAGACATTCGCCATTAAATATGTGCAGCCTAAAATCTGAAATCTTACGCTTCCTTCGATAGCAATTACAAAACAGTATTTGAATTTCGCTTCTATTTTATAAATTGTGTGCTTAAAATACAGATTAAATCTGATCGAGAGTTCAAAATGGGATATTTGCCAATTATCCATCCGTTATAGTCCTAATGTTCAGTTCTCAATATCATTTTCATCCATTCAAAGTTAAATAGATTTTTCGATCTCATGTCGTCTTTTCCATGTATGTTTGCAAAAGGCAGGATAATGCTTTTGTTTTTGGTAAGGAATCTCTCTCTCAAACCAAATCGATTCATGTTGAAATAGTTAACATCTCAATCAGGTAAACCGAATAAATTCGCTTCTAAAGGCACATTTCAACAAACATATACTCAACGAAGAGAACAATGGGATACAAAATATTTTCTAGGTGGAAAGGCGGTTTCGGAAATCATTCCACGAATCCCAAACTACAATTTACTTCAAATGAACAATTCTATGTGGTTCTTACCATATCCATATGAGGGTGCACCATACCCTACAACGTCATTGCTGATACTCGTCCTTGCAACATGGGAGGTTGAGTGCGCTGTGTTTGCCACGCTTGAATACTCGGAATGTGCATTTTGGCCGTAATGTCCCTAAATTAAAGTGGACGTTAATCGATATTATTTGAAAGGATTGTAATATGTTTATTACTCTTCTATTAATTCTACATTTGAAATTTTCTATACTGTTTTATTTTTGGATATTTCGATTTCGTGGGTTTTCAATCAAATAATATAGAATGGTGAGTGATTGTAATTTAATAGAATCAATCCATCGTCAAATTAAAGCTATATTCAAATGAAAAAACTGTATGGGTGAAAATCAAAATCATGCCGTCTCATTTCTGTATTAGCTGACCTTTGCTGAAGCAATCCTTACCTTGATTGTATGTTCTTGGGTGTTTCCGACAGATCCGTGGTCGGCACTTGGAGCCGAAATAATATATTCAGTTGGATGGGCGGCTTGGGAGATGGCGACAAACGCTGCGAAGAAAAGGATCTGAAATGAAGCCAAAACAAAGAATGTAACTACTTATGTATTCAAGTCACACTAAGTTCGTGCGGTTCTTCTGGGGGAGAACAATGAATAGTCTGTCGTGGCCGTGATAAAGATGTTCGTTTATTCAGTCAGCGGCAAATTATGCTATTTCCTAGACAGTTATCTACGTTTAATGTTCTTTTGAGATCAGAATTCTGACGAAATTAAGGTTTCTGAAGGTTAACGAGCACTTTAAGGATCTGTTTTGTTTGAGCGATTTTCTCGCCAGATATTTAAGAGCATCTGTAGCTCCTTGCATTTTTAGGCATTTGAAGCTTTCCACACTATTGAACAAATATATTTGCACTATTGCTGATAAGTTTGAATGAACAATCGATTACTGTTTTGACAAAGAATGTATCTCTTACAACCAGTTAGTTCATGTAAAGCGTTGGGTACACATATTTTTCTAGCTTTAGAAAAAGTGGAAGGGGATAAAATCCCAAATATAATGTACTAAGTTCGCGTCTTATAAACCATGCTGCTTTTATTGAGATAACCAAGCCTATAGTAGAACACCATGAGCTCTCAGATTTTGAGCGCAACGAAGTTATTCCGAATAATACTACTTACTTCTTTCTAAACAGAATCCCAATCTTTACCAGAAAGCTATCCAAAACTTTGCTCGAAATGCATTTTTCATAAAAGACATCCGAAATTATTAACCGGTAAGAAATGAAGGACTCTACATGACCAATAAATAAACCTTGAATGCAAAAAATATTGTGAACGATGTTTTCAACTATTAATTTTTTCTTGAAGGATTTCCATTTCAATTTGGGTGTTTATCCAAACAAATCGGTTATTTTCCGTATAAAATTGCTGGTTTTCCAAATCAAAATATAACTTTTTCATTCCAATTGATATTAAAAACGTATCAATTCGATTTAAAATCACTCAATATTTTCGAATAGTTGCGTTCAAAATTGCCATCACTTTGGCATAATCATTGAGTTTGTATTTTTTTCACGATTTCACAACAATCAGGCTAATACTTATTTCTTATTTTCAGTTGGTCTTGAAAAACATTTAATTAATAATTATAATAATATAATAAAAATTTAATTTAATTGCATGTAAAAACTAAAAAGCATTACGAATGATGATGGAGGAAGTAATTGAAATCTTACAAACACTAAAAACTGCAATTTTTTATTTGATGAAAGCTTTTCAAAGCATATAATCTTGCAAATTATTGACTAAAAACATTTTACCATCCAAAGCGTTCATTACAAACAAATAAAAATTTGATTTTTTTTGGTTTTCAAAATGTAAGCAGTTTTTTTATTAAAATTAAAACACGGTACTGTAAAAACTATTAAAATCTGCTCAAACTATGCAAATTTTAATAAATTTTGATTGGTTCAACAATAATGTCTTTAGAATAAAAGATATAAGGTAATATCATTCGTATGAATACCTTTTACATGGTAAATTTGAATGATTGTTTATTTTTAATTTAATTTTTTTTGTAATCATGCAAAAACTGTTTGCTGGTTTTTCCTTTCGGAAACTGATAAAAATTTATAAATTTTATAAACATTTATTACTGTGTTGGGCAAATCAGGGTAAAAAAATTTTTTTTATGAAAAAAGCCTAATTTTTGGCAATGTTTTTTAAATTAAAAAACGACTCCAACGATTTTTTAAAAACAGGAAAACATGAAAATGTTAAGACGCGTCGATAGACATCTTTGTAATGCAAATAATATATTAGGTTCGCGAGATATAATGAATGACATGAATGACCTTGAAGGTCATGATGACTTAATGATTTTTAACTTCCTAGTATATGGGAAATTCTTGTAATCGCCTGTAAAAATTTGATAGATTCATACAAATGTTAATACGCGTCGATTGACACCTTAACAAGGCAAATCGTATGTTTGGTTCGCGAGATATAGCGCAGGACTACAATTACCTTCAAATGGCCAAAACAGCAAAAAACCCCAATCGAAGTTTCCCAAAAACTAATCAGCTTTTAAGATTGCAGAAGCGCTTTGATTGACATCTCAACAAAGTCGATATGACTTTTTTTACGTGAGTTATGCTCGTAGTAAAACTGCCCGCAAACGCATGTACGTACGTACGGTATGTACGTATATATGTATTTGGAGAAAGTATAGTAAAGAAAGAAAATACAAAGCTCAATCAGCAGCAAATCAAGTCCATCGCAGTAGGGGTTGCAAAGAATAAGTTAAGTGCATCACAAATTGTGGTGAAATTGGATCTTTCTGTCACAAAAAGATGAATCCAACAAATTTGTATGTACAAAACCAACAGCTTAACATGACTCAACTGAAACTAAATTGGATTTTTTGATTGCAATATCCATAATACCTTGTCAATGGTCTGATGCTTGCAATACACAAGAAGAAAATTAGTGTGTGAAGAACGAAGTAGACAACTATAGTCTGCTTCGTTCTACGAAATCTAGCATGGTACATTGGCTGGTTTATTATAACATTCATCCTTTTTGTCCAGTTGCTATGCACGAGCAAGAAACAAATTAGGCAAGGCTCAGTTATGGGAAAACGTTTTTGATTTAGGACATAAATACCAACAAAGGTGATAAATCTACAAATTTATCACTACTTTGAAGCAATTTTATGTTGTATATAAAAAAATATGTTAGTTAAATGTTTCAAGGCACACTAATGAGTCTAAGCGTTCAAAATAATGAAGTAGAAACAAATCTAACTATATACTATAATTGCAATAAAACAATACATTTCGTGACCTTAAAGAATATTTATAATTGATACAAATCATTAAAATACCATGTTATAAATCATAATGATACTTAAGAACATGTCTGATTGCTTTCTCGAAATAACAAATATGTTATTTTCAGCATTACATCGAAACCCACTACATTTGATAGACTAGGCGGCGAAGTCATTGAATTTATGAACGGGCAATTTATTTCATCAAACGAATCCTCTTTTCAGACACTTGTGTCTGAAATAAATTCTTTGAATGCCAGAACAAGCACGCGATTCAATAAAATGATTCAACAGATTTTGAAGCAAAGTTGAGTGATCAATCTTGGGAATCTGTTTACTTATTTTTTATAATCTATGCATGTATATTGAATTTTTTTGTAAGGTAATTTTAACAGTTCTTAAGTTGAACCGAATTTTATTTCATTTCTATCAACGAACTCCTTTGATGTAAGGTGAAAAGATAGAAAAGGACATTTGTTTATGAGTAATCCGATAATGAATTTACGCAATCAACACAAACAGCAACGAAAATTGCATTATTAAGGACAGTGACTTATCAAGCGAAAATTTCTTCCAGAAGATGGAGCTGTCAAGACTACAAAGCAAATTAAATTTAATTTAAAATCGTGGTCAAAATTCAAAAACGAAAATTTAAAGTTCTATTAATTTAACGAGAAAATTGAATCATGTTTCACGTGAAAGGTGATTGATTATGAAAAAAAGTATAAATCTCGATACTTCTTTGTAAGGAAAAATGAAAATCGTGAACCAACCTTTCACTAATTAATTGAATTTCTTTTCCGATGTACTTCTGAATTGTAGGTGATATTTATGAGCAACCTGCTGTGCCAAATAATTTAATAACTAATTCTAGGAAAGCAGTATAAAATCCAAACTCATTAAACGTGGTCATCAAGTGATTAGTGAAATAAATCAACAAAAAGTTAACTTTATAAAATTAAAGAAATTAAACAAAATGTTCTCAAATTTCTGTGAAAGCTATAATAAATTAGCAATTGTACTCACAATGCAAAGTTGAAAACAAAAGGAATATTTATAGGATGTTGCTGAATCAACATAACTCTCACGAAACTTTAAATTCACAAACGCCGATATTGCTGGCTGAACATTATTATCTAGGATTTGGAGCTCGTAGCCAACTTTTCACTTTAATATCCTTTCTATTTGAGCATAGAAAAAAATTCCAAGTTGTCCAAGTATTACGAATACGCCAGATGTTACCATAAGCAAGTAAGTCACTTTTCGAGTAGATTTCCTGAATATTAAGGTGAAAGTTTTGTAAGAGATTTATTTGTTTTGGGATGGAGTTGAACAATGCCAGAAGCCATTGTACTAATACTATAACAGATTGTTTCGAAATAAAGCGGAGCTAAATATGTCCATAAATCAAACGGCAATTAGAAAAAGCGTGAGGCTAAAATAAAGTTGAAATTTCATTCCAAATATTGCCATAAACTACTTTAGTAGATATAAAAAAAATTAGAGAAAATACTACAAGTGCTACTTAAGATAGGAGATGCAAATGGAACTCAAAATGGTTCAGCCAGGAATATGAGGTTTTAACGTTGAAAAAATGATCCAAAGTTTGTAAAACCAGCAGCTTAAGAAATGCAAAAACGAAATGAGTCGAAGAATCGTAAAGCGAAACAAATGAATGATGGATAAGAAAAAATATGGTCGAAGGTGCGGCTTTGAAGAAATGACGATAAATGGCATAGGCAAACACTGATGGGAATGTACAGATGTTTTTAAAAATGCAGAGGTTGATTGGAAAGAAAGCATTTTCAGTATGGATGAACAAGTCAAAATGACTAAAGTATATGTTATTACCTACAAACTCGGTTTATTTGAATAAAATGTATTTATACAAACAGCAGATGACTCTTTTTTATTTCGATTCTAAACCAACCGCCACGCTGTCATATCTGATCGCGTTTGGTCGCAGTTGACTAATTGACAGCTTCTGTGCTGCCGGCTCTCCATGGGTATGCCATACGTAAGGCTGAATATCAACAGGCATTGCCTGACCTAATTTTCCTACATACCTAAGTATCTAGAGAAAGGAATTGAAACTAAAATAATAACTGAATACTGAGAACTAATGAAAAAGAAGAAGAAACAAATGGAGAATCTGCTAAGAAAAATTATTGAGAATCGATGATTTCGGTAATTATGAAATAAAACATTTGCTGAGTAATTGTGAAAAAAATAAATTGTTTCTGACGAAAGGAATCAAAATTTTGAGAGATGATATCTAAGGTTTGATATGTCTGAGAACTTGGAAAAGTCTATCAACGAATAGATTAAATTCAATAAAACATACTGAAGTAAAAAAAGCGCACAGCAGTATAATTTGAAACGCAAAGAAAAACAATATTGTTATATATTTGCATGACAGTGTTCAAATTAAATGTAGCAGAATCAAATTGTGTGAAAAATATCTTCGAATTTGCATTTTATACCAAAGCTTGCTATGATGACTCAAGTTCTGTGTTTGGGTATCTCATTTGAAGTTGGATTATATTTAGTAAATGAAAAATTCGCTTGAAGGGTATGAACAAAAAACATTTATTTTAAACCTGGTTCTCAGTAAAGGTGAATTAAAATTAAGCTCGAGTAGTCTGTTAAAATGATGCTTCTTAAAACTATAATACCATCACTAGACAATAGTTATAGAATTTTTGAAGAGTAAGGCTGTAACACCAACACTAAAATGTTTTAGAATGAAACCATGATTCTCATAGTGTGTCTGATAAATTAACAAGTCCAAGGAAGACTGAGTAATCTTTTAACATGAATCATGAATTTATAACACAGACATACATGCAGTTTCAAATTAATTTGACTTTAAAACTATTTTCTATTCATACCTAGAAATGTGCATTGTTCTTACAATCACAGCTACCAAAATATGGTAAAGCTAGAAAAATGTAAGACCAATACATGGATGAAATTCATATCCAAATTTTTTATGAAGATGCACATGACAAGTATTGGACATTCTCAAACAAATTCTGGGGTCAACGAAATTTAGACAACCGTGGTTTTGTAGCTTGAGTGAAGAACAATCATGTATTTATACACAAGCCAAAAATACAGTACAATTTAAATCCAAGGTAATGGCTAAACAGGCAACCCAATTTAACTAAAAAATTCTAGAACGTAATTCAGCGCTATTGAACAAAGAATTTCGGAAATGTTTAAGAATTCAGTGGTCTACATTTATGTGTGCCGAAATCTGTATCTGATTTGGTAAATGTTGAAAACCTTATGAATCAAAACATTCTGAAATTTAATTTGTACGATTTCTTTGCTTTCACCTTAACACTTTATAGTTAGAATTTTTAATGTTGACAAATTATAAATTAAAAAAATAGCTTTCCTTTACAAAAATCGTTTAAATTGATCACATATTAAAATAACACGAAAAAGAGCCAAGCCATGGAAAGAACGTGATTGAAAGTACTATGGTATTAAATATTCCATTCTCCATCCATTTCACATTTATCAACATATCACAGGTTAAAGTCAAGTCAACATCCGCACATATCCAATAAATTTATTATTGTCCATTTTCCCTCCATCTTTCATTAGCTTGGAATTACAGAATCATTAACTTACACCGATTCTAGGCAAAGTAGCTGCCTTGGGAAATGAACGTCTGTCACGCCCCAAAAGCCTCACCACTCATTTCTTCGAAGGATATGCATGCTATTAATTTTCTAAGGTGAACATCAGTAGGCGGATTCATCGTAAAGCATCAACGTCGTTACAGCTTTACTGTCCGTAAAATTGATGGAATCATCTAGGACAACGACAAGAATAGCATCTAGCCGACATTTTCTAAGAATGCCTAAGCCAAACGTAAGAAAAATAAATGATCAGATTATGCGAGCGAGTCGGAGATAGAAATTGCCATAAGATGAAAGTAAATCCTGTTTGATGCGTTGTGCCACGCATTTCTTTATGCTTGAGTCAAAAAGTAAAACCACGCGGATTTCGAGACTGAAAAGTTCCTTCGTGAGAATTTCTAAACAATAAAAGCTGAGTGTGATTCTTTGGTTACCTAACGGATCAGAGCAAACATCTGGTGGTTCCAATTTTGCTTTTTAGTAAACATTGTGACGCTACTAACGCTTTGAAGGAGCTTATATGCTATTTTTGCCTATTGTATAGATGTGAAATTGACATTCTGTCTTTTATTCGGAGAGCTACTGTTGAAGAGTGCAACCAAAATCCCAAGACAGTGGATTATCAGTAATTCCCAAGAAATTATGATATTTTTTCCCCGCGAAATGACGACAGCTGTTTCAACATTTATTTTGTTATTGGAATGTTCAATAAAACTTGTTAGAGCTGTATAAGATTATAAGGTAAAGGTTTAGATTATAGCCCCCACCTCCGAAGGGGGTGAGAGTAGGAGGAATTGAAAGAGGGGGCTCCCCTTCTACTATGATATAAAAAGTTCGCGGCGGTCACGGTCCCATGAAAGGTTATGGGGGCTCTCACACTAAAAAAATGATTATTTTGCATATTTCTAGAGATCATATGAAACCGTATAATTGGACTTGACTTGTCTAAAAAATTTAAAAAATTAAAGGGTCCTTTTTGTAAAGAATAAAAAAATAAAAAATAAACAAAAAATACAAAAAAATTGAAAAAAAACCTTGAAACCCTTTTCTCTTTCAATCCCTCCCTACTCCTCTTTCAGGATGGGGGCCATAATCTTAACCTTTACCGATTATGAGATCAATTAATGGAAACAAAGCAGACACAGTGGGTAGATATAATGAAATCTTCCCTGAAAAGGGAACCGTTGGATTGAAGAGCGGATGAGCTTATGAAACTATTACGGTCAACTAGTTAGCATTTTTTTATACATATTTGACGCCGTAAACCCTTGTAAACCGGAATTCGTATCGCGCTAAGCTGCAATTTCAATACAAAATTTAGCTACGGTGCGCTTTTCTAACATATACAGTGGCTCTCACTGAAAATGGTACATGATGACGTTAGAACTTTAACACTAGAAAGGTCGCGCCTCTCAAAGTTACATAGAAGGTCGCATAGGATCTGTGAGATCCAATGCCAATAATGGATCAGCGTCCAATGTCAATTTATTCATAAACATTTACAGCGACAACCCAATCGAAAAATATGGATACCGGTCTTAGGAGGATACTGAGAATCATTAGCCACAGTATGAAAGCGGTTGCAATACACATATCTAAACACACACCGTAGATCTCTCAGATCCGGCGCGTCCTTCCTAGTGTTAATAAGTCACTAAAGCGCGCACTGCATTCAAAAACCATATGGAAACAATTCGCACAGTCCTAGTCGATAAAAAAATGCTAAAAGTGATGGAACAAAGAAGAGTGGTTGAATAATACTTAATAACAAACGCTGGAATTTTAACCCCACAGTCAAATCGGTACAGTTGGCTTTTATTTACTTTTAGTCGGTTTTTGGTCAGTCTGTGAGTCAACAACTACTTTCCTGAGCTGTAGTCGTTGCTCAGTGTGTTTAAAGAGAAATTAGTTTTTCTTTGGTGGTCTACCAGAAATTTGCGCGTTAACAATCGAAAATCGAACCTCATATGACAATAGAAGAAAGGTCCTCGCTATTCACCACTATAAAAGTGGCAAATTCTTCTGGAAAATAGGCGAAGTTGTCCAAAAGAGACATTCAAAGATTCGAATTACTATCAATAGATTCAAAAACCAAAATCTAGTGGCCAACAAAACAAGAAACACAACGAAAAAAGTACTTTCTGCTGCAGACGAGAGGTGGATACTACGATTGATCAAGAAAAATCCAAAAATGAGTGCACCAAAATCAGCATTTAAAGTCAAAAAGCATTAATACACGAAGATTAGTGCTGAAACCGTACAACGCCATCCAATATGACGGACGGGTAGCTAGAAAAACCAAATGGTAGGCACCAAAAACCAGAAGATTTGAAAGACGTTCGCACAAGAGTACCCAAAGAATGATTCTGAGTTTTAGTTATTATTTAGTGATGAAAGTAAATTTAACATCTTTGGATCAAATGGCCGCAGGGTTAAATGTTTCAAATTTTTTAACCAATCTTATCTTATAGAAAATTTTATTACACAACTTTTATTACGGCATCACTTTGCTCTAAAATGGACAGTTTTAAAGTTACGAGTGAGAAAAATATGGGAAAAAAACATTTTCTTTAATTGTTTTTTCAACATTTCGATTTTTTCAATGTTGCCGACTTTTTTGAGAGGGAGGATAAATCAATTAGTGTTATATGAGTTATTACACAGTTTTTCCCGCAAAAATCAGTGTGCCCCTTCAACGGCCAAATTTAGTCGTTTTTTGCAGATCCGCCCTGGTATATTAGGCGAAGTTATGAAGATGTTAAGCCTAAACGGCCTCCGCTTCACGTAGACCATATTTGGTCCATTGTGTCATGTAGACGTGGAATTGATGAATGGTTCAAAATAGTTGAAATTATATATGATATGCTTTTTATATCCAGAAAACTCTTAGGCCATTACGAAAAAAAATATCTAGTTTACAAGAATATATCTAGACAAAATGCTGGCAAAATTCAATCTTTCAGTTTTTAATTTCAATTTTTAATCAGAAATTTGAATCCTTTAATTATAAATTTTAATGGAAACGACGCAGCAATAAAGTGCTTCTCAATTTTAAGCGTATTGCAACACGTTTGCATCGTTTACTAAAATTATTCAGAATAATTTAAGCTTCCTCAAAGGATTTAGGAAATTTTCAAAAAAAAAGTGAAATGAGCATTTTTATATTCAGGATTGCCTAAAGAATCATTTGAAATCAACATGATTTGAATAACTGAAACATTTCATGGCATGCACAGTATCATAACATGAATCAGCTATCCAAGTTGCCTATAGCAAACAATACAATTACAATTGTTTTTGACATTAAATTTAACCCTTTTTTCTTTTTTTATTACAAAATTTAATGTCTTGAACGTAGTGATGGATATGTAGATAGAAAGACTAGGTACTGAATGTTTTGTTACACACCTCCATTTAGTTTCAGGTTTAATGTTTAGTCTTTCAGTCATCATCAAACTCCAATTATTCGTAATACGAAACAAAGCCAAAATTATTCATTGGATTCAGTGAAATTAAACTAGCCAAAAAAGCTTACTCGTCCGAGCAATTCAGACAAGAGCAAAAGTATTAAGGTTAAGTAAGGTTTCAACAGTAAATTGCTTTTCATGATTGTTAATGGTATTTACCACAAAACAAATGGGTAAAATCATGCAAGGTACAGTTTACGCGGGTCTTTACCGTTGTCATCTCAACATTTGATTGTAGAATTTCTTTAAATGAAAATATTTGAAAAAATTTATATGTCAACCATTTTCCACTTGACATGAAAATTTGATCACTTCTTGAAACGACGATTTGTTTTCAAGCAAAATTTAAAAAACGTGAACACAACAAGCACTTTTCACTTTCGTTCAAAACCTGCACACATTTATATCTTTTGGTCTCAACGTTCAAAAGGAGTTATCTTTCTTGTCTTGCACAGTTAACTTTATAAAGAAGAAATACCTTGAATGCCATTTTCCGTTGAATTGTATATGCAATTGGACGATAGACCGCGAAAACTATCTATGGTAACTTGATGCAACGTATGGTCCAAGAAGTGGATGATTGGATCAAATGCTTGTTGCGCTTAAGTCGATCACAAACTGTAAACTGCGGTTGGCGTTCATATTTTGCGCTTTTATAGAAATTTTCCTATTCAAAGTGCCAGCAAACGTTTGAGAGAATTTGATTCGATGTAAAATGGATTAATGTTCTTCGGGATTTTCAGCGTCGAAACGTATGGGCTGTTGTTTTGTTGATGTTGTCTAAATTTGCAAGTTAGCGACGATCAACCATTTTTTCAAGGCGACCATCATGCAAAAGTTTGCAAAAAAGTAAGCTGAAAAGGCCTTTCTTTGAGATTTGCATTCCTTTGCTGCTTCTACTGAATCTATGAGCCAAACACCTATCAGCCATACATAGCTAAAGTTGGTTCTATTCTTCATTATTATTTCGTCAAAACCAACTATCCTAATTTTATGCAATAGCACCTCACTTTCAATTTTTCAGAAGCTGTTGGATACTTTATTGATTCAACATAAAAGTAGCATGGTACCTTTGCAAGAGAAATATAGCTCTAAATTTAAGGACAATCTGTGATGTTTGGTGCAGTAATTAATCATAGGTACATCCATCATTTTATATGAACAAAAAAGTCATGAATAGCCTTCCATTTTAGAAAATATGATCATATAAGTTTTATTTATACCATATTTTAATTTGAATCGTATTTTTTCAAGGACCTTGCTTAGTAAGAAACCGTTTATAAGTTGTTATCATGTGGGTACACTTGAGCAACTTATAACGAGGTTTAGTTTCTTCAAGACGTCGCTTCTTTTTGTTGATAGTTTTTCTTCTTCAAAGTTCAAAATGAACAGAACAATCTGATTGTAACGTATAACATATTGGAATCTTAAGCTGATGACTCGTAATTCTTGGGTCTTTTTTTATAGATTTTTAGACATATGAAAGATAAGAGCAATGATTTTTGAAAAGTAATCAGAACAATCTATCATGTTCCCAACATCGACTATTTAGGATGTTTTGAAATAACTTTTAAACGAGCGATGAATGCCTGTCGTTATACCTAATCGTTGTATCCAATGTTCCCTAGGAGTCATTTTGTTTCAGCCATACAAGCTCCAAAACTCGTGTTAGTTAAAAAGAAATACTATTATGCCGATTAGACTGTTTCTGATTAGAAAACCCCTACTTTAGGAATAACAAGGAAAATACGAAAAATACGGCAGGTAAAAATATTCGAGAATCAAGCAGGAACTAAAGTAATTTATTAATTAATGTGGAAAAAATCTGTTGATTTTAATTACTTTATGTATTTTTTCCTACTTTGCTGCTAGCATGTTAGTGGAGCAGGAAAAAAAACGCATTTTTAATATATCTTCCCCTATTGCTGCCAATGTGATTGGAGTTGGTGGCTCATCTTCATCAAAATCGTCCTCTTCTGCTTCTGGTTTTCCTTAATAAATGGTACGATTTCATTATCTGATAGCTCTGGCACTATCTCCGCCTCTTCCTCCACCAAGACATAATCTTCATTGTTTCCAATTTTATACATCTTTGGTAGCTTGAAGTTGGATATCAATTCTTGAAAATTCCCATCTCGGCAATTTGAACAAAATGTTGAAAATCAGGCTGCAGAAAACAGTTTTCCACAGTTTGTCTTGAATAATTGTCTCAAATTTTGGCAATAATGGCTATATCATCTAACACATTTACTTTGATGGCTTCCGTATTCATTTCAATAAAACATTTTGCTTTTAAAAGCGTCTTCACAAAGAGAAAAAATGACGCGTTCTAAAAGCCCTGAAGCAAATGCGCACACTATATTTATCACCCCTCACCAAGAAAGATGACAACTTATTTTGGATGAAAGCGAAGCTTCGTATTCATTTTTCAAAATACTCATAGGCTAACAAAATATATATGCAATAAAATAACTGAGGACATTGTCAATACCCACCCTTCTAGATTCGAGGTATCCTTCAGTCGCTTTTGCGAACCCAATGAAGTTAGAAAAATTCATCAAGCGACTTAAGATCGAAAATTGCCAGTAACAAAAAAAATATTGAAAATCCTTTCCAAAAAATCAATAGGTTAAACCATTTTTCTATTCAAGTCTTCCTTCAAATTGATATTTTACAGCTCCCTGGCAGAAAGCGATTATAGCTCATGCTATGTTGAAATAGAAAATATTGATTTTACCGGACAAAATTTTTAAACCATAAAATTGTAAAAAACCTAAGATTTTCCACAAAACTTGCTTGGAGTGTTTTATTGTAGGACTGGTAGATTACGATTTGTAGCGCGGCAAATATTACCAACCAACAATCGCACCACAACTTTATGCTATGCTCCTGGCGTGGTACTCATCAGAAAAGTATAATGATTGATATTTCAACTGTCGGGATATCCTGCTCTGGACCTGCTCAAGAAAGCTTCATACTACTTTAACATTTAAATGAACTAAATATTCTGCCTTTTTTCTGACGTGGTCATAGTCAAGAAAACCCGACAATACTTTCATATGGCCTGGATATACTTACTGCTCTGATCTATAATCGGAAAAGCCTGATACTATATTAATATTTAAATGATTTTATTCAGGAATGCCTGATAAAGCTTTCATAATATGGACATTACTTGTTTCTAAATAGACACACTTCGAAACACATATGACCCACCAATACTTGACCAGGACCTGATATATGCTCTGTTTCTTCCTGAGATTAATTCTAGGTGGGTATATTTGCGTAAAATGCCAATTACATTTGAAAAAATTGTTCCGATGTGAATTTTGTCAAATTTTTTATATAGGAGGATTAGAAAGTTCACTTAATTCTATGTTTCATATATTGTTTAACCTTCTGCCATCTCTCGCTTGGGTGGAAATTCCTGCCATTCTTTTAAAATATTTTTTCGTCTTGCAAAGTATGATCCAACTGGATTCTATATTCATGCATTTTGGTTTTATTTTACAAACTCGTACGCCAATCTCTTCCAAATAAATTCATCGTAGTGTTTTAGATTTGACGTGAATATCGTAAAAATGATACAATTTAGGTAGATTTGAAAATTAAACTGTCTTGAGTTTACTCGTTATGAAGGCACACTCTAAAGATAAAAAAGGGCTTTGTAGGAAATAGAATTTATCATCATAATAATTTTCTAACTTGATTTGATACAAGCAGTTGCTATTATAGCAAAAATTCCTTTCACATATCTTAAGTTGTATTTGCTGTTTAAGTGTCTAAAAAGGCTGACCCCAATGATTGTATGGAGAAAATTTCCATTTGTCTACTAAAGCAATATATAACAGTCCTGCTGTTTTCGTCATCACACCTCGTTCGAAATTTTGGCTAACTTTCGATATAAAAAAGTAGTTTATTGAGTTGTGCTTTCTAAAAATTGATCGGGGTAAAATAATAAGCTTTATTTTGATTTTTTCGGCTACTCTTGATGCTCCTATATCGACTATGATACAATTAAACATAGATGACGTATCTTTGAATCTTGTATCTATACTCTGGAATATATTTCATAGCCAACTGATCCCCCAAAGATACAAAGGTTTCAAGCCACTGTTTCACACAATTTCTGTGCATATGCCACCGAGATTTTGCTTCGTACTACACATGTATGTACCTACCTACCTATTTATTAGGCGGATTTCTTTGATTGTAATTATTGTGACGGTTTCATGTTTGGCGGAAAATTTAAAGGTAAGCTGGATAGTAATTCAGACGCGATCGGCAATTCACCTGGCTTGTTCATTCAGTCTGCCTTCATCCCACGGCTCGCAGGCAGCTAGCGTATACAGAATAGTGTCGATTGGTTGTCACAAAATGCAGAACTTTGGGTGAATTGATAGCAACCACGATGGGATTACACTAGCAAAAGTAAAAGGGGTCAGATCGGTTGAGTTATTGTATAATTTGCTGTAGAAAACTCGTTCTGGCAGGTTCTATAATATATTCCTTACACTGGCAAAACTACCTGTTACATGGACATAATCTAGGTAACTATTAATTCCACAGGCTCATACGGTACATGCTTCTACCATGTTACTTTCCTACGATCTGTGAAAACTCTTACATATTTCCTTTGGGCAATTCGTAGTTCGACTAATTGAATATAATTTTTTTTGCTGGGTTATATAAGCAATCATACTGAAGTTCTGAGCCGTCATCATTTTAATTTTTGTAAAATATAGCGTCGGGCTTTAAATAAAAATACCGAAATTAAGTCAATTTTGTCTTATTGTCTGCTCTGGCAATTTCGCACAGTTAAAAATCCTTCTCTAAGAATATGAAATGCTTATTTGCCAAACAATTCATATATCCTCAAGAAAGTGGGCCAGTATTTCTACGTAGCACTGACTCTAACTTTTCTTAAATTTATATTAGATTTGATTATTGTTTCTAAAGACTTCCTCTAATTTTATAATAATTTCGGCATGAATGTTTGCCTTGAGCTCGATCATGCTCTAAGGCTTACTGGCGTACACTTTGCTTTTCAATTAGCCCCACAAAAAGAATTCTGAAGAGGTCATACCTGGAAATCTGGGTGGCCACTCAATGTCGCCTCTTTTTGACATCAGGCGTCCAAGGAATTTTCCGTACAAAAACTGAATTGTTTGATTTGCAGTGTGGCATGGCGCACCGTCTTGTTAAAACCAATAACCGTTAAGGGGGCTTTAGGTTACAAATTTTCAAAAAATTTAAATTTTTTTTTTCATTGATTTTAGTTCTAAATACAATCAAAAATACGATGTAAAAGGTTTTAGAGCGATATAAAAATTTTAAACTAGTTTTTAAGGGCGTAAGGCGAAAGGCGGCGAAAGCGCATTTTTCAACTCTCCAGCGTATTTCATCGTTCTCGGCTCCCCACTTGTTTTGAAACATTTGCTTCGGTTTATACTTGTTTTTTTTTTGTTTGCCACGTTAAAAAATATTATTTGGAAGGACCAAGGAAAGAAAAAAGCGTATATTGCAACAAAAAAAGCAAAAAAACGGCTGAAAGTTCCTCCAAAACTAAATAAGAAAGTGTGGTCCGCATATACTGAAAAATCATCGAAAGTAACTATTAAATTAATGAAAATTTTTCGACTTATTATGATT
This sequence comes from Oxycera nigricornis, assembly GCA_963942545.1. NCBI lineage: Eukaryota > Metazoa > Arthropoda > Insecta > Diptera > Stratiomyidae > Oxycera > Oxycera nigricornis. The sequence goes on along the minus strand of OZ012660.1, from coordinate 11,335,359 downwards.
TGGCAATAAGCCGCAATTCAGATTCGAAGGAAAAAAATGCGAAAAGAATATGGGCAGCGTTTTACCACAAAATTTCTACCGATGAAAATCCACAGCACACTTATTGTCCAGCTGGTGCTGGCTCTTGGTGCAATTATAGTAAAGCTGAGGTGGCTGGTGAATAAATAAACTATGAACAAGCTCCACCCCTTGATCAAGAAGCACAGGAAATCCTAAAACCCATCTACGAAGCCTTCACATCAGACGATTTGTAGGACAGATGTTTGGGAAATAACAGCCAAAATAATAACGAAAGTTGAAATAATTGTGTTTGGAACTTCATCCCTAAGCACACTTTTGCTGGCATGATCATTATGGAAATTGTTGCTCACACTGCTTCTTGCATTTTTAATGAAGGATTTGCAAGTTTATTAAAAATAATGCAACTGATGGGCATTGCAATAGGAATTTCAGCCTTTAGATACGCTGCGGAAATCGATCGCACTCGCGTAAAACAATCAAATCGTCGCAGCACTGAGGCCTCCAAAGACCTAGGGTCTTTGGAGACGAGAGACGAGACGAGACGAGACGAGAGACGAAAAGTTGAAGCTTCAGGAGAAGTACGAGGAAAAGGAAGGACTAATGTATGGTGCAGGTATGGCAGAATAGAGGTGAGTAGCATTCACTTTGAAAAATTACTTGAAAAAACTTTAAACGTTAATTTCTCGGTATCGCGTTTTTTGAGTTGGCGGACATCATTTTAACAAAACTATTGATCCAATCATACTGAATTTTTATTATGTCTGGCTATCGCATGAACTAGGATCATGTTTATCGAAAATAAAGTTTTCGATTTCCAGCTGATTTTCTAACCTCAAAACCCGATTTTTTTTCAAATGGCCGCCATTTTGTTATTTTTCGGCGGAAAAAAATTATCCTGGTTCACGCGAAAGCCATTTGAGCAAGGATTATATTTTGTTTTAATTTTTCTCTTTCAGATGTTCCAGACTCGAGAAATCACGTCCGCCATCAATTTTGGGCATTTTTTTGAAAAATTCGTAAAATTCAAATAACAGTTTCAAAAATTCTCAAGTACTATTACTGTAAACTTTAAATGTTATTTAATATTTATGTGAAATTTCAGAACGATGCCTTTTTTCTTTCTATGAAAAAAAATATCGAAAAAATCGTGTTTTTGGAAAATTGTAACCTAAAAGTCCCCTTAAGTCCTTTTTTACGCATTCGTGGGCAGACATAATGGGCCAAAATCCGCCGATATCTGTTTCCATCAACTGTCTCGTTTTGTCTGAAGAAATAGGGCCCAATGATGACTTTGGTACAAACACCAGCCCAAGCAGTCACTTTTTGGTCATGCGATGGCGTTTCATGGATTTCGTGTGGATTTTTCGTTCCCCAAAGGTGGCAATTCTGCTTATCAACGCCGCCAGATAGTGTGAAATTAGCCTCGTCGGTCATTTTTCTTTAAAAAATCAGGTTTAGTGTCCACCATTCGAGCAACTGTTTAGCCGTATTCCAAGTAACGTGGATGGTCTGTCGGCAACATTCTTTGTGTTAATTGCACTTTATAAAGAAACAAATACAAATCATTCTTCAAAATTTGCCGCATAGTGGTTTCACTGACGCCAAAATAATTCAAATTTACCAATTTTAATTATTTTGACGCATCGTTATCGACTGTATTTTGCTTACTGTTTTAATGGGTACTTCTTAGTTTTTTTTATTTGGAGAAATGATGTTTAATTTGCTGAATGTATTTGTCTCCGAAATAGTTGAGATGTTTTTGAGCTTTTTTATTCTATTTCTTAATACAATCATAAACACCAATTAACAGTAAGGCAATCACATTCAATATAACGTTGTTAATATCGACTGTGTCGATGCAAGTGAAGATCATTTCATCGAAATGTTTAAAATAAAATTAATAATAATAATTAATAATCTTCCGGGAGTTTTTAAAATAAATCAAGAGAAAATGAAGCAACAAATGACGTTCATAACATTTTATATAGAAGAAGTACACTATGACACTATTTTCATTTGTGATTAGGATAGTTTATTTAAATTGATAGAAACATTTTCCTACTAAATTATTGGAATATACAAGAAAGCATTTTGCCTGCATATTTCTCGTAGAATTAATCAATAGAAACTTGAAATCAGAGGAAAAAAAATACGTCTGTGATTGGATTTTCGCTTCAAAATTATATAATCTAAATATGACAAGGTTAAACTTTTAATTTGTGTTCCCAATGAGATCTTTCCATATAAAGTTAACATAAAATATTTTCACAAAACAAATTAAAAATGATACAAGGTCCAATTCTAGAAAATGTAGGCTAAAATAATTAATGTTATGTAATGGACAATCTGAAAGTTTGCATATCAGCTTGAAGCCCATTCTTTGCATCTTTAAACCCAGTAACCTTTTGAATAGATCCGAGCATGATCTCATAAATATCAATCACCCTGGAATTAACCATTGCACTTTGATGGTCAATGAGTCTGCACGCCGCGAATAACACTTTACCTGAGCAACGTGCGCTAGATAAACAGACAGTTTGGCTTAGTTTCAGCTGAATCTAGAGTCCCAGTCTAGGTGTGTCTCCGGCCCAACATGGTTCCAAGTCATAGCGGCTTAAGAGGCTCGAAACCTTAAAGAGATGGCGGCGTGGTACTGCATGAGTGAAGCCTAATAGGCCATGGTCTGCATGCAGTGCAATTGTAATCGAATATCTTTCCAATCGTGGTCGAACTGCAAGCATTTAAGCTGCTGTAACCAAGCATAAATACTCGATGATGGTAAAGTGATATGTATGTAAAGATATAATGAGCAAAGTGGGTCGTATTTGGATGTTTCCAACAATGATTTAAACAAATTGCAGTGCTTTGCAATCGCAACTAACAAGCGGCCTATTTAATTGATACCACAATTTATAAACACTAGGATTTCATTGTTAGAATGCAATTTGTCATGGCGAATTATTTTGAGGAGGTGTAAAAGCGAATCACGAATTGCTGACATTGAATAAATACTATATGCAAATCAAAATATCGTTTTAATAAGTGTGTTACTCTACCTACATTTCTTCAGTTGTAAATTTCATATACCACCTGTTATTATTAGTGTTAAAGCTGGGAGTTGCTATGCGACATACTCAATGCAACTTTATCTAAAATTTGTGCATAATAGTAGTATTGCAACCCTTCTTTTGAATCTCTAAATATGTATGACCAGCCTGAAAGCCGATGAAAGAGACAGTCAGGATTGACGAAAAATCGGTGGTAATTTATATTTTAATCGCCTTAAATGTTCCGAATACATATCCTGAAGAACAGATGATTGCAACTTTATCTTATTTAATCGAAAGTTTTCGCTCACATGATTTGATGAATATGAACGAAGATACGTTTGAATTTCTGCCGCAGACTTCTAGATGTAGAATTATGTATGCACAAATATATCCTTATTCGAATTCTTCGATGGTTGAAATATTTCAGCTGAATGGCATTGTTGATTGTAGACCTAAATGAAAATATACTTTCTATAAGCGCTTGCACAAATCCTGGAGATACTTTTGATAAAGGATACATTGCCGCATAATTTTGATGGTAGTCGCATGAAGCTTTTAGGATACTACACATGTGGTTGCATGCTTGATAAGCATTTGTGCACTATCATTTTGTGCAAGCATGCATGAAAGTCTGTATGAATCTTTTGCGTAAGCATGATGATTGTGCAAGCGGTTTGAAGATTGATCTCATATGCATGCATGATCAGGCCACGCTTGTACAAGCATAACTGAATATGCGTACGAAGTTTTCCCGCCACATTCAAACTTGTAGACAGTCGAAGGAAAATATTTTATTAAAATGTCGCCTGCTGATTAGAAAACACTTGATTTAATAGATTTTTTTGAACAACAGTTTTCGCGTATTTACCGTCGATTTAACCGGACATGTTAGTATATTTTTAAAAGCGTACAATTTTATTTGAAAACTGATCTCATCGATTGATTTTTTAAAGTATTTATTTTTATTTTTACAGGTCGATGTAATGATTGATGTTAATGATTTATACTGTATCGCAATTTTTTACCTTGAAACTAAGCAATCCCTTTAATCGTTAACACATACCATTTTTTAGAATAAATAATGCGTAGGCAAGTTCTGAGGTCTTTGGATTTCCTGAATGGGAATATGCCTGGTTTTTTCATGACTGATGTTGTAGAGTTAGAGAGAGTAGAGTTCCCATGACCATAATTTCGACAATGGTAGTGATACTGTGGAATTATTCTTATAGAATACGATAAGGTGATGATATGCAGTGAACTACTTATATACCCGAAGAGGAGTCAAAATTCTATTTATTTCAAAACTAGTTCGTGCTACAAAAAAATACTATTAAAATAACAGTTGAGTGCTATATAATAGGACGTTTCATGATTGTATCTTGTATTTATACGAATCATGTAATGGATAAAACCAGTTTAATATAGTTTCTCGACCTATTCGTCTATATTTATGTCAATTATTAGTCGCAATCTTGAATTCATTCAAAAGTTTAAGTGGAGGAAATGATTAATTTCTGTTAACCATTCTTCACACCACATATAACGTTCTCTTTTACCCGATTTTCTTTTTAAAATGTAGAGTTTGAATATACCAATGAAACACTATCGAAATATTTCGAGAGATGTGCCGTGAAAATGGACCCGATGGATGATGATGAGGCAATGATGCATAGAGATTCCCAGAAACCAATCCGTTTGGACGGTTACATATAACGTACAATCTGGAGTATCTGCCACCTCTGTTACCCGTCATTATTTTTATCTTTCTGATTGTCGTTTCATATGAATTGAGCACAGGTCGTCTACATACAGAATGCCGTGTGTGCTTGACGTGGAGACCTGCCCAGTGGGCTTAACTCCACGGTCCGCGGTCGGACAACGGGCAGCTACCATGCGGGTGCCAACGCCCTCCTACCTCCACTTGGCAGTACCAGTTTGCCTACTGAGTGCAGGCTCAATCACCTTACTGGTGGAGGCGAGGCCCACCTAATCCTCTGCCGATCTTTCGATCGCGGCACCGGGTTACCTCGTAACTCCACGCCGAGCCCACAAAGATGCTGCAGAAGTCTGCATGCTCGGAAGCATGAGGACTTCAAGGCACATCAAGTGAGGCTATACCTGCGTATGGGTCTTAACCACAGCCAACACGTTCGGACCCCCCTATAGGGGGTCCTCACTGCGACCCGAGGGAGGTATACAACCTGGGCCCCGGTCCCCGTGGTGCCAGGTTGACCCCTGGTAAGGCTTCGTGGACTTGAGCCCCTCTCAAGCCCACTTCGGTTGTGTCCAATGTCGTCTACACAGAATAAGACCTAATAACTAAGAAAGGAAAGTCGCATAAATACAATGTATCTAGCTTGGAGCAATGGGATTCAGCGATGCCAGTGAAAGCCGGGACAACGACATGTAAAAGAAAACAACTGGAACGACTGTCAATACGACAAATTTCACGAGGAAATTGTCGAAAGTATTGTCAGATGGAACCACCAGCTGAGGACGGTCGGAAATCGTCATAGTCCGGTTGAACGGAAAGTATGAACTCACGATTAGAGTTCACAAACAAGTCGAACCACCCTAATTCCAAAAATAATAATAAACGCATAAATGGAAGTGACTGAAGTAGGAGTGAAAGAAGCGGGAGTGGCAAGAAGCTCAACGAGGAATAAGCAGCGGTCGTATTGACGTAATTTCATATTAAGCAAAGAGCCAAGTGAAAGAAGATTAGGCTTTCTTTAAACAATACATTTGTTAAGTTAAGGTGGAGTCGTGTTTAGTCTTCTTTCGATTTCATGTTTCTCGGAGATATTAAAGTATTTGCAAGTTACGGCTCGAGACCCCTTTTTAGTTAGGATTTGGTACCTACAACTGAGTGGCACCCAAAATTTTAACCATCCCGTCCCTCTTCGTTGGTTAACAGTGAGCGAGATTGTCTACCCCGTGACTATTTGCGGTTTCGAAGCGAATTGTGCACGTAACATGTTTTTATATGCATTTATATTTTTGAATACGAGACAGTAAAGTGTTTACCAACCAAACTCATATCAATTATACAACTGCAAATACTGTTTGAAGAAAAAATAATTATGTAATTTCTACAAAGTCATTCGGAATTTCTATAATGAGCGCTTCAATTAAAATGTTTTCTTTTTTTAGAAGAACCTCTCGGAAAATGACACACATGGTACATAAAACACATTCGAAAAACATAAATGTCAGGTTAAGGATGATAGAATCAATTTCACTTGAGAAATTTAAAGCCCGTATGTTTTATGAATGAAACTACCTTTTGGGAAGTTCAAAGGACTGTTTTGAATTTAAATGCCTTCATTATTTTTGTTGTGAGTTGCTTGATGCCTTTCCAAGAATATATACACATTTTGAAAGAGCTGCTTCAATAAATTGCTTCTCGTTGTAGATGTTTTAAAATGAAATAAAAAGTAGTAAGGTAAAACAATGCCACAGCTTTCAAAAAAGGATCTTGAGTATACGAAAAGGAAAAAGGCTAATATTTAGTGAAACGATTTACTTATAAAACTTCTCAGACTACGAGTCATTTTAGTCATTTTAGTGTACAGAAAAATTGTTCAAAACAACATGCAATAACAATTGAACAACTAAAACCCGACTCCATTTACTTAAAACAAGAGAGGGTTCTGATTTTGTTGGTATAAATTGTTTCAGCTTTTGATGCAGTTCAATATCAACTGACATTAGAAAATAGATTGAATGCTTATACATAGTACTTACATAATTGGGCTATTTCGTATTAAAACGACTGATTGGTACAGAAAAGTAAACAACTGAAATCAGAAATGATTTTAGGAAGCCTCCTACTTCAAGAATGAAGTTTTTAACTCTAATTGAACCAAAGTAAAGAAGCCCTTCATCTGCCTTGTAAACATTTCAAAAGTTTACACTCATTAGTAACTGAAAGGAAAATTGGACGCAATGACTCTCAAACAAAATGTTTATTCGGCTTCTTTGAAAATTTAAATTTTTCGAGTCAAAATTCTGAATTTTCACTTTGCTGTTTGCTGAGATATCAAATAGCTTGACTTATCTCTATAAAAGATACAGGACTACGAAGTTTATGATTGAAAGAACTTTGAGACAGTTAATGACGACCACCATACCAGGAATTTTCGTAAGGATGTAGCTGGGCTGGTATACACAGAATGTCTAGTGTTCTCGGAATAAACATTCTAAATATCATCTTGCAGGAGTTGCTACTGGCAAGTTAATTCAACCATAGTTTTAATAGTTTTTACCTTCCCTCCTTAGTGCGCAGGCAGCATTAAGATGATCGAGAACAGACATATTCTGAATTTTAGCTTCAAAGTGCTGAAGTTTTCTTCTAACCCACAAAATACCACCGCAAAGATGATGAACACCTACTCGCATCAATATAGCGAAAAGTTGGACTTAATTTTAAAACTTTGCAGTATTCTTTAAAGGGAAATCAAGTATGCTAGACTTGATTTCGAATATTTCTTTTACGCTTTACTGAATAAACTCCTTAAAAATAATCATAAATCACCTCAAAGTAAAAGTTAGGAGCAAACAGCATTTTGCAATCAAATGCCGCCCATAAATGATTAATGCTTTTGAGGTAGTGCCCCAATTGAAAGTATCTACATAGCAAAAAGCATTCTAAATCAAACATAGTGATTTCTTTTAACACTAGAGCTACCGATGTGAATTAATTACCTAGTTTTGTCACACCCGCAAAAATTGACGAAATTTTGATCAAGGCTATAATTGTAAATTTCGGCTTAATTTTTCTATATCAAAGATATGATTTATTAAAAACGAAGTTGAATAATTTATCAATAAGTAGGTAGTAAAAAATGAAGCAAAAACAGTTTCTATTAGCATTTGAAGCATGTACAACACTATTTTTCTGTATGAAATAACTAAGTATAAGGCACATATTTTGTACAATCATTTATTTTAAATGGATACCTACCAAAAACATGTCTATTGCATTCATTGCAAACTTAAATGCCTTTTTATTGTTGCACAAGCTAATTTGGCAAAAATTACAATAACAAGAATTTTTTAAAAAGTTTTTTGGGGACCAATTTATGGCTTTCGGTTATTGTTTTGAGAAAGTTTCTTCTTCAATTGAAACAAAAATATTTTTTTATTGATTCCTGCCATGTTTAAAATATTACAAAATATCAGCAAAAGTCTTCTTTGTGGCTCTGTAACATGCGGGTTATTTGGCTACTTACATCTATGTCAAACTTAGTCTCAGGAATTTTTCATCGATTAAAAGCAATCTGTACGGATTTATGCTAAGAACTAGGAAGTAGTACTTTTCTACGAGGCTGTCTTATGTTAATTGTTAGACAAATATTATTTAATTCGTAGATAGTGCAATCAAATGGCAGTTTAACCGTACATTTTGAGCTGGCAATATTCAAAAAGTTACAAGCCAAAAAACGACACCCGAAAAGAGGGGATCATCTTTTGATCGACACAATAGGGCCTATTGTGGAAACCACATGTAAAAAACGTAAACTTTAAGCAATCTTAAAGTAAATTCTCGATGTTTTTCGCGACAAAAGGGACAATAAATTAGTTGTCTTGCTGAAAAGATGATCCCCCATTTTGGTTGTCGTTTTTGGCTTGCAAATTTTTTTATATTATGGACACCACGTAAAAGTAATGTATGCACAAGTTGCTGCAAATTTAATTCTACACAAAAATTTTATGCGCAACTTTTTTGTGGGAGCCATGGTTAGCGGGGTGTCCCACCTTTTTTCGACATGGCCCACAGAGGATTGGAGCTGTGACACCAGAAACTTGAACTTAAGCTGACTGTTAAATTGGTCACATACTGCAATAAAAATTTGCCTGCCAGCCCAAAATTGACCGTTGCCGTCAAATTCCGGATCATTTTACTGGATAATTTATTTGTATGCATGATTCCAAAAAGACTGGTTTTTTGGACAGTAGCTTCTTCGCGAGTTGTATCCTTGTCTATTGTTATATTTCTTTTAAAATAATTTACGTAGCTTTTAGCAAGAGTGAGTTCCATATTTCTATCATATTTTTTTCCAACCCGATTTTTTCAGTTCTTTTTTGTCGAAACGAATCTCAAAATTTCTGAAAAATTGTTCCTACTCATAGTTTCGTAAAGTTCAAGATTCTTGCTTCACAGGTCCATCGAACATTCGAAATGGCTATAAGAGCATAAAATTCGTCCATGGTAATTTTCCTTCCGTAAAGCGTTTTTCGCCTCTAGTCCAGTGCAAGCATATATGTGTTGGGGTTGCACATGAACATTGTAGTGCATTCAACATATATAATCTAATCCATTTTTTCAGAAAATTTTTGAAAGCGATGTACAAATGAATGTAAAAAAATAATTATAAACTTTACACTTTACTACAAAGTATTTTTAAAGCACACAATTCGAAAACCATCAAAATGACGATCATGGCAGTTCTAGTGTTAAATACAAAATTCTGCATGAATCAATCGACACACAAATTTTCTATCTAATTCTTGTGAAACCTGTGCTTGCCAGGTAACATTGATTAATTGCCATTTTATCAAATATGTCTTGACATTTGTTCACTGAAGTAGTAATAAACTCATTAGCTTCAACAAATCTGCATGATTTGTCTATTGAATTGGTCCAAAAGATATATGTACGTATGCACGTTTAAAGCTTCTAACAGGTATAATAAGTTCCTTTTTTCGCATTTGCCACAAGGCGTTTTTTTTTAGCAATTTTTGATTGGAATAGTTACTCCAGCTTTTATTAAATCAGAAAAAACATGCTGAAAATTTATTATTATGAATTTCTAATGTTATAGCAAATTCAGGTAATGCACCGCAGTGACGAAATTTTCCGATCTGCCTGTGTAAAAATATGAACCTAGGCTTGGTCCCAACAAATTGTATAATACGCTCCCCTTAGAAACTCATTACACAATCAACATATTGCCTCCCAGGAATTATATTATCAAGTTATGCATTTCGGCCACCCAAAGTAACTCAATCCCATTCGATATGTCTTTCACTTTCTGCATGTTGCACATAATTTCATCGAACACTGCCTATAATACTGCCTACTAATTAAGAATGCAGGACAGTGACTTGCACTACTGCTGGCGCAATCAATGCTGGAATTCGCGGAAAGTGCGTGAATATAGTGGAATTGAATCAATTCGACGCCAGTATGGTTCGGCCATTTCAACCACAATCAACTGCAATAGAGTAATCTCTGATTTAGTTGCGTTTTAACGCCAACTACATACATATATCTAATTATTTGTACTTTGTTGCGGTAGAGATAAACGGTGATTAAATATTCTGCAGAATCCTATTCTTCCAATTCAATTAACCAACGAAATTTGGTATCCGAATTCGTTTGATAATTTTCAAAATTTGTCTACATATAAAAAAATCAGCAAAAATGAAGAGTAGTCATTTTATAAGTTACTAATTTAGGCAGTTTCACAGTTTATTTTTCAGTCTTTTAAACTCTAATCAAGCCTTGGCATGATAGTTTTTGAGGGTTTATCACATTTCGATTCTACTAAATTTTTTGCAGTAATGGCAGGTGTGTGTGAGCCAATTTCATTATTGTTATACCTAGTGCAGATCTCCAAATGAATAGCTTTAAAACGGCATAGAAACAGAAAATCGATTCGGTATGACCGACGGAATCAAAAATTCTTGTTTGCCTGTTAATATTTGTAACGCGAAAACTTGATTCCCAATGAACATATTATGCTTATGACAGGATCAGTGTTTAAACTGTATACTCTCAGGTATAGGAATTGATCGACAATTTTATGCTGGAAACAACAACCAAGATATAAAAAAAAATAGGCCTAGTAGTCCATTTTTAATTTCCCAGTGGGAAGTTATTATAATGGGGTCGATTTTGCGAGTCCCAAATTTTGACATATCTCCACGTTTCAAGGTCTCTAAAATCCAAATCCATCGTTTTTAGAGAGATGGCTGTGAGTGTGCATGTACGTATGTGCGGATGTTCGTATGTGCGGATGTGCGTATGTGCGCATGTGCGTTTGGAATTATTTTTCGTCTCGATTATCTCAAGAACCAAAGATCACATTGACGTGAGACTGGTTTCATTCGACGCGTAATTACGTAACTTAGAACTGAATGAGTTTTCAGCAAAATCGGATTAGCCGTTTTTTATTGAGGAAAAAAAACTGAAAAAAGTTTAATTTTAAAACTGTTGAAACGCACTAATAATTCGTGCAGATCCCAAATACTGTTATTATTATTGTGTGCTTTAGCAAAATTCTAAACAAATTTGTAAAAAAATGCAATTTGAAAAAAAATCAAGATTATTTTTTAAATTCCAAACTTATATTATCAGTGAAGTGGGGAAGTGTGGTTTCGGGGTGACGGATGGCATCCTCTTCAGGTGCTGTCATTTATCATCCGCCACCAGACAGCACGACCACGATTAGGCTTATTGATGGATTAAGCTCATCACACTTCAACTAATTTTTATAATTATTTGTATCCGCGAAGTATAATGACCGTCAATTTTTAGCTCGTATGTGCCTGCGTCGCTATTGTATACATTAGTAAGGACTAGAACCTCCTAGTCTAGCCGACACCTTTCGTCTACCAGTGTGCTTTTTGGTTAGCAACTTACTAGCACTATGCTTGCACATTGATGGAGGTTCATTTACTTCCAGATTAAAGGCTGGTTCCATAGAGGATGCCATCCGTCACCCCGAAACCACACTTCCCCACTTCATTAAATTATGGAACCAGGCTTTAATCTGGAAGTGAATGAACCTCTATCAATGTGGAAGCATAGTGTTAGTAAGTTGTTAACCAAAAAGCACACTAGTAGGGGAAAGTTGTCGGCTAGACTAGGAGGTTCTAATACCTTACTAATGTTTATATTATCAGGTTTGGTAGAATGAGAGGAGAGACGCTAATGCAGTTAATATTGGATATTGTTATAAGTAATATAATATTGGATTTGGGATTTGGAGGATTTACGGGATGGGGCATTTAGGATCTGGGGGATTTTTGATCTGAAGGATTTTGGATCTGAGGGATCTTGAATATGGAGGATTTAGGAAATGCGGGATTCTGAATCTAGAATATTTAGGATCTGGGGGATTTTGGATATGGGGGGTTTTGTATCTGGGGGATTTTGTATCTGGGGGATTTAGGATCTGGGGGATTTTGATCTGACGGATTTACGATATGGGGGATTTACAACATGGGGATTTAGGATCTGAGGGATTTACGATATGAAGGATTTAGGATCTGGGGGATTAACGATATGGGGGTTATACGATATGAGGGATATAAGATATGGGGGATTTTGGATCTGGGGGATTCAGGATCTGGGCGATTTTGTATCTTGGAGATTTTCAATCTGGGGGATTTAGGATATGGGGATTTAAGATCTGGGGGATTTTTGATTTGGGGGATTTTTGATCTGGGAGATTTTGGATCTGAGGGATTTACGATATGGGGGATTTAGGATCTGGGGGATTTACGATATGGGGGATTTAGGATCTGGAGGATTTACGATATGGGGGGTATACGATATGGGGGATTTTGGATCTGGGGGATTTTAGATCTGGGGGTTTTGTGATCTGGGGGATTTGGGATCTGGGGATTTTGTATCTGGGGGATTTTGTATCTGGGGGATTTTGGGTCTGGGGGATTTTAGATCTGGGGGATTTTAGATCTGGGGGTTTTGTGATCTGGGGGATTTGGGATCTGGGGATTTTGTATCTGGGGGATTTTGTATCAGGGGGATTTTGGATCTGGGGAATTTTAGATCTGGGGGATTTTAGATCTGGGGGTTTTGTGATCTGGGAGAATTAGGATCAGGGGATTCTAGAATCTGGGGGATTTAGGATCTGGGGGATTTTTGATCTGGGGGATTTAGGATATGGGGGAATTTTGATCTCGGGGATTTACGATCTGGAGGATTTAGGATCTGGGGGTTCTAGAATCTGGGGGATTTAAGATATGGGGGATTTTGGATCTGGGGGATTTTGTATCTGGGGGATTTTGTATCTGGGGGATTTTGTATCTGGGGGATTTTGGATCTGGGGGATTTGAGATCTGGAAGTTTTGTGATCTGGGGGATGTGGGATCTGGGGATTTTGTATCTGGGGGATTTTGGATCTGGGAGATTAAAGATCTGGGGGATTTAGGATATGGGGGATTTTTGATCTCGGGGATTTACGATCTGGAGGATTTAGGATCTGGGGGTTCTAGAATCTGGGGGAGTTAGGATCTTGGGGATTTAGGATCTGGGGGATTTAAGATATGGGGGATTTTGGATCTGGGGAATTTAGATATGGGGGATTTTGTATCTGGGGGATTTTGTATCTGGGGGATTTAGGATCTGGAGGATTTTAGATCTGGGGGATTTTAGATCTGGAGATTTTGTATCTGGAGGATTTGGTATCTGGGGGAATTAGGATCTGGGGGTTCTAGAATCTGGGGGATTTAGGATCTGGAGGATTTAGGATCTGGGGGATTTAAGATGTGGGGGATTTTGGATCTGGGGGATTTTGGATATGGGGGATTTTGTATCTGGGAGATTTTGTATCTGGGGGATTTTGTATCTGGGGGATTTTGGATCTGGGGGATTTTAGATCTGGGGGTTTTGTGATCTGGGAGAATTAGGATCAGGGGATTCTAGAATCTGGGGGATTTAGGATCTGGGGGATTTTTGATCTGGGGGATTTTTGATCTGGGGGATTTAGGATATGGGGGAATTTTGATCTCGGGGATTTACGATCTGGAGGATTTAGGATCTGGGAGAATTAGGATCTGGGGGGTCTAGAATCTGGGGGATTTAAGATATGGGGGATCTTGGATCTGGGTGATTTTGGATATGGGGGATTTTGTATCCGGGGGATTTTGTATCTGGGGGATTTAGGATCTGGGGGATTTTAGATCTGGGGGTTCTGTGATGTTGGGGATTTTGGATCTGGGAGATTAAAGATCTGGGGTATTTTGGATCTGGGTGATTTGGGATATGGGAGATTTTTGATCTGGGGGATTTACGATCTGGAGGATTTAGGATCTAGGAGAATTAGGATCTGGGGGTTCTAGAATCTGGACGATTTAGGATCTGGGTGATTTTGGATCTGGGGGATTTTGGATCTGAGGGATTTTGGATCTGGTCGAGACTTTGGTAAATGACGAGGGTGGAGACGTCTTCCACTATCAAATGGCTTTTATGGCTAAAAAAATATAATATTTTAGAATAATAATAGAATATATACATGCATAAATAATAAAAACAAATCATAGTTTCTTTATTCACCCCACTGGAAAGTTAGTCGTGTTGACCATAACGGTCGCACCTAGACCACATTTTTTTTAAAAATTTTCAGAAACATCCTTCATTTTTTGAATTATTTACTAGTTTTCTGCGACGGGGATTGATACAAGTGTTTCGTAAAAACACGGATTTTCAAACTTGCGTGGTAATGCTCACCTTACTTCGAAATTATACTGGACAAAATTATGTTTCCGCGGAATTCTTGTAAGCCATGCATTTCTCTACACCTATTGCTGTTCTCGTAGCACAAATGAGAGCAAATATAGATATTTGTTTAATAGACTTTCTTCTGAAAATAGAAGGGCATATTTTTTCATCATCAGCTTTGGAAATTGGCAGTTCCTTTTTAACCTTGGATCCGAATACAGTGTCTTGGATAACAAACTCAGTTTCTGACTAGATTGTCGCAATTGCAGATGTGTCGGACATGCATGTGTGGTAAATTTGGGGATATGTTTTTCCTATTCCCTCTGGATGCGCTTAGAAGAACATTAGATAATGGAGAAATATCGAGCCTTATAAATGAAGACTTGAACACTGACTACTCCGAACATAACGTGTACCTCAGCCTGTGAAACCAACTTAATGAAGGAAGATAATGTATAAAGCAATGAAAGCTATAACTCTGCTTCTAAAAAAAGATTCAGCCAGCGGATCACGTGACTATTTGCAACTGCAAATCTCTTCAGGCTGGGTGGCTAGTAACATTTACCACCTAATTAAATTTTTTTAAATGGAAATACATGCTATCTAACAAACAATGGATGAACTATCCTAAGCTTTCGCTTTGTGCTGCATTTTGTTTAATCTGTAATTGGTTTCAGTGTTTGCTGATGTGGCTATATTTTCGAATTCAAAGGTTCGTAATTAGTATTTTTCTAACGTGCTCAAAAAATAATTATGTACAAATTGTAAGTGGGGGATAGAATTTGATTTGATGGACTTGAATGTGTTTTGCATTTGTGTGATATTCAGAAGTAAATAGATTTGCGTTTCAAATGTAATTCACGTCAGTCTATTAGTCCTTTTCAGCCATGATGGTTACCGTAGCAACCCCCTTGTTTCGCGAAATCCTTAAACTTAATGTTTTATTTAATCGTATTTTTAAGTTATTTGTACCCTAAATACAAACAAAATAAAGAAAGAAGAACGATTTTATTATTTATTCAGAAGTGTGACTGAAAGAGTTAATAGTCCCCTTGATGCGTCAATACTATCGTGGGTCATCCAGTGGCACAGACCAATATCAGAGGTGAAAGCATATATAGCATTTTTACCTCAGGTTAACTAAATTCCGGATCAAATAAAAGATGTTCCAAACACATCTATAAATTTCTTAACCAAGTTCACTTATGTTCGAATCAAATAAACAAATTTTCCAATTCAATTACAATTTGAAATAATTGGATGGGAATTGAAACTGAATGAATAATTATTACCATGAATATTGTTGGAGTAAATCACGATTAACATATGATAAAGGTGATTAAGATTTAACAAAGACTCTATTGCCGTGTTAAGAAGATGGGTCAGCCAAATCCAACAATTAAGAGTCAGTGACAAATAGTGCTTGCATGACAAAGAAAATTTTATTAAATTTATTTTAAACGTTTATTTGATTGATTTGATAAAAATACTGTGGCTATAATTGGCCAGAAATCGTCGCTAAATTTTATTTGGAATTGAAAATTAGTGTTTTTTACAAAAACTTATAATTTTAAGTATGATGAAAAAATTATTCAATTTGAACGAAATTCTCAACGGTAATAATACTATCAGAAGGTATGCCTTCTGACAGTATTACTACTTATTCTACATTAAAACTCAAGGCTTATTGTAAATAAAATTCAAACATTTCTTTAGACATATAATCCCATCAAAAGGGAAAATTTGGGAATATATATTTCAACACATTTCCACCAATCAACCCCAGCTTCATCTATATAAATCTTTAAAGCTTTAGGAGTCTGCATTTTAAAGGCAATTGTTAAATTAAATTATTTCGAAATGCACAGCAAGATTATTGAATGAATGTATGCAACATCCTCGTTTCTACATATGCATTCTATGCCGCTTGAATTTATAACTGGAATTTAACTGAATCGAACGTCACACGCTTCCTTCAAATGATTAATTGCTAAAGTATTCTCTGAAGCAGTTAACATGAATGAATATATTTTAGCACTCAACCCATTCAAGTTGCAGGAGTGCATGCAGAATTCATGTTGCTCGGTGGAGATTCCAAAAGTTGTTCTTCAGATAAATGCAGTTGTTCAATACAAAACAGTGTGGACTGCTAACTGACGTTCTTGCATCTAAACCGGATCGAAAATGGAATGCATTCGTGAGATGACAATTTTTCTGATGCCAAACTGGAATGGGAGTGTCAATCAAATGAACATGAACATGAATATATCGATCGTGAGTGCATAGAGCTCAGGTAACATTCCATTCATGAATAGATAAATAATATACGTTATCCAACGTGTTCGAAACATCTTTCAAAAAATGCATGCAAGCCAACTGTTACGCCACCAAAGTTCGTTCAAGATTTTATGTTTTTGATAGAGAAATATGAAAAAAATCACAACGATTTCAATTTGCAAAAGCAACTATGATAAATCCATAAGAAGTATGTAATCTGAGAAAATTTTTGTTTAGACATTGAAAAAATAGACATTAACTAACAATAAAAAATTGAAATAGGGCTAAGCTATGTTTGCATAAACTATAATTAAGACCATCAACTGCACACGAATGTCTTCAGAACCACAGTAAAGACGGAATTCCAAGCAACAAAATATATTCAAAAATTCATGCACTAAAAAGCTTCAAATAATCACCAAAAGTGATCAAATAAGCAAAATAAACGAATAGAAATGATAAATGTATTTTATTTAAATTGCAGTATCGAGTAATAAATCGACGATATTAGCTGACTTGTGACGTCAAAGAAATTTTAATTCCATAGTCTGTTACATTTTTTCGTAAAAATTTTCAATATATTACTCATTCCGCACAGACAGTCTGCCAGACGGGATGCAAAGTCAGTCTGTGCAGACGGTATGCACAAACGGTCCGCATAGACCGTCAACCTTCAGTCAATCTGCGCAGACGGTCTACCTACACGGTTAGTATAAATGGTCTGCACACACAGTTATTTAAACGAATCATTTGATCTACAAAGCGGAGCAGATGCCCTATAGAGAGAGAGAGCTGACACTAAGCAAGAGGTTTATATACTACCACCCTCAGTTAACCACCTCATAGCTTCTATGAAGCTAGCATTCAAGCAGGATTACAGAGAAGCTGCACCTAGGGCCCAACTACTGGAAGAAGCTTGTAGGACAACCAGGCAAATTTGCTCCAAACGCACCAAGTAGCTCCTCAAAACGAGCCGTGAAACATTAAATTTCATGGAGCTCTCTCTAATTGGCAGACATGCTGAAAGATTGGGCATTTCCTTCATCGATTTCTTCCAAAGATTCAGGTCGGACGAAAAGGAAGAAACGGTCTAACATTTTCTGAGTGCATGTCCAGTACTATTCAGAAGACGCATACAAACCCTACACTTAGTCTCCGTGGATAACTTCACGGAAGTAGTTAATTTAAATATCGGCTGTACAAGAGAATCCAAATGGGTCTCACCGTCCCATAGCTAGATTCTAGTGGCATCCCAATCTTCTGTGATATCACAATGATCCTGTTGTGGCCTAAGTGAGCCATTTCTTTAGAAAAGAGGGCTGGCGCTTCAACTAACCAACCATGCTCTATAAAAAACTCCGGGATGGCATAGATTTTTCGAACATCTCTTAGAAATAATGAGTACTCTTGTGTATCAAAAAGCGTGTCAAAAAGCGAGTTTTTCTATGATTTTTAAAATAAATGTGCCATGCCAAACTATTCAAAAATTCAAAAAAGATATGAAGGGAATCCCGGTTGTTAAAATTAACGAGCTTCTGTAATATGGGTGAGTTATTACATAATATTATTTTAGTTATAACATTTTTGGTATTTATTACTGGTCTTGTAGTGCAGGAGGAAGCAGGTTAAAAAATGGCGGTCAAACATTTTTAAACCTTTCAAAAACAATCAAACAATTGCGAAATAATTGAATGAGTTATTGGTACTTTAGACAATTTTGATTATTTCAAACATAAATCAGATGTCCCACCACTAAAATTTTATTGCAAGCGATTGTAAATGCCCCACATTGTTGATAATTTGGGTTCATCTGTGATATGGACGTATTTTGCGTTTCCTAGGAGAACACCATCGTACGGAGACAACAAGGCAGGACAACAATGATTTCCAAAAAATGACTTATTGGACACAATGTTAATGTTCTCTGAAAAAAATAAATGACAAAGATTGTGTCATTCAGTACACTATATATGATACAGTTCCGGAAGAGCTCATCAAGAGTTTGCCGAACGAATTGGGCATCGTGTTCCTTTGACCTAAATCCGATAGAAAATTGTTAAGATATTCTTGAAAGGCGTTTTTACGCCAACAGCAAACAGTACAGCACCACAGCAAAATTTAATAAGATAGTTAAAGTCAGTTTGGAAAAAAGCCCGGTTTCCATTTTAGAAAAATTAGTTTTAAGACGGACCTTCCATGTCATCATCAATAAAGGTGATAAAACTATCATTAATGGTCAATTTTACTAATGAAAATGGTAAATTTTGCATTGTACTTATTTTGAGAAATTTAAAAATTCAACTTTGAATCTATACGGATTTTGCACCCATCAGTGACTTTAAATAACGTGTTCAGATATATTTTCCAGTTTTGTTCGCTGAAATTAGATAAACTCTTATGTAAAACACATTGCAGCGTCATATTTTTTTCAGTTAGCTAGTTCAGTATATTCTAATAGGGGAAAAACTACAATGAAATCACAGGCTCAATCTACAAAAATTTCTATTACTGTATGAAATACAATAATTTCTATTTTCGTACAGTGAACAATTTTTTCCCATTAGATGACTGAACCCAAGGAGTTCCTATGATCTGCAGAGCTAACCTACTTATTTATTAGATTTGAAAATGTACGCATATATTACAGAACGGAGCATCCTTTACCTTTTCCCAAACACTCATATCCTTGATAACTGAAATGGAAATTTAAAAATCCTTCATGAATAATAAGTGCTTCCAACTGTATTCAGTTTGAAAAAGGAACGATGGAAAGAAAGTTTGCCAAATATTTGCATATGCCGACAGAAGAAGTTAATCAAAGAATTTTAGAAACTGAAAATATCTGATGCGAATTTATATCCTTATTGCTTCAGCTTCCTATATTTCAACCGTTTGACTACAGAAATATGCAAATACCAGGCATTCAAATATCATCGAAACGCTTCTTCTTTGCCGGAGTATTTTCAAATAAACGCATGAGGACGAATCTGTACGAGTTCGTGGTAAGTGATGCCGCCAGCAGGTATTCACCTGAAAGCTGTTCAAACAAACAGCGAATCTAATCAGTGCAATGAATCCAAACGGAATGTATTTTTATTTACAAAGTTCTTAATAAATACCACTTTTTCTAAAATTAATTTAAAAAAAAATTAATTCTTCTAAAAGTTGTATGAAAGTCCTGCACTGGCAAATTTGACATGCGAAACTTGGTTTGATGGTGAAAACGCGATACCCAGCAGGCTCGGGTCCTGTTGTTGAGGGGCGGCACTCACAGCAGCATTTTGGGAGCTGGCTTGTGGCTGCTGCTCGTACTGTTGGCCCGCGTTGTATTGCAAAGGCTGTGCCTGCTGTTGCTGTGTTTGCTGCAGGAATGCCGCGTAATCCTGTGCCGATATAAATTGAGGTTGCTGTTGGCTCGCTTCAGGCTGCAGCTGCTGTTGGCTGTAGGCTCCTGGGTATGCTTGCTGGTAGGCTGCAGGCTGGGTGGGCTGGTACTCGTAGTTTTGGGGAGCAGGTGCTATCTGCAAAATCGAAAAGAAAAACATTTTAATAGCAGGACGTGCCGAAATGCTTGCGGAAATGGCTGGACAATTTGTACATATAGAGGCTTTGGGGTTTTGACTGCCTTATTGTAGCTTTCATAATAGATTTTCTTTGAAACTATAGCAACGTTGAACTTTTTTGTGAAAGTATCTGCTATTTGAACTATCACTGTGCTACGCAATCAAGGAGCTAAACGTAGGCCCGACCTAGCAAGGCTTCCTCATAAATGGGTCTGCTGCAAGCCTATGATAAAAACTGGGCTGATTTATGCATATCCTCTCGGCGAAGCGTGAAAAATCTATATAGAGATAGTGTTTACAACAAGAGATTCACCTCGAATAACCCCACAGGCACAAATACAATCATTGATTTTTGGCAAGACTTCAAGTGTATTTCGGAATTGCAATCTGATGTCTGGTATCACCCAAGGCCAACATTTCGTTTTTTGGCACAGCAATACGGCAAGCGTGGCGTTAAATACGTAATCGCCTGTCATGAGTGTCTGTCTCCATCCAACAAAGATACGTGACATGTTTGCAAAAGGACATCCAAGCAGCCTCTCGTTCTTGAACTTTGTAATTAGTTTAGTTGACGAAGAGAAATGGAAAATGCCATTTAAATTGTTTACATTTCCCAACCGCTGTTTGAGGTAGTCCTCCGTCCGAGAGTATTGGTAGATAGAAAATCTTCAGACTTGTCTGAGTAAATTTCAACCAAGAAAACTTCGAAAATGTGCAATTTTGATGATTGATGGTCGTGAAAATTTGAAGCTGACTATTGAAAAATTAGGCATAGGCACGCAGTTCAACGTTAAGTAACGTCATTTGTATTAGCAAGTAAGTTGGTGAAAAGGATGTTACCTATTCATATGGGGTGGAAAAATTACCCAACTTTAATGTCTGCATTAGGGACAGCTCTTTAAAAGTATATAGTTAAAATTAACGATATATCAAAGCAAAACTGACGAAGATACAGCCATCTTAAATATATGCTCTCCAACCAATTTTGCTATTATTATTAATTTTTGAACGCATTTTTCTCAGATTTAGTTTTTCAAAGTCGGAAAGTCGGTGAACAGTGTAACTTAAAAACTACTTATCCGACCGTTGATAAATTTTGTACACTTGCTTCATACATAAATTACGAGGAAACAACGAGATTTTGCATTTTTATTATTACAATTTACTTTAAAACAACAAATTCGCCGATTTTTTTTTACTTCTAAAACCTGAAAAATCAAAAAAAAATTTGATGTTGTTACCTTGAATACTCGAAATTTTGTTTTTGTTTTTACTGTTACAATTTCTTTTAAAGCAACAACCAACGCCAATTTTTATCAATAAATTTTTGCTTCCAAAAATTGAAAAATCAATAAAATAAAAGAAAACCTGATGTTGTTACCTCGAAAAATTCATAAACTAATGAAATCTTTTTGGTTTCTATGTAACAGATGATCCAGCAATGAGCTATGATGATCAACACAAAGGAATTTTTTTTGTGTGTGTACGAAGATTTGCTGTTAGTGGCTCAATTCACAATATTTTTCCACAAAAATTTAACAGAAGACTCTTGAAATTATGCACTGTTATGTACTCAACTTATAAATAGATGTATATTTACTATATTTTCAAAAATAACCCTTAAAAATGTGTCCTCTTTATTCAGGTTTAATTTTTTGTCAAAGAAAATTGAATTTTTCATTCACGATAGTCAAAACAAAACAGTCAACTGAAGATAATAAAAAAAGATGGGAGATAAGTTGATTCCATTAAACATAATACAAAACCGATTATATTTATTAAAATTCTAGAGCTGCGTAATGTAACCTTTAATTGAACAAATTCATCACAACCGCGAGAAATAATTTGATTAGGTCAGGACGCTTACGCAATGATTTCAAAAATACTCTTATCTGAATTTGAACAGGCCTTTTGAATTTTTGAGTATGATATGGAAATAGTTTTTCTTATTTCTACGCCGTGGATAGAAAAATCGAAAAATTATGAATGCACTTCAACTCAATGCTTCAGTAAATTCTGCAAATAGTAGAAATGTTCAATTTAACAATAATATCAAATATGATAGGCATATGAAAACCCTTCATTTTGAAGATATGATTCAATGTAGCGTTAGAATACTGCAGTGAAAAAAGTTAGTTGTGCCCAAAAAAAAAATTGAAGAGTTGCTGCGAATTAAGATTTCTGATTTTTCAATACACTTCAAAAACAAAATAAAACGGCAATAAGCATAATATGTTAGTATTTCTGCAACAAGTATTCATTCGTATTGTATTTGAACAAATTAAACACATCTTAGAGTCGTTTAATAAAGTTTTCTAGATTTATTTTGAAAAAAAAGGCTTTTTCATTGAGTTTATTCAATTCAACAAAATGAATTAATTTATGCGAGGTAGGAAAATTTAAACAAACGAAACACTTTTCACTATTTAGGCAATTTGTGTCAGAACATCGATTTAAGAGTATTATTTATCTCGTCTTTATTTGTTTCCTAAGCCCTTGACTTGCCTTTGACTATAATTTGTAGAATATGGTTCAAAAAACATCCTCGAAGTAACTATGTGGTTTTGTTATTAAACCGCTACTTTTCTACCTGTTGTAATTTAGTTACGATATTTTCTGTCTCTTAAGGGGGAAACCACTGCAGGATTTACAAGAAATCAATTTTTTTTTGTTGCTCTAAAGTATACCTTATCATCATAGAAATCATGTAGCAAAGTTTCATATAGTGGAAAAATCTAAAAGTGTTCGAAATTTTTAATTAGCGCGGCGCCTCTCATTGCTCTTTCGGAGCGCAATCCGCGCGCTTTTGGTATTGAAATTTAGAACAATTTTAAATATAAATCTTTCAAAACTGTACATGTGCTCTTTGTTAGTTGAACGTTAGTAGAGAACGCTGAGGTACGAATTCTGCAGACTAGGGGTATATCAAGTTTTTTAATCATTTTTCTATAACTTAAACTTTAAACGCGTTTATCTCGGAACAACGTTTTTCAAACTGGCCGGTCTCTTTTCTCAAACAGTTTTTGTTCGATTTACTTGAATTTTTTACAATATGTTCAAAACTAGTGTCTGCATGGAAGTACGTAGGATTTTTTACGTTTTTTTACATTTTTTTTCAAAATGAATTTTGTCAAAAATCAACTTCAAAAATCCTACGTACTTCTCTGGCTGTTATTATGCTTTATCGGTAATTGTTTGTTTGATAACCATAACCTTAACATTTGAGGAGAAAACGGTTCGGCCACGAAACCATGAAAAAATAAGGCATTTCTGGAGAAATGCTAGAGAGCTGCCATTTTGTTTTTAAAGTTCTAAAAAAATTCAAAGAGGATGCTAAATACTTGTAAAATATAGATCTTTTCACCAAATTTCGCTATGTTGTTTGATTTTTGAAAAACAAATTCCCAAAAAGTGACTTTCTTTTTACCTCTACAGTGGTGTTCCCCCTTATAGCAAATACATATCTTATTCAAATCCGTGATTATCTTGGATAAATTAATTATTTTAATTAACATTCTCTATAAACTCTATAATCATGTACTGAATACAATTGTATAGCCAGGTAACTAGAGTGGAAAAATTCTTTTATGTGCTGCTTCCATCTTTCGTATTCTCATTAAAAATTAGGATAGAAAATGAATCAGGATGTAATTTACAGCGCCCGAGTGGTGTTAACGTGTATAGCTTCATCTACTGGCTTAAATTTCAGAGTGGCTCATTTTCCGAATTTGCTTGCATATAAACTCCATTAAAACCAAATTAAATATGAACATTTCATACTCTTAGATTGAAGCTGACATAACTTCAAACTATTTTCAGAGCGAGCTAACAACATTTTTCATGCTTTTATCATATGTTACAAGTTCAAACTTTATTTCCTGACACACGCACTGAATCTGCTCGATGTGTTTATCTTATATGTCCTAATCCTCTAAGTGAATTCGATACACATCCCTGGCTTAACTGAGCTATAAAAACAAATTCACTTAATCGTACTAACCTGCTGTTGTGGCTGCGAAGCGGCAGCTTGTTGCTGAAAAGGTCCTCCTTGCTGGCCGCCGAAGTAGCGCGTAAAAGTCTGTTGGGATCCTGGGGCTTTCACCGAAAACGAATTAGAATGCTGGTCCGTATGGAAGGATATTTGTCCTTCACAAGTGTGCCACATAATACACGCGACAACCAATGACAATATTACCGAAATGATGGATTGCGACATAGTGGGGGACACGATAATTACTACTTCTCAGGAAGTTAATGTACGAAACGAAAGACGGTACTGCTTGCGCCGCTACGGATATTAACCACTGTAATTCGGAATACGATTTGACTCAAAAGTGAGCCATTGTCTTGAATTTATATACAATATCGTGAGTAATGAAAGTAACGTGTCTAATTGCAAAACTTGGCCTATCTGATGGCAGGCGATGGTTTACCACTGCTTTGCGTTGTCTTCGTCGACACAACGTTATTCCATACGCGAATTAGAGAAGTTACGAACGGGCTATTGTGTATTCATAGTACTTACTTATTTTGAAGTTAAGCTTATTTCGATACTGAAGGAATTGGAAATGTTGACAACTAGTTGGTGTACCATCGTTGAACGAATGGCTTAATCAATCAATAATCGTTTATGTCTTTGATGATTCAATGTAATAAATGAAATAATAAATGGTCTCTGCCTTAATGAAAGAAGCCTGCCACTTAAAATATAATAAAACAACAGTTAGATCCTATTATGGATATCCATCGATGATTAATCAATCTTAATGTAAATTTAAAACAATTTAGGAATATAGTATGTAGTAATGAGTTGTCTGTGCGATTTCCTGCAAAGATTGTATTATGCCACCCTTTTGGTAATAATGATTTGAGTGATGATGGTAATAAAGTATATTAGTTACTCTATGAAGTAAATAAATGGATTGGGCTAATAAAAAGAGCCAAAGGCAGTGTCTTTTGATAAAAAGAGTGAATCTTGCAACATCGACCAACGGAAAGTGTGTGATAGCTGGATTCATCATGAGCAAAAGATTGTTGTTCGTAATACCTCGTTGTGGTTTCCTCAAGGATTTACTACGATTTTAGACGAAGGTTTTTTTATCTATTTTTGATCATGTTTGGGTCAATGTCTGTAATAGACAGTGGGAAAACTCTTGGCCAGGAAATAAAACTTAAATAGTAAATTTAAGAGAGCATTAAGAGGACTTTAGAAGAGACCACACCGAAAAAACAACTGGAAACACACGTGTTAAGCAGAGCAGAACATATGCTCGTTCAATGCTATATCATTCTTCAGGACGACCACAGCTTTGAGAATTGATATA
The DNA here is from genome assembly GCA_963942545.1 of Oxycera nigricornis. Lineage (NCBI taxonomy): Eukaryota > Metazoa > Arthropoda > Insecta > Diptera > Stratiomyidae > Oxycera > Oxycera nigricornis. Next base: position 11,309,651 of record OZ012660.1, on the reverse strand, counting down.
GGTTTAGCGACTAGTTTATACATAAGTTATGGTCTTTTTTTTTATAAGTGTGTTTATTGAATCTTCTTAAAAAGAAATAACAAAAATGGATAAGATGTGGGTATAGATAAACCTATTTCAATTCTTAAAATCTAAACGTTGCTTTGAGGTGTGCGGAGGCACTCCCTGCTTAAATTATAACGTTAATTTTTCTTTTAAGTCTATTTGAAACAATTTTTGTACCCAGCTGAGATACTAATTGGTTACAATGTTGTCTCAATTTAAGACTATACTTAGTTCTTGTTCTCAGAATTTGTTCAGAAACCGATGGTATCTGGAGATCTTTTCTGATATTGGTGTTTCTAATGTACCACGGCGCACAAGACATTAGCCGCAGTATTTTGTTTTGTGATCGCTCTATAATTTCAATTAGGGATGAGGAAGCCGTTTGCCATAACTGACACCCGTAAAACCATATGGGTTTTATCATAGAATTATATAACAAAACTTTGTACTCTAAGGCTAGCTTAGATTTATAGCCTATAAGCCAGTACAGTTTAGAAACCTTCAGATCAATCTCCTTCTTCTTTGATCTTATATGTTTTTCCCAAGTCATGCGTCGGTCTAGGTGGACTCCAAGGTATTTGTAGTGGTCTTTGTGCACTACATCTCTTCCATTGAGTTTGATAGCTGGACAGTTTCCTTTATTTAGCGTAAAGGTGACTTGAACACTTTTTGACTCATTAACTTGAATTCTCCATATATTGAGCCACTGTTCGACATCAGTAACGTGCTCTTGCAAGTTCTTGGAGGCAAGTTTTGCTGATTTTCTTGCACACAAGAACGCGGTGTCATCTGCGAACGTGGTGGTTACGGTTCCTCGACTCGTTGGTAGATCGGCGGTGAAGAGTAAATAAAGAATGGGTCCAAGAACACTTCCTTGTGGGACACCGGCTAGAATTGGACGTTTAGTTGATAGAGAATTTTTAAATCTAACTTGGAATCGCCTTCCGGTTAAATAGGATTTCAGGATCTCGTAAACATAGGGCAGCGTTCGATTGATTTTGTAGAGTAGTCCTTCATGCCACACCTTATCGAATGCTTGAGCTACATCAAGGAATAACGCCGAGCAGTAGCTGCGCTCTTGGTACGTCTGTTGGATTGTTTCCATTATTCGGTGCACTTGCTCAATCGTTCCGTGCTTTGATCTGAATCCAAATTGATGCATTGGAATGGCTTTATTGAGGTCGTCTGAAATTATTGTTGCAATAATCTTTTCAAAGACTTTTGAAAAGATGCTTAGGAGGCTGATAGGTCGGTAGGAGCCTGGAAGGTGGTGATCCTTGCCTGGTTTCGGTATTGTAATTATAGTTGATAGCTTCCATTGCTCAGGAAAATATCCATATAGTTATGGTCTACAGCTTCAAAATTACACTGCTAGGTAATGATTTCATTTTAAAATGAAAGGATATATTATGTGTTTTCTATGTAAATTCAAATTGACATCATGTTATTGTACTTCCAGAGATATAATCACTTGAACATTGATCCTTGACTCGAAAATTTTATGAAATCAGGAAAAGACTTTTTTCATCCTTCATATATACGATTAATGTTTTTGTGACTTTCCAAGATATAGGGATTTTCTTGTATTTGGTCCGAACATCGAAATCGCAATTTTCAACATATCTTTACGTTTTAAATTCTTAGGAGTAATTAAAAAGTATTTCTAGGAGGCAGTATGTATGATTGTGTGTACTTTTGTACTTTTGTTGGGATCATTTTTTTCTAGAACGATATCTTACGAAAGTAAAGTCGTGTAGACTTGATTGAGGTGTCAATGGAAACGTATGAACATTGACCTGAACTGATTAGAGGTTGGTAAGATTCTGTTGGGCGATTTTTTTCTTTTGACACATTCATGGTCATTTCGTCACGCCTGATATTCCACGTACGCAACGTTGTATTAAGGGGTTACATAGGTCGTGTATTTTTAAAAATCGATCAATTTTTTTTCATTCCATATGAAAGTATGAAAGTATACTTAAAGAGTATTCACACCAAATTTGAAGTAAATTCGAGCAACATTACCGGAGCTATAGAGATTTGAATACCGCGTGGTCGGTGCATGCGCTCTGCCTTACCTAGGGTATCATACGCATGCAGCGCGGTTCTACCGCGTAAAATCAGCTCCTTTCTTTTTCATCAAACATCACCACATCAAAAGGATGCTCTAAACATCGCGAATGAGGTGAACGAATTACTGTATGGACCTGGAACCGACGACTGGATGTAGGTCGTTAAAAAATAACTTTATTTCATTAAATCGCGGCGTTTTTCTCGAAAATTTGTTTTTCCGTGTTGTAGGCACGATTTCTCGAGAACGAATCGATACATTTTGCTGAAACTTTGTAGTATTGTCTCGTGAAGCGATTTTTATTTGGTCGACTCGTTCCTGTTTTATGCGAAAAAATATTTTAAAAGCGATGAGAATCGGAAAAATGCTAAAAAATATGGAACGAAAATTCAATCAAACTCATTCCAAAACTTTAAATTTCATTTTTTTTCAATTCCTTTGTTCAATCACGAGCCAACGGCATAAACTAGAAGAATATTTTTGAATTTTTGATTTGAGATGAACCTCCACCAAACTATTTTGCCTACCGCACAAAAAAGGTTCGACGAGGAAAACTGGGGGAAAATTGACAATTTTCAATATTTTTGGTTGAAATTTTTTTACAACTTTTTGAAATGCTAAACTTTAATGTGTGTAAATTTTAAATAAAATAGATTTTTGGTTTTCAAAATACAAGTTTTTGAAAAAGTTTTTTTTCCTTCAAAACCTATGTAGCCCCTTAAGGGGTTATATCCACTTGTAAGTCCGAAAAAACGTGCTTTTTGTGAATTTCTTGTGAAGAGGCTTTTTATTAAATAAATACAAAGAATAAATGTACATATAGCGAATTTAATATATTTTAAGAATTCGCGATGCATTACAAAAAATATTCGGTTCCGCTGTTCCTGTAGTAGATCTCCTAGAGGACCTCCACAAAAAGGTGTCAGGCGGTGAGGAAGATATCTCTGATCCAAATTATCGGAAATAAAAAAAAAACAAATAATTTATTTTTAAGATAGATGAATACAGGTAATGATCGATGGAAGAGTCAAAATTTCGATTGTTGACAAAATGGCGGCTTCCCAAAGAAAAAAAATCGTTTTTTTAAAGAAAATTTACAGTTTAAAGGGGCTTAAAAAGATTAAATTATTGTCAGAAACCCTATTCCTTCTATCATTACTTGATACAAGTATCTAAGAAGATTGTGTGAAAATTTCAAGCCGATCCGTTCAGCCGTTTTGGAGAAATTTTCTTCGACGACTTTGAAAACACCGTTTCGAGAAAAACGCGTATAAAGTTTTGGGAACCAATTTTTTTCCAACTTACATCGTGGCAGTTCACTTTAAACTGACGAAATGTACTTACTTTATACCTAAAATTTCTAAATATAGCTTTCAGGTATAAAGTAAACCTTTTATATTCTAATTCCAAGAATAAAAACATTATTAAAAGCATAGACAAGGGCATAGGGGTAATGAGAAGCAATTGCTATTCCGGTTTACGCTTCGCCTACTTTCAAACGCTCGGAGACGTCTTTACAAATACGCTAATTTCTCTGAAAATATTTACCGGATAAATGTGAAACTTTCGGACGATATTCTCAAATATATGTACATTCAAAATATGCAAAAAAAAAGAAATTTGATTTTTTCCAAAATTACAAGTGGATATAACCCCTTAAGGAAGGTGCAACGAGGTATTACGTAGAACAATTTTTTGCTGAAGATGAATTCAACTATTACATACTTTCCGTTGGCGGATGTTTCTATAATCATTCTGTATATATGGGACACTACAACTGTAAATTACTACTTCAATAAACACTTAACAATAATTACTTCTAATGATAGGTAACAACGTTATATGTAACCTAATAAATATTTTTCATCAATATTTGATCAGATATTATCGATAACATTTTATAAATTGCGAAATAGCATTTCCGACGTAATATAAATACATTTGTAATGGTTTCGAATTTAAATAAATTGGAAATTTTATTGTGTTGCACTACACATGCATATGTTGGTCACGACCAATGCCGCTGGAGTATTACATATTAATCAAACCAGATAGTCAATATACTGATTGCCACATAATAATCGCAATTTGAGGTTTTCAATTGCTTACGGTTAGTTCAATAATGAACTGAAAATTCAGGCACATTTCACGTATTACGAATCATTTATCATTCAAAGGAAATTTTCCCTAAATGTTTTTAGGTTGAAATTGTATATAATTTTTTTTGTACTCTATCATATTGTTTATAAGCTACTATATCGAATTAAATTTCCGTAATTTTTGTGAAAAAACACTTGGAACTGATGTGAAAATTGGACGAAAACCCAATGAGATTAGATACTCCATCTTTTGTTGGACGTCTCGTTTGACCAACATATCATACGACTTGTTTGAAAACGCTTCGTGTCTTTTACACTTTATTAAGAAATACAAATGTTCATTAAAAACTAATATCATAATCACGACGCATTCAAATTGTTTAGCTAGAAGAAAAATGCTATGGCATATGACTGTCCTTTGCAATGGCCATTTACATGCCTGTACGTTTTGTCGGTGCAATCAAAAGCACGATCAACCGTACGTATCGACAAAGAATCTAAATATCTGGATTTTTTGTCTAAATTTTACATCAGTTCCAAGATTCGCTTCAAAGAAAAGGGGAAATTTGTCTATAGGAAGCATTGGTTCAACTGTTGGTCCAATTTCGGATAACATCAAAGAAGCAATACGAAATCTCAGGGTATTCACGAAATAAGAAACTATGATTAAGTGGCAAGAAACACAGGACAATTGTGTTGAACAAAAGTGAGAAACTATAAGTTTGAACCGATTTTCGAACAAAAATCCTCAGTTGTTTAGTATTTCGCCCCAATTTTCGGTTTAATTAGGCATACAACTTGTATTTAAGACATTGATACGATTTGTAAAATTAGATAAAACGTAAGTACAATAAGTCAGTATGTATAAAAGGATCTTAAGAAATGTTGACTTCAGTTTGGCGTTCCTATCCATGCCAGGGAGGTGATCAGCTAACAGTGGTGTCCGTTAGAAAAGGATTCGCTTTAATTGTTCGCTGCAGTTAACAAAAATAATGACTCGAAAATACAAATTGTGATCCCGACGGAATGGCAATAGGATCAAGTAGGATAGCTGTACTGAGTGCTACGTGGAATACACAAAAATAGGATTTTTCTTGCAAACCATCCACATCTGCATATGTTCAACAATAAGCTGTCTGAAATGTTCAACTTTCAATTATTTATTACTGTCGAAAACTTATTTAACCTGTGACAATTTACGTGACTCGAATTGCAAAATTGCTGGTTTTCGTTTTCGTCTCGTGTCGCAATAGACGGTCCACATGTAAAATGTGTTATAGCGCCACATTACGCGGAGGTGTGTGCAATAAAGAAATGTTATTGCACCTGGCACAGCTTCGGGCGGACAATCAATTAGCAGTCTGAGCATGGTCGAGTTGTCGTAAGCTTCCAGAAAGCCAATAAAATGTCAGAGTTTGCGTGAGGGATGAGAATAGGAAAATTCGGTAGCTGTATTATTATATGGCTTGAACAACACTCTAGTTTTCCACATCGTAAATGTTATGGCATAGTCAAAACAAACAACCAGTATAGTTCCTCGAGGGTCAGTCCGCTGCCATCATTCGGACTGTCCGAACCTGCAGATTATCTTTTCCCTACTGACCACTCAATAAATCCAGTGGACATACCCATTTTTCATTCGCATTATCGTTTATCACGCCTGAATAATATTTGCATAACAAATTTGTTTGGGGTCATCATTAACATGTAACAAAACAGGGTCACTCCCAACACGAACCGAAAACACGATGTGGGAGACGCAATCCTTCTTGTTTAAAACGTTCTGCGGGGAGCTTTCCCCAGTACAAAAGGACGTTATCGTACTAGCACATGCCTAACTTTTGTATAATTCGATAATCTGTTCCTCGAGGTGGATGAAATGAAGGCAAGTGAAATAAATTCAGAATAAAAGTAGATGTTCGTCAGTTCACAAGCCGGGAATTAGGTGAGGATTAATTGGAGTCACAAATTGAAATTGACTGTTGCTTCTTCGCTGTCAAAACGTTAAGATATACGAAAATGAAAATCTCAGAGCAGCTTGCGCTAATTTAAAAGAGCGTGTGTTAACATCTAGAGCAGACAGAAACTTAAGCATGGTTGGCCAATAGAATTGGAAGTCATCAAATCCACGAAGAGCTAGACACAATGTAATCTAATCTGCAGCTTAGTAGTTTCTCAGTTAATTATCGTGAAATAAATCCAAGTTGAGTTTCTATTTCTTATAAAAGATTGCCTCCATATTGTCGTGTATTATTTAAAATTCATTAGAATCATTCCGGTACCACGAAAACTCTTAAAACAGCAAAACATAAAGTATTGGCAATTTACGTATCCTGATGTAATCAATTTTATTAGCAAATAGACAATTTGTGAGATACTTAGACCGAGAAATCTGAAACAGAGACTACTTTTTCACAAAATGCTGCAAAGACCATATCAGTGAATTGTGTGTGATTTGTTTCAACTGAATGGCAAACTTTTCTGGTAGCAGTGAATTATTTTTCAAGATATTTGAATACAAAGATGGTATATAAATCAAAACGGGGAACTAGAGTCGGAAATTTACTTGACTTTAACTCATAATTCGGAAAATTACTCTACTTCAATGATCAACATATGAAAATGAAAGATTTCAAGCATAAATAAAAGGAACCTCTCTACAATACTTTGTCATATCTGACGGTTGATGAGCAAAGCAAGCAGAAGGCCCTATTGTATTATCAAAAAAATTTGCCTTGTAAAGAAATTTGTTCTGAACCCAAAAATTGTGAACGTGGGAACTCTCGTTTGTCGAGGAAAATTCAACAACAACCAACATACGGTTTTGAATCAAAAGTTGGTCAAACCAAATCAAATCAATCTATAAATTAAAAGTCAGTAGTCAACGGGATAAGATAAAAAAATCTTTACGCTGGAACTTTTGGGAAAATCACTGAGTGTGTAATATTCTGTTTTGGGCGTACCCCACATCTGAGTTGTAATCTTCAGTTTTTTCTTTCTCTTGTTCAGCTTTATTAGCACACGACTTTCTTTACACACGTTCCTAACTTAACCTTACTTCTCTATTTCACATGTTCTTCATCTGTCCGACATCTTCTGTCAGTTTCTTGCCTCTGTTCAATGCTGTCAACGGCTAAGTTCGATCCGGATCCACGACCCATCATATGGCATACAGTCAAGCTGCCAACCTAAACTCTACAAGTGAAAAAAATGTTTCTCTAGTGTTTTTTCCTTTAATTTTTCAAATAATGAATATATATAAAAAAAAGTTCTATAAATTTTATCTGAAATTTTTTTGTTGTAAATAAACGATTTCACGTGATACGATTAATTTTATTAGAGGTCGATTGACACGTCCAGTAAATCTTATTTATTTATCGCTCGATTAAAGAAGCTTTAATTTGACACTTTTATTACTCAAAAAAAAAACAAAGTTGAGAAACAAATAAAAATGATAAGAAACAACTCAACTTTCAAATACCTACTCATTTGAAAGTTTGTAAAATATGTTGTCTAACTGTAAAATAGATTCATTTATGAAAAAAGAAATTCCTTAGAGGCAACAAACTATTTCGAATAATATTTATTTGATAATAACTTCAGCATTACTGACTTTTGTATTTAATATTTTTAATGTTGATGTTACAATATTGTTACAAAAAAAATTAGGATGCATGTTATAAAAGAAAAACAATAGCTTGTTGAAATTTTTTGTTTCTTGATGCCTAATTTTATTTGTGTTTTTAAGAATTTATTTAATAATATATTTTTTAAAATTAATATGTTTTAATGATTTTTTTTCATAATAACTTGAAAGTATATATTCTCAAAACTATCATACGGTTTTTCAAATTTTTTTAAATAATTTACGATTACAAATATCAAATACAAATATCAAATACAAATATCAATTTTTAGAAAATTACTAAATTTATTATTACTCAATTTTAAGAAAATATAGTAAAACTCTTCTCTAAACGAATATTATTATTGAAAACATTGTGAGCTTGGAAATGAATATCTAAAGGAACGTTTGTGTTTCAAGTTTAGTACATTAAATAATTTAATTGATATTATTTTGATTGTTTTATAGCAAACGATTGTAAAAAACTACTTTTTGCTGTAGGTTCATGTGAAAAATTGCTAATATTTTCTAGAAAAATTAATATATTGGTAGAAATTTAAAATAACGTTGTAGATCAATCGTTTTACTACATCTTTTAAATGAAATAAATAAATGCGATTGTTTAAAAACTACAACAAAAAATCCAAACTTCAAGAATGATGATGCCCAAAAATAGTACTTGGAAAATTGCGTATATCTCAAGAGCAAATATAGATATCGAAACATTCTTTAGATAAATTTTGTGAGTAAATTCAACAGCTACACATTTTAATTGAAACATTTTTTTGTATCTCATTATTTAAGCAAGTATAGTGTGAAACTATAAAATAATTCCAGCTACCGATTTTCCGAGGAATTGCAAATGAAATCGTAAATATATTTTATGTTAAAGTTAACCTTTTCAACTACCTACATTTAAATTTTCGTCCATTTTGTAATTTTTGCGAGATTTTTTCCTACACTATAAATGGATTCAGAGGAAAATCATACAATATCAATAAGTACAGATATCTTTACTTTGAAAAGAAGAAAGATGACCAAAAATCATCCAGAGATATCAAGAATGTACAATTATACTTATAATTAAAAGCAATAAACTTTAGTTGTATTGAAGCTTTTAGAATTCCGTCAGGCAGACAGTTTGAATTTCGGCTTGATATGCACCTTTGAATGCCTTTGCGGATAGTTTCTTGTAAGCTAGCAAAAATTTTCATGGCGCATTTTTTATTTCTTTTTATGAAAATAGTATTTGCTAAAATCAAATAAATGAATCTTTATTTCATCTCTCGAAACCTAAAATTATGCTAGTGTATCTAGACATAGCCAAATTCACTGGAAATCTTATTGCACAGAGTTTACAATGCAACATAAATCTAGGATTTGAAGTACAGTTTCATAAATGTACTTAAATTTTGAAAAGAGGCAAACAAATTTCATTTTCAATGTTTTCCTAGAAAAATCGACTGATAAATGTATGGATATCGTATTCGAGCAATGGATGGATTCATTTCTCATGATAAATTGTGATAAATGAAATGAATGAATAAATGATAAATTGTGAATAGTTCAAAACTGAATGCTTCCTGGAAACCTCACATGTGTACTCATTGTTGTGTCGTTCGATATGTAAATATTTTGCAACGATGCATACTATCTACAGTACTACTCGTACAACACAGCAGGGGAAGGACTCTGTCAGTTATCGTTGGCTCGAATACGATAACAATTGTTCAGCTTCAGGACAATGCAGACTGATTTATAAAGTTATATAACACAATATGCCAGCAGATAATACACATACGTTCACTCAAAAAGCAAATTCCGTGAACAGTTAACATGCAATTTTACATCGATTTGCTGGAGGGAATTTTTTTATTGCATCTTTGTAAGAGATATGTCCAAATTTTCATGAGTATAAAATATTTTTCATGTATATACTGTCCGGTTTTATTAGCATATCAACGAACCATAATAAAAGGATGGTTAATTTATGAGATTGTGACCTCATCCTGAATCTGTAGAAAGTGTCATATCAACTGAATCCTGAAATTAAATTAGTTTGTCAAAAGTAATTTAAATAGTTTCCGGTACAATGATGCTGATATAAAATCATCAAACCAAATTTCATGTAAATTTAACTCTCAATAGCAAATTTTTAATAGGAGTAGTAGTATCAAGGGAGAATCGAATTGAGTTGTTATCTGAAATACATAAATCTGGAGAAAAAAATTGAAATACTTTGTTGGAAAAAGTTCTTTGCAAAAGCTAGCATGAAATCACAATTATTGGTGATCACATGACTTTCAAGATTATTTTGGCAATATGCAACTTTCCTTCAATGAAAAGAATTACTTAAAACATTTAAAAAGTAAACATCTAATCAAGTGTCAGCCAGATTTGCACCCTGAGGGCTCTGTACTATGGAAAACCTTTAAAAAAAATTATAGTAAAAAGGTCAAACCGTGATCAGAAATTATCTTAACTGGGTAATAAATACTGTAAAATTTGGATTGATTTTGGCTAAAGTAAAAAAAAAATAAAAAAATGGCTTGCTAGGGAAGTTTTATCAGTCAATACCCCATTATTCCCTCTGTATCTATATTCCATCATGAAATAAAGTTTTATTTTTCAACTTAAACCCTTAAAGCCCAATCATATTCAATGAAATAGCGAAAACTCGTTGGTTTGCACGTCAAATCGACATAGATTGGGCTTTTAGAAATAAATACAATTTTTGAATTTGGGTCAATAGTTTCGCTTAGAAATTAGAAGTCCCTGGCACAAAAACGGACATAGTCGCTACAAAAATAGAGTTCAAGGCAGACGTTACAGTAACCACCCTCAAAAAGCACCTGAATAGTAATGTTTCAATTTTTACAGGAAAGGTGTCGAAGACAAGGGTTTTTATAAATAGCAACGTTGAGTGATCCTGAGCCACATGTTTTCGTAACAACAAAACCACACGGACCACCTCTCAGCATTGTGAAGAGCTTAAAGTTTCAAGTAGTAAACGGATTTTTTCAACAAAAAAACACTTTTAAATTATTTCAAGCAATTTTCCACACATAAAACTTTTTAGATTCCATCTTTGCATAGTTTTTTGTTAATAAGCCAATAACCAAAAAAAAAATGTAAATGTTGACAAGATAATGAAAACAGGATTCGTTCGAAAGATCGTCAGAATTCCGTGTACATGCTACGTTTAAAGATAAATAGGCAGAGAGCTACTCACTTTATGGAGTATAATTTGCAGAAAACGTACAGTTAAAAGAATTATTTGTTGCAGATTAAAGAAGTTTGAAAGACAGAAATATCTTTATTCAATATAAACACACAGAGAGAAAAATAAAAATATGTATTATTCACTATTTTCATAAATTCGTTGTTGTTGTTTATCTTACGATAAATTGGATACTTACATGCATTGGATAGCTTCTTTGACTCATAATACGCCTCTATTCTCATTTCTAGCTTGATGGAGATATTATTATCGACACGTGTTACATGACCATCCCTGAATATCTTCTGTTTACGATAACTTTATGGACATTT